>OZ010787.1:658283492-659014263 GCA_963932465.1 Maratus speciosus | reverse complement strand
GATATATGCTAATTTGCAGTTTTTATAATTTACGTAATTATTAACTAATAATTATAATTTTATTAATTAAAGTATAAAAATACAGATTATGCTACAATTAGAGATTTAATTGTTTTGGAAATATAAAATTTTTGTAGCTATTCCGTATGTAACACAGCGAAAAAAAATCATAAAAGTTCAATTTAAATTTTTAAAAAAATCTTAAAAAAATTTTTAAAAATTTTAACAAAAAAAAATTAATTTTGAATTTTTAAATTCATTTTTTTTTAACACCTTAACTTATACGTGCTTTAACAGAAATCATAATTGGATATAGTACGTGTAGGGGGGGTATAGAGGAGATTAATTAGAGAGTCCAGGTTCATGAATAAATGAAAAAAAACTCCAACACGAGGATTTTTCGAGGACTTACTTCTTTATTATGAAACTTTTTTAAAAGGAGGGCCATGATGGTACAGTGGACGGGAGAAGTCACAGACGAGACTGCCCGACGGGGCAGCCCCGAAGGGCAGAGAGCCAAGGTCTGTCACACTCAAGTTCAGAGGCAGTAGTCGTAAAATATTCATTACAATCACTCACTCATTGGCGAGATGAATAGCAACATATGTACTGTATTGGCGATGAAAATTGATGGCGTGGACAAAGGAATCAGAGGCATCCCGAAGTATTACATAGAATTCAAACTTACGCCATGGCGCGGCTATATGGTTACACGTCTCTTAACATTCCTGCGGTAAGGAAAAGTGGTTAAAGAAATAGGAACACGTGATTTTTATATGCACGTTACAGATCTAACTACAGCTGCAAATTAGTCAGTAATGGGCATATGGTTTGTATCCGACAAAGTACAAGGGTGAGAATTGAATACTAATGCAAGCCCAGAGGCTGGGAAAATATGCATTAGATAACGTCGGCTGCAAAGCGAAAAGACATTCATTTGAATTTTATTCTTCTACTTTATTTCAATGGAAAATAATTGCGGTTAAGATCTTTTTCTATCGTGTGAATTTGAAAGACAGAAAAAGGAACCGAGATAAATGATGTCTGCATTTGAAAAGACTTTAAAAAGTAAAAGCGAAACTTACAGTAGTGAGAGGGGGGGGGGGGGGGGAGAGAATGAATAAAGACATATGAAATTAACTCTAAAATGTCAAATTTAAACTAAATATTTTATTTGAAGGGGGGGGGGGGGGGAAGAATAATGACAATTTATAATAAACCAGTAAAGTTAAAAGTTGATTTTTTTGAGGGGAAAGGAGGAATAATGAATATATAACGGTAAAGCCGTTATAGGGGGGGGGGGGGGCAAATAAGTCATTTATTGGTAGCTAAATATTATTCCTCATAGCAACCAGATTTTCGCCTATTTGTAGAGACTTTATAATCCAAATCACGTTTGTATGTACATCGAACAAACATTAAATTGCGTTAATGAATATCCAACACCTAAAAAGTTAGTTAAATTTATTGTCACCGATATACTGCTATGATTTTTTAAATACAATAAATTACAATTTAATGTAAACAGATTTTTTATTTTATTTTTTTTTTTTTAATCTAATGTAATTTTCGATGTCATAATGAATGACTGCCAAAAATGGAATGTTTCTATTAAACAATTAAACCTGCTATTAGACAATAGTAAGGAAGAAATACTTAGTAATTTGAGAAAGTATAAAGATTGCAAACGACACCAAATAGAAAAAGAACCTAGTTACTAAAGGTGCCATTCTAATCAACTTCAGTTTGTAAACAGCAGCTGAATTCACTTGAATCAAATATCTGAAATACCTATGTTTGAAAACTATAATATAAAAATCAATAGTCATAAATAGAAAATAAACTTACATACTGATAAATAAACAGAAAATGACTTACCGTACAGCATTTTTGGGGAGTCTGTCGTCAACTTTCCTCAAATAAAATTTCGTTATCTTGTTTCTCAGTTTGTAAATCCCACGGTCGCCATGCATTGCATAATGGCGTCTGTTTATTTTTCAACCCGGTGTTCTGAATTTTCCACTGCACACGTACGTAAACTTAGAGCTCGCCTCGCGCGATTGTTGATTTGGATCAAAGAAGTTGGAACTAAACTATTCCTACTTCCATGATTTGGATATTGTAGTACTTATGCCGTATTGTTTTTTATGCAACAACGCATTTTGCCGCCCGTAAAAACTTAGCAATTTACGTACTTTTGGGGTGAAAATAAATTAAAAGAATATAGTATGCTCTCTACCAAGGATAAGATATTGGAAAATATCTAATTTCTCAAAATAATAATCGAAATACAGTTTACTTTCTTTTAATTTAAATAAAAGCACGCCCCTCCCACCGTCGTTTCAGATAACGTTTTAAAAATGAACATAAAAGAAAAACAGAATTAAAAATGAACTTTTACGGTGGGGTTAAGAATGCGGGGGGAGGGGGGTGTTCTGCCGACGAAAAATCTTAATTTATTTTGGTCTTCATGTTTAATCACCTGAAAAAAAATATTTTATTGTCCTTTTTTTTTCAAAATCTAAGAGATAAACAATTTTTCTGTTAATTAACTGTAAAAATCCAGCAAGGGACAAGGGAGGGGTCTAGGCTTGCTGTGCAGAGTCACCTCCCCCCCCCCCCTCTCATTTCCATAGACCACATACTCCACCGCGGAGAGATACCTAAAAGAAATTTCCATCCGGAAGTTTTCAAATTTTTTATTAATTAATTTTCAGAAAGCTCAATTTTCCCAGTAGCTGTAAAAAGTTCTCCTCTCGGTCAAAAATATTTGAATTTAACACGGAACATTGCGTTCTGTTAGCATATGTTTCGCTTTCCATTCAGTCTTTATCAAAGTTGATGCGCAAACGCATTTTGTCACACATTCTCAAACACTTGGGACCGCATTGAACAGATTGGAAACACTTCTTGACATCTCAGGCATTTATGAATGCGTTTTTCGTGAGTAAAATGTGTTTCGGGGATTTCAGGGCCGAAACTAGCCTTTTTTGCTCCTGGGGCAAACATGGAAACCCCCTCCCCCCCTTCCGCAAAGTATATTTACAAGGAGAATTTTACTAATTTTTTAATAGCCGATTTGTTTTAAAATTTAAAACATGTAATCATAAAATATGTAATACTGAACTACGTAATCTACAATGGTGGATCCAAGGGGGAGGTCATGGTGGTCATGACTCCCCTCTGAACACCAACAAAAATAGTCTAACGATAATTTTTAAAATGAAATATACAGTAGAGTCCTGATTATCCGAGTCCCGCTTAACCGAGTTTCCACTTTAACCGAGTTATTTTCTTCTGATGGTCTGATGGCTTCCATTATTATGAAACCGCCATTATAAATGAAGTGTTAGGTGAAGATGAAAGAGCAGCCTTAAAAAGTTAGAACTCTGATTTTCTGGTCAGAATAGGGGGAAAAAATGGCCATAATTTTTTTCTTCTTTTTAATTATGGCCATTTTTTTCCCCATTCTGACCAGAAAATCAGAGTTCCAACTTTTTACGACTGCTCTTTCATCTTCACCTAACACTTCATTTATAATGGCTGTTTCATAATAATAGAAGCCACCAGTTCATCAGAAGAAAATGATCCATTCCAAAGGTATAATCTTTCATTTCGCGCCCCTTCGTTCTGGCGCCCGCGGCACATGCTCCCTCTGCCCCCCTTAGTTTCGGCCCTGAGGGATTTGCAGTGTAACACCGACGATATTCAAATTCTGGATTCAGGTCCAAATATCTATCATGAAACAACGTTATATTTTGAACGCATTATCTAACTTAGTATATATTAAACATAAGATAAACAGCAACTTTAATGTAAATACGTAATTAAATTAAATTAGACGGTATTAATCAGACGGAGATATCGATGTTCATGCACAACCAACACTTTTCACGTATTTAGTCGGAAACCTTTCCGTTATGCAATGTAACTTTTCTGACTTCCATAAGTCTTTCGATGCTTTGAATATTTTTCCGAAAATACATGTAACGGTTCCGAAATAACAAGTAATTGGGGAAAACGCAAAGTTTACTATAAAATTTCGGAAATCTTTCCGCTATGTGTCAAAAAGCTTCTGATTTTTTTTACAGTGTAAACTTAATTCATGAGTACTGTGAAAAATTAAAAACAGTTGAGTTTATAAAAAGTATTGTTTTTAAGTTTTTATCCAAATTAAAACAGTTTAATTTAAAAATGATTTTTAAATCTAATATAATTTGCAATGTCATAAATTCCTTTAGGTAATCAATTTATGCATTATTTTATATAAAATTACACATAGCAAGTGTAATATATTTACTACAAGTAAAAGAATAAATAGTAATAGCAATCTCAAGTTAAAGAAGAATGAAAGAATGACATCTTTTCAAAGCTAAATTTAAATGAATGCATAAGAGAAAAAGAAATAATTGGTATAAAAATGCTAAGCTCAGCAAGAGTTCTTTGGTATAGGTTGAATAAATGTTTTTAACTTTGTAACTCATATATACTAAATAAAAAATAATAATTAGGGATTGAAAAGGCAGCAAAATGCTAATTAATAATTCACTCTGAGAGGTAGTAGTGCTGTTACTTAAATATTTTGAGGATTTCAGATATAAGTGGCTAAATTATATTTATCCTACGTGAATGGGTTTAACTCATTTTCATAATTCTTTTGGTTATCATACACATACATGTGTGTAAGTTTAGATTTTGGTGGTTTACAGTAATTTTCCTAAATACAAATGCAAAACGAGCTGCAAATAATATTTGTTAGTTTTGTTATTTGTGTTACTAACTAATGAATTACTTATTTGCAGTTTTTATTAATCCTGTAATTACTTATACTATTTCTTCTAGGATTTTTTTAAATGGTGCCGCACCATGCTCCTTTTGAAATTGGCAAAATGCACTGTGCCTTAAAAAAAAAAAATAGTTGAAATTCACCTGTAGTCGTAGCCAGAGATTTCTTGTAAAAAACTTCCCCATTCAACAGTATTTCTAAATTCATGTGGCCAAGATCTTGCAAAAACATAGAACTTTATTTCTTTAGAAAATTCAAGATATTATTAAAATATGTTATTTAATTGTATTTTTCAATTTGTTATTCATAAAATTATTATTAAAATTTAAGGACACTTTATTTATCATACTATTTTTTTTTTCTTATATCTTTACTAATATATTTCCTCATGAAATAGTGCCATTTTTTGGAACTAGCATTCTGTCCCTTTTCCTTTCTAAAATGAATACTACATTATTATAATTTTAATAATTGTCTTAAAAATGTATAATATTTTCCTAATTAGAGAGTTAATTGTTTAATAATTATTAATTTGAAGTAGTGTTATTTAATATAAAATGCAGTTAATAATTTTAATAAATGTTAAATATCACTAGTATTTATAAAGTTTTACATAATTATTACAATATAAATGAATATAACATTATTGTATGATACTACCTAATGAAACTACTAATTTGCAGTTTTTATAATTTCTGCAATTATTAATAATTATAATTTTATTAACAAACTGTATATAAATATCAACTAGATAACTTTGTCTCAGTTGTAACAACAAGGATGGGGAAAAGTGGGTGACTCACTCTTTAGCTCAAAAATGGGCAGACTACGTAGCCCTGGTAACAACGAACCCTGTTTTAACATTTCAACAGGTTGATAGGAAACAATTTAATTCAATTTGTCTTGGACATTAAACCAATTAACCTAACAACAGCTATACTCGGCAAAGTTGATGCTGGAACACAGAGGGTTATAGATTAACAAATTATCCGCCTTATCTCCTTGCATATTTAATAGAATTTCAGCCTGCTGGTTTTATGGCACATTTTTAGTTTTGAATGCCCTTTCTAAACTGTTAAAAAACAAATTCCATCCCTCGGTCCCTTCTGGTACTTTGATAGAATTTTAATGCCTTTGATCAATTTTTGATGCTACTTTCCTTATTAGGTTCCATAGCCCCATTAGAGTAATTTGCCGATCCCTGAATTTTTAGTTTCTCCATTTCTAATTCATGTTCCATTCTTAACTTTTTCAGCCCTTTCTTTAAATTTTCCTACTTTTCCTGTTCTAACTTTTCCTGTTTTTATTAATTTTCCTGCTCTGTGTGTCAGCTAATTCCATAATTACCCCCTCTTCAGTCATTGCTCTCCATTATCTTTTTCCTAAGCTGAATTCTGGTATCGTCTTCCATGAATGCAACCCCCAATTCTTCGGATATCATCTGAAGATCTGCCCTTTTTAATTTTAGTAAGAAAGCCATATCTTCTACCGATTGCTATTACCACTCTACAATAATACTTAAACTTATTAAATGAATATCTCCTAAATTTCTACTTTAGTACAGTTACCTTCACTTATTATACTAATTAACACATTTCAAATAATCAATATATTATTTCTAATTTAACATAAATTTCCTTAACCCATTTATGCCTAGCATCCCATTTTTGAGATGCTTCAAATCTTCTTTATAACAGGAAAATTGTATGAAATAATTTTCTATAAATGTTTTTATCTGTTACCGAGAGATGACATCTTAAGATTGATTTAAGGCTTTTTTTGGAGTTTATAGATATTTCATTTTTCAAGATGGCGAAATGTAAAAAGTAAGTTTGTTTTTTCTATCCAGGATCCAATTAAATAAGTAATAATCTTAGCTTGTTTAAAATACATAATTTTTAAATTGTGAAATTATATGTTCAAGCCTATTTTATGTGCATTTTTATAACGTACTAAATATAGGTCGCTAGGCATGAATGGGTACACATTTTTATTAACCAATTAGAAGACAGTGATTTATGTAAAGTTCTTTTCGAGATGATTATGAAATAAATTGTTTATAAGTCTCAAATACGATTATTCTTAGTTTATCATTAATAATAATAATTATGTTATTAGTCTCTGTAAAGAAATGTATTTTTTTTAGTAGTTCATAAAAATACTAATTATAGTATATAATAAACATTTTAAAAGCTTATTTTATATAA
Organism: Maratus speciosus; assembly: GCA_963932465.1. Lineage (NCBI taxonomy): Eukaryota > Metazoa > Arthropoda > Arachnida > Araneae > Salticidae > Maratus > Maratus speciosus. The sequence continues at coordinate 659,007,270 of OZ010787.1, read as the reverse complement.
ATTTAGATGAAACATATAATTATGCATATTATACTATTACAAATATTATGCACATTCCTGTATTTAGTAAGTTTACATTTTATCAAATAAATTCAAAAATTTTTTTGTGTTTTAGTATTTTTCCAGTTCATTTTGTGACATCTTAAAGTGATTTTACCAACAAATTTGAGAAAACAAAAATTCAGGCACAAATACGTTAAACATTGGTACCGCACAATTTACTTCTAACTGGTATCAGGTGGGTCTATCCCGTCACTGCTGCTATTGTTGCACTCTTTCTTTGTCCACACGCTGATGAATTCTCCTAGACCAGGGTCAGCGAACCTATGGCACACGAGAGGATATTTTTGGCACGCCGTTAATTGAAGTTTAATATCAAAATTCACTCAAACTCCTTAAAATTCTGAACCTCATTATTATTTTTTAATTAGTACACGAGCTTATCTGAAAATAGCTTTTGTTTTTTTATAAGTACTAATGCACCTGTCATATCATTGAACTATAACTACCCGTTCAGAAACATCCCCCCCCCCCCTCCACACACACACACTTCCTCGATTTCGTTCTGTTGGCGCCAGTAATTTGCATATGCAGAGAGAGAAATCTAACAAATCAAATTATTTTTTGCTTTTCTATACTAATAAAAGAACAATATTTCATAAATCTCTTCATCATTTAATGCATTTTGATCTGCACATGAGGCTTTATTTAACTGTTGCTGTAATTTGCTAAATAATTAGTTAGTTAAAATTACAAAAATATTACGAAGACTAATAAAATGACTTTTTTCTGATAAGAAAAAATAATTCGATTGGTAAAACATTTGTAAAATGAAATGAAAACTATAATCACGCTTTCGGAGATTTTTATATCTTTTTATGTGTCGACTTGAAGTAAGGGTAGGAGTTATTTATCTGGCAGACGACTGACTGCTGACACAATTCTGTTACTTATAAAACTCATAAAACTCCATTAGATAGTCATTTCATTATTATTGCATGATTTTTTGTTATTAAACAACCTTCACTGTTAGGGTTGGTAATATAAGACTGATTAGATTGGAACCTTCAAGTAGTATTTAAAAATGGCCAATTTGGCTAAAAAACAGAAAGTACAAGATAATAGAGAATTTCAAACGTGGTGGACTGAGAAATATGGTATGATTAATAAAGATGATAAGGCTCTTTGCGTTTTATGTTCCGGAACATTGGTCTGCCGAACGTCATCTGTAAGATGGCATTTTGAAACTAATCACAAATCTCTTTCACAAAAAAGTTATGAAGAGCAAAAAGAATTAATTGTCAATGCAATTAAAGAAAAAAATAAAATGTCCACATCTATGATTAAATATATCACCAAGGATTCTCAAACTTGTGTCGCAAGTTTTTCGGCTGCAAATGTCATCACTCGATATGGTAAACTTTTCTGCAATGGAGAGTTTTTGAAGGAAGCCTGGTTAACACGTGCTCCCTCCTTGTTTGATGATTTTGAAAATAAAGAGAGAATAATACAGCAAATTAAAGATATGCAATTATCAAGAAATACAGTGAAAGATAGAATCCTAAAAATGACAGAAAATGTAAGAGAGCAACAAAAATCTGATATCGAGGCTTCTCCTTTCATTTCACTGTGTACAGATATAACTAAATCTGCTCGTTTAGCTGTTTTTATACGATATTTTATTGAAAATGACATTAAGGAAGAATTATTATCGCTATCAACTACAACCAAGGGTGAAGATATTTGTACAGCAGTTGTAAATTCATTTACTGAAAATGAAATAAATTTGTCTAAAATAGTTTCTGTTACAACTGACGGGGCCTCCAGTATGGTGGGTAAAATAAATGGTTTTTTAAGTTTATTTCAAACCCACATTGGACATATTATTGTTGGATTTCACTGCATAATACATCAAGTCCTGTGTGCAAAATCTGGTTTCGAATCTCTTAATGATATTATGGCCGTAGTCACATAAATAGTTAATCTCATATCGTCACAGGCTTTAAATAAACGAAAGTTTGAGGCTTTATTAGATGAAGTAAACTCTGTGTACAGCGGATTACTGATGTACAACAATGTTCGTTGGTTAAGTCGCGACAAAGTGCTACAAAGATTTGTTGACTGTTTGGAAGAAATCCAGCTTTTTTTTACATGAAGAAAGTAAAAGGAGAAATATACGTAATTGATGGATGTTAAATGGCTTAATGTGTTTTACAGATTTATGCCAGCATTTAAATGACTTAAATTTAAAGCTCCAAGGTAAAAATAAGACTGTTATTATCATGATAGATATGATTCAAGCTTTTGAAGTGAAATTGCAAATATTTAGAAAAGACATTGTTTCCAAAATGTATAAGTATTTCCCAAATTTAAAAAAATGGCTGATGACTTTTATTTACATGACGAAATAAATGAAGCAAGTCTCACTGAAGACATTACTTCTATCATAAATTCATTATTCGAAGAGTTCTCATTTTTCAAGAATGAGAATGATCTCGATGAAGAGAAACTAACACCAAAATGGCAAGTCGCTGTGTCGCTGCGTACAGTCGTGTGAAAAAAAAGTAAACACCCCTTTCTAACTCTGCAAAAAATTATCGTAGGAAAAAATTACTGGTACCACACAATTGGTAATAAAGTCTACTTTAAAATGATGTATGTAAAATTTGCTTAGGGGGCCATCTACATAATAAAACTAACCCAAACTTCATTTTTTTCAATGGCAATACCCAATTTTAACAAAATACTTCAAATTTTTGGTTCAAACTATGCCTAGACACCAAATATCGAGTTATTTGAATGATAAGTTTTGGAATTATAAACATTCAAAATTTAGTGCTTCTAATGTTAAATTATATTTTTATTAATATCTCCTGAAATTATACTCCTAATGTGCTAATTTTTTGTGTAGCAATAATACTAAAATACCCAAACATAAATACGTTAAATTTGCAATTTTTATAATTTTATGATATGAATTATGAAATTCACATTCGAAAAATTTATAAATTGCAACCTACAATTTTTTTGATGGATTTAGATTTATTAAGTCATGCCTTATGGAAATCCAAAATTTCACACTTTTCTTCCAAGTAGTTTTCAAATGATGCTTAAAAAACAGTAAAATGATGATTTAAGGGGCTGTCTATGACAGAAGTGACCAGATATTTTGAAATTTCTTATGTTATCCTGTAATCTAGCACTCTTCAATGACTGCTTGAGTAGCGCTTCATATGCCTTGATCAAGAAGGAGGCTCTCTCGGTCAACAATCGAGTATGGAACTTCAATTTGAAACAGCCCCTAAAATATACTCGTTTTAAAATAATTTATCGGGAACTTATCATTCGAATTGCATAAAAATTTGTTTTTAGGCTAATTGAAGGGTGCAGAGTTCATTTATGCTGTCAGAATTATGTACTGCTATTGAAAAAAACGAAGTTATGGTTCGTTTTAATATGTAGATGCCCCCCTAAGCAAATTTTATATACGTCATTTGAAAGTAGACTTTACTACCAATCGTGTGGTATTAGTAACTTTCTTCTACGATAATTTTTTGCAGAGATAGTAGGGGATGTTTACCTTTTTTTTCCACAACTGTACCTTAAGCTTTTAATTTTCGGCACTTTAAGGCTTTTAAGAAGCTTTTAATTTCCTTCTGAAAAAAAAAAAAAATATTTTGCAATACTTATGAAATAAGAAAATAAAATTTAATTAACGAAAACCCAAGAGCTAACAGGGTTCCTTGACAGACTTTTAGAAATGTTCTTTATATTTGGTAATTTCTTCTTATGCATTGTATTATATTTTTTAAATAATTTTCCATTTATCAGTATGTATAAAACAAGTATTATACAGATATAAGTCGTAAATAATATTTTTTAAATATTTCGTTTATCTTTGTCTGTTTTAAAATAAAATTACATCCAATATAAAACTACCATCATTCTTAAAATGCCAAAATCAACAGATCCCAAGGGGTAACACCATGTATTACCATAATTTTTACAATCATTTGGCAAGTTGTTTCAATTAGAGTTTAATATTTTTTATGATTACTATATTTATTTCTTATATGTTATCTTATTTCTGTAATTATTACTATAATTAATTAATCATATTATGTGACAAGTTGTTTTGGTTTGACTTTTTCAATATGATAAATTATTCAATTTAATGTGTACGTTGGTATTAACTGCAGGTATGTTATCCACATTTACCGTAATCTAATAATAGTAAAAGCAAATAATTTTTATTCATTATTCTTTTTTTCCTTTTGGGGGGGGGGGGGGAGGTTGTTGGCACGCCATGGTTACTTGACATTTTTTTTGAAAAAAAAAATTGGCATGCAGATGTGAAAAGGTTCGCCAACCCTGTCCTAGACCCTGATCACTACTCGCACAGACTTCGAAAAAATGTTCTTTTGATATGCTGCCACCACGATATATGTTCGTGATATCAGGCACGTTGTGAGGAGGATTATCAAAAAGAAAACTAAACTTATTCAATTAAATGTAACAAATAATTTATTTACAAATTATTTACATATAAATAAAATATGGTTTAAATTTAAGAGCTTGGATTTAGACAATCTGGCTCGATACTAAGTTACATATAGTAAGTACTTTCTGCACACTGGGCTAACTCGTTAAAATACCCTATTCCTTTCTCACCTTACAGTATCTCATCAGGTTTATTGGATCACCTTTGACCTCCCCTTTGCATATCCTTTCTCAACTATTACCCGAAAACTCCACTCACGAAATACCAACCTCCTCTGTTGAGGTATACGCTAAAATTCAATCAAAAACACCTCCAACGTCTTCTCCCAAGGTCTATTACAACACTGCTTTCTCTCTCTCCCCGCAACATCTTCCAAAATCAGTGTACAGGGTTTTTTCTTCTCTTCCCACTAAAGCCTCTCTTATCTAAAAAAACTTCCTGTGGCCCTGGCTATCTCGTTAGATAGTCCGCCCACTTCTTTGTTTGCCTTATCTGGAATCCCTCAATACAATGATGAAGCTTGTCCATACCTGCTATCTAACTGAAATAGCTCGCACCAACTTCAAGATAAGGGAAAATACCTTAAACCAGCATACGCAGAAAGTGAAATATATGAAATGCAATAAACAAGTAAAGAAATAATATCAGATAATAGTAATCTTAGTTATCTGCTCATTAGCATCAGAAACCTGACATAACTTTTGTAATTTTTCAAGTCAAATAAACATAATGTGAATGAGAAAATGTATTTAATGAATATCAAGTACAGATTGACCGAAAATTCTTTTTTTTTAACCGTTTTGGGCTCAATTGGAGTTTGGCTGAAAATTCACTTTTGGCAGAAATGCTACCAAAAATTTGGCTGGGCCGACACTCAACTAAAACTATCTGCATTCAAAATTCTTGTTTCTTCCATCGGATATTTTCACCATTACTCATAGATTTAAGCTGTATGTTTTTTAATTTATTTAGCCATAGATTAAGCTCAAATGAGACACTCATTATTTATTGCTATGAACTTAGCTGTTTACAATTATATCAGTCATGACTGACTCAAGACATGAGTGCAAAGTATAAATCAAACAATGCATGTATGAGTGAACTTTGAAGATGCTTTTCACGTACTCATTAAAAGCTGCAGACTTAACAGTAATAGAAAATTTTTAGGTTGAAACTGCAGAAGTGTTTCAAATGCTCTCTAAGAAAGGTGTAGTAAAACACATGACGATAATTTACAAAAATCATTATAAAAGATTAATCGAGGTATGTATACCAAAAACACTTTTTAAGTAGATGAATTTGATATAATTAGAAAAACATTGTCGTTGATGAATTAATTACATTTTATTTTATATGAAAATAAAAAGTTTTGGTCAGATGCACAGAGTCAACTAGGACCACACTTATCATTACATGAATATTTAATTAATAATTATGTATATTTATGTATGTATTGTTATGTCATGTATATTAAAGTTTAAAATTAATATCTTTATTTAAATCCTGTTTAACATATGCCATACCTGGTATTTTTACCATCCCGTCTACTTTAAATTACAACCAGACACCATTGCTTCACATGCTTTTTGCTGGTTAATATGCGATTCAGTCACACCATAACTGCTGTGATCTTGAATCACTGTTACACACTGTTCTCGGCTTACGTGATGTTTCCTGCTCTCTGATTCGTCGATGTTTGATGTCATCATTTGTGAACCAATCGCATTCTGCATATGTATTGCACTTCATGTAATGGCAACAACTTTATGCAGATTTCTACAACAAACTAGTATATCTAGTGGAATGTAACGTTGCATCTTTCTCTTACCTTTGCTTGCTTGTAAGCAGCATTTAATTTTGTTTTCACCATGTAATTATGGTATTGTAGTTTTGTTAAGATTAAAGCTGTATCTGTAATCAATTATCACCAAATTATCAGATTTGGCCTTCTGCTCCCACCCCATCCCAATACTTCCTGGCTCAATGTCAGTTGTATGTAGAAATATGTAAATAAAATATGCCGGCCGAATCCAGAGTTTCTTTTCAGTCCCATTTTCAGGTAGTGAAGGTGGAGAATTGAAGTAATTTGACTCGGGACCTCACTATCTGAAATAATGTTTTATTTTTACATTCGACGGTACACAGTATTCATGGAGTCTGCCAAAGGCACAGAGAAACCAAATATGTCATATGATGAAAGTATCAGAGTATGCTCAAATCTCCAAAAATGTGAGCTCTTTGGCTGACCACATGAGTTTTGTTATGAATTTAGTATATTTTCCAGCGGAGGATGACAGTGACAATTTAGGAGGAAACATCTAATTTAATTGGCTCAATGTTGTTTAATAGGTGGGGTCTTGTAAAGGCAACAGGCTTGGCTAGAGCCTGATTGCACCCCCAATGGCATTTTCCACACATGACACTAATTGTTGTGTTTTAATAAAATGAGTAATAATAAATAATAGTAATAATAAATAATAGTAAATAATGGATAATTTGTTTTATCATTTCATGTATGTAGTAAACAGAAATGTATGCTTTTTGTGAAATGCTTTTTTTCTGTTTCTCTAGTATTGAGTTGGCTGAAAGAACAGAAAAAAATTTGATCGCTGAACGAGCTAAAACCCATCTTGAGGTAGTTCAGCTGAAGGTCGATTTGCGGCGCGAAAAAATGCGTCAGGAATGCCTTGAAAAACAGCGCCTACAGTATTTGCTGTTGAGCGAAAGAGAAACTACTAAAGTTATGAAAAAGGATACGCAAAAAGCTTTTGATGAAGTTTTTGCCAAGACAGGCACCGTACCAGTAAGTACATTTAAATTAAATGCTTTTGCTCACTTTACCCTTTTTAAATTTTTCAGTCAGTTATAAAATTATTAATTATCTGACATTTTCTAATATTGTATTGGAAACTAATTATGCGTTATTTTTATAAAGTTTTGCATTCTAGGTAATTAGGGGGGCTTTACTATGTACTTTGTATTACAAGTACATAGGTCAAATAGATTTTCAGTAGTAGTGTCGAAATCGGCTCAAAATAGTTTGTGTAATATAACACACTAATTTTCAATAAATTTACTTTGTATATTAGGGTGGGTCGAAAAAAACTTTTTTCGATTTTCGATGATGGGTAGTGCGCAAAAGTTGCTGCTGGTAACACTAAGTTCACACAAAAAAATTGAGATTTTTTGGACAATTCCTTCATTTGTCGCAAATGGCTTAAAGTTTCACTCAAATGCTGATTTTTGAACTTTTTAACAAAAATTTAAAAAAATATTAAATTTGTTATTTTAGCTGAATTTACTTGAAATGTCATGTTTAGTGTACGAAACGTTTAAATAAGCTCAGATTATGTTTTTTAATAGTTATGTGCATTTTGAATTAAGTGGCTTTTATAGCTTTTTCATGTGTAAGTGAGCCAAAATTGCAGGAATTGTGACAATAGGGAATAAGGATCTCATCATCGATAAAAACTTGGTCAGAGAAAGCAGAAAAAGAAACTTAGAAAGAAGGTTCAGCAGGAGGAAGATCTTAGAGGAAGAAAAATTACAAGCATCTTTTTTGATAGTAGAAAAAATAAAGCAATCTTCATAGAAAAAAAAGGGGCACCATAGCAGCACCATCGACAGAAAGATGAAACAAATATCACCATGTTGTCTGAACGTGGTTCGGAATTTTTGGGTCACGTGACACCTCCTGGTCACTGCTGAGAAATAGCAAAATCATTATATAATTTTCTAAGCCAGAATAAAGTCTGCTTTGGGAAAAAAATCAAGAGAACTGCAACATTTGATATGTATTCTTCATACAAATGAGCTTCTACTCTGACAGTGACATGAATTGTCTAAACTAGATGGTAGAGCCACTTAGGTACCAACCGGTACCAACTGAAACAAAGCAAGATTATCGTTCACCCAAATCTTCAGCCTTTTGCATTTCTGATGTCCATGAAACAGGATTAGGTTCGTAGAAATGGACACGTACATTTTCGAACACCATTAGTGATATGTGCTGCGTATTTCTGTCGACAGTGCTGCTTGTTCATTTTTTTCTATGAAAATCATGTTATTATTCGTACCATCAAAAAATATGGTTGTAATTTTCAATCTTCCAAGATTCCTTCCTGTATCAAGTTTCTTTTTCTGTCTCTTGATCAAGTCTTTATCGATGATGAGATTCTTGGTTGTCACAATTCCTTTATCCTGAAACTCAGATGAAGCTCGTTACACAATTTTATCCATATGTATTTACCAGTTCTAAATCCGGCGAACACTGTGTGAGAAAGGGATATGCATCTGGGATTGTCTGCTTTTGAAGGCCCTGGTTCAAATTTAGATTCAGACGAACTACCTGCTTCAAAGTTCCCACTTTTTGAATATTCTGACAATAGCTGTATTTTAGAGCAGAAAAATAATTAACATCTCATCTCACAGTTATTACCATCTACTATTTCCTCCCTCATCCTCATGATGACTGATTGCAATTTCATTGGTTTCTACTCTACATTCTCCTCTCTTTCCAGAATTGCTGTCAAGACATGCTGTGGCCCATCATCCAAATATGTGACTCTGAACGCATTGAAAAACAGAAGGGAGAGTGAGGAACATAATAAAGGCAAAAGAGAGAAATCTATGAACGAACCAAACAATACTTGCAATTTTTGCTCACTTATATGCAGAATGGCTGTAAAACTCATCTAATTCAAAATGCACATAACTATTAAATAGTACATAATAAGTACTTATTTAAAGATTTCGTACACTAAACATGACATTTCAAGTAAATTCAGCTAAAATAAATTTACCATTCTTAAGATAAAAAAAAAATTCAAAAATCAGCATTTGAGCAAAACTTCAAGCCATTTGCGGCAAATGAAGGAATTGTCCAAAAAATCTCAAATTTTATGTGTAAAGTTAGTGCCACCAGTGGCAACTTTTTGCACTACCTATCATCAAAAATAAAGTTTTTTTTTCAGCCTACCCTATTGTATTTTATGAATGTAAACAAAGAAAATCTAATTCTTGTAAAATGTTTCAATAGTGACAAAATTTGAAAATTTGAAAATTTTTTCCTCCAAATTTCACATCTTCCTTGCCTCTGTATTTAATATTACAGTAAAACCCCAATAATTCAGATTAATTGGGACCAGACCCAATGCAGATTATCCGGAGAATGAGAAAAATTGATATAATATAAAACATACAGAAAATCACCTTTATATTAAACATATTGAATATTTACAGCCAGTAAAAAATGTTTACTTTGTAATTATGTTTGTAATCTTCTGCTGTGTCAGTTTCGTATACCTTTTGCGGGCCGCACGGTCGCGCATCTGCTTGAGCATAAGTAGTTTGTTGGGTGTAGTCTCTACCTGACGTTCAAAAGAAAACATTAATTGTTCTAAATGAGACGTTGCTTCATTACGGCTAATAACTTTTGTTTGATCATCATTGATAATGGTGTTTTCGTCTGTATCTTCATTTTCAGTTTCTTCAGTTCTGCACAAAGCAATTATTTCGTCATCTATAAGTGAGGAGTAACCTACATCATTTTCTGCTTCTAACCAATTGCTAATGTCTCTGATATCAACATCTGAGCAACCATCAATTTTTTTTAACATGCTCACAAAATCTTCAGGTGTAATTTCTCTTTCATTCTCGCTTATTCCTCCTTCTGGTTCAAGCTTATTATTAGAGAAATCACAATTTGCAGGCCATAAATTCTTCCACAACTTTTGGAGAGTACTCTCAGCACCCTGATCCCAAGATTCAGCAATCATATAGATTACTTTCTTGATATTGATTGATTTGAGAATCTCTACGACTCCATGTTCTCCATCATCTTCTAAAAGTTCATTCAGCATTTGTGGTTTATAAACTTTCTTAATATTCTGAAGAACCCCTTGACCCATTGGCTGTATCAGCGCTGTCACATTAGGTGGTAAAAACTTTACCGTTATGTTTCCTTTTGTCAGTTGACTTTCTTTGGGGTGTGTTGGGGCATTATCAATTAGAAGGACAGCTTTGATGGGTAAGTTGCACGATTTTAAATATCTTGTAACAACCAGAACCATAAAATTTGGCAAATTTAAAGTGATACATTGTTATTCCTTTGAAGGATAACATCAAAGAGTTTAAATAAGAATGCTTAAGGTATTCTTCTAAAGATTTCAAAAAAGACTTTTTTATTCAGAATACGTGGATGAAATAAATGAATGTTATGGAAATTTGCTGATCGCGTCTCAAACTTGAAAAAAAAAAATCGACCAGACCGATCCGAATTATTGGGGTTCCACTGTATATATTTCTTGAAAGATTAAATTAATAGTACATTTGCTTTATTTTATTTATTTCTATTTATTAAAGCAGTACTTGGAAAATACAGTTTGAGCTCTTATGAAAAAGTATTAGGAAATGTTTTCTTAGACATTCTTTTTCATAATTTATATATATTATTTTTCCATTAAATCATAATTATAAGATAGTAAAAAACATAAAAAAGTACATTTGAACTCTTATTAAGGGTGTATTACAATGTGAAAAAAATCTGAAACATCTATTACTGATTTTCTCTAATACAGTGCTCAGCAAAAGTTTAGACAATGATCGATTATGCTTCTGTACTGAGAAGTATATAACGAATTGTTGTAAATCAACTGTCATATATTTCTTGTGACTTACCCTTTATTCACAAACAATAAATTTTAAATTATGCACTTTATATAATATATAATGACAAAAAAACAAAATTAACATTGTAGCAAAAGTATAGACAATCTGTATATTTACAAAAAAATAACCATAAACTAAAATCGAATTGCACCTCCATTGTTTGCAATTAATGCAAAAATGCGATTTTCCATCGATGAAACTAAATCCTGCATCACTTGGGGGTCTATTTCGTACCAAACACGTTCAATAGCAGATCGAAGTTCACTAACCGAAGAGTATTGTCGAAAATTTGCGTAAACATTACGAGACATGATTCCCCAAAGGTTTTCGATTGGGTTTAGATCAGGGCTACATGCAGGCCAATCGAGAACAGTAATATTTTGAGTTAAACCAAGTTTTTGTTATATGTGCAACATAAATGGACGCATTATCTTGCTGAAATATATACTTTGGTCCAGCTAAAAGTTCCCCAAATGGCTTTACATTGTTCTCCAATGTACGTATGTAGTCTTTCGCTGTTTGACGACCAGTGACGAACTCCAGAGCTACTTGACCATTAAAGAAAAATGAGGCCCAAATCATTAAAGAACCACCCCCTTGTTGCCGATTAAAGAAAGTTCTAGGCTCTTTACGCAAGTCGTGCCAATAGTGTGTACACCCATCTGGGCCATCCAAATTCCATCTTTTTTCGTCACTGAATATCACAGTACACCACTGGGGTCCATATGACATATGTTTGCGAGCCCACTGCATTCTCGTCAATTTGTGGTGAGATTTCAAAGCTGGCTGTTTTTTCATTTTCATATAAACTAATTTACCTCTTTCTTTAATTCGCCTCCGAATCGTATCAGTTGACACAGAAAGTCCTGTCTCACTTTTAATCTGACTAGCACTCATAATTTGTGTAGATGCCAGTTTCTGGATTCTCCTATCATCTCGTTTTCTGGTCACACGAGGCCTTCCAGATCTATGTTTTGCTATTGTAGGAGTCACCCGTAGACAATACTCTATATACAGACTTCTTTGAACGATTCAATGTCGTTGAAATTTCTGCAACAGTCTTCCCTTTTGATTTCAGCTGCCATATTTTAATTACTTCATCTGACTGAATCTCTGTAGCTCGCGGCATCTTCACTAACAAATGCTATCGAGAGGTGGACTTAAATACTTCCTGTATGTAACGTCATCAGTTTGAAATTTGCATTTTCCCTTGGATAGTTGCCAAAAAGAAAGTGTCTAAACTTTTGCAATATGCAAATTTTACTTTTTTCAGTTAAATTAAATATTATCCCACATTAAAAACATTATTTTTGTACTAAAATGTGTAAGATATATTTAAAAATAAATACAACGATTTGTATAACCCAAGGGTTCGTATTTTTTATTTAAAGGTTAAATATCATCAGTGTCTAAACTTTTGCTGAGGAGTGTAGATGGTGCAACCACATATGTATCAAATAATTCTATAATATCGATTTTTTTTTACAAAGTAATTAAGAAAATAGTATTGAAAATGGTAACTAACATTATAAAATAGTGATTTTTTTTTTTTTTTACTATCTTCAATTTTGTTGCAGACAGAACTGACAAATTTTGCTGTTGTGTATTTTTTTGTTTAAAGTATTATTCATAAATAATTATTTAAAATTATTCATTTATTATAACAAAATAATACACTGAAATAGTTATATTATTTTAGAAAGAAAATTTATTTTAAAAAAATCCTATGAAAGTCATTGTTCATTTCATCAGGCCAGTATTATTTGATTTTTTAAAAGCAACAAAGCTTTGTAACTCAACAAGAACTTATTACTATAAATAGACTTCAAGGTAAAATTCAACAATCTAAACAAAATGTCTTAAAACAACCATTGATGCCATATTTAAAAAATAAATTATTTTAAAAAATAGTTTTTACTTTATTTATACATTAAAATGTGTAATTTATTTTAAATAATTAACAATCTAAATTTGTTCAAAATATGAATTTAAAAAATGTAAGCAAAGATTAAATAGACATGACCTGTAATCCACAAAAGACCTCTCATCCGCACAACCCTTGGAACAAAGCTTTGCAGATTAGAGGCTTTCTACTGTATTATGAATTTACATTATTCATTATGAAATGCTCAAAATTTCCCCCCCCCCCCCCTCCCAACCGAATTCTAGCTTTGCCACTATTTTTTATATAATTGCGATTTTAAAAAATAAATAATAAAAATGTAGACTCCTTCAAATCCACACATCTTGAAACCAGGGTTTGCACAGATTTTAGAATTTTGTAGAATTCTTGTCACTCTTTCGCTTACATTTTTAAAACAGTATTGTGAATGTAGTTAAGCATTAAAATTATAATGAATGCTTACAATAAAATAAATTATTAAAATTACTGTAATTTCAGATCTATAATCCACGCATTATCTGTTAAAAAACCTCAAATTTTAAGTACAGATTATCTGCTGGAATTTTTTTTTAAGCAGAAATTAATGTCAGATATCCAGTTTCTACCAGCAGTCATAAAACAAAAATGTAAACAGCTATCACAGGATTGTCTGTTATCGACCATTCACTAAGTTGCTCGTGATTGGTTCACATGTGACAGGTAGGTGCTAGTGGGAGTGGCTTGGATTTTTGTTATTTTTTTTGCCTTTTGGCAATGTGTTTTCATGAAGAACAAAGCGTTTCTCAACTCCCCTTCTTTCAAAAATTGCAATCTGAATCATTTAGCTGAAACTAAGACCGATGAAATATAGTGTATCATTATCACGTTGAAAGTTATAATAATGTCTAAGAGAAAACATGTTATTTAACACTGCAGAATTTAAACTGATATTTATTTAAAAAAAAGATGTTGAAGATGATTTAAAAACAGCAATTATTATAGAATTGTCTGTATTCACAAGACATTCTATGTTTTAAGATATAAGATTCAATGAAAAAAAAAGTATTTGTATTTTTTAACTTGTAATTATTTTAATTTTTTTTTTTACAATCGTTTTATTACAGTTATCATTTAAATGGAATAATTAAATAAATAGGGAGGCAGTTTATTAGTAGTGCTTTGGAATGTTGAAAACAATAAGTAATCCCCGTATAATCTGCCTTATCCACAGATTATACACCAGTGTGGATTGTCTGCTGGAATTTTTTTATAAGGGTTAAAAATTACAGCTGCGGATTATATGCCACCATGGATTATAGGCTGGAAATTACTGTAAATAAAATATGCTGATTTCATTGCCATCTTGAATTTTATTCTAGCAATTTCTGTATACATTTGAAAAAATATATGCAGATTTTAGGTGTTTCTGGATTTTAGGGAGTCTACTGTATATGCCATATGAAAATTACCTTTTTAACTAGTTCTACTTGTGTATCTTTTCAGGATGTAGCTGAACTCCAGGATGACCCATTTTATCAAATCTAGCTTCGTGTTATGTATAAGCAACTCCTCCTTATGTTGTCATATGAGAATTTGGAAAATGATTTAATTGTTACTAAAACTTTTGTGACTTTTATGTAATAAAATACTTACTTTTGACATGACAGTTCGTTTTTTTTCCCTTGAGATTCAAATAGAAATAATCTACCAGAAATTTCAAATAATAATTTTTACTTTATATAATTACAGATGTTCCATGACTAAATATTTAATAAAGATTTATTTAGAATGCTGCTAAAATTTGCATTTCCAAAAAAAAAAGCAACCCTAAAGCTGTTCAAAATTTGACGATTAAATGTAAACCAGATCGAAACATTTATCGCCAAAAAAATCTCAATTCTCCGGCACAGGATATGGGACTTGTACCAAAATTCTTTTACTAACTTTATAATAATTCATTCTTTAATTTGATATGAGGTTCAACAGTACAAAAAAATGAACCTACACTTTTTTAGTATTGCAGTTTAGCTTTTAAAGGAATATGAAAAAAAAAAAAAAAAGCTGTTTATATTCTAAATATACTTCTATAAAACTATTTTTTTTTTAAGCATGGCAGTTGATTTTTTTTTCTCCACTTAATACTGGTGGTTCAAGGCATAAAAGTTAGGAATAAGTGTAAACAGTTTCATAACAGTTAATATAAACTGTTCAGAGATCAAACATCAGCGAACGTAAATACCATGATCAGTGTTTTTTTTTTGGTCAGAATTATACTTGCCACTATATAAGAAATTTGTTCTAATTCAATAAATGGCTTTTATTGATCTCCATCGCCTGCAACGGCTTTTTTTTTATAATAATAATAGAGTATTAGAAACTCTACAGTATGTGTTCTTATTTTTAAGTGTGGCTTTAATTTCTAACAAGCCTAAGCTAAAGCAACAAACCTTGGTAGAAATGTTTAGAAGAATTAATTTCAAAATGAAACATGTTTTCTAATTCAGATTTATTTAGTAATTTTTTTTCCTTTGTATTTAATTGTCAATACTGTATGAGTTACTGTTTACGTAAACTGATCAGCGAACATAAATACCATGATCAGAGGGTTTTTTTGGTCAGAATTATATTTGCCACTATATAAGAAATTTATTCTAATTCAATAAATTTTTATTTATCTCCATCCACTGTAACGTCTCTCTTATTATTATTATTATGTTTTTTAGAGAGTATTAGAAACATTACTGTATATGTTTCCTATTTTTAAGTGTGGCTTTAATTTAAAATTTAAATTGTTATTTCTCAGTCTCTGAAATCCAGAAATTTTGAAAATCCGGAATTACGGAGTCCCGAGCAATTCCGGATTTTAGAAGTTCTACCTGTACTTTACTTGTAAAATCTGGACTATGATCCAAAGAATGCTTTACAAATTTAGATTGTAGGCTTCCAGATTTTTAGGCACATTTATGCTCAGCAAGGTGAATGGTGCAAGTATGATCAGTTTTGGCAACATATACCAAGTCGCAGACTTTACAAGTGATACTATAAACTGCACCAAATTTAAGTAAGAGGGAGATTCTAGGTTTAGAATTACAAAGCATATCTTCCACAATGTTTTGTGGCTTGAAAGCTGTACTGATATTATAAGACTTCAAAAGACTAGAAATTTCTTCAAAAAGATATTTGTAATATGGCAAAGTTACGTAATTAGTGGGGCCACTACAAATTAGAGGATGTGTGATATTAAAAAAAAAAAATCCTTTTTAGCCACCTTAAAGAACAGCTGTTTTGGCTTAAGTCCGTAATTATCTTCTTTTTCTCCAGCTGGAGGGCTGCATCAGTAGTACAGTAACATTTAGCTGTATAGGTCAAAGTTCTAACAGCTATGATTTTATAAGAAAGTGGATTCACAGATTAAAAGTTTAGATATTGTCTAAAATTCATAGCCTTATGATAAACGGATGTTAAAACTTCCTGAAAATCAATATTACCTACTCTTTCAACCATTATATTGAGAAAAGGTAATCTGCAGTCAGTCTCTATTTTAATAGTGAATTGAATTGTTGGACAAATAGAGTGCAGTCTGTAGAATTTCACTCAAATCCTTATGCCTCGCAACAAGATAAACATCTTCGACATAACACCTTCATAAACAGATCCTAGAGCCCAAAAAGGACATTATTTTATACTCAATGGAACTGCATTAAGATTTCAGCTATCCGAATGGAAATTGGGGATCCCATAGCCATATGATTAACTTGTCTATAAAATCTTTCTTCAAAAATGAAGCAGTTAGATGTAAGATGCACACAACACAAGGTCAACAGTGTCCAAAACATCTAGATTTGAATCCACATTATACTCGGGCCATACTTTCAGAACAACTTCACAAGAAAATCGGACACAATGTCCAACAAAGCCATTATGTATTTAGGTAGAAATTGGAAACTTTTAAGACAGTCCAAAAAATAAGTGGATGTAAGACTATGGTTAGACTCCACACTTAGTGGTTCCAACTGTGCTGATAAAAATCCTGACAATTTATACACAGGTCATCGAGTATAATCTATAATAGGACGCAGAGGAATACCAGTTTTGTGAACTTCAGGTAAATCATAAAAAACTGGAACAATACCATTATATAGAACTTAGCTAGATCTGGGAGGAGTTTTTTTAAATTTCTTTAACTTGCCGAGCAAAGCATTAAGATTCCTCTGAGTAGTTGGTGTAAAGTGTTTACTTAAAGCCTTGTATGTGGAAACACCATCCAATGACTCACAAAACAGCTTTCTGTGAAATGGTCAACCAACACATCCATACGGTTTCCTAAGAGCTAGCAAAATAAAACATTTAAAAATAAGAAAAGCAATTGCATTTCATGCCATTTTGAATGCCCCCAGCTGACTGAATTATGTCCGAGTAAACAGAACTTGTCTAAAGTCCTTAATTTTGATCTAAAAAAAATTACAAATAGGTTTTTAAATTATAAAAACAAATCATGCATAAAAATAGCAAATAAAGCCTTTGTGCAACAATATTAAAAAGCACAAATAATATATGAAAAGCAGCAAACAGCTGTTTCGAATCTACTAGCGAGATTCTTCTTCAGTGCAAAAGGAACAGCGTGCTAGAAGCTCAGCCTTGCTTTTTCTAGCACGCTGTTCCTTTTGCACTGAAGAAGAATCTCGCTAGTAGATTCGAAACAGCTGTTTGCTGCTTTTCATATATTATTTGTGCATTTTAAACGTTGGTTTTTTCTGCTTTTTAAAATCATGCATACACAAATTGAAAACTTACAATTTATAATACTTTGCAGCGATCTTAATGTTTTAGTTAAATGCAGTATGTAATTTTGTTTTAAAGGTCAGAAAAGGAATCTGAGAAGGCTGTAGCAGCCTGTTTGACCTTCAATTGTAATCCAAAATTTTAAATTCACACCGGAAATTTCTACAGAAGAATTTACATTTTATGTGATTGTTAAATGTCTCTTTATTAAATAAAGCATAACATACTATTCTTTATTTCTGATATAACACTAAATTTCTGAATAAAAATGGAAGCCAAACTGGCAACCCTGGGCTGTAGATAGTTTTCTTTTTTAAATGTACTTTAATTACATAACTACAGATAAAGGATAACATAACAAATAGTTATTTGACCAAATACAATCTTTTTTATATTTTTTAAGTAAGATTTTAAACAAAGTAAAATAAAAAAATCTATTTGTATGTTTAAAAATTTTAACAGCTTGATGTATATTTTGTAATATTCGATATAAAGATACAATCCAAATAACTTTTCAGCATTGTTGAGAATAACACTAGATGTGTTAGGCTTAAATCAAATAAAATGTTAAAAATACATTATTTAAAAAAAAAATCAGTATAACTTGGAAAAAGTTATATTCAATAGTAATATGTATATAAATAAAATATATACCATAGATAAAGTATATACCATTCTGAGAGGTATTTATTGGAAAAAATTCCACTTTGCAGCAATTTACAAAAACTCCACCTTTCATTAGATTCGGTATTCATTTCAACATTCTCACTCAAAGCAAATAGTTGTGATTCCAGTGTGCATGCACACAATAATCTCTTCCTGCCAAATTATTTGGGTACATTGCTTTTTCATCAAGGCAAAGCTTGAGGGTTTGTAAATTAGCGATCAGCTACAAGTAAAGTAGATCACAAGATGCTTTTCATGAATATTTTGGATTTTTCCTGAGTGAACAAGGGCATGTATTCCAAGTGGCGGCTTGTGACTGGCATTTTTGGGGGTACTAAATACATGGCTGAAAATTTCCTTTCTTACCAGTACTCTTTAACAGAAATCTTTTACTTGTTTAATGGGAGAATTTTCTGCTAATAAATAAGGTGAAGATTTCTTTAAAATAACAGTGGTAAGAAAAGAATAAATTTTGGCAGTCAAGCATTTAGTGTCCAAAATAAAACCCCTCGAGCTGCCACTGTGTACTAGGGTGGGCCTAAAAAAACTTTTTTTCGATTTTTGATGATGGGCAGTGTGGGAAAAGTTACCACTGGTGGCACTAAGTTTATTAAAAAAAATTTTGAGATTTTTTTGGACAATTCCTTCATTTGCCGCAAATGGCTTGAAGTTTTGCTCAAATGCCGATTTTTCAACTTTTTCAGCAAAAATTTTAAAAATGTTAAAATTTATTTTAGCTGAATTTACTTGAAATGTCATGTTTAGTGTACGGAATGTTTAAATAAGCTCTGATTATATATTATTTAATAGTTATGTGTATTTTGAATTATGCGATTTTTATAGCCTTTTCACATGTAAGTGAGCAAAAATAGTATTCTTTGGTTTGGTTGTCGGTTTCTCTCTTCTGTCTTTATTATGTTCCTTGCTCTTCTTTCTGTTTTTCGATGTGTTCAGGGTCACATATTTGGATGACGGGTCACGGCATGTCTTGACAGCAATTCCTGAAAGGAGAGGAGAATGTGGATTAGAAACTAATGAAAACAAAATCAGTCATCATGAGGATGAGGGAAGAAATAGAAATGGGAGAAACTGCAAGATGAGATGTTAATTATCTTTCTGCTCTAAATTACTGATATTGTCAGAAGAGTCAAATAGTGTGAACTTTGAAGCAGACAGTTCGCCTGAATCAGAATTTGAACCAGAGCCTTTAAAAGCAGACACACCCAAACGCATATACCTTTCTCACATAGCATTCACTGCGTTTAGAACTGGTATATTGTATAGGTAAATTGTGTTAAGAGCTTCATCTGTGCTTCAGGATGTAGGTGCTGCTTGTCCCTTTTTTTTTTTTCTATGAACGTTTTATTTTTTCTACTATCAAAAATATGCTTGTAATTTTTCCTCCTCCTCCAGTATCTTCTTTCCAAGTTTCTTTTTCTGTCTCCTGATCTTGTTTTTATAGATTACGGGATCCTTATTCGCTGTTGTCACAATTCCTGCATCCTGAAGCACAGATGAAGCTCTTAACGCAATTTACCTACATGATATACCAGTTCTAAATGCGGCAAATGCTGTGTGAGAAAAGGATATGCATTTGGGTATGTCTGCTTTTGAAGGCCCAGGTTCAAATTCTGATTCAGACAAACTGTCTGCTTCAAAGATCACACTATTTGAATCTTCTGACAATATCTGTAATTTAAAGCATAAAGATAACATCCCATCATGCAGTTTCTCCTATCTCTATTTCCTCCCTCATCCTCGTGATAACTGATTGCGTTTTAATTGGTTTCTACTCCACATTTTCCTCTCCTTCCAGAATTGCTGTCAAGACATCCTGTGATCCGTCACCCAAATATGTGACCCTGTACGCATCGAAAAACAGATGGAAGAGCAAGGAACATAATAAAGACAAAAGAGAGAGAAACTGCCGAACAAACCAAAGAATTCTTACAATTTTTGCCCACTTATACCCAAAAAGGCTACAAAAGTCACCTAATTCAAAATGCACATGACTATTAAATACAAAGGTAATAAAAGGTACTAGGTAAGTTTTACAATACAATGAAATGAAAAGTTGCAGGTGGTTGCCTGTGGCTGCATGTTGACATATGTTCATCGCATAACCTAAAGTCTGTAGGCCCTGTTATTCATTAGCTGTGATAGTGTGAAGTTCTCATAATGGCATCTTGGTAACATGATGATATAAGGGCAGTTTTGCGGTATAACTTTGTGAGTGGTTTAAACGTAGACCAATGCTTAGAAAAAATGACTCTTGCACTTGGTGATGATTGTCCACATCGTACAACTATATGCAGATGGTACAAAGAATTCCATAAAGGAAATTTCTCCCTGGAGGACGCTGAAAGAACGGGAAGGTCCCGAACGTCAGTTACAGAAGAAAACATTATTACTGCTGTGAGGAAAACTCTTGACGAAGACAGACGAATAACTTACCAGCAGATAGGATACCTTTGGCCTAAATGCACCTGCAATTCATTCAATTCGGCATCTTCATTTGCACATGAAGAAACTGTGTTGTCTCTGGGTGCCACATAGACTGACGAAGGAGCAGATGACACATGTGACTTGGTGCCAGGAGATGCTAAAAACATTTAGTAAAGGACAATCTCGGTATGTGAACAGCATCGTGACAGGTGATGAAACCTGGCTATACTATAATGATGTGCCGACTAAGTCTCAAAACAAAGATGATGACACACCGGTAGCTGTTAGAAAATCCCGATCTGTCAAGAGGAAAATGATAGCTGTATTTTTCAAATCGAGTGGAATTGTTGAGCATATCGTTTTGGACACACAAAAGACAGTTACAGCTAAGTGATATATTGAACAGTGCGTACCTTAAGTCATAGAATCTTTGAAAAAACTGCGACCAAAGTCAAGGATGAACACCTGATTCCTCCATCATGATAACACTCCAGCTTGACTATTTGGCTACTACAAGACAGAAACTTCTTGAACACACTCCTTACAGTCCAGATCTTGCCCCCTGCGACTTTGCACTGTTCCCGCATGTGAAAATGAAGCTGAAAGGGATTCAGTTTTCCAGTGATGAGGCACTTCTGAGTGCTTAAAACAATTAGTGTACCTTACTCCCTAGTGAAACTTGGCAGAGCTGGTTTAAGAACTGGTTTTGGAGGATGGAGAACTGTATTGCTTGTAACGGAAATTATTTTGAAAAGTTTGATAAATAAATCTGTATTGCAAAAATTTCCTAGTACCCTTTGTAATACATAATCAGAGCTTATTTAAACATTTTGTACACTAAACATAATTTTCAAGTTAATAAAGCTAAAATAAATTTAACATTTTTTGCTAAAAAAGCTCAAAAATCAGCATTTGAGCAAAACTTTAAGCCATTTGCAGCAAATGAAGGAATTGTCCAAAAAATCTCAATTTTTTTGTGTAAACTTAGTGCCACCAGTGGCAACTTTTCTGCACTACCCATCATCGAAAATCAAAGTTTTTTTCGGCCCACCCTACTGTGTATTCCTATAATGAAAGCCATGATTTGGAACGATAAAGAAATGTAGTCATTTTAGAGTGGGCGGTGGCGACACAAATGACTGCATCATTGAGTTACATCATGATGTAGAAAAAAATTATTAGGAGTAGATTAAGGAATGGCTGGTCTGCCTTGACATTTCTTGGTATGATTATGAGCAGCAGTGGATGCCAACTCATCATTTTGGCATCACTATCACATCATTGAGTTAGGGGAGGAAACTGGTGCCAAAATAAAGTATTTTAAGAATATTTTGGTCTGCCTGCTTATATCCTGGTAAAAACCTCTGGCAGACTGAAATTTATAACAAAAAAAACATCATTATGTACAATTAAAACCCTATAAACATGATATTTTACATTATATTGCCATATATATTACTTCGCCATCGACTTTCAGGATGAATTAATGGTTTAGGAAAAGCTTATTAACGGCACGTGAGAAAATGACTTATTTGGCATGGTTTGGTACAAAGCAAGAAGAATGGGGTGCCAATTCCCTATTTTGCCAGTACTATCATGTCATCAAGTTACTGTTTGAAATTTTAGCACATTAAAGATGCCAATTAGTATAATACAAATATTTCAGTCTGCCTCGTCATATCTTGGTAAGAGATGAGCAGAGCAGGGCACCAATTCTTAATTTTTGCGGTATAATCACACCATTGAGTAACAGCTTGAAATTTTGGCACATATCAGTGCCATAAGAATATTTTAGTCTGCCTCATTATATCTTGGTGGTTTCAATTGTACATTGTCTTTTTGTTATAAATTTTACTCTGCCGGGAGTTTCTACCAAGATATCCACAGGCAGACCAAAATATTCTTAAAATACTTTATTTTACCTTTAATTTGGCACCAGTTTCATCCTGTAACTCAATGAGATGCTAGTGATGCCAAAATGATGAGTTGTGGCCCACTGCTGCTCATAAGGTACCAAGAAATATTGAGGCAGACCAATCATTTCTTAATCTAGTCTTAATAATCTTGTCTTACATCAGAATTTCATGTCTTAACTCGATGACGTGTTAAAACTGCCAAAATCAAGAATAGGCGCCCCGCTCTGCTTGTCTCTTACCAAGATATGAGGTAGACTGAAATATTCTTATTGTACCAAGATATGAGCCGTTCAGTGCACAAATCGATTAACTCAATCAAATGAAAATGTTCAGTATAAACAGTTAAAGTTATTATAACTATAAAAATATTGTATCTATGTAATATTTTTTCTTGGGATATTTTGATTGAACTCATTAATTTTTTTTAAACAAGGAAAACTTTTTATCACTGAAAATTTTCAATGTTCCCCTGTTTAAAAAAAAATGGAGTTAGTCGGATTGTCTTCTGAACGCCTCATATGATGAAGCAGACTGAAATAGTCTTATTGTACTGATATGTGCCTTTAATGTGCCAAAATTTCAAGCTGTTACTCGATGACTTGATTATAGTGCCAAAATTAAGAATTGGTGCCCCGCTCCTGCTTATCTCCTACCAAGATATGACAAGGCAGACTGAAATATTCGTATTGTACTAATCTGTATCTTTAATGTGCCAAAATTTCAAGCCATAACTCGATGACATGATAGTACTGTCAAAATAGGGAATTAGTGCCCCGTTCTTCTCACTTTGTACTAAGTTATGCCGAATTTGTCATTTTCTCACGTACTGTTAATAAGCTTTTCCTAAATCATTAACTCATCTTGAAAGTCGATTTGAAGTAATATATATGGCAATATAATGTAAAATATTATGTTTATAGGGTTTAAATTGTACTTATGACATCTTTTTTTTTGTTATAAATTTTAGTCTGCCAGGAGTTTCTACCAAGATATGCACAGGCAGACCAAAATATTCTTAAAATACTTTATTTTACCTTCAATTTGGCACCAGTTTCATCCCCTAACTGGATGACGTGATAGTGACGCCAAAATGACGAGATGGTACCCACTGCTGCTGCTCATATTGTACCAAGAAATGTTGAGGTAGACCACTCAATCCTTAATCTACTCCTAATAATCTTGTCTTGCATCATGATTTCATCCCGACTCGATGACATAATCATATGTGTCGCCGCCACCCGGTCTATTTAATTTACTTATTTTGAGCCACAAAAATATGAAATTATTTTAAAATGTCCTTTCTTTGATAAGACCTACTCCATGAATAAACTCCTTGTGCAGGCTGCCTAATTTATGTACCTTGAACAGATCCGAGGTCTATAGAATAACTCTTTTGAATATGCATTATATGAAGTTTATACCACAGTATAGAATCCTGCATCGGGTTGGGTTACCCGCTTTTACCCGAACCTGACCTACAGTTCAGGTCGAGTTGGTGCTATATTTTCCCATTGTGTGTCGGGTCGGCTTTAAGTTTTTTTGTTGCAGGTCGGTTTGGCTTTTATTGTTTCGAGTTCAGGTCGGTTTTGGGTTGGCTTTTTTACTCTTGCAGGTCGAGTTCGGGTCGACCTGATTTTTTAAAAGAATGTGGAAAATATTTTTTCACGTTAAAAGCCTTTATAAACTGCAGATCAAAGTTTCACAAAAGCAAAATGTCTGCCCGTCTGTTTTGTCTTTAGTTATCCTTTCACCAGTCTTCAAAATAACAAGCTGCATTATATTTTTATGGTATTTTAAAAATACAATACACAGCATAATGCTAAATGGTCCTTCCTGTCAAATGTATCGAGTGAATAATTTAATTGTGATGATACACGATGCGCTACGTTACAGAGGATAAATTTCAAAATAACTGCTGATAAACTAAAGGCAGATGGTCAATTGTGTAAAACAAGGTGTATCATTATATGTAGAACTTTTGAAATGGCAACTAATTTTAAGGCATATTTAAAGATTAGATTTTTAGTTTTATACTGTTTAGAGTTCTGCATCAGGTTGGGTTATCTCACCCAATTCTAGACTTTTTTGCTGCGAGTCCCGATTTTTGGCCCGGGACCGGCCCGCCCCATGTAAAACTGAAAAGTTCGGCCCTAGCCTGGCATGGTCCGTTTATAATTTTATTGGCTTCATCTAAATATTTATATCAGGCCAGTAAACCCACTTAATTGTAGTTATCGGTCAGGCTTGTCAGGGCCGTTCAATTTTGTGACAACCCGGCCCATTTATTTTGTTTATCAACTGTCCTAATTCTTTGGCCTGGCCTTTTTGAAATTTTGCCGCCCAGGCACGGGCCGGGCCAGTTGCACACCTCTATTAGAGATAGAATTGTAGATTATTTTTCATAATGGTATTGAAACATGATTTGCTTTCCTTACATTGCGGGTTTGGGTCAGATGCGGGTTGAAATACCTTGGGTTTGGGTCGGGGTGCCGGAAATTATTTTTGTGGAGTCAGGTTTCGGGTTGCTGAAAATTATTTTTGCAGGTTTGGGTTGGGTTGCGGATTGACTTTAAAATGGGATTTGTGGGTTCGGGTCAGGTAAAACCCAACCCGCGCAGAACTCTATCACAGTACTTTAATGAATTATATTCTTCAGCAAATGTGACCATGTGTGTCAGTTAATACTTATTAGTTTGATTGTCAATACGACAAACCAATCGGATTGTTCTGAGGACCCAAAGGACACTGGAAAAATATCCAAATCTAAAACAAGATAATTTAATTTTAATCATTGACGATGTTCATGCCAAAATTTAAGCATTTGCCAGACAGGCAAAATGTTTAAATTTTGGCTGTCACCATTATTTGCATTGATGGAACACATAGCACCAATGTCTAGGATTTCCACTTAGTCAATTATTGACAGTAGATGATTAAAATGAAAGATTTCTATGTGCCTGTCTAATTTGTAATAGAGAAGATGGAGAAATTTTTTTAGTTTT
Organism: Maratus speciosus; assembly: GCA_963932465.1. Taxonomy (NCBI): domain Eukaryota; kingdom Metazoa; phylum Arthropoda; class Arachnida; order Araneae; family Salticidae; genus Maratus; species Maratus speciosus. Next base: position 658,981,407 of record OZ010787.1, on the reverse strand, counting down.
CTATTCTGAAATAAAAGAAGGAATGGGTAAAATCACTACAAGAGTCTACACTATGTCAGAATTAACATATATTTTTAATGCATAAACTGCAATTCATAATGTTCCTGAATATAGATTATATTGCACATGGCACATAATGAGAGCATGGAAAAAAATATACAAAGCAAAGTTAAAAAAAGAAAAACAATAAGAATTAATTGCATCTTTGAGGGATTCTGCGGGAAAATCTGCACATCATCACAGATGTAAACATAAAACTTTCAGTTCAGATGTAGGAACAAAATTGCAGAATTTTTTAGTTTTATATCCTTCCGTATTTATTTTAATATGTAATTCTTGATAATATGACTGAACTCATTGTTTTTCTTGGAGGAAGTATAAACTTATTTCTCATAAAAATAAAGATGTGCTGATATCACTGGTAATCACAATCTTTTATATCCAATATATTTATGTAATATATTTATGTAATAATCAAGCTTTTTTGGTTCTTAAGACTGATTAAACTTGAAATAAAACTTTATGATTTTTATGTGAATTAATAAGGTACCTGTATGAGGAAAGTTTCATTGAATAATTTAAGGAAAATGTATCTCATGTTTATTATGCATATTTAATTATACATTACTAGCTGACCCACCCGGCTTTAATATTATTCGTAAATGAATCTGAAATTTTTAGGCAGCTGCATACAGAGGGGAGTGGGAGTGGAGACTGCAAATTACCAGGCCCCGACTCTTGTTCAGTTCCAAAGTTGTGTAAATTCACAGGTTAAGTTTTTCATTTTTATATGTCTCATGCTCTTTTTATTCCAAATTAATTGATGAATTCAATTAAAATTTAATTATATTTTCAATAATTTAATTTTTTATTTATTTAAAATCTTTAGATGAAAAAGCAATTACAAATACAACATAAACTGTAATAATTGAAAAAGAAATAATAAAATTGTAAGCAAATATTACTATATAGAATGTTTTAAAAAGTACCATCCAGCAAATTTATTTTCTAATAGAGTAAAGCCTGTTTCTAATGGAATCCTGCAATAAACAAAAAAAAGTTACAGCTTCCCTCTCTCCCCAAAAATGTTATTATGCTTTGTTCAATTTAAATAACCTGCATAAAATGGAATTTATCACTGGTCGTTTCCGTCTAAGCAGGTTTTATTGTATCTTACTTCTGGTGGGCCCATAATAATATTCTTAAATGAACCTGAAATTCGAATCGCAGATCCGTACAGAGGGAAGTAAACAAAATTACTTGACGTCATGACAACATTTTTAAATTTCTTGCTGCTGATTAATTCGCATTTCCAATATAGTGCTTTGCAGAAATTGCATGTTTTACTCAAAGTTCCACATTTGTGCCCCCCGGAACGTTGGAACGTTTAAATCAATAATTTGGATTTCAGAAGCAACGCGTGCACTCTGCGGTTATTAAGCCTATTTTAGCGATCGCTTATGCTCTGTGTTTAACTTTATTTCCAATTCAATCTATTTCAATTTTCTGTTCTTAATTCGGCTTCTTCATTACTTTCAAGTATTCACCAAGATCTTTTACGGGCATTTCAAATGATATTTTGAAGCTCTATGATTGCAGCGAAAGAGGGAAACATCATGGAGCTCTTTCCTCTATGGCGAAATGTAAATAAACCCGATTGCCCTAAATCCTGCCAAAGGACTTTTCACAATAACCAATGAGATGCGTTTCTCGGGCGTTGCCATTAGACAATAACAAATAATCGCGATTTCTGTGCCACGTACGTTAGCATAATATATATATAGATTATTTACTTGGCCATTACTTTTAATAATTTAATCATTTTTAAAATCATTTTACTTTTTATCATTTTAGTTTATTATTTAATTATTTTACTATATTGCAAGCTTCCGTTATAATTTTGATTGCATTATTACATTCAAATGACTGTTTAAAAAATGTAAACAAAACAATGACCAGAAATCCACAAAATTCTAAAATTTACACAACCTCTGGTCCCAAGCTGTGCAGATTTGAGGGAGTCTACTGTATTACTTAAAAGCAAAAAATAAAAAAAATCTGGATGAAGCCATTAATGCTTTAATGAAATTTATAGATGACAAAAAACATGATAGACTTATTGCCTTGGACAAAAAGGCAAATTAGCAGCAAAGTTAAAAAACTTTAAGACACAGGCATGATATTAACAAAGTACTGGATACATGTTCATGCTTACCAAACATCTAGTAATCATTCAAACAAAGCAAATACAGAATGTACAACAGACAGTGAAAAGCAAATTGTAATAGACTATTTAAAAAACACTGAAACTCATCTTTTCTGGATAAAAAGGAAAAACTCGCTAAAGATAAAAATGAAATCATGTCGAGTTTATCTACTCCAGAAGAAATTAAGATGCTTGAGGAAAATAACATCACATTTAGAGCAAAATTAAATGCCATGCTAAACAAGTATAAGCAGAACAGAAACTAATAGTAAAGAGAAAATCATCAGCCGATAAAAATATAATTCCATAAAGATTTTTCGCAACAAAGAAAGTAACTTTTCCCAAAAGCACACAAATCTAAAATTCTCACTAACACAGCTTAAAAATTAGTAAAAAAAAAAAAAAAAAAATCTAGTATTTCTTAGAAATATATTAGAGGATTTGTGAATGAATCATTAAAGTAAAATCAACCTAGATATTTCAGTAATGAAGATCTTTGATTTGATAACTATACTATAAATATTCATTTATTCTGAAATAATGTTGTTTAAATATTCTGCTTAAGAAAAGGTAATATCAAGCAACATTATATGAAATTCAGTGTAAAATTGTTTTATAATTTGAAATTCACTATGCATTTAAGAGTTAAATATATAACAAATACTTCACTTTTATTTGAGTTAAAGTATACACAATTTATCCAGAATCCACAGTTTTATAAACTATGGACATTGCATCAGATCTCATACTACCTTTTTGTAAGTTAAATATGCTTAGTTATATGATGGTTAGACTGATCTAATGACAGTCTATCCAATTCTTAAAATCCCAATACATTTTAAGGAAACAGTTGTGGCGGCTGTTTGCCAAGAAGGAGCACTACTATATTTTCTCAAATCCTATGATTTCAGGAATCAGATATATATTTGTTTGTTATTCCTGAAGCAATTTATTTCAAAACTTTTTAGTGATTTTTGGAGAATACTGAAATATAGGTAGGTGTTGTTTCTGCATTAGTTGATTTTATAGCTGTTAAAGTTTTCAGGAGCCTTTATTATTATTAAAAAAAAAAAATTCACTATGGTTTACTGTTGTGTATCATATTGTAAATCTTCTAGTAGGTAAAAGGGTGAAGATAAAATTTCTTAACAATGACTTTTCCCAGTAATGTTGATTTGAGAAAAATGAAAAAAAAATATTTCAAGAGAATTTATTGTGAAGGACAAATCAGTTGTTTGTAATAAGCATTTTACAGTAGAAGATTATGTGCCTGGTAAAAAACATAGGTATTTAAAGAAAGATGCTTGTCCAACAGTCTTTCCTAATTATTTGGAATATAAAATACCAAAGATTATTGTGAAGCTGAGGACCATAATTAGGAATAGTTCCCAGTTGAAAAGGGGGTCAGAAGAAATAACAAAGTGTAAATGAAAGAAAAATGAAGATAAATCGGACAATGATAGAAATAAAATTTCTGCCACTCAAAATTTAGCTAATGTCCTTCATAAACAGCCTGCCACAGCCCAGTTGTAGGTACATATTCTTCTATTAAGCACAATTAGAATAGATCAAGTGAACATGAAAGACTATTAGCTACTTTAAAAAATAAAGATTATTGATATCAACACTCTGCAAAAGAAAGCCTACAATAGCTGCACCAAAAAGCAAAATTCAGCAACTGGAAAGTAAAGTACAGTATTAAACAGAAAATTCTTGCCATAGTACCAGTGGTGTAGTCCCGGAAAAAAAAGTGATTAGGGTATGTATCACACATAGGGCAAACTTTATTTTGAATCTTGCTTTTTATTTTCAATTGCAGATAAAAGTAATTGAAAAATTAAATTTGAATTTAAAATTAAATTTAAAAATCAAATTTAAATCAATTTAATTAGTTTCTTTATCTGTTGGACATTAAATAGCTTGCTATAGAATTCAAAAATTTAAAACCTTATTTCATGATTGAAAATTTGTGGAATAGAATTCGTAATTCAGTAACGCTAATTCAACAACGAAATTTTTATTAGGATTTGTTTTACATTATTTATTTTGGAAATAGTTATAAAATAACTGTTTTCCACTGAGAGCATTGAAAATTATTGCATTTTTACTTTATGGTTAGATGTAGTGTAAGGAATTTATTGTAATCATGGAAAAGAAAAATAAGACTGTGAAATTTTGGCATATCTTTACTTTTTGAAGCCCCCTGAGGCCTGAATCCATTTTACCTATTTTTCACTATGTATGTGCATATACATGTGTGTATGTTGGTATTTCCTTTGACTCCCAAAGTCTTTTTTTTCTTCATGATGTGTGTTTGAACATGATAGCGTTCAAATGGTGTTTTTGACTGGGCTCAAATTTCGAATGTGTGTTATACATGATGAATAAACTATTTTATATTCTGAGATTATATGCCACTGAGAAATTGGGCACGTTTTTCACATCTAGGCAATTTTTAAACCATTTTTTGACCAGAAGTAACAAATAAGTTTTGTTTACATGAGACAAAATATCAAAAGTGTGAACAAGGCCGAAGATAATCCATAAATAATGCTTTTTATTGGTCTGAAGAATACGTTTAGTACTCAATGATGAGAGGGAAGGTAGATAAATATCCTTCTACATAACATTTCCAAAAATTGTGTTTCATCAAGATTTCTTTAAAAAAATCCTTGAAACAGAAACTTTAAATTAGTAACTTACTAACTTCTAAATGCAATACTTGATTTTTTTTTCAAAAATTAGAATTTTAACGGTGTGAAATACAGAAAGAAAATTCTAAAATTTCAGTTTCCTCACGATTTCTCAAGAAACTTAAAATACAGCACTTATGTATTTTCAGGAATTACATGCTCGCTTAAGACTTTTTTATTATTATTAACATTTTAATGCCATAAATTGGTGAGAAAATCCTCTAAAATCGTCTCATCACGACTTATCTGAAGCTGTTTTTTTTTTTTTTTTATAAGAAACTTGAAAATAAATATAGTGGTAACTATTAACATGTAGATGCTCACGAAGAACGACTTTTTAAAATTTTGAAATTTTAAGTGAGGAAATGAGCTGAAAACCTTCTAACACTGCTATTCTTCTGAAACTATCAGGGCTAGAAACTTTAAATTTGACATAGTTATTTTTAACGCGTAGTTACTCTGATTGAAAGAATGAAATAGGATTGAAATTTGAATGTGTGAATCGGCGCAGTGAATGTTACCACATTATTAACAGGAATAAAATCTACTCTAATTAAAAATTTATTTGAATTGTTGGCATTCGATAAAGTGATTAAAAAGTCAAGCAGAAATTTTTTAAAGATAGCTTTTTGAAGTAGAGTTTCGATACCAAATAACACTTATATTTGTACCAGGCGAGTTATTTAAGAAGCACTTTCCTAATAAATTAGTTTTCAAGTTAATAAAAAAATGTTTAAAATTAATTTTAATTAAATATTTAAATAAAAGTGAAAAATTGTTTTAAAACAACAGCATATATTTAATATTTAATTTGTCACAGTTTAATAATAGGTATTACTTTTACTTTCTCAGAGGACTTTTCAGAAATGCTTGCTCTCATAAAAGTTCTTGACTCTTTATACTTTTTTAGTTTTCGTGTCAGTATCCATTCCATAATTTTCCATTTTCCAAATTTTGAGTAAATCTGTGGTTTTAGCTTGGAGTAAGTAGTTTTTTAATGATTTTGTTGTGGCAAAAATGAAATTTTTCTGACTGACAAATTTTGAATAGAAGAGTCGTATAAAAGTTTTTAAAAAATTGTATGATTTTTTTTAATTAATGAGAATAATATTTCGCTGTCATAATATTTCAATATTATTTTATTATCTTATTTTAAGCATTTTTATAATCTACATTGCCTACTTATCTCCAAAAGGTAAAAAATTAAAGCACATGTCAATCTTTATGGTACACCCTGTGTACTGGCCAATATATTGTTCACAAATGTTTGTAAAATTAATTTTAGAGCAATGTGTGATTGAAAAGCATGTCTAGCCTTTTTTTTTAAATCAAAAATAAAATTTCGTTTAGTTTAAACAAACATCAGACAATAATTGCTTATAACTGATAATGTATTCATTTGAATTATTTTGGGTGGCCATATATAGAAATTAATAATTATATGCGCATCACATAATGCACTAAAATTTAAACCAGCTGCAAAATGCATTTCAATAAATATCTGGCCATAGATGATAGTGTATTTGATTTATTTATTTATTTTTTTTTTTTTTGTGTGTGTGTGTGTGTGTGTGACTCTTTATACAAATATCATTTACATACCTAATTAATGTTTTGTTCAGCATAATGTAAAAAATTATATAAAATGCATAATGCAGAGCTCCCAAATGGTGCCCCTTCGCCCCCCAAAGTTCACTTTTTAGAAAAAGGTCCACTTCGTCTTTTTTCGGTGACTGAAAAAAAAATTTCAAAAAATTAACTAATGTGGAAAAATCGCCGCAAAATGTAAAAAACTCTAAAAATCGTAGGGGCAAAATTTACTATAGTGGGCTTGTATAGTATAGAGTTGTAACCGACATTCTTTTATGAATGTCAAAAAATCGCCACCGAATGAAAAAAAAAAAAAAAAAAAAAAAAAAAAAAAAAACTCAATGAAAATCGCATTAAAAATCCCTAAAACTTCAAAAATCACTGAGGACAAAATTTCCTACATTAAACTACTAGAAGATTGAAACTGAATGACAAAAAATCACCGCAAAACACAAAAATTGTATAAAAAGATTAGCAAAAAAATTCAAAAATCACGGTACGAATTCTGAGGCAAATTTATTGAAAAGAGGACAAAATATATTAAACTGAGATTAGAACAGGCAAAACAACTCTAAAAATCACACAAAAAATTGCGAAAGATTCAAAAATTGCTGTGTGAATTCCGAATAAACTTTACTGAAAAGAGAACAACATTTACTATAATGGGACTAAAAAATTTAAAAGGATTCCTTTTACTAAAGTGGAAAAATCATTGCAAAATGTATAAAAATCGCTAAAAATTCATAAATATCACAAAAGACAAAATTTGCTAAAGTAGACTATAACATTGTCACTGGAATTCTTTCACAAATGTGAAAAAATCATCGCAGAATGAAAAAAAAAAAAACCGGTAAAAATTACAATCTGAGGATGCAATCGCGAAAAGACAAAATCTATTACATTAAGGCTAAGGGGTTTGAAAACGAATTACTTTTTCAAATGCCATAAAATTGAAATGAAATGCGAAAAAAAAGCTGAAATTCGCATAAAAAATTCGCCAAAAATAAATTGCTATACAAATTCTGAATAAACTTTATTGAAAAAGTTGAAAAGAGTACAAAATTTTCTACTATTGGACTAAAAAATTGAAACTGAATTCCTTTTATTAATGTGGAAAAAAAATCACTGTGAACGGTAAAGAAAAAAAAAAAGCTAAAAATCACAAAAAAATTAAAATAAAAAAACTCCGAAAAAGTGCATAATTTTAGGCATAGATGTACCTCGCCTCCATCTTGTAGCTGTATGTGCAGCAGTGTTTTCAGCACACAGACCAACCTCTATCTTTATTATTATAAATTTAGTTTTGCTTTCGATTTTGATGTAAAGCCCCACCAGTGGCCGAGAGGTTATGCTCTTGAAGCTGGTAGACGGGAAGTGCTGGGTTCGAACCCAATCGCCCCCGTCGGCCTAATCGTTCGGAGTTTTCGTGGTTTTCATCGAACCTTGGATTTCCAAGCGTTAATACGAGTTAGGTTCCCTTAGAAAGACCCCCCACGAAGGGCACCCCCCCCCCCCCTTTGGGCCTATATCCCTCATGTTGATAATTAGCCATCATAAACACAACCAAGCAACCAGCTGATTTTGATGTAAAAGTACATACTTCTATTAAAGGAAATCTTATTTAAAATTTATTCTTCTTTTTGCTATACTTCTTAAATATATTTCTATCAAAAGAAAGTATTGAAATCTTTTTAATGGATTTACACGTTTTAGGTCGACCTGAATATGATTTAACATTTTTTTTTTCTCTCTGTATATGATACATATTTCATAGCCACTCTATTAAAAAAAAAACTAAATCATAGAATTTCATCAAATATCATATTTAATTAGGCCTTAGCACATACAAGTGCTAATCAGGTTTTGGTGTATATGGCACAACAGGTGGCATTACTATGCTGTATTTTTCACAATTTGCATATCTATATCTCAGCATCTCTGGTATGAAATTTCACCAAATTTTACATTCACTTAACCTTTGACATAAATTGATGCTAATTTTGATGTATTTCGCCCAACAAGTGGTGCTACTGTGTCACATTTTTAACGATTTCCGTGGTAGCCAGATCTCGGCATATTTGGGATGAAATTTCATTAAATTTATTATGTAAGATGATTATGAATAACTGTTGATTCAATATTGGATTTGATCACTCCTCAGGGGACGTTGCCATACTTTGCTTTTCCTGATAAACATCATAGCTTATCTCAGTTTTGTGTAGAAAGGAACTAAAATTTAAATTAATATGTTTAATGTTTAAGGTTAATAATTAACAATATATATGTTAAACTAATTTAAAATTTTAAAACTCAACAATTTAAATTAAAAGTTCATGCTTTTTTAAGGACAATTATGAAGGTGAGTGCTCAATATTGAACATTTTCTATCTTCTTGCTGTAGAATATTTAAGTATGTTTAAATAAAGCTGTGTGCATTGCTTAGTGACTACCTTTATAAAGATAACGAATTAACATATTTTCTGGGATATTTAAAAAAAAAAGGAAAACTCGGTGCAGTATTTTTAGATGAATGCCCCCTTTTAGTCCCCCTTTTTAATATAAATGGTTCCTTGGAGTCCCCTTTTTAAATAAAAATGACCCCTTCCCCCTTTTTGGGGGGACTAAAATGTGTTAGGAGCCTTGATAATAGTATAATAAAAAACACGTTTCAGCAACTGAACCCATAGATGAAATTGTGATGATTCTTTTATGTGGCCTTGTAAATGTACTATAAATGTTTTGTGCACCGTTTTCCAGATTATCATTTCCCATGCATTTTAAACAGTGGCGCCAACTTATATGAGCCCATGGGGCGCGAGCCCACCCTATAATTTGATATCTATATCCACCCAATTTTATTGATTTAATTCGTAATTTATTTTTTTATTTATTTAATAGCTGAAATGAAATTTTGTTTTATTAACGTTTTCAAAATAATTTTTTTTTTGAAAATAGTAAGGACATCAATTAGACTTACAGGAACACTGAAAACCACTTCAGTAGCTGTATAGTTAAATTTCTCACAAAACAAATTTCCTGCATATTTTGTCATCTGTTTCGATGTCTTGAATTGCTAAAGCACTTAGGTGACTAAAATGTATGATTTTCTTGCTCTTCCAATAGTTAGCAATCCCAATGTTATTTAAGATAAATATTAATGTATTTATAAGGAAAAACTTATAAGAATGTAATTTAATAAAATTATTTATAAACTTTAGAAAATACATAATTTAATTTCGAATTACCCTCTTTAGTCGTTCACTCCTGCCCTCTTTCTCTATCCACACTAAGGGGAAAAAAATATATGTGTTATTTTATTTAAAAATTTTTGAAAAGTTGGATTTTAAATAATTATCATTAAAGGATCATGCCGTTTGGGTCATTTTTGTTATACTTTTTAATATATTATACCTTTGTTAACCCTCTCGCCGTGCAAACCGAGAGTTTCTCGGGCAACGTAAAAGTAGCTAAATTTGTGCAACCCGAGATTTCATCTGGGATGCATTTTTCTGTCTAATTAACTCTCCTTGATCATTCCCACCAGTTATTTTTTTTATTCTAAATTTTGCCTTATCTAATCGGAGAAATTTCCCGATTGAATCAGACGAAAATTTTTGTTTTGAAAAACCAGTGCAAAAGAATAAAAATTCTTAAAAGACGCTCATCGCGAAGGAATTAAATACGCAATTTTTGAAGCTATTTTGATAAAACAATTACGTAACAAGAAGGTTAATGTCTGTTTTAAACAATTTCTACCAATAAAGCGTAATGGGAAAGAACTCTCTTTTTGTTTTCACGTACATGAAATACTGATGCTATTTGCAATAGTGATATACTATATTGAACCTCAAAAATATACATAACATTTTGCCAAAATCCAAGCAAACTTATGGAAGTTAAAACGTGAATAGGCGAACCAGCACAGTAAACACTTTTCAACTTTATATTGAAAAGTATTAAAAAACTTTACCCTATTAATTTATTGGTGTGTTCATTTAAAAAAAAATAAGTTTGGAAAGTCTGCGTCCTCCCGCGTCTCTAGCGTCCCCCTGCACCCCCCCCTTGACTACACCACTGCACAGTACAGTTGAAAAACTTACTGCTTTGTCAGATACTGATCATTTAAAGGCTACTTTCATACTAGAACAAATTTGTAATTTTGAGAAAAAGGTTCCAAGGTGGAGGGAGAAAATGATACGTAACTGTGTACTGTGGAATGTTGTGTCACTTAAAGACTACAGTTTAGTAAGGAAATTGGATTATGTTCCTTGCCATCTAAATCTACGCTATCTAGGTATCTTGGTGCAATTACAGGTGAAATTAGTGTCACACCTTTAATAAAAAGCAAACTTGAAGAAGAATGTTCAAATTTTAATGACTACGAAAAATGTGCTACAATTAACATTGATGAAATGACAATATGACAAATGTACATTTATGACAAAAAGGTAATTCATATTTTGGAAAGAAAACAAACATTTCCCAAAAGGAAAAAGGATACAGCTGTTAGAAAGTTACTTGCAAATCAGTTAATGTTTTATGTTACATGTCTTATCATCAAACTATCGTATTCCTTGTGCATATTTCTTTGTAAAACAACTAACTGCTGAACAACCCTATATACTTTTTCTTGATGTTTTAAAAAAAGTTGATGAATGTGTTTTTTGTGGTACGAGTTGTAACAGATAACCATAAAACAAATGCTGGAATGTATAGAAAATTGGGCAAAGGAAAACTGGTACATGGTATTACACACCCATTTGATGATACAAGGAAATTATTTGTAAACTTTGATCTAAATCATATAATAAAGAATAATAGATCCCTATGTCTGGAAAATGACATGTCTGATGAAAAGGAAATCATCAGTGGAAAATATGTTAAAATGCTGTATAAACTTCAGAAGGATGAAACTCCCACACCATTTAGAAATTTAACTTATAAGCATATTGAACCCACAGATTTTGAAAAAATGAACTATAGACATGCTGTTCAAATATTTTTTCCTCCTGTTACAAGCTGCCTTAAAATACTTCAAAATTTCACAGATCAGATTTTGCCAATTCAGGGCCAACAATAGAATTTCTTTCTGCTATGTTTAAATGGTTTTCTGAACATGACACAGCCTGTGACAATTTATCAAGATGTGAAGACAAAGTTTGCTTTTTCTCATGCGATGAATGAATGACTGAATTGGCTTGAATATGAATTTCTCCCGTGTCTTGAAAGCATCAAACAAGCTTGTGCCAATAATATTCTTCTATTAAAATTTCTAAGTGAGGAGAAACATATGAAGCTATTGTTTTAACAACAAAATCTACTGTTGAGTCTATTAAGTACCTATTATCTAATGGTTATCATGTACTTACCAGAGCTTTCAACAGTGATCCGATTGAATCCCTTTTCACTGCTTTAAGGCAAGTGAATGGGGGTAATGATGTCTTAGATGCTAGATCTACTCTTAATTTTGAAAACTAGGCAACTGATAGCATCAAAAGTATTCAAATGTTGGAAAAGGAGGCAGTGTTATTTCAAGTACAGGTTGTATTTCAAAATTGAAGGTATGTGACAGTCAAAATGTATCAGTGCCATGTCAGCTTCCTACAAACATAATAGTTTTATTAGATAAGATTCAAACTGAACAAAGCACTCCATCAAGTAGCATAAAATTTGTAAGTGTTGCACTTATTGCTGGTTATTTAGTAAAAGTTGTAAAAAAAGGGCTGACTGTTTATTAGGGTGGGTCGAAAAAACTGAAATATTTATAATCGAAACATAATAACGTGGGAAAGTTGCCTTTTGTGATAAAAAATAAATTTGTAAAATGTTACACCGAACGGTTAATACCTTTTACTGCCGCAAAGAGGCTAAATTTCCAAAAAATCACAAAAAAACATGGTTTTATTCAATTTTTTTTTTTAATTGTCCAAATATCTCAATACAATTTCTAATAGAATGCAATAGATACACTGAGATATTAATAACGTAACAGTAAAATTTCATTATGTTGACATATCTTTTACTGCCACAAAAGGGCCAAAATTTCTAGAAATGGTTAAATTTAAATTTTTTGCTTTCTCAATTTTTATAATTTTCATGTTTCTACATTTTTAACATTTCTAATAGACTGGAAAAGGCATTTTCTGTTGTTAATTTCATGCAGATTGTTTACCATGATTTTTGTAATTCTATCAAAAACATCTACTTATGATAGAAATACCTGCAGCAGCACTTAGATTTTTTTCTTGCTGCTAGAGAGTAATATTTCACTTGGTTCGTTTTTGTAATATACACCCTTACCCTATACTTTGAAGGCTCTAAAGATAAAACTCCCTGACAGGTTAAAAAGGGGACAAAGTTTCATCGTCGCGAAGTCAAAGAAGAACAAGGTTGATAACCAGGAACCTTGAACCAGGTCCCCATTATTTTCGTCATTGGACATCATCGTCTGGCAAGGCGACTTCTATATGCAGTGACAATGTACATTTTTTAAAGTGAAATGAAATACTAATTGCAAAAATAATTCCAATTGGACATGATGGAAATGTCTGTAACACAGGAAGCAAAGGTGGTGCTATACGTTTGCTTGAGAACAAGTTAAAACCACTTTAGTTGCATCCTTGCACTAACTTCAATGAGCATCTGCTGAGACATCTTTTTGAACAATTTGAAAAACAGACAACAGATCTTCAGTCATATTGTGATTCAATTGGTAAATCCCTTGTGATTTGCGAATCATTACCAATTGCAAAGTTTAAGCCAATTAAATCTCATTCTGAATTTGTTATACTAGCTGAGTACATCTTAAAAGTGTACTGCATCAGTTGTTTCACAGTTAAAATGAATCCATCATGTTTCAATGGTGCCCAGAATCTACTGACTACAGTTAAGTACTTTTGTTACTTGCCAGACCATCTACTAAAGATACTCCCTGTAATTTCACGAAATGCCTATTTCACAAATCAATAAGATATCCTCATTGAAGTGCTAGCAAATAAAGGAGAGAACATTATGATCCTAGCCATGAAGAGAATTGCCAAAACAAGAAGTTCTGTGTACTCAAATAGTGCCTTCCGACAGTTCTTCATTCCAGATTTGAACTTTTAAACTTAAAAATTGTAATGATTTAATCGACTGGCAATACTGTAAACTAACGGAACCGTCCTATCGACTGACAATCTCACAACCCTCTTGAGTTTGGAAAGTTCAATTAAAGATATCATCTGTTATGAGTTCCATTGTCACACTGAATCAGTAAAAAGATGCGTAAAATTAGGTCATTGAAGCATCTTCAAAAGTTTGCAGACCTGAACAGAGGGCAGCTTACATCAGATAAACATTGGCCTGTCAAGGAATAATAGTTTCATTTTAAAGCAAGTCACATTATAAATTCATTTACATTAAATACTTCTTCGTTTTAGTTTATTTAACCCCTTTCGGCTAAACATCTCTGTATTTCAGTTAATACAACATTCATTTTATAATATTTTTGTGATTTGTAGTGCATGAACTTCTGTCTCTTGTTGGCATGTAGTAAAACAAGTTCATGAAGTGATCGTCAAGAAAAATGAGTGATTACCTTTTTTTTTTATTTTCCAGCCTATTTCAAACAGTTATCAAAATTACTAGATATTTATAACATATTAATAGATATAAAGTAGATTTATTTAATTCTAGACATTTTATAAAAATGATAAAAATTCAGAAGAAACGAAAAATTTAAATTTTTGCTGTTTTTTTTTAGGTTCTTTTATGGCGGTAAAAGATATTGTTTTACCATAATGAACTTTTAGCTGGAGATTTCTAATATATTCATGTACAGTCGCGGAAAAAAAAAAGCAAACACCCTCTACTAACTCTTCAACAAATTATCGTAGACGGAAGTTGCTGATACTGACCGATTTGAAATAAATTCTACTTTTAAATGATGTATATAAAATTTGCTTAGGGGGTCATCTACATATTAAAACGAATCCAAACCTCATTTTTTCAATGGCAATACCCAATTTTAACGAGATATTTCAAATCTTCGGTTCAAACTATGCCTAGACACCAAATTTCAAGTGACTTGAATGATAAGTTTTTGAATTATAAGCATTCAAAATTGAGTCCTTCTAATGTTAAATTACATTTTCATGTTTGTATTTGTATCTCCTGAAATTATGCTCCTAATGTGCTAATTTTTTGTGTAGCAATAAAACTAATGTGCCCAAACATAAATACGCTGAATTTGCAATTTTTATAATTTTATGATATGAATTATGAAATTAATATTCGAAAAAATTATGAATTGCAACCTACAATTTTTTTGATGGATTTAGATTTATTAAGTCCTGCTTTATGAAAATCCAAAATTTCACATTTTTCTTCCAAATAGTTTTCAAATTATGCTTAAAAAACAGCAAAATGATGGTTTAAGGGGCCGTCTATGATAGAAGTGAGTAGATATTTTGAAATTTCTTCTGCTGCCTTGTTATCTAACAGGCTTCATTGACTGCTTAAGGTACCTAGGTCAAGAAGGGGGCTCTCTTGGTTAGCAATCGAGTACCCAACTTCAATTTGGATACAACCCTTAAAATACGTTCGTTTTAAAATAATTAATTTCCCAGAAACTTATTGTACGAATTGCATACAAATTTGTTTTTAGGCTAATTGAAGGGTGTAGATTTCATTTATGCTGTCAGAATTGGGTATTTCCTTTGAAAAAAATAAAGTTATGGTTCATTTTAATATGTAAATGGCCCCCAAAGCAAATTTTATATACATCATTTAAAAGTAGACTTTAATTCTATTCGCTCGGTACCAGTAACTTTCTTCTATGATAATTTGTTGTGGAGTTAGTAGGGGGTGTTTCTTTTTTTTTCCACGACTGTACATATTGAGTTCTATTAGAAATTGTATTGGTATGTTTGAATAATTTAAACCAAAAATTGTAAACCACGTTTTTTGTGATTTTTTGGAACTTTGACCCCCCCCCCCCTTGCAGGCGGTAAAAGATATTAACCGATTGGTTTAATATTTTATGAACTTCTTTTTTATTACAAAATGCAACTTTCTCGTGCTATTGCTTTTCGATTATAAATATTTTGTTTTTTTGGTCCACCCTACTGTTTAGTTTGTTTAAATCAAATAGCTAGTAACAAGTGTCCAGCATCAATTTTTGGTTTAATAGACAATCAAGACAGAGGGGCCCTTTGCTATCCAAAAGTGTCATTTGTGACTACAATTTTTGTGTTACAACAGTTTGTTGAGTCAGCATTGCCTTTATTACCCGAAAAGAATATTATGCAGACTCTGTATGATTATATATTCCTTAATTTTTTGAAAAGCCGACTAATTAAATGTCCTGACCAGCAACATACTGAAAAGATGTGCAGAATTATATATGTTAAATGTTTGCCTGTTCTCTTGAAGAATATTGCAAAAACTGTTACAGACCAAACTAGTTTAAAGCTATATAATAAGCCCTTACATAGAAAAATTTTGAAAATACTGTAAGACATGTTGCTTTTACATTTAAAACTGCATCTGTGTGCATCATATTATTTGAAAAGTTTTTGGATGATTTTTATAATGCTTTCTTTCATGAAAATCAGCTGAATTGGTTATTAAAAATTAGTGGCTGAATCATAGAACAAGCTTGGTGACGTTGAATTTGGCAAGGCGATAAATGAGTTTTTGTTGTTACCAGTTTGTTTCTTACATACTTTCCATGCCTACTGTAGTTTGATCTGTGATTTGGATTGGTTTATCAGGGAATTAGATTTGTTTGATATGATTGGTTAATTTATTGTCTTTTGGATGGTTGGCTTTCTTGAAATGTATATGTGACGTGAATATTGTGTTTAGTTGTCTTTTTGTGTATTTTGTGAAGTTAAGTGAAGGTGATGGTTTGACGTAGTATCGTTTGATGTGATGCTTTACTGTGAAGTTCATCGAAGCTATGTTGTGCTCTGTAGTTTTGTCTGTGAAAATGCATGATGTTATCGAAGTTTGAGTATTTTATGAATGAGCATATTTTGCAAATAAGCATATTTAGGGGAGAGCCTTGGATATGAAAGTTATAAGAGGAATGCCATCAATCATAAATCATTTTTAAAAAACCCGAAGTATGAGAAATAAAGGTAAGTAAATTTTTATTGATTTTATTAGGTAAGTATTGTATTTTGTGCATTTTAGAAATTGGTGCGCAGCGAGATTTGTATATCCAGTGATTTTTTTTTTTTTTTTCTGGTTAATGTGTGCACCAAATAATAGCACATAGAATTGGTAGCACATATCAGAAAATATTGTTAATGATTTTTAAATATTGAAAAATTCAGAGCAAAAAATTATTAAAAATAAAAAAAATTGCTCTTGTGAATTCTTTTGAATATATAATTTGCTTATCACATATTACCATAATGCTTTATTTGATGGCAAACCTTGATTTATATTTTGAAATAGATTTTTCAAGTAACATTCCATAAAAAACATAAATCCTTCTGAATGGTAGGGGTTGCTTTTTATAAGCATATGTTTTTTCTAGGGCTCAAAATGTACTGGAGCAAACCAGAATGATATTCTGGTTTATGAAATCATGACAGATATTGTTCCTGTTCATTAAATTATTGTAAATGTTGTTCCAGTTCATGAAATTGCATTAAATATTGTTCCAGTTCGTGAAATCATAGTAAATCTTGTTCCAGTTCATGGAATCATAGTAAATCTTGTTCCAGTTCATGGAATCATAGTAAATCTTGTTCCAGTTCATGGAATCATAGTAAATCTTGTTCCAGTTCATGGAATCATAGTAAATCTTGTTCCAGTGCATGGAATCATAGTAAATCTTGTTCCAGTTCATGGAATCATAGTAAATATTATTCCAGTTCGTAAAATCATAGTAAATATCGTTTTGGTTCGTGCAATTATTAAAACATATTGTTACAGCTCCTGAAAACATTAAGATTTCCGTTCTGGTTCATCCAAAAAAAAAAAAAATGGATAGAACTGACTAGAACCTTCAGTTTGTTTACACTTCACTTGTTGATATCGACAAGAGAGAAATTATTCATTGTTTTCCGCCAAGTAAACATAGTGTTTTATGTATGTAGCTTATTGGTCTCTAACTTTTTCTTTATTATTATATAAAATCTTGAACGCATTTTTTAATTGTTTTTGTATGATTAGAAATAAATTAGTCTATACTTCCAAAAAAAATATATATATAGTCACCAATAATTTTGAAATAGTGTTCCGGTTTGTGGATTTTTCCATTTTGAGCCCTGGATTTTTCCCTTTATAATGATGTTTTAATGTTAGATCCCTAATGCCCAAAAAATATCTTGCTGCAATATTTTTTATGGTCTCGAAATGCTTGAAGTATGTGATAATGGATCTTTTTTGTAAATAAAAAGAAAGAAGGGAAGGAGAAAAATTGTCTTGAGTTTGAAACCTGACAGTATCAAATCAATGAATTTATTAATTTTTTGTAAAATGTTGCAGTAAACTAAATTTAGTAGAAAGCAGTGGTGGGATTCAGCCAGTTTGCACCGGTTTGCTAGAACCTGTTGTTAATTTGTATTGAGTTTGGAGAACTGGTTCTTAAATAAAACTTGCATTCATGTTAATTTATTCTTTTTTAATGTTTATCTGCACAAGAGTTTTCTAAACATAACACTGTGACATCTGATTTGTTTCATTTGAAAAAAAAAAAAAAAAAAAAATTCACCTGTCCTGCAAGAAGCAAACTTTAAAAAAAAAAAAAAAAAAAAAAAAAAAAAAAAAAAAAGATTTGAAGTATTTTGGCATCTAGATCAGCAGTCTAGGCTAACTCTAGTTATACAGCATGCTTATTCAACACTCACAATAACTACCGTAATTTCTGGCCTATAATCCGCAGCCGCAATTTTTAGCCATTATAAAAAAATTTAGCAGATAATCCGCGGATTATACGCCAGACTATACGAGAATTACTCATTGTTTTCAACATTCCAAAGTACTACTAATAAACCACCTCCCTATTTATTTAGTTGCTCTATTTAAATGATAATTGTAATAAAATAATTGAAAAAAAATTATAATAAAATAATTACAAGTTAAAAAATACAAATAATTTTTTTCATTGAAGCTTATATCTAAAACGTTGAATGTCTTGTGAATACAGATAATTCTGTAATAATTGCTGTTTTTAAATCATCTTCCTCTTTTTAAATAACGTTCTGTTTAAATTCTGCAGTGTTAAATAACAGGTTTTCTCTTAGACATTATTATAACTTCCAATGTGATATACCATCAAATATGTTTTGGTTTTTAATATAAATTACAAGGACATAATTGTATTTTATTATCCTATCCATAGAGGGCAGCAGTAAAACCATGAAACTACGATACTATAATGATTCATTCGATTAATGTGTGACGGATTCCCATTGGTTGCATCGTAATATCAATCATCGTAATCAGTAAACTGCCATAATTTTGGGAGGAGCTATTTCATAATGATTGAGATTGCAATTTTTGAAAGGGATGAGATGAGAAATGCTTTGTTCTTCATAGAAACATGTTGCCAAAAGGCTAAAAAAAATAAAATCATAATCGGAAGCCACTCCCACTAGCACGGTCACGTCACATGTGAACCAATCACAAGCAACTCCACGAACGGTTGATAGCAGACAATCGTTTGATAACTGTTTACATTTTCATTTTACTACTACCGGACGAAACTGGATGTCTCAGCACACAAGTCAAATGTATGTGTTAATAACAATAAACAATAAACTGGATGTCTGCTCTGAACATCTGTTTAGAAAAAATTTCAGCAGATAATCCGCACCGGTAGATAATCCACACTTAAAAATTTTGAGGTTTAACAGATAATCTGCAGATTATAGGCCGGAAATTACGGTACTTATATTCAAATAAAAGGTACTTTGCTTTTAGCTGCTTTATTTGAAAATGTATAGAATATTCCCTGTTTTCACTGATCAATAGCTAAATCATTAGATTTAGTGACACTAAAATTATAGTAGAGTTTTTGAAATATTCAAAAGGCTAAAAATAAAATATTGTCAGAACACTTACAGAAATGGAAAAGGCCTTTTCAAAGATAAACATAATATTGTCAAAGAAGAGAAGGTGACTAACTATTTCTAATGTATGTAAAACCTTAACATAAAACACACATTCAAGGATAAAACAAAACAGAAATCAAGCACTTCAACTCACAAGAACCGATTTATTGAGATTAACTTTAAGAAATTACAAGCATTTATCACTAAAGCAAGGATGTAAATAGGAATGCTTGATATTCAATGAGGTAGTATTCTCATGAGATTAGAGACTTGATCAATATCTCGCGCTCTTCCTACAGTTTGTGTTTTTAGTATCTGTTTGCAACTTTAGATCATGGACAACAGTTAATTCTTAAACGTAAATTTCTGCTATTTTTACGTTATTCTTATTGTATTATGCTATTTTGATACATTTTACGATAAAAATCTTGATCAGGGTTTCATGATTGCAGAATTTATATTAAATAAATTACGTCCTTTTATAGGCAAACATGTCAGAATTTATTTTTCTCTATACCAAAAGATCAGAGTTTTTTAACAATTTTCTTATAATATTGGAAAGTATGTTCATAATCTATGTATGATGCTTCATTTTCTTTCCATGTTTATATGTCAAAAATCATTCAGACAGCGAACCGGTTGTTAAATTATTTGAATCCCACCACTGGTAGAAAGCCAGGAACTAACTCCTCGCCTGGTCCTATGGGACAAAAAGAGGGCACGGGCAGGGCCTAGGGGGAGGTTCCCTAGGCGCTCAACCGTGATGTATAGTAGAGCCTCAAAAATCCACAATCTTCTAAAATCTGCATGTATTTCAAAAAATAAACAGTGAAATTTGCAGTTAAGAAGTATTCTTTATAATCTTTATTCCAAATATCAGTCTATTAAAATTATTTTTAATGAAAATTTATGGGAAAATAGTAATGAGACAGGGATGCAGAGTCGGAACAAATTTTGAGAGCACGATTTACATATGTGTAAAAAAACAGATTTTTTGGTTGACAGGAGGATTTGAGAGAGCTGCATCCCTTAAGGATGAACTTAATTACTTAGAAACTGTTGCTATCAAAATAAGTTTGAATCCTTCTGTTATCAATAATGCTGTGAAGAAATTGAATAGATTGTCAATAAATCTACTCTTTCCAAATCTGTCAAAAGCAAACCTGATAAATTGGTTTTGTCCTCCCCTTTTATCCTCCTTTATGTTTCAAATCAGCTAAACTTTTGAGATGTTTCAATTTTAACGTTATCTTTAAACTTGTCAATAAATTCAAATTCCCTCCACTAAATCTCCTGTTCCTGATCTTCGTAAATGGGGAATTTATAATGTTCCTTGTAATGGCTGTGATTTATCTTATATTGGTCAAACTAAAAGAAATCTCAATCTGCTTAAAAGAACACTCTCGTTATGTAATTAATCAAGAAATTTCTAAATCTTCTATTGCCAAGCACTCTTGGGATTCTGGCCATAGTTTTAATTTTCAAAATGCTAAAATTATTTTTAATGTCAATAGTATCTCTGAATTGGACTTTCTTGAAAATTTAGCTATTTATCTTAATCATGAAGTTATTGTTAATAATAAATCTGATTCCACAATGCTCTCTGCAGCTTGGAAAACCTTTTCAGTACTATCACATAATTTATTTTTTGTATTAATTAGTATTAGTCTGTTATATATATATTTTTAACTTCATGTGTTCCATATTTTAATACGTGTGTGTTTTCATTTTATTATAATCTATTTTTAATTTAATTTTATATTCATGTTTTTTTTTTTTTCAACTTGTTTCCTTATTCCCCTTCTACTCTGTGTTCTTTTGTTTTGATTATACTCTTTTGTGATTGGCTGTTGTCTTCTGGTTTCCTATTGGCTCTCGATTTCTATTTTCTTATTGGCTGTTTCTTCAGCTTGTTTCCTTTCCCTTACCTCTCATTTCAGTCTTGCTGCTGCTTTCATAGTAGAAGCACATCTTCATTGCATCTGAGAAAAAAAGACTTGGATCTTTTGAAAGGCCTAGCACATTTAAAAGTTTTTGATGGTGTTTTAAGATCTTTTAGTTCTTATTCTTAGAATTTTCAGTTTTATCTAGTTTATCAAGAATTTAACAACTTTTCACAGTTATCTGTAAAATTTAATTATCTTGTATAAAATATCTCTGGAAAAAGTGTTTTAACCTTTTTGTTTCCCTGAACATCATATGAGGCTCCTAATTTAAATGATAAAACACAATCTTTTAGAAAAGGCTTTCTATTAAATTTTATTTTGAATGATGTTTTTTTACACATCCAAGTCTTATTTATGGATAAATTTTTACTGCAATTTATAATAACATTTTAATTCCACTAATTCAAAGACAGATTTGTGGAAAAAAAAATCGTGAATGAGAGGGTTAAACAAGCAAGTAAACTGCTTGCAGAGGATTTTGAGAGAGTCAACTGTACAACAGTTAAGATTTCAAGGGCTGGCATTTCTCAAACAAACTGGGCATGTTGTAAATACCATGGAAAAAAAATTCATATATCCCAAAAAAAATCAAGCTGGGTTTTCTTAAGGGGGGAAAAAAATGTGACATCACTATAAGAACAGAACTAATGTCTCAAGTGAAGTTTGTTTCTTTTTATAATATTGCATTTTTACCACTATTTAAATTTGGTTGTAAAAAACACTACTTCAAAATAACAGTAAGCTAAGAGCAAGTTTCTCCATATTAAGCAATACTATTATTTACTATATTTATCAAAATACTATTTTGTACCTATGAACAGTTTAAGGTAATACTAAAAGGAAAATAAAAAGTGAATAATTTCCTTCAATACACTTCACTTTATAGCGAAAAAAATTATAAGGTCTCAAATAAAATTTGATAGCTAAAAGATGTTTTTAAAACATTTAAAAATTGAAGGACTATTTTATAATTTTTTAATTTTTATTTTCAAGGACTTTTAAGCACTTAAGGAACTTTTTTTAAAGCACTTTTTATATATTTTTCCAAAACATGTGAACCATGAAATAGCAATTTATTTCTGTTAACTAATTTAAATCTAAATAGTATGAAACCATGCTAAAAAATGATGCAAGCTATGTAGCATTACAATTACGAGAAATTTAGTTGTGATTACTTACTTTTCCTGAATACTTGATTTAGTTTCAAATAATGTTAAATGTCATAAGTTATAACCTTTCAGCAACAAAAAGAAAGGATCATGGGTGTTAAATATTTTTAAATTTAAAAATAAAAATGACCAAGTTTCGTGAATTGTTAAATTTTGTTATTTATTAAAAAATATGTTTACAATTAAGGAGCTATACAATGCATATAAATATTGCAACTTATTGATAGCTGTAAAATTTTACATTTTCTACAATTAATGCAGTAAAAAAATAAATACTTGAGCTCAGGGCTTAATTTCTAACAAAAAAGTACTGGAACTCTAATATTCTGCGGTACCAGTACTAACAACAGTACCGTTCCCCCCTCCTCCCTGTCACTCCAATCTGCATATTTATATTTCATACATTATTTGCAAAATATAAAGCATTTTTTTTTCCTTTAGCAAAATAAAAATTTTAAATATCTATCAGCATATACTTAGCTGTCAACTGTTCCACTTTTTAGTTATCACTCCTTCAAAACAGTAATCTTTGCCTAATTTTAATGTTAATTGCAGAATTCTGCGATTAAATATGGTAAGGATTATGATTCGGAAATAGCGTTACACAAAAAAAGGATAGTTCTTAGCTATGCATTTTTATGAAAAATTGAATGAAATTTACAGAAATTAATATTTCTATGCTGAGGAATGGAACAATGTTTTTCAATTTGCTATAAAAGGTGCATAGCTTAAACTATTATCGATTACTTCTACATAACAACCTTTTGTGGCGAGTCCTTGAAAATCAGATTAAATAAAAAATTTCTCACTGTTATCAGAAAGATTCAATGCTTTCATAGAAAAAGGGGAAACACTGCTCGATTGCTTTCTATCAGAATAGCAGTACATGGCAATTATATCTAATTAAACTTACAAATAAAAGTGACTTCGTAAATGTGCAGGGCAGAGCCTTAGCATGGGCAGCGTTCATGATGCAAAATAAATAGGAAAATGCCTAACATGATTTTTATATTCTTTTACAATAAAAAACCTCAAACAAACAAAACCTCAAGCTGATGCTCGTTGGCTAAAACCAGAAAATATTCTTTTCAGGTTAACTATCTAAATAATAATAATAATAATAAAACACCTAATTAAAAATTATCCCAATTTCACAAAAGAAAATTGAACTGAAAGCAAATTCATTGTTCAGTCTCTTGAGTTGCTCCGTATCAACACATCATAAATTTGAAAATATAACTAGAATAGAAAAACTTGATTTCTGTTTTCCCTTCATTCTGATCAAAATAGCATTAAAATGATTTGAAATAGAATATAATAGGTAATTTTGAAGGAGGGAAAGTTTTTTTTTAATTCTATGCATAAATAAATAAAATTTTTAATGCAAGACAGATTGAGCTTGAAAGCCAAGCCCATAAACTTATATAAAAATTGAGTCTGTTTTATCTCCACCTCCTACGTGTGTGATTACATCACATAAGTGTTTTGATAAAAAAGAATGCAAAAGCTTGGAGATGGGGAGGAAAGGGAAAGGTAATTTAGGCTTCGGTTTTTTAGAAGCGCTATTGCACTGGGCTCCGGAGTCCTGTATTTATGTGCTCTGGTGAATTCCGACCAATATTTAAATATTTACTAAAAACAGAAGTACAGGAGCTCGGCTCCGGCACAAATTAAGCCCTGCTTGAGTTCTTTAGAAAGGAATAAACAATCCCTTTTCCACACCACCCAATGGAGTAGGGATTTTTGGCGTGCATTTTTTATAGAGGTATCACCAGGAGCCATTATCCTCTTAAACTTAGAAATTTTCACAAATTTTTAACAACTGTCCTTATTGCCCTTTGCCTTATGATTTAGATTTTTCACAAATAAAAAGCATTGTTGACTAATTCACAAAAACAGGACTCTATGAGAAAATTCTGGACATAACCTTGATTGAATTTGATCATAAATGATAACAAAATAAAACGTCTCTCAGGGCCGAAACTAACGTTTTTTCCACCTGGGGCAAAGATAGATTTTGGCACACTCCCCTGCAAAGTAAATTTACAAAGGGAATTTTACTAAGTTTCTAATAGCCAACTTATTTTAAAATTAAAAATATGTAATACTGAATTACATAATCAGCTTTGTCAAATATTGATTCATTAAAACATTGAAAATGTAATCGAAAAGGATTGAAATATAATTTCACTTTACACAGGATCCTTATACCATATCATGCTTCGATTCTTGTATGCTTTGGTATACCCCCAGACAGGACAATTTTAATAATACCGTGCTAAACATAGGCGTGAAAAAATTTGGCAAAGAAATGTTCATATGGCGCCCTCTTCGCTTTCCGTTTTGGCGATCGGGGTACAATCTCCCCCCCCCCCCCCCCAACATTCGGCCCTGACCTTTCTATTAAGGTACTAGATTACATTTTTGACAAGATAAATATAACAAACTTGTTTAAATTATCCAATACCAAGGATGAGGCTTAGAAAATCATACGAATGAGGGAACTAGGTGTGAAATAATTTTGTAGATTATATTAAATTT
The DNA here is from genome assembly GCA_963932465.1 of Maratus speciosus. NCBI lineage: Eukaryota > Metazoa > Arthropoda > Arachnida > Araneae > Salticidae > Maratus > Maratus speciosus. The sequence goes on along the minus strand of OZ010787.1, from coordinate 658,956,210 downwards.
ACATAAAACTAAATATATAACAATAATATTTAGAAGTATCAATTACATATTGCCATTTTATAAATTTAACAAAGCAAATTCCAAATTTTCTCAAAATTTGGATGATAAAATGTGGTTTAAAATTTCATAAAAGCAGTCAATTTTTTGTCACATATCTGTTTTGCAATAATTAAGTGGCTAAATAATGTGTTTTTACCATTTAAGGATCAAAATATTAATTTCATGTTTCAAATTTTTCATTTTTGTTCACTATTTTCTCTTATCTACACTGTAGATACAGTATATATAAAATAATAATAATAAAAATGGAGGAAGCCAAGCAAATGCGATAAATGTAAGAGAAGTATTTAAAGCGAAATATTTTCCACTTACAACTTATTTACACACACATATAGTTTAAAATTTGTTTTCTAATATTTATTTTATTTTGGCAAGGCAAACGAACTACAACTTTCTAAATATACTCAGACAATAAACTAAATAAAATATGACAATTACAATAACAAATATTAAAATTGAACTTACTTATAAAATGAGATGTTAGGCTAGCATTTGCCTTCCCTATTGGTACATCCAAAAGCTGAACAACCCATCATAATTTAATTGAAATACACCACAGTGTAATAAAATAATCTCAAACATTTATACCACCTCAAACAAAATGAGAACGTGGGTGAAAACATTATCATAATATCAGACTTTCAGTTACTTACAATCTGTGTCCAACCAGTAACACTTGCTTAAAAGAATATTGATTATTTAAAAAAGAAAGAGTGAAAACATCATAGAATCAAGATAAAAATGATGCTTAAAGCTTTAGCTTTAAATTCAACTTAAGTACAAATAGGGAAAATGAGAAAAAAATCTCTCAATAACGTACTTTTGCATATGAAAATTTACACACATTCCTATTAAGAGATCCAATGTTTTGGGGGGATGAGGGGCCATGGTCATTAGCTTCAACAATGCTGAACAAAGGCTCCCCCATGGTTTAAACTCCTTGAATTGAACCATAGATAAATATACAAGGTAGGATACGTACAGCAAAATCTATAATGGCAACAGTATTAGTGTCACTGCCAACAAGGGAGAAGAATTAACAAGCCTCCAAAATTTACCAATGTTGATGAAATATGTTTATGCTCTATTTTAGGTAGCTTTCTTTACAAAAAGCTACCTATTGCAGCCGTTCGGAGGAAAGCGATTTAAAAAAATTTTGGTATATTTTCATCGATCATGACCCCCAGACCCCGAAACCACCCTCCGTTCAAAATTGATATATATATATATATATATATATATCCATATATATATACCGGGTGTCCCAAAAAGGACTGACTGATTTTAAAATTCAATAACTTCCAAACGGGGACAGATATTAAAAAAATTCTTGCAGGAGGGTTATGCATAAAGTCAAAAGTTTTTTTACAGTGATTTTCGATTTTAGTTCGAATTACAAACAATAGATGGCGCTGCGATCAATAGAGGCTAAATTCAGGCTCGATTTTTGGTACTTCGTGGCCCGGATAATACATTTCCATCTCCTTTTTCTGCATGGAACAACAGAAAGGACCAAAAATCGAGCCTGTATTTAGCGACTATTGCTTACAGCGCCATCTATTGTTTGTAATTCGAACTAAAATCGAAAATCACTGTAAAAAAACTTTTTACTTTATGCATAACCCTCCTGCAAGAATTTTTTTAATATCTGTCACCGTTTGGAAGTTATTGAATTTTAAAATCAGTCAGTCCTTTTTGGGACACCCGGTATATATATATATATATATATATATATCTGACCTATGTCACACTGTAACTCTCGTATTTATGAACCGATTTGGATATAATTCGGTGTGTACATAGTACATACCAATGTCTCGACCGAGTTCGTTGGCCAGCTTCATCCGCCATTTTGTTTCAAAATGACGGCCATTTAAAAAATTTAAAAAAATTTTAAATTTGAAATGTGGTACCAAAAAATTGAAAATGGAAAAATATTTTTTTCTTATGTATTTGGCCTTTATACAAAGACTCCGTAGCAGTTTTTGTTTTGTCTATATCTTAAAAAATGGCTGAGTTATAGCATTTTGAATTTCTAGCAAAGCTGACATTTTGAAACGTCCTGAATTTTGTCACGCGATAAAAGGCGTATTTATGAACCGATTTCGATGTAACTTCGTTTATACATAGTACAGACCAATGTCTCGAACGAGTTCGTTGGCCAGCTTCATCCGCCATCTTGTTTAAAAATGGCGGCCATTTAAAATTTTAAGAAAAATTTAAATTTGAAATGTGGTAGCAAAAAATTGAAAATTGAAAAAATATTTTTTTCTTATGTGTTTGACCTTGATAAAAAGATTCGGGAGCAGTTTTTGTTTCGTCTATATCTTAAAAAATGGCTGAGTTATAGTATTTTGAATTTCTAGCGTGGCTGACATTTTGAAACGTCCTGATATCTGCCACGTGATAAGACGCATTTATGAACCGATTTGGATGTACCTTGGTGTGTACATAGTACATACAAATAACTCAACCGAGTTCGTTGACCAGCTTCATTCGCCATCTTGTTTCAAAATGGTGGCAATTTAAAAAAATTTAAAAAAAATTAAATTTAAAATGAGATACCAAAAAATTGAAAAATGAAAAAGATTTTTTTTGTATGTGTTTGACCTTAATACAAAGATTCCGGAACAGGTTTTGTTTCGTCTACATCTAAAAAAATGGCTGAGTTATAACATTTTGAATTTCTATTGTGGCTGACATTTTAAAACGACCTGATATTTGTCACGCATTCACAGGCGTATTTATGAACCGATTTGAATGTAACTTGGTCTGTAAATAGTACATACCAATGTCTCGACCGAGTTCGTTGGCCAGCTTCATTCGCCATCTTGTTTCAAAAGGGTTGCCATTTAAAAAAAAAAATGTAATTTAAAATTTAAAATGAGGTATTAAAAAATTGGAAAATGAAAAAGATTTTTTTATGTGTTTGGCCTTGATACAAAGATTCTGGAGCAGTTTTTGTTTCTGAAAATATGTTTTTTTTTTTTATATCTTAAAAAGTGGTTGAATTATAGCACTTTGAATTTCTATCATGGCTAACACTTTGAAACGATCTTGTATTTGTCACGCGATACCACACGTATTCGCCTATTTCGATGGAAGAAGGCATGTGGATAGTATACATCAATATCTCGACCAAGTTCGCTGGCCAGCTTCATCAGCCATCTTGTTTCAAAATGGCGGTCATTAAATTAAAAAAAATATATTTAAAGTGAGGTGCAAAAAAATTAGAAATTGAAAAAGGTTTCTTTCTTAAGTATTTGACCTTGATATAAGGATTCAGGAGCATTTTTTGTTTGTCTTTATCTTAAAAAATGGCTCAGATATAGCAATTTCAATTTCTAAAGTGGGTGACATTTTGAAAAATCTCATTTTTTGCCTGCGACAGCACTCGTATATATCAACCGATTCCGATATGAGTGAGCATGTGCACAGCAATTACTAAGGTCTCGACCAAGTTCACTGGTTAGCCTCATCTACCATGTTGTCTTAAAATGGCAGGCACTTTAAGAAATCGCCGAATTTGGCAGCCAAATATAAGTGACTTTAAATAAAAGCAGCTTGGATAAAGCTGACTAATTTCGCGAAATTCTCATTCATAATGATTTAGTATTGATAAAAATTAGTATTGAATCTCCTACATTCGGTTTCCACTAAATTGAGCTTCGTGTGTTTGAATAATATAAGTTGGCTTTTTAAAAATAAGGAATATGAAAGCTACCTCTTCCTCCCGGCACTGGCCGGAAGGACTTTTTTGAATATCCATTCTTTCCTAAACAAAGCAGATGATATTGTATTTATAGTTGATTTATTTAGCTGCTTTTTTTTTCGTACTTTTATCGTTCACCTTTAACTTGCAAAATGATAATTATAATAATAATAATATAAAAGAAAACTCCAGAATTCTGTTAAGAATGTAAATATGCAAGTTTATGAGATTAAATTGTAAAAAATCAAATTCAGGTATTGTGTTAATTTATTCACAATAATAAGAGTGTGAGGAGTAAAAGAGTACTGAAATTTGTGCAGAAGCTCAAAAAGCATGCCAGATATTTAGCCTTGAAGATTCATTCCTCGTCAAAGGAGAGTTTTTTACATAAGGATCTTTACTTTATACGCTCACTTTAAATACAAAATGCTTTTTTAACAGAGGAATTACTTTTAAAATATTCTTCAAAATCACAAATTTTGTCATTTTGAAACATAACCATATAAATTTCTATGCATTTTCAACCAGTTATGATTAAAAAGTAACAGAGATATATTTTTCAAGCCAGAATGTTACTGTTTCTTACCTTTCACAATGCTGGGTAATACTAAATACAACACATGAAAAAAAAAAAGATCATGGTTGAGCGCCTAGGGATCTTCCCCCTAGGCCCTGCCCATGCCCTCTTTTTGCCCCGTAGGGCTAGGCGAGGAGTTAGTTCCTAAAACTTACACAACATTAATGTCTTGGGGACTTGATGAAGGTGGCTAATCTATTACTGAAATCTGTAAAGAAAACTGAAATATGCTCATTAAATCTAATAACTATAATTTAAAAGAAAACTGAAAACATACACACATCATCTAGCGTTGTTTGAAGTATATAATGATTTCTGAATTATTAGGCAATTTTAATTGAATTTCTAAAATAATGAATTATAGTGAATAAGTAAATTTTATATTGAAAAAAATCTGCTTTGAGTTATTTAAGAAGGATAATTATAAAACTTTTTTAATTAGTAAAATTTTAAATTTCATGGTTTCTTCATTAAAACAAACATTTCATACACATAATTAAAACAGACATTTTAAAATCAAAGAAAAATAGTGAAAAAATTGAACTTTACAAGTTCATATACTTTTTACTTGTCAGGAAGAGAGACTAAAGTAAAAATAAATAAATAATAGTCTACTCTAATAATGGCAGCTCAGCAAGAATAACTTTACTACTACCTTTGTTTTAGCAAGGAAGTTTTTAAATGCATCCTAGGTCAGTGTCTGGAGTGGGCGATAATTTTCAGAGGTTGTAAACATTCAGGTTGTTCCTAAAATCTTACAGCAAACTTTCAATGGTGATAATATGGTCAAAACAAACATTTTTTTAACAAGAAACATCTCAATCCATTTATTCCATTAAAATTACATTCAATAAAATATATTGGGTGCAAAACAAGCTGAAACTGAATTTTTATTTACAACTTTATCAATAATGAAGATATTTTAACGAGATTTGTTTCATATTAATTTTGTTTGTATTAAATGTGATGATATCATTGAAAATGACCGAAATTTGGTCAGTGACACAGTATAAATACAATCAACCGGATTCGGAATAAAGGAATGTTTAGCTTATAGTTCTTTAGCTATGAATGGTGACATTTTCCAGCACTTATATCATATATCACAGAAATCAAAGTTATATCTTCATGATTGTTAAAGTAACAAATGAAAATCAAAGTTTAACCTCCAGTGAGATGAGATACAATGTATTTATGACTGAATAAGTGGATTACGGTTTCCTGAACAAAAATTTTCTTTCTTGATACCTATTATCAAACCCAAAAGTGTTCCTATTTTGTTTAGAAACTTTTAATTTGTGAAAAAGAAAGAAACAGACTGTTTACTAAACAAAATTTTGGAACTTTCATTTCTACATCATAATTCTTACTTAAATCCTAATCAATCCTCCTAATCAATCATCCTAATCATCAATCCTAATTAATCATCCCCATTACTCATCATTTTAATCTTCGTCATGGTTAATTTTCTTAAGTTATACTTTACAAACAGCAAATAAATAATCCAAAAACATTCTATCTTATTTAAATATGATTTTGTTTTTAATTATTTTAAATATATTTATAAGTTGATAGTTAAAAGTAGAAATAGTGAAACTTTTTAAAAATGTGTTTTAAAAGGTTTTTTTAAGTACTCGGTCCAGCCGAATACTTTGTATTGGCTTAACCGAATAGCTTGATATTCGGCAAACCGAATATTTGGTAACATGACCGAATATCGAATATTCGGTGCATCCCTATTCTAAATGTCTTTTTTTCAATTGCGTAATAAAGTTGAAGAATAATTCATTGCAAACAGGAACAATTTGCTTTTTACCCCCACAAGAAAAAAAAAAAAATAGAATTCAGTATCGAAGTATTAATAAAAAAAAAATTATGTTTTATACAGCAAAATGATACTTTTATGTTAGGCAACAGGAACAATTTGCTCTTTACCCTCACAAAAAAAGAAAAAAAAAATAGAATTCAGTATCCAAGTACAGTAAAACCTCCCTAAAGCGACCACATTCCGTTCCAATAAAAATTGGTTGCTCCGAGAAGTGGTCTCTTAATGGAGGTCATGTTTAAATTTGCCAACTCACAAGGGAACCACTTTTGGTGTTGCTCGCACCTAGCATTGAGACCTGGTGCATTTTAAAGCCCTGTATTATGAAGTTTGAGAATCGATAAAATTTTTCTGTTAAAATAATATTTCTTGATTATACAGCAGCATAACTTTCTGAAAATGCAATTTTCGAGACCACTTATCGAACTATTAACATTGATTTTTTTTTAAAAGAAAAGCATTTAAAATAAAAATTAGTTAATAATGAGTATAAAATATTGAAAAAAGTTTGAAAATTCCTTCAAAAACCCACGAATTTGATTTTGAAAAATTGCAACTGTATATTCATATTTTTGGCGGGGAAACAGTTGGCATTTATTTTCAAAAGTAGAGCTTTCCGGCAACCCTAGCCAAATGTCGTAGCTGAATTTGTAATAGCTAGGAATTGCAATGTCCGACCTATTTCGCCACAGTAATTTTTCTAAATTGTGTAAAAATATTAATTTACTTTATGATTACCTTTACCGAAGGTCTATTTAATACAGCAACATTTCATTTTAAACATTCGAAACTTTATTTCATTCGTTGTTTTCGATAAGAAAATAGTTTGCAGTATTTCACTAAAAAATAGTTTTCAATGATCTTCGAAGCTTTTATAGAATTTTATTTATTACTTATATATTCATCGTCTGCATAAAAGCAAAAAAATAAAAACCTAATATTTGTTTCTTATGCTATCAATTATAAAAAATAATCGCAATCTGATATAATTCTAGTAATATGTTTCTGTACATTTTCTCTTTGGATAAAGCGGGCGGAAAAATTGTAGCGCCATATTTGGCGACTTAACTCACTTTTGGCGTGAAATAAACAAATAAATATGTAATAATAAAAAATAAAAAGTATAAAAAAGTACATAAAATATTATTTTAACAGAGAAATTTTTTCGGTTCTCTAACTTTTATGTATAGGGCTACAAAACGCACCAGGTCTCGATGCTAGGTGCGAGCAACACCAAAAGTGGTTCCCTTGTCAGTTTACAACACAATTCATTGTATAACGCACAACGTCTGAGATATAAATAATGAATTTTTCAGTGAAGAAGCATCTGCAATCCACATTGTAGAAATATTATTACCCTTTACAGGACTAAGTTGCATGGTGTTATTTAATCTTTATTTCCTTATTTTGTAGATTTTTAATGAAAAAAAAATGCTATTAGCAAATTAAAAAATTTTGGAAATGAGTATTATTAATGATTCTGTCCCAACATATTTTAATCATGTTTTTGAGGTAATCTGTGAAATGCAAAAATTTATAACTGTACATCTTCTGTTATTTTATAGGAATAGAAATGTTTTCATTGAACTTCATTAATCTGCTACAGAAAACAGCATGGCTGATAATTAGCTCACAGGCTATCAAAGCCCGAGAGCTAATGTGCAAGCTGGTTCTGTATGTATGTATGTACATAATGCGATAACTCTTAATAGAAATATTTGGTATACCGGTTCATTCTGATAAGGCACTTCTCTGATTAGATCTGGAAGTTCACTGTTTAAGCGTTAAGGGGGGAACGGGGGGCTAATACCCTTAATTTAGATAAATGGGTTTTTCTATCCGATTTGCTTCAAATTTGGTATACCGGTTTATTAAGATAAGCACTTCCCTGATGGCATTTGGAGGCTCATTGGTTAAGAATTAAGAGCGGAAATGGGGGAAGGAAGGTTAATTCCCCCCTTAATTTATTTTTCAAGGGGCATTATTCTTTGAAATAGAGTATAATATACAATGATTGTGAATAGCCTGTGAGCTCAATGCCATCAGTTTAACTGGGCACTTTTCTTTTTTATTTTGTAATGTATTCAAGTTTCTCTATTCTTATAATACAGCAATTGAATATAATGATAATTATTAAAAGTGTAACTTAATTGATAAAAATAAATGAACACAAACACATTATCATATTTAAGCAGCTGTTGCTTAAAAAATATATACATTTTACTATAACACTTAAAAATTAAAGTCAAAGATCACTTTTTTAAATTTTTAACAAAATACTCATTTTCAGGGAAATTTTGTTAACTTGAAATTAGCAAGGAATTTTTGATTTAAAATATTTGTGACCACTTTCTAATTAAATATTTTGTAATGTGATTTTCTTAAATATCACTTTTATTAAATAACAGTAATTAATTAAATATTAAATAACAGTAAAGGTATAGTTTATTATTTTATCACTGTCATGGAAGTGTCAGAGAATTAACATAAGATATGTGTTACCTTGCATAAACTCAAGACGGTAAGATAAATATAGAAGAAAAAAAAAACACTTACTTTTTTATAGACTTTGAATAAAATTCTACAGAGAATAAGAAATATGTAAAAGTACGTAATACGAAAGAAATACGAAAAAGTAAACGAGAATTTAAATTCTCGTTTACTTTTTTTATGTGTTTGTTGATTTGAACTTTTGAGATTATTATGCTAATAATCTTTTGAACTTTTTCTTTGTGAATTTCATGAACATTTAAACTATTGAAATTGATTAGTACATCACCATGAAATTTTACCATATTTTGTATCACATCTGTAGACCAAAACATATGAGCTGTATCAACATCATACATTTTATGCACAATATTGAAAAATGCATTGCTAGGTTTTTTTTTTTAAACTATTGCCTGAATAATCTTTATACTGAGTCAATAAAGAATTGTCATTTGCAGCATTTGTAGTACCAAAGTATTTTCACAATGTTCAGTTTAATTTTGAAACTACTTTCCTTCCAACATATCTGGCAATATAATAAATGACATTTTGTCTTACGCTACCAGATGGCAAGCATGGAATTTCATTCAGTGCAACATCTGGATTTATTTTAACATGGTCACTGAATAATGGTGTTAAACTGGAAAATTTGGAAGGACTTCTATCTTTTAATGATATAAGAACATCATCAAAGTATATTTCACAGTTTGTAGCTTTAGACATGGTAAAAATGTTGTTTAGCATAACTGCTTGCAAACAACTTACTAACTGTGAACAATCTGGGTTTTTGTCATCACCCCTTTTCGATTTTACAACAGAAAACGTATTTTCCAGTGCATCCCGGTTAAAACGTTTAGTTAAGATGTAGGGGAGAGTGGGGCAAGTTGGAACATTTTTTACTTTTGGATCCCTAACTTAGTAAACTAAAGGTGTTAGTTAAATAACTTAGAGTTATATTCTAGTTCAAAATGTTTGCTACAATTTAAAATAAAATGAAAAAAAAAATCATACTGAAGCAAAATATGCATGATAATATAACTTGACAAACTGTTCCAACATGCCCCGTAGAGGGGCATGTTGGAACATATTCATGTCTCACTCTCTTACTGTCTCTCTACCTCGATCTGTATAATTATGTATCTATCTCTATCTCTATATTTATCTCTATCCCTCTCTATATTTCTTCCTGCATCTCTATATCTCTATCTATCTCTCTTTTCAACTCTGTAAGTCTCTCTCTTTCTCTCTCTGTACATATATATATATATGTGTGTATATATATATGTGTATATATATATATATATATATATATATATATATGTGTATATATATATATGGAACACAATTAAACTAGTTACGAAATTAGTTATAAAATATTTGATTTTAATAATATGAAGTTACAGATAATACAAAATATTGTAACCTGATAGTTTCTGTGCTTGGTATTTTTACAGTCCTTCAAAAATTGATAAATCATATGGAAATATCCAGAGTTTCCCCCAGGTTTAAAAAAGGGCAGGGTGCTGCTTGTGGGGGAAAAGGGCACTTTTGGATTCTGAAAGGCATGTTTTGGATTCTTAAGGGCATTTCTTGAAATTTTTAAAGGCATTCTTTTGATTTTTAAAACTACTTTTTAATATTTAATAGACAGAACACTATTTTAAAGACAGCAATGAGTCAATTTTTACTATGCAAGTAATTTTTTTAATAAACAAAGGAGTAAAAACACTTTTTTCAGGTGGGGGGGGGGGGCAACAAGGGAGCTAATTTTTTAATTGAGGGGCAAGAGGGGTGCTATTTTGTAAACCTAAGGGCAGGCAGGGTGCAGCACCCTCCTGAAACTGTCTGGGGGGAAACTCTGAAAATACCAGTTTACTAATACATCTGTAAGTACTACAGACTGTGTTAGGAAGTGGTAGAATGAGGCAAGTTTCTTCATAGGAATACCATCCAAGATCTTCCTTGTCGGGGAAAACAAAACCCTTTTCACTATTACACTTTAGAAGAAAATTAATTTCTACTTTATTCTCTTTAACTGCCTGTACCATCCCAACAAAATGCAATTTTTTTCTTTTTAGTGGGAAGCTTCACGACAAGAAAATCATTAATTTGTGGTTTCCTATTCTCATAAATTGGTAAATCAATAGAATCATCATTATCTCCTTGTAGTCAAACCCAATTTTCTCTGGGGGAAAATCGGGTTTTTTCAAAAGTATAATATATGTGATATTACATTATTGTATACTATTTTATATATACAATACAGCAAAAAATACATATTGTTCCCTTATATACAATATAATTGTAATGCTATTTTACAAATCATTAATTGTACAAATTATATGAATTTAAATTAAGCATCAGTGTTCTCACAAATTAGTTTTTAGCATAAAATAAAATGTAAATTGTTAATTTGCATAAAAAATAAAATTTTGATTTAGTTAGAAGTTTTCTTTTCAGGAATATAGTTGATTTGAATTTTTATATACATTCTTATTAAATGCCTTTACCTATAATTATGTACTATCAGTAGCGTAGCAATTTAAAAATTATGGAGTGTGGGAGGGGGGGGGGGAGGGGCTCAAATAGTTTCTAACTCAGTATGATCAAAATAACTGCAAAAAAATAAATCAATGATAAAGCGTTTCATTAATAAGTAGTTATGTAGATTAATTAATAATCAATTTTATTTATAATTAAAAATGTGTATGGGCATTATTTCAAAATAAACATTAAGGAATAAATTAAATTTTACAATTTAGTGAAATATGGTAGGAGAATATGAAAGAAAAAAAAATGTATGGCTCTGGGGCCCTTTTGGACTCCCTCTTCATCCTCCTTACCTTCGAACAGCACAAATACCTACCAATTCCAATGCTTCTTCCAAATCAACTTCCGTAAAAATGTGCCAATTCAGTAGCTATATTCCTGTGACTGAGAATCCAGATATAATATTAGTCATATATATTAGTCATTAGGGGTGTCATATTTTGCTATGTGGCAGTAGAAATTTAAGACTATTATTTATAATTAGCTATTTCAAAATAACTATTTTATTTATTTATTTGGAGGTGGGGGGAGAAGTTGATTAGATGATTGTTTAATTATTTATTTGAAATTTTTTTAGCTTTGTGAGCTTGGGGGGAAGGGGGTGTCAACATTTTATGGAGGTATGAAGTTTAATAGATGATTAATCATTTATCACTAAATATTGATAAATAAGTCAGAAAAAATAAACTGAACAGTTTTAAAGATTTTAGATTTTGTGCCCTTGGGAAGAGGCCAAAGGGAAAACGCCTCCTAAAAATACGGGGTACGGGGAGGGGCAAGAAAATTTTTATGATCGATTATTTATTGTTAAAATGCAGAACAATTTTCCACGAAATAACAGAAAAATTAAGGACTTTTTTTTTTTTTTTAAATAAAGAACAATTTTTTTTTTTGAAAGTTTTAAATATGATACAATGATACAAAATGTGTATAATTAAATTTTCAGAAAGAAAATGTAAATCGAAATGCCAATCAAAAACACGTATAAAAAAAGACACATGGAAATGGATGAAAGGCATGTAAAAAAGAAAAATTGTTTAAAAAGAAATCTACATAAAAGTAAAATAAAACTAGATTTTATGCATTTATAATTTATAAATACAGAAATTACTCACCTTCTTCTATTTCCTGTAGGCAAACAACAGAACGACAAATTGCTATTCCTGTTGGTGTTTGCACATGATTACGCTTGACAAAACACCTGATTTTTTGACATTTTGCAATAATTAATTGCAAGAAAAACAGCTCTGAAAAGAGCTTTTGCAAAATTATAAATTTCTCAATCAACCGTCAATATCAAACTTTCCAACAGGTAAACGTGACAGTGAATGTTTGTAAAATTCCGTGCTCGCGCATTTGTTCCCGCCTATGGTGCTCAGTAGTGGTGCTAGAATTGCACCGGTACTAGAGAACCCCGGGCCCGGTATGGGCTTTTGCCCCTCTGTCATATCTGTGCAAAGCAGTGGCACACCCAGGATTTTATCTTGGAGGGAGCCGAACATTGGCGGCAAAACAAAATAAAATTAGTGGGGTGCAAAATTTCTCTAGTTTTGATTACAGTAGGAAATTACAAAGAGACACCAATTAATCATAAAATTACCATAATTAATTCAGTATCAATTAATTGGTTATTTATTTTAATGAAAATTAAAATTATTATACTTAAAATTTAATTTAATTAATAATTTAAAAAAGTACTAATTTTTGAATGTGCAGAAGTTAAACATTTAAAGGGCTCATAAATAAACATTTACAGTACACTCCCTCTAATTCGCGCAGGTCGGGACTAACAGTTTCGCAGATTATAGGTCATTTCTTTGTTTACATTCTAATATTTGGAATTTATCAACAAATATAATAATAACACTGTAAATAAATAACATGGAAATGAAAAAAATTGCTTTTTTTATATAAAAAAAATTTATATTCAATATTAGAAATAAATTTAAATGATATAGTAATACAAAATTAATAGGGACATTTCTACTTATTTTTAAATATCACAGTGACAATAGTTTCCTTTATAGCTTTTAATTTATGCTCTGCAGTTTAATCTTGAAGCCTTTTAATCAGGATTTCTTGATCAGTAACAAAAGTTTATTTTTCTAAAACAAATCCTAGAGCTAACCTCTCTTCAAAAACAATTTTACCTTTTATATAGTCAACAAATGTGTTCAAAATATAGCAGTCTAATAGTTATTTTCAAGATAACCTGAACATTTCCTTCTAATAAATGCAGAAATACATTAAAAATTTTTAAAGCATTTAAAATTTATTAAAATTCTTAATAAATTCATCAAATCAGTAAAATTTTATTATAGTCAAAATGTACATTATATTGCTTAAAAAAAGATTTCAACTGTTTGTTTACATCTGAAATATCCTGTGGATTAGAGGGAGTGGACTGTATAGAATTTCCTATTTATATCTATCTTATTGTCAGACATATTGCAGTTTAAGAAAAATATCCAAAATAGCCTTGACAAGATGAATTATTGGATGCAAATTTTTGGACTAGCTCATTTAAATTTAACTCGTCACTCAGAATTGTATGGGAATTAATAAACTAATAGAGAATTTAATCTCTGCAGTTACATTAATCTCTCTGTGTATATATAATAAAGCCAGCCCATTTAATATTGATTCTGTCATTGTAAATCTTAAGTAAGTTTTTTAAATATGTAATGTCAAAAATTACCTTTCGCTGAGACAGGTTGTAACAGGAAGCATACTGAAAATATCTTTAGGTATTTGTAAATGTTGGGGTACAACATTTTGTCGCATTTCAAAACTGCTTCAATGGCATTCTTGCATCGAATTATTGAAAGCTATTTCTCAAATTTTCTGTAGCCGAACTTGAATTCGGCATTCAAAATTTCTGAATTTGTAGAAAGCAAATCAGGTACATAAAATTCACACAAATCTTTTATTTCACTAGCTGTTGGGGCATTTTTTCCATTATGAAGGGAAAAAAATCAAAATGTTGCAATGCTGAAAGAAACGTTCATTGAGTTTAGTGAACGTTTGATCAACGAATGGAATAAAAATATTTTTCCTGAAATGTTCTTCTATAGAATTGGCTGGAACATTGGATCTTTGTGTTTGTTTTGATGCAGTTTTTGGCATTTTAATGTCAATATGAAAGGTATTGGCTTTCATACAAGCTTCATCATAAATATCCTTGAAAGAAATATCTGGGGCTATAGGAATAGTATTTAAATGAGCCACAACATCGTTGACGAAATTTCAGGCAATTAAAAGGTACCTAGCAGATTTTTGCAATAATTTAGACAATGATAAAGTGTATGCAAATACATTTTGTAAGCTAAATAAAGAAATTCGGAAACCAAATTCACATAAAGAATTTTTTAAAAGTTTTGCATCAGAAGATGAATCTCTGTCTTCCCAAGTTGCAATTGTTTCAAAGCGATCAATCACTGCATCATATAATTCTATCATGGTAATGATGGCTTCATGGTGTCCCACCCACCTAGTTGGACAAACATTTTGATTATTAATAGGGTGTCAACGATTTTAATCAGTTGATTTAAATGAGCAATTAAATCATGATTTTAATCAACTGATTTAAAAAAAAAATCATTGATTAAAATCAAAATTTTTCTAAGTGTTTGAAATGGCATAAAAGTATTAAAATCTGAGATTAATATAATTTGGAAAGTTTCCACAGGTATTTTGCCTTATGAGTAAAGAAAAAAAAACTTTAAATAATTGTTTCTAAGCTTAATTCCTGAGTCTTGTAAAACATTAAGTACTGTAACTTTGAAAAGGCATAAAAAACATTTCATTTAAAAATTATATTTAAATCTAATATAATTTGCGATGTCATAATTTCCTTTAAGTAATCAAATTATTCATTATTTTATATAAAATAAGCATGGCAAGTATAATAAATTTCTGCAAATTAAGAGAGTAAATAAGCAGAATCTTATTTTCTCATTCTACTTTTGGAATAATAAATTTATACCAAATATTGGAGCTAAAGAAGGATGGAAGAATAACATCTGCTCAAATGTAAAAATGTATAAGAGAAAAAGAACTAATTGGTATAAAAATGCTAAGCACAGCTTAATTAATATAATAAACACAACCAGATATCCCCACTGACAGGTAATAGTGCTGCTATTTAATATTTTGAGGATTTCAGATATAACTGGCTATTCTATTCATATATTTACTCTGTATGTGTATAATACGTATGAATGGTTGTAACTCATTTTGATAATTTTTTGGTTAGCGTACACATACTTTATGTAAGTTAAGATTTAGGTGATTAAGAGTAATTTTTCTTAGTACAAATGCAAAACAAGCTGCCAATAAAATCTGTTTGTTTTGTTATTTGTGTTACTAATGAAATTAGGTATTTGCAGTTTTTATTAATTCTGTAATTAATTAGTGTTTCTTCTTGGCCCCTTTTTAAAAGTGCCACACCTTGCCCCTTTTGAAATTGACAAAATACAGCCTGTCTTTTTTAAAAATAGAGAAATTTACCAGTAGTTGTAACCAAAGATTTTTGTAAAAAACTTCTTCATACCACAGTATTTCTAAATATGTCTAAATACATAATGATAGAACTTTATTTCTTGAGAAAAAACAGGATAATATTAAAACATGTTATTTAATTGTATTTTTTAATTTGTAATTTATAAAATTTTTAAAAATGAATGACTTTTTATTTATCATATTAAAAAATTATATGCTTTTTTTTTTCTTATTGTTACTAAACACACTACTAATAACACACCTTGTGAAATAATGCCCTTTTTTGCAACTAGCATCCTGCCCGTTTTCCTTTTAGAATGAATACTAAATTATCATTTTAGTAATTAAAGCATAAAAATATGTAGTATTATATACCTAATTGTGGAGCAAACATTCAAACCGTGTTTTCTCACAAAAAAATAAAAAAATGAGTTATTGTTATTTTTACAAACTCTGTGTTAAATTGCACAGAAATAAATGGTATTTTTTACTAAAAAAAATTTTTCTCCGATTATAAATCAATTTTAAAACTTGACGTTTCAATCAAAGAGTGTTTCCTCCAAAGCCTGCATTCAATCAAGCAGTGATTTCTCCAGTCTGCCAATCACAGTTGTCACTTAATGTGTACTTTCGAAACCTACCATACATATCACAATTGAAACGGATTGTTTTAGAAAAAAATAAGAGAACTGTTAAAGTTAAAGGCTTCCAGAATTATAGATTTCAAGATCTAAATGAAGAATATGATGTAAATCTTCTTAAAAAGGGAGTTACTGTTGCCTTGTTCAAAGGGTTGTTTTAGAATATCTTCCTCTTAGCCACGCCATACCAGTTGAAAAGAACAAAGATGTTAAAAAACTTTTGAAGGTAATGTATTCTGAACAGTGGCAAAATCAACCTGATGATATATTCAAATGATACCACATTATCCATGATTGATAAGCCTGCAATAAAGAAGAGGCATATGTGTATAACTGTCTAGATGAAGATATTGGTTTTAAAATTTGAAGTGGATTTCTGGCAAACGAGTATTTATTTAGTAAATATTTAATGAATACTACTAGGTACCATAATCTGTCATTTTATTTTAACAATAATCAACTGAAATTCGGTATTTATTCAAATAAAATAATGCTATTGTATTATTTGTGAGTTAGAACTTATTTCATTCAAAAAGCGTTTTATCCACTTATCAAACAACCAAAACATGTTTCCTGCTCTGTATTCGGTCAAAACGTGATTTCTCCAAATATTAAATGCATTTTATTAATTTGTTTTATGCTTAATATCTTAGGTATGCTTGCAATTCTTTCTAATAAACAGTAATAAAAATACACAATAAAAATGAGAATTAAATACAAGTTATTTTCTTATTTATCAGTTTTTTGTGTTTTTTGAAAATTTGTATCTGAAGGAGAAAGCATGGTTTGCATGTTTGCTCCACAATTAGAGATTGTTTAATAATTATAATTTTTAAGTAGTGTTAACAATTTAATAGTATTAAATGCAGTTACTGAAAATTTTAATAAGTGTAAATATCACTAGTATTTAATATAGTTTTACATAATTATGGCAAAATATTAATGTGTATAACTTTATTGTATTCTACTAACTAATGAAACTACTAATTTGAAGTTTTTATAATTTCTGTAACTACTAACTAATAATTAAATTTTATTAATTAAAGTGTAAAAACACAGATTATGTTACAAATTAGAGGTTTAATTGTTTTGGAAACCTAAAACTCCTGATATCTATTCAATATTTTAATGCTGTGAAAAAATCATAAAAATCCAATTTTAAATTTTAAAAAATCTGATTTAAATAAAAAAATCTGTTTTTCATTTTTTTACACACTAGTTATTAATTACTGATGTTTGTTTGTCAATATTGTTGAGGAGGACGTCTTGTCTATTAGGAGTGTTGAAAAATTGTGTCATTTCAATTATGCCAATGCAGTTCCTTATTTCTGTCCCAGGCACATTTCTAGTGCTATATGTAAACTATGTGATGCACAATGAACATATAAAGTTTTGAGATATATACTTATATGTGAGACTTAACCCTTAAATGCCTGATTTTTCAAAACCCATTGTAATAATGTTTTTTGGCTTTCATTTTTTAAATAAATCATGGGAAAAATACTAAAAAAAATCATATTTAGTTTTAAGTATGGTTTACAGCTAAAAAACAGTTTGTTACTAATCGGCAAAACTGGTCTTAGTTGAAAAAATAATTCTCCTTGATAAAATTCTATAATATTAAACAAACAAGAATTTTAGGAGCTATAATAAGAAATTAATTTTACTTGCTCACTGCAGAACAAAATAGGGTTTTTTGCAAGCTTCCAAACAAAACAAAAAGAACAAGTAGCAACAATTGAATAAATAAATCTATCTTTATTCTTAAACAGCACAAGTGTTGCCAAATACATGTTGAAATTCAATTTTATAATATTTTCAGAATGTATTTTATCGGCAACATTAGGCATTATAGCTTCAATATTATTCTAATAGTATTTTAGAAGCCTAAATTGGGTATGTTGCCGAAAAGCAACACCAGGCATTTTAAAGGTTAAATCTGTTAAACTTTCCGCTCATTGATGGGACACCATTGTAACCTAGCTCCTACGTAAATAGGACAAATCAATATCATATGTCTTTAATCCTTCTAATATTTTGCCGGGCAAGTTTTTTCTTGCAGTGCTTGCTACAGGAATAAATTATAAGAATTTTCTACAAATTTTGTTGTCATTCTCTTCATCTATATATCAGGCACACAAGGAAAGATGTTCAGTAGTAGAAATATCACAAGTTTCAAAGAAATGAAACATTTTGCTGAATTAATTTTTTTCTACCAAACAATTCAAGATGATATTGTTGCACGCGTTTATATTTTGGTTTTGTATGTTCCAGCTAATAAAGGTAACGTTTCTGGCAGAATGTTTAAAATGTTCAGTAAGAATGTTATGTGAGCAGAATGTTAAAATGTCCCACATCGACTCTTGTTCTTAGTAAAGTTTGAAAGTTGCCTTCATTGGCGATTGCCTCCTGCTCAACTGCATAAAATTATAGTTTTTATAATCGGTTCCGATTTACTGCAGCTTGTGATGCCTGACCCACATCAATTTGTCGATTGATTGAAATATATTTTCCTTCTCAAATATTCTGTAGCTTTTCGTAAGTTGCAATAACCCTGAAACGATATTTTTTTTTGTTGATTATTAAATTTCACAATGACTTTCTTCCAATTATTATAACCATGCGTGACCAACTACCCAGCTACTTCTGATTTAGATTTTCTAATGTTAGGAGATGCAAAAAATACACAATATTTACAATGTGCACTATTTTCAACTTGACCAAGTATATTTTTTAAACCATGTGTATTGAAAACTTTGTTTGTGATTTGCAGCTGTAGCACAGGTTGCGGGAAAATTAAAATTTGTTTCTGGTTCCCACAACTTTTTCATAATATTTAAATTATCATCAGTATTGAATGTTTGTTCTTTCAACAATACGATGTCTTGCTAATTGCTATCAGCTAAGGAAACACTATTCTTCTAGGTTATTTGACGGCTTTGACTGACTTGTGACTAGGGAAACTGAATACAAATCAGTATTTATAGTGTTAATAACATCATTACTACTAGCAATTAAATCATCCTTTTTTTTATATTTTTAAATAATTCAATTTCAATAAACTACTCTGTTTATGTTTTTCAGCCATGATTTTTTAAAAAAAAAGCTAATAAATAAAAATAAAAAATATTTTACAAATTTAACCTGCAAATGTCACTGAAGAGTTTCCATGCAGATTAGGTACTTATAACAGCTGAAAAACTTCTTTGAAGATTAATATATGATTGTCAATAAAGTCACTGCAAAATAGCCATGTAAAATACAAAATAAATTTTTGTGTAACTTTTGTGTACTCACATTAACTCTGTATAGTATTCCAAGTCAAAGGAATGGGTAAGGATGCAACTGAACTAAGTGAGGGTTTTGCATTATTAATGATCCAAACTGAAGTTCACTATATTACATCTGGACCATTCTGAATCTAGACACTGGATGCTGGATCTCAATTGTTCGACCGAGAGAAACTTGAAACAAACATGATTCAGCTTTAATCACCAAAATGATGTAATTTTTTGGCGGTGATAGCTTTCTGTTTTCATTCTCGCAATTTGAAAAAAAGTTGCATGCAATAATGGGGAAAAAACTGATGTCTTTTTTTTTTTTTAACTGCATGGTAACATTAAAGTTTTTTCACAATACGTATAAGAGTAGCCAGCTGTGTTATGAGAGTCACCAATTATATGTAGAAAAGTGGTCTCAAGCAAACTCGTTTCTCTGGTTGTGCACCTTTGAAATTGGCTGGGGAGACCCCGTATTTATAGGGTGTCAATTAACTTTTTACACAAACGCACACACACAAAAACAAACTTTGGTCTCGTAATATTTTAGATATTTTGGCTTAGATGTATTATAATCCCGCATCCGCCATCTTGGATTTTTTTCTTGCATGAAAACTCCTTTTTTGCCAAGTAGTAAATGCCGCCAAAGGTTAAATATTTATTAATCAAAAACAATTTTTAATTCACGCCAAGAAAAAAAATCCAAGATGGCGGATACGGGATTATAATACATCTGTTCCGATATTTTTCTAGCGTGTTCTCCCTTTTCTTTTAGGGGAGCGCCTCCCTGAGTGCGACACTGGTGTAAAGTAATTTTAATCAGTAGCGGATAGGGACAGCTTAATGCAACAATGTTAAAACTTCAAATGCATAACGATGTGGGGGGAAAAATCCAAAAATCCCTAGCCGGCTTTGGCACATTGTTTTGATTGTGTTGGTGTTCGTTTGTACTTGGTACTTTAATTGCCTTGTGTGTTTATATTTTATTTTTCTCATATTTTTATTATAACTTAAAATGTTAATACTTGAAGAGAATGCATTATAATGATTAATATTCTAATGTTAAAAAGTTTATGAGATGCTCTCATTGGGAAGAGTCCCATAACCTGTGCCGGAAGATTTGGCGTGCTTTGTTTGGCGATAAATGTTTCGATCTGGTTTAAGTTTATTCGTCGGATTTCGGATCGTTGGAACGGCTTTAGGGTTGCTTTTTTTCGGAAATGCCTTTTTAAAACCGGACAACTGGCTGACGTGAGATCTTGAAGCTTATTGGTTTATTAGTATCACGGGAACTGTTAGTCAGCAAATTTTGAATTCGGTTAGATAAGAATTTGCTCCGACGCCACACTGACACTCGCATTCGGATTACTCTCTGTGCTGGTCGATGTAAGTAAAGTCTCGTTAATTTTTCCGAGATTGCGGAAAAACATCATTTTTAAATCTTTATATTATTTATAAATCAATGATTTTACACAATTTTTAAAAAGAGAAAATGATGTAAAAACATGGATTTATAAATTACATAAAGATTTAAAAACGAAGTTTTTGCGCCACTTTGAAAATTTCTTCCGATGCAATTGCTCGAATTTTAGCAGCATTCTAAATAAATCTAAACATGTGCTTTTTCAGATGAATAGTTGGTTTGGTACCCTGTTTCAGACCCTAAATGGGATCATTTTATAAACATTAAATTCTTACTGGTTTTTTTTTTTTTGTGTGTGTAAGCATTTTTATTTTTATACGTTTTTTCTATGTTCCATCTTTTCTATTATTTCTTTAAATTATTTTTATACATTTTTTCTATTTTTATACATCTTTTTTATACCTTTTTTCTTTTTCGTAGTTGTGAGCGGGATTTTACCTGCATTAAAAATAATAGTTTTTGAAATATTGTTGAAATTTATAAAAAGTTTCTGGCCAGTTTTTTTCTCTTTTTTTATTGTCGAAAATGTTTTAAGAACGGGGGGTTCAGGGGGGCAGAGCCCCCCTGACAATAACAAGTATTAATCTCAAAAAGAACATTTATTTAGAATGCTGCTAAAATTTGTGTAATTGTATCGGAAAAAAATTTCCAAGATGGCGCAAAAACTTCGTTTTTAAATCCTTGTGGGGACTACTTGCGAATACGCCTGGAATGTTTGGCGCTTTTTTAGCTTTTTTTGGCGATTTTTTACTGGCGATAATTTTCTCCCATTGGACTTCCGCCGTTTGCAGTTTCTGGCAACCCTAGAGTTTCTACGTCACTCCCGCGAATATTCTGGTCGCGCCACTTTGATTTTGGAAGCTGGACAGTGAGGACGTGCGTATTGTTCGTTTGCTATCTTTTGCTACATGTGGTCAGATTGTATTTTTCCATTTTGTTTTTTTGCTTTATTTGATTTTTTGTTATGGCTCCTGTTATTAGTCGTCCTTTGGTTTGCGATGTAGTTAAGAAGTTTCAGGGAATTTTGAAAGCAAAGGGAGGACATTTTGCTATTTCTTATAATCGTCCAATTTTAGGGAAAGATACGTTGCCATCGTACAATCGGAAAACCGATTTTTGCTACTATTTGGCAATGTTTCTTTTCGATAGAGCGTGTTATGATAAAGAAATCCATGTTTTCAATAAATTTGTAGAAATTATAAGGGAAATAAACTGGGAGGATTGTAAAATAGAAAAAAAGCAATGATTATTTTGTGCTTTCGATTGTGTTGTGTAAAGATAAAATTGAGTTTATTTTTTGTATAATATTTAAATATTATCGAAATAAAATAAAACTTGCTTAAAAGGTGCATTTTTATACAACAGATGTCACAATATAAAAGATGTTAACACATATTACACTTTTTAAAAACTTAAAAAGAGTTTACAAATATAATACACGCGCCGAGCGCTTTCGATCAAAACCTTGATCATCTTCTGGGCGTGTTATGATAAAGAAATCCATGTTTTCAATAAATTTGTAGAAATTATAAGGGAAATAAACTGGGAGGATTGTAAAATAGAAAAAAGGATGATCAAGGTTTTGATCGAAAGCGCTCGGCGCGTGTATTATATTTGTAAACTCTTTTTAAGTTTTTAAAAAGTGTAATATGTGTTAACATCTTTTATATTGTGACATCTGTTGTATAAAAATGCACCTTTTAAGCAAGTTTTATTTTATTTCGATACATTTTCAAGGTGAATGTGACATTCCCAACAATATATGATTATTCATATATATATATATATTTATATTTAAATATTGTGTGGTTTATTGTGCTTTTTATTTAATCTAGAAATTTTTAATCTCATTTTTTCATATATTTAATTAAGAAAAATTTGATTTACATTTGCATATCATTTTGTCCCATATTTTTGTAATCAAGAAATTTATAATCTCATTTTTTCGTATATTTAATCAAGAAAAAATTATTTTGTGTATAATAAATTTTGATTAATCGCCCAGAGATGGTCCCCTATTTTTATTAGAAATAACGAATCGAGTGCTGTTTTCTGTTAAATTTGCATTGTTTTTTATTTAAAATTGAATATTTGGTTTAATCTACTGCTTTAAAAGGGTAATTTATAGCGATTTTAGGCTTGAAAACCTGAAAATTCAGACATTAAACACTTAAAGAAAAGCAAGGAAAAAAAATATGAAAATTACTGCTTTGTGTTATAATTTTTTTTTTTTTCTTTTCTTTAAGTGTTTAATCTCTGAATTTTTAAAAGTTTTTTAAGCCTAATGTCGCTATAAATTGCTCTTTGGCGAAAATTGATTGGCGCGAAAACGGGTTTTTCACGCCAAAAAAAAAACAAGATGGCGGACTCCGGGCATATTCGCAAGTAGTTCCACAGGTTTGAAGAAATCCCTACGAGATTTCCTTCTCCCTTCTTCGATTACGCAGGAGCTTTTTTTAACATTGTTGCATTAAGCTGTCCCCATCCGCTACTATTTTAATCGATCAGGATCCGAAGCAGACAACTCGATTACTGCAGATGAGCATGCTCCAATTTTGTGATCTGAGAGGTTGATAAGCGCAAAGCAAACTGGGAACGAAAGTGGCTTGCACGGTTAGTGGCTCTGACCAAAGAAATTGAAGCGATCCTCTACGATCTTTGACTCTGACTCTGACTCATGGAGGAATGAGATAGATGGAGGTGCAGTAAGGTGGTTGGAGGTGACGCCAAAAAATAACCCTAAAATCCGCTACAGAAAGCCCAAACAAAACCACGTGCTTTGAGACGCCTATCAATTCAAACCGATTTAAACCTATATTTCTTTGCTTTCATTTTTTACCGTCGGAAATTGTTATGGAAGATATGATTAAAATTTCGATAAAAATGACTTATGCACTGTTATAGGATGTATTACTAGATCAGAATGTATCAAAGATATTAATATATCACTTCACAGAGTCATTTGATTATTTTATTATATGTATTTCAAATATAAATATCAAAAGCGTCTTTTAAGATTTTACTTGAAAGGGTAACATTCTTTCGTTATTGTCCTAAAATCGTTTGCACTCGAAAATCTAGATTTTCGATTAGTATTTGTAATTTAAGTTTTCATATATAATTTTAAAAGAATGCTTTCATCATTATATTTTATCTATTTACATGCAATTATTACTATGCTGTTAAAAACAAATAAAGACATTTAATTAAATTAGTAGCGATTGATACAGTCAAAAATGGTGGCCTATTTGAAGCGCAATTATAAAATTTCATTCCATCAAAGAAACTCCATTAATTAGTTTGAATTACTTGAGTTTTGAAACATTATTATTTGCAAAGAGATAAGTTCACCTGATAGGAAAATTTTAGCTGTAAGAATGAAATTATTATAGTAATTGGACTTGACCTTTCGATACAAAGTTTTATTTTTCACAAAATTGTTCTGCATTTCTCAAGAATAACTTTTTCTTTTCAGAAAATTTACACAAAAAAAGATTAAAAAAAATTCCATCTATACCAATCCCAAAACTTTCTTCTATCTCATACATGTTAATACTTCAAAATTCGCTAGCAGACTGCCAAAATTAAATGGCAGTCTATACCCATCATGAGGATTTTAAAGATACGAAATTCCTTGCATTAGTTCTTGAGGTATGACTATCGCTGAAATCGTGTAAATTCAGCAAACTGGAGCCTAGCAGCACTACCTATTTGGTTCTTTACACCAAAACCACCGAACAACAACATATGTCAACGTCAAACTGAATCTGAAGTTTGGGGAGAATCCGTGCATTAGTTTTTGAGATAGAGCCATTGCGAAAATCATGAAAATTCTAGCGTAGCAGTGCCACCTATTGGACGATTAACATCAAAATCTAATCAGCAACAACTTGTGTTAACATCTAACTCTGAAGTTAGAGCAAAATTAGATCTTGATAGAGCTATTGCGGAAATCGTGAAAATGTAGCACAGCAACGCCATCTGATGGGCAATTTATACCAACACGCAATCAGCACCAAGTCATATCAAGGACTAACTGAATCTGAAGTTTGAGGAAAATCCGTACATCAGTTCTTGAAATAAAGCTATTACGAAAATCGTGTAAATCCCAGAAAATGCAGCATAGCAGCGCCACCTGTTGGGCGATTTACACCATAACATAATCAGCACCAACTCATATTAAGGACCAACTGAAACTGAAGTTTGATGAAAATTCGTGTATTAGTTCTTGAGATACAGCTACTGCTGAAATCACGAAAAATGCAGCATAGCAGCGCCACCAGTTGGGTGATTTACACCAAAAACTAATCAGCACCATTTTATATTAGGGACTACATGAATATACATTTTTATTAAATTCTGTGCTATAGTTCTTGTGATAGAGTGCCACAAAATTTGTGTGACATACTGACAAGTACTTTAGATACAGTACTGTATCCGAATCTTTTGTGTGTCCTTTTAAATGAACGATAAATGCTATGCACATCATATTTCACCGCAAGTACATTGTAGTAAATCTGAGTAATTTATGTCTATTCCATTATATTTCAGTAACATAATATCGCTGTAAACAGTCCCCCCCCCCCCCCCCATATATCATTATACAACGGAATTCTTTTGTGTGCCCTGTAATTGAATAATAAATGCTTTGCAAACCCCACATTCTACGAAATGCATGTTTTACTGCACTTTATAAATGCATATCAATTTCTTTATGTTTTAAATATTCTAGCATCATTAAAATGCACTTGAAACGATTTTTCCCATTGAGCGTAATGTAACAGAATACTTTTAACCACCCATGCAAATGAACTATAAGTGCCACACTTTTTTTTTCAATAGCGATCACGCTATAATAAACGTCAATAACATATAAAAAATGTAGGGTGATCCCAGTATATTTACAAGAGTTAGAGCTCGGCCAGAAGGCCATACAAACCGAAGACAAACATTTTTCATCTATGTTGGAAAGGGTTAAAGAAAGAAATCTTTTAATAATACATTTTTTGTTTTTATCAGATGTTTTCAATATTTTATTTAATCTTATTTTGACATTTATTTATTGCTAATTTTCCAATTCCAATTATTTTAAAAGCAAGCATTTATTTTAATAAATAACAACACAGCAAAGGCCCTTTAAAAAATGTACCATTTTTTCTTAAAATATACTTCAGCTGTGATTCATCTCTTTGAATTCGTCTTATTAATTCTCGACTCAAATCAACTATAGGGCGAAAAGTGGCGCTGTTCTGTGTCGGCAAGCAAACGACGACATACAGCATTTGTATACGTTTTTCTGACCCCAATGTTAATCTTTTCTGAGTAATTTCTTACGCTAATATTACGGGAATTCGAGAAATAAGATCAAAGAAGAAGAATTTTAATTTAAAACGTAATAATTATGTTTAAAAGCATTAAAAGTACATAAAAACAGCTCGATATTTTAGCTGTTTGCCTTCAAAGGAGCACTATCAATGGCGATCAGCATCGGAACACTCACACACAAAAAGTAAAGCAATAGTTGCTGTTTGCAATATAAAACTGCTGTCATGTTGCTCTGTTATCGTAAGTAGTCAATTATTATTATTTATTTTTTTGTAATTATATCGTGTGTCTTTATTTTTGCCTGTTTCTCTGGATCTGTTTACGCCAAATTAAATTTATTGTGATAATACTTAGTATTAATGTTAATTCTCGTCATTAAATTTACCGTGATAATACTTAGTATTAATATTAATTCTCGTCTAACAGAATTTACAGTAATGTTTTAGATTATAATTTTCAAATATGTTAAACTTTTTATTTATACAGGACATGTTAAGTGTACCTTTTCTTCTAAACTGTCAAAAGGATTTGAATTTTTTTTATGTGCTTCAATCAAACCTATTCACAGACCATTACTTTATGTCTCTGTTTAATCTACTGCGAATCACTGTAGCTAATATAAGTGTTCTTAAAAGAAAGAAATAATGTTTTTTGCAATTTTATGCTGCTTTCTATTTGAGATTTTTAAAAAGAGTACCTTCATTAAAAAAATTATGTACTGTAGTAATTTTAGCATTTTCTGAAATTTTATTTTATAAATATTTAAGTTTTTATTTTAATTCTCCCCCCCCCCCCCAAAAAAAAAGAAAAAAAAAAAGAAATTGATTGTATCAAACTACTAAATTCATTTAGTCTGCATATCATATAGGCTGCTTTTCTGTTTGTATATGTTAGATCTTTAATTTTTATAAATTTCTAATCTAACGATTTATATTGTTAAAATTACTTTTAAACTATGACTGCTTACAAAATCATAAATTGACATAAGATCGGCAGATTTACAAGTAAACAAAGATGCATTGTCAAAATCTTTTCACACATTTTATAGTGTAATATAATGCATGTTTACTCAGATCTAAATTTCTATCAAGATTTTTGTTTGTCTACATATCTTAGCTTTTTCTGATATTTAAACAATTTTATAATAAAGATATCAATTACCTGTTTAAATGCATATTATCAAGTGATTATTGGGATGGCCCAAACGACAATGCCGAAAGGGATGCATTAGTTATCCTGGCTGAAATCACGGGGAATTTAAATTCAAAATTTTCTTATCCAACGTTTATTTTACTTACCAAGTTGCCAAACCAAAGAAACGATGGTTGGGATTACAGGGCCAAATAAATTCAGGAAAAAAATACTAGCTGAGGGAGTTAGAAATTTGTTTAATGGGGTAACTGTTGGTATAAATTCACGAGAAAATAGGCGTTTGACATTTCTGCTAGGAATGGCTATTAGAGCACATTATGTACTGTTTGATGATGTAACTAAGACTGGTTTCTGAAATATTGATGACAACATGAGAGATTATCTGGATGGTGGTCACCAGGTATCTCTTTTACTAAAAAAACAAAGGCCCACTTCCATTCACTTTTCCGCTGGGTCTTATGCCTACCAACGAAGAGACAAACCTCCACAATTAGTTGCAGAATTGAATTTTTCAAGCTTTTTTCCAAGCCAGAATTTTATGATGCTCACTATGACGAATTGTTTTCTATTTAAAAAAATATTACTTACCTACTCATTATTTTTCAGTATTTAGAGAGAACCACAAACTGTTCAGAGCCTGCATTACAAATGTTTTGGGATGATTTAATTCTCTTTGATACCAGTACTTGGGATGATTGTCCTACAGCCTTCGTCAGCGGTTCAAAAGCCATGAAAAAAAAGAAAGGTAGGATATCTTTCTGACCCAATCCAATCCGTTCAACAGCTCCAGAACTCTGGCAACCCCCAGTTCCAGATATGTACTTAATCTGTCAACACCCATCTCAAGAGTGAAAAGGACTACAAGAAAACTTTCTTGTTCTTGTAAAGACTGTTTAGATGACAATCATACACCATGAAATAGAAACTGTAAATAAAGGCAAACGCCTGGAGAATTTCTAGAGCGGGTAGCGCCTGACATATTGTCTGGCCGCTCACTTGGGAAATTTCCCCCTGGTTTTGCTATATTTACATATTTTAAAAAATATATAAACAAGTAAGTACAAGAAAGAAAACAGGTATGTAAATTTAAATATAATGTTTATTCAATTTAAGGTAACATTAAGTGAATTATTCAATTATTTAAAAGTATTACAAAAAAAGTAATGTAGAAGATGATTTTTAAATTTTATACAGTAGAAGATCTTTATAACGCAAACCTAAAAACGCAAGGTTGTGCGTTATATAGAATTTTGCGTTATATGGATCACATTTCACATATCATTAAATTTACCTTGTAAACATGGGCAAATATGTCTGAAATATATCAAAATACATTAGAGTATCTTTATACTGCTTTCCTTGTTACCAGATGTTATCCAATCCAGATAATAATTTTTAGCATAATATAGATCATTCCACACATTCTTAAATTTACTTTATAAGATCCAAGTATACCTGGACCAAATCATTCATTATATTACTACTCATTTTCAAAACTATTTATTGTAATAATAGCAAATTTTACATTAAAAAGTCCTGAATTAAGGATATAAAGTTGAAATAATAAATTAAATTTAGTTCTGTAGAAAGTCACAATTTTTTATAATATGGGAATATAGGTGCTTCTGAATTGAAAAATTCATTGTTTACATCTGAAGAAGTTGTGCGTTATATGGAGAATTGCGTTATATGGAATTGCGTTATAAAGATCTTCTACTGTATAGTCTTTTTCGAATATTTCAAAAGGCATAGCATCAACCCTAGCGATGACTTTTAATACTCTGACGTATTAGGTCACCAATGCACAAAATCTTCATTGGAATTCTAATCCACGTAGAGTTCCTTTGATTATCTACTTTACAACTATTTTCATGTAAACTGGCATGCAAAGAAAACTTTTGTATAAAATACAGTAATGAAGAAAGTAGAGTTTTAAATTAATTAAGAGTTAGGTTTGTAATTTTTTTTTTTTTTTTCGATCTGTTACAATTTTTACACATTCTTCATCAAGTTGAGTTTTGCATTTTATTGGATCCTCTGCCTCCCAACATAATTGTTTCCGTGCCTCATAAGCTTTCATTTCCAAGAATTGCATCACTTGAACTGTCTTTAATTTTATCATATTCAACTGCAAAGTCCAACTCCTCTGAAAGTCCAGCACTATCAATTTGGTCCCCTCCCTTTTTGCATTCGCAGGTATAACTGTTCTTAAGATATTTCTGGAGGACATTGATCACAATCTCCAACATCATATCAATGCATTTTTCCATTTTATGTCCTAAAAAATTAAAAAATAAAGATGCAGGATACTCGGTTATTTTTACATTTAATTGGGATATATATAATTTTTTTTTTTTTTTTAACTGGGTTCATTGATATATATATATCCGATATTTATTTTCAAAATATCAAGATTTTTGATATTTTCATATTACTTCATATTTATTTTCAAAATATCACTGCACAAGGTATTTTTGATATTTTCAGTGAAAACTTGTGTACTAAATAAAATTTTCAACAGTTATTGACTGTGTTGTTCTGTAGATAAAGAAATTTAGTCTCTGGTAGTGACTTTTTTAACCAAAGAAGAAAACAAATATATGTTCCAAGCTTTATGTGTGAAATTTTTACTTTTAAATGTAGATTATGTGGGACATAATTCAGAACAGACATTGAAAGATAAACTCTCTAATTTAAATAATCAGTCATATACAGCATCATTAGAAAAGAATCTGTTCTGACTTTGGCTTAGTTCAGTTTAAACTGTATCGCATGTTAGGGAATAAAAAATAAGCTTACATTTATGTTAAATTTTTTCTATAATAAAAAAAATATTTTGTATTTAAAATTTTGTTTTATAAAATTCTGATTTTTAAATAGTTGATACAAATTCCTATAGTTTCTTTTTTTATGTATAAAGCAAATTGTTTCTGTTTTCAATTAGTTGATCTTCAACATTAAGTGAAAGAAAAAGTAAAAAAAAAGTCACAGTGATATAAAGTAAGAGACTACATTAGTCACACAAAGACATTCACAAGCCATAATATTAAAACTATGGAAGCATTCTAGACAAATATTTCGCTTGAGTTGTATTACTTTTAAATATATATATATTATGACTTTTTTAGTCGATGCTTTTGTACTTTTTCATCTTGTGTTGGTTATATTTTTTTTATATTCTGACACTTTCATTTTGGAAAACTGTTTGGAACCAATTCTGAAACTTAAAGTGTCCTCATATTTAAAAAATGCAGCCAAAATCGAAAAAGTAAAAACACACTCCCAGGTGTCATATGAAAAAAAAAATTAAAGCTCAAACGAGAATTCTTAAAAGAATGCTCTAATAGGTTTAACATTAGTATGCAAGTGTTTTTGCATGAGATTACATGGGTCATTTTTACCACGAGGTACCTGAGGTCGATGCTTTTGTACTTCTTCACGTTGTGTTGGTTACATATATTTTATATTCCAACACTTTCATTTTGGAAAACTGTTTGGAACCAATTCTGAAACTTAGTGTCCTCATATTAAAAAAATGCAGCAAAATCGAAAAAGTAGAAACACACTCCCAGGTATCATACAAAAAAAAAAAATAAAATAAAATAAAGCTCCAGAGAGAATTCTTAAAAGAATGCTCTAATAGGTAAAATTAGCGTGCAAGTGTTTTCGCATGGAGATTACATCAGTCATTACGCGAAGAAACTGGAAAACTAATGTTAAATCTATGGGAGTGTTCTTTTTAAAATGTCTCGCTTCCATTTAATAGTTTTAAATTACTTTTATGCTTAGAAATTCTAACCAGGTTAATATTTACTTTTTTCTATTTTGGTTGCAGATTTTTAAAAAAGTTAATTTACGTTTGGATTTTCGGGCTGAGAGATAATTTTATCCAAATTTCATATATTTATACTTTTTTTTGGTAACAAACAAAATCTTCATTTGGAGGCTCCTTCGTCTTTCCTCCTGGTGCACATACCTCCCCCCCCCTGCCCTCCCCTAATTTCGGCCCTGAGACACATAAATGAGCCACGCCAAATTATAAAGTGGTTTCTATCAATTTTAATTTATGTAAGAATACCTTACCATTTAAAAAAAAAAAAAACATTTGTAACAAGCCAGTTTTTCTAATTAGGTAAGACTTTTTTTTTTTTGCAAATTACATGCTTTACAAATCATCGTTTTCAATCTCATTCATAAAATTTTCCTAGATAAAGAAAGACTTTACATTAAAATTTTCTCTTTTTCAACATTCGTAATTAGTAACAAATTCATATGTACGTATCTACACATCAAATCTATATAATATGGAACTGTATATGCGTATACCCTGACCCCTCTGCCATCTTGTTTTTTTAATTCCAGAAAAAATATTATACAGAAAAGTTTTAAGATTTAAAAAAATATATTTTAAAACATCAAAATTATTGGTAAAAAGCATGCAATATTAGCTAAACTGTAACAACAGTATTTTAAATAGAGATCGACTGAAAATTCAGTCTTGATTTTGGTAAAAATGCTGCCAAAAATTCGGCCTGAACGAAACAATCTTTATTCTAAATATTTCGTTTCTTCTTTCAGAAATTTTTAACATTACTCATTGATTTGAGCTGTATTGACTCCAATGAAACACTCATTTATTGATATGGACTTCACTGTTTATAATTATCATTCATGACTGACTCAAGACATAAGTGCAAATTATAAAGCAAGCAATGCATATAGGACTAAACTTTGAAGATGCTTTTCATGTGCACATTAAGAGCTGTAGACTCAACAGTAATAGAAAAATTTGAAACCGCAGAAGTCTTTTGAATACTCTCTAAGAAATCTCTAGTACAACAGATGATTATGTACAAAAATCATTATAAAAACTAAATAGAAGTTTTTTGGGTTTTTTTCACCGTACATGTAGTTGGGGGGATATTGTTTTTAAAGTTTTTATAGTTTTTACACTGAGGATGTGAGTCCTAGTACTCATGAATGGTATACGTATGGTCAAATCTGCTTGTTTTTATTGTGTGTTTAAACGTTGTTTTCAAATAATTTATATTTTCACACAAGTTCTGTTAGGGTTTAATCTAGAGCTAGCCAAATAGCCAAAAAGCTAACTGGAAGTGCTTTTTGCTCCCAAAGCATTTAGTGAATTAGCCAAATAGCGACAGCCAAAGAAATATGCTATATAATTCCCATTTTGTTGCTCCCCATTTCGTAAACATGCTGCCATTGCATAAAAAGAAAAACAAAAAAATCTCATATTGCATCCACACTGCGGCAACACTTCAAAATTTGTCTCGTGCTCTCTATGCAAGCATCTTCAAACAGTGTGACGTCATTTGCATCAGACATGACTCCAGCATATGGCGAAAACGAAAATTGCAGATTGTATAAGCATGGGATATGATGATGTGCACTAGCTTTAAATCATCAATGTGCCAGATGCATGTTGTATAAATTTTTCAGACTTGAATTTATGCAGGTTCTGGCTACAATGTGTAAAGAAATGAAACGAGCTTATTGTATTATTTTTTTTTTCAAAAAAAAAGGCATTACTGGCATGTTTCCCATTGTGACTTCTTTGTATGAATTTGCAGCATCACTTTTGTTGTCTACAGCAGACTGTGAAGGGGTATTCAGTCTCATGAATATAATAAAAACTGACTTGAGAAACAAATTGACAATCAAGAATTTAAGTAACTTAATGATGATTAATTTGGAAAGGGAATTTTGAAAAGAATTTCCATTTAAAAAAAGCATTTTCTGTGTGGTATACCGGCAAATCTCGAAGGGTCAATCTTGCAGAGTGATGTATTTGTTTGTATATTGCATAACTAAAAATAATACTCATGTATATAGAAATTTTATGTAAATAAAACTTTTTTTTTCCCTTGGCTAAAGCTATTTTTATTTGGCTAGAAGTTATTGGCTGCAATTAGCCAAAAAGCTAAAAATCACTTTTTCCTAGATTAAACCCTATCTGTACTTATTAAATAGAAGTATGTATACCTAAAAACCTTTTTTAATCTGATTCGAAGAATTAGAAAATCATTTTGTGTCATTCAAGAATCCAACTTGAGCCACACATATAATTAATTGATAATTATGTATATTAAATAAACACATATAGTTAATAATTATGTATATTTATGTACGTATTAATTACTTTAAAAAATTTTGGTGATTTTCGTTTAAAAAAAAGAAGATTACCGAAATTCGTTTTAGGTTTCAGTTTCGGTCTTAAAAACCTGTTTTGGTCGATACTTAATTTTATCATACCAACTGTATTGCTTAACTGATTTATTTATTTATTTTAAGTTATGAGGTATTCGCTACGGCTTTTGCCGGCATGACCTCAAATCAGGGTTCACAGGGATGGACCCAGTTTGAAAAAATCCAGTGGGTTTTTTCAGTCTGGGCCCACTTGAAAAAGCCTACCGAAAAACCAATAATGTGGGTTTTTTCGATTTTTAGCAATATTTAAAATTTTAAACAACATATACATCTAATGAATTTAAGTCATTTCAGTTAATTTTGAAAAAAAAAAGGTATTTTAGCACATTGAAATATTTTATTAACAAAGAACATAACAGGTAACATACATAATACACAGGTGTAGGAAAGGGGTGAGAGTTTAAGACCCCCCACCATTGGAAACTTTTTTTCCCTTTGGATTATAACGTCTCCTTAAAGTAAACTTTAAGCTGTAATTGAAAAAATGACTTTTTCTTTTGTAACGAAGTTGCTACCTTTTTCGAATCTGTCTTATTGTTGCAGTTTTTCATGTACAAGGCAAGTAATATACCTGATCGTTTTCAGAATTCTTGGAATGTTACCAGAAATTTATAATTGACTAGTAGGGGGAATTTGTATTAGAAAGCAATACAAGAAATTCTTAAGTTCCTACAGAGAACGTTCTGTCTCTGTTCACATTCCATTTACCGTGATTAATTGGACATTCTTGACATGTTGAAAAGTTCAACAAAAATGGATTTTGTTTCAAAATCTGTAGCATTGGAAATGGTAGATATTTGTGCTTTCTGAGAGTAAGGGGGGGGGGGGGTGAAGAGGGAGTGCGAAAAGGCTCCATAGCCATACATTTCTTCTTTCTTTCGTAGTTTCCCGACATATTTCACAAAATTGTAAAAATTTAATTAATTCTTTAACGTTTATTTTGAAATAATGCAAATAAACATTTTTAATTTTTGAATAAAATTACTAATTAATCTACATAATTACTTATTAATGAGACATTTTAGGCTGAATCTCAATACAGCCGAGACACTTGGCATCATTCAATTTGGCGAGGCGGTAAATGGATCTTTGTTGTTACCAGTTCGTTTCGTAAATTCTTTCCACGCCAACAGTTGTGTGATCTTGAATTTGGATTGGTTGATTTCTTGTGTATTGGATGGCTACGCCTACCTTTGACAACTCAACTCCGCTTGCTTTGTAATTTTTGTAGAACGAGGTGTTGAAGAAAGACGTTTTGTAATCGTAAAATTAAATGACGGTAAGGTAAGAGTTTGTTATTGTTAATATTTTCTGCTGTTTTTAGTTGTAAAATTTGAAAGTTAAAGTACCTGTGTAATTTAGTTTGAAATTGTGAGTATTTGTTCATTTTTTTTGCTGGAAACTTAAATGAAGTTTATCGACGACTAGAAATTTATGAAATTATGGCAGTTCAACATTTTATAGAGTTGCTTTTCAAGAAAGAAGATGTTTGTTAAGGTATGTTAATAATTTTATGTATTTTTTATTATAGTGTTTTATATTAGCCGTTTATTGTATATTTCTCATGTATGCTGACCTTACGAGTTTTGTACATTTTGATATTGCTACGCATTGAGAACTGCTGAATTTTGATATTGCTATGCAGCGAGGATTGCTGAATTTTGAGATTGCTAGATAGCGAGAACTGGTGAATTTTGAGATTGCTACACACCGAGAACTGCTGGTGACAGTGATGTTTTTTTTCGGTTAATGAACGCGAAGCATTCATACATGTTCCCTGATTGCCGCTTTGAGTTTCCTGCGTTTTTCAGATTGCTGCAGAACTAGGTTGCTGTATTCAGTGATATATATATATATATATTTCATGAATGCGAAGCGTTCATACTTCTTTAAATTAGAAATGAATTGTTCAATGTTTACTATAATATAGGCACGTACTTACAATATTAAATGACCCCATGATTTTTTCTGAAAGTTGTTGAGAAATGAAAATTTTAAACATTATACCGTTGCTCTGATTTGGAAAGGTACTTTAAAAATTTCACATTTTCAATAAACTTATGTTGAAATCGTTTGTTTTATTTTGAATCTCATACAAATCAGCTTTCCTGTGTTTTCTAATACGTCGTTATTTATAAATGTTGTATTTCCCATGATTCCAGGGTGATGACGTAGTAAAAAACAGTCTGGAAGCATTCAGGAAAGTGGACCAATCACGTTAATTTTCAGGTTGCCGCATTTTAGATTGGCGTATGTGGGGTATTTGGCGCTTGTCAGAAAAGTCGCCAAATGGGGTGTCTCGGCTGTTTTGGAAATCTGCCACATTTTATCATTGGTTGATTTTTTTTAGTTATTTTGATCATACTGAGTTAGAAACTATTTGAGCCCTCCCCCCCCCATAATTTTAAAATTGCTATGCTACTGATAGTACATAACTATAGGTAGATGGATATGATAAGAATGCCTTTATATAAAAAATTCAAATCAACTATATTCATGAAAATAAAACTTATAATAACTAGTTCAAAATTTTACTAATTTAATTTTTTTGGAAATTAATAATTTATATTTTATTTTATGTTAAAAACAATTGTGTGTGGAGCACTGACACTTAGTTTAAATTCATATAATTTATACAATTTACTAATTTGTAAAATAGCATTACAATTATATTGCATATAAGGGAACAATATATATATATATTTGCTGTATAGTACATGTAATACATAAATAATATAGTATACAATAATGTATTATATTTTTGAAAAACCCCGATTTTCCCCGGGGAAAATGTTTTTCATGAAAAAACCCAATAAAGCCGATGTGGGTTGGGTTTTTAAAAAAAAACATGGGTTTTTGCGAACCCTGCCTCAAATGATCACAAAATGGCATTATTTCCATGGAACAACCTTCTGCTTAACTGATCTGATGACAATAAAAATAATTAACATAAGAAAATATAAAAAATTAAAAAAAAAAACACTTTTTTGTCATCTTAAGACTTTGTATTGATTGGTATATATATAGTTTCTGGACGTAACGTCAAAACAATATTGATGCTCCCTACAAACTAGTTTTTTTTCTTTATTAAATTACTCGCTAAAGTATATTTTCCAAAAAAATAGCACATTACTATTACACAACAAGCAATGACAAAACTAGGACCGACTATAGACCACCCCCCCCCCCCCCCCCGCCCCCTTTGCTTACATAAGATTTTATGTCATTCTAACATCAACACTGTTTGCCATAATAAAATAGAGTTAGCGATAAATTACATTATTAATCCAGCAAATTTGTTGCAAGCATGTTTATATATAGATACACACACACACACACTGCCACCTTATTTTTAAACTCCTTTCATGTGTGCAGGTAGTTCTTTTTTATTCACAACAACTTGGTACTTGGCCAAGGTAATACTCGGTATAACTAAAATATTACTATAAAAATCTATGCATTTTAGTTTAGTGCTTTTTAAAGAAAAACTTTTTTCTTATTTTAACCCCTCCCACCCCTTGATTTTCTACTTGAAAGAATATTTGGTGGAACTGAGAACACTGGAAAAAAAAAGGAATTTTGTTGCATAAATTAAAATCAGTTTTTAAATGTACATTACTTTTTATGTTATACACATTACAAGGAAGATTTAAAAGCACAGAATTTCACAATCCCAGCTATTTCTCTACCCCCCTCCACTACACACATCTCACTAAAAATTTTCTTGATGAAGAATATGTAAAAATTGTAACAGATCGAAAAAAAAAAAAAATTACAAACCTAACTCTTAATTCATTTAAAACTCGACTTTCTTCATTACTGTATTTTATACAAAAGTTTTCTTTGCATGCCAGTTTACATGAAAATTGTTGTAAAGTAGATAATCAAAGGAACTCTACGTGGATTAGAATTCCAATGAAGATTCTGTGCATTGGTGACCTACAGTGTTCGTAAATATCATGATATTTTCGAAAATATCCGATATTTTGATATATATCTGATATTTTTGATATCCGATATTTTCAAAATAGTCAACTTACTGCAGATAATAAATATTTCAAACATAGTATAAATTAGAAACTAAAACACAGGGACGTAGCTACAGGGGGGGTGTGGGGGGGTGCGACACCCCCCCAATTCGGTAAACTCATATACATTCGGTAATTTCACTTTCGTTCAAAAATTGCATCATTTGACTCTGATTTTTTTCTTTTTTTTTAAAGAATTTTTAAAAACATATTACAAAATTTATTACAAAACAGAAAACAATGTCAAAACATATTTAAAATTATTAAATATTTTTTATGAAATTTCACTTTTTAGCTATTCGATTGGTGTAAGAAGGGGTCCATGATACAGTATCCGAAGATTAAATATACCATACTGTCTTCCTATTTCTATGCAGTATCCCTGCAAGCTAGAAGATTAGGGTAGAGAATATCTTCGTTTCATTGAAGAAAGGAATCTGGAGAAAAAGGCCTTGAGGGTAAATGCGTGCACTCCTTGACCAATGCAAATGAAATTAGAAGACCATACTTCTTGTTCGTTAAAATTCGTTTTGCTGGACTCTGAAAGCTATGGGGGTGGATATTTCGGGGACAGGATGTCGCCAGATGTTGACTGTTGTATTGTCTTTTTTTCAAAGCAAAAAATAAGAGAGAACGGAGAATTTTTTCTTATCAAAGAAAATTAAAACGGTGTAATAAAATTACATCAGCTACTAAGGATGTACCGAATAGTGATTTTGACCGAATACCGAATATTCGGCCTACAGGCGAACCGGATACCGAATATTCGGCTAGCCGAGTAGTAACTATTCGGCCAAATACCAAATATTCGGCTGGTGGAATATTTTAAAATTTTATTAATTAAAAAAGTTTCATATTTCATGGCTTCTTCTGGTGAATTAAACCAAGTGAATTTTTTTTTTAATTCTAAAATAAACAACTCAGCAAAAATAACTTTTCTACCGAAAATTCGGCCTACAGGCGAACCGTATACCGAATATTCGGCTAGCCGAATTAACTGTTAGGCCGAATACCGAATATTTGGCCAGCCGAGTAGTACCTATTTGGCCAAATACCAAGTTCTCGGCTGGTCGAATACTTTTATATTTCAAAGATTAAAGGCATAAAAATGTTAAATTTAAAAATAATTTTACATAATATTTAATGCAGAAACTTACATATTGATAAACAAGACCTTTTTACAAGTAAATTTTAAACATGAAAAAAATCTGCTTTGAGTTATTTAAGAAGAGAATTTTAAAATTTTATTAATTAAGAAAGTTTGGCATTTCATAGCTTCTTCTGGTGAATTAAACCAAGTGAATATTTTTTTTCTTTTAATTCTAAAACAAACAACTCAGCAAAAATAACTTTTCTACTGCCTTTGATTTAGGAAGGAAGTTTTTAAATGCATCTCAGATCAGTGTTTCGAACGGGTGATTATTTTCAGAGATTGTAAACATACACATTGTTCCTATTAAAAAAAAAAAAAAAAAAAAAAAAAAAAAAAAAGTAAAAAACTTTCGACGGAGATAATGTGGTCAAGACAAAAATTTTTTGAACAAGAAATAACATTTCACTCCATTCATTCCATCGAAATTACAATATACAGTCAAAAATTCTGGCTGTGCAACTACAAGCCGAAACTGAATTTTCGCTCACAACTTTATCAGTAAATGAAGATATTTTAGCAAGATTTGTTTCATATTAATTTAGTTTGTATTAAATGTGATGATATCATTGAAAATGACTGAACTGACTTTTACTTAAATATGATTCTGTTTCTAATTATTATGAACATCGACAGTTAAAAGTTAAAAGTAGAAATTGTGTAAAATTTTAAAAAAAATGTTTTAAAAGTTTTTTTAAAGTATTATCGGTATATTAAGAATATTCGGTATCATGGCCGAAAAGGCCGAATACAGAATAGATACCGAATATTCGGTACTTCCCTATTAGCTACTATATATAATTGTATATTGTATCTTCGAAAAACTGAAAGTTTTTGAAAAAATTATTTTTAAAAAAATGCGGGAAAAAAATCCTTTTCCTCAGAAAGTAGCTCAAATCAAAAGAGCTACTTTCCGAGACATTTCTGAATTCGTGTTTATTCGGAAATTGTCAGGTGTTGTTATTCAGAAACTATGTAGTCGAAAGACGTTTTCCATTTTTTTGGTAAACGCAAAAGATTTTTCAGAAAATATTGTCAAAGTTGGCATTTTGAACAGAATTCCAGACACTGCAGCTCAAGAAAGGCAAAAAAACTCGTCGTCATGTGACCACAATCGCTTATAACGCGATAAGTAATTTTATCACAAAATGTAAAACTAGTTTCCGTTGTATTCCGCCTCAACAGTCAGGTCTGCCAATATGCTTAAAAATGAGACAGAAAATGTCAGAAAATTTTGCGTTGTTCAGTAAGGAAGCTCGAGAACCGCTTTAAAGAAAAATAATAATAAGATAGAGAGCTATAAAATATTGGATTTTTTCCTTTGTAACTTAATATAAACCGCCGATATGTTTTAAGATCTGGATCTGTTTTTGTCACGGGGTAGTGCCGAGTATGCGGAGATATACGCCGTATACCCTCTCTCTGGATTTTTTAAAGAAGCCCCGCATACCCTCTGCTTCTCAAATAAAGCATTAGTGTATACCCTTTGTTTTTTTACTACTGCAACACTGGTTCTTGTCATTCAGTTCGAAAAGATATTTTTTATTTATGTTTTTGAACTTGTTTTAAAATCATCTGTTTTATTGATATATAAAGACAAGTGCATTGATGATAAGCATTAATCTTTCTTCTAATTGGCGTTTTGAGACATACATTTCCTTTCTGCTGCAGAAACTGAAAGCAAATTTTTTCTTTGTTTTTTGAAATGAAGGGATCTCAAAGTTAATTTAAATTAATTAAAAAAAATCCTTTGACTTGAATCAGGCTAATTCATGTAACAGAATCAACGCTACAACTCACAAAAAAATGCAAGCAAAGTAATTTTGCAGAAAATAAAATAATTTTCCACACTGTCTACCCTCTCTCCCCTTCCCCTTCTCCATCAAAAAAAAAAAAAAAAATCTTTTTGTGTTCAACACTCTTTTTTTTTATTATTGCAAATTAAAATAACAATACTTTATATATATATATACTTATGCTCAATTGCTCAACATGATATTTGACTATTTCAGTTCTGATAACTTTCTATGTTGCGAGGTCCAGCTTAAAAATTCAACAGCAAAAATATTCTACATATAAAGTGCAGCTTTGATTAGACACATTTTGTGGTTTTTAAAAACTATTTAAAGCTGTTCTGAAATCGTAACTTGCATCTCTTTTTACACTTTCGTGAAGAAATTTTCATTTTTAAATACACGAAATTTGCAGATATTCTTTCTTATTCGTAAACGAATAGCGTATTTCTTTTTTCCCTTAAAGGTAACTGGTCTTTCAGAAAATGGTGCGAAAGTTACCGTTTGGAACAGATCTTCTTAAAGATCATTATGAGGTAGCAATTGATTATAACTTAACCCCTTCGGGACGGGGGTCTTTTACGAAATTTTTAATCTTTGTCACCGTTTTTTAAAAACAGAAATTTGTGTCTTCTTGAATCGAAAAAATGCGCTGATTAAATAAGGCAAATTTTACAGTAAAATTTTACTGGTGAGGAAAAACAAGGATTCTGAGCGCTTCATGCGGCAAGTATACGTGTCGCTCCTCCCCAAGGGGTTAATATGTAGTGCATTTATCAGAAAATTTAAAATTGCTATTTGATTTCAAAGCACTTCATGCCTCATGCCTGCTGATTACATGCTTCTGGGTAAAAAAATGTCTACTTAAATGTCTCAGAAAATTTAACATTCTTAAGGAGTAAAAATATTTTTTAAGAACAAATGTTTATATATATAATAATAAATTTGAAATCACAAATATATGAAGAAATTGGTAAAGTTCTAAAGATGATTTAGAAATGAACATATGAAACCAGTATGTAAAATAAGAAACTATGAATGACCCACAGAATCACCAGAAGAATCCACAGAAGAAAAATTATGAAATAGTGGAAAGTTAGTCAAAGATGTGAAGTAGTCAGTATCAATGTTATCAGGTAAATTTAATAAAGGAAAATATTCTATAAATAATGTATTGATAATAGAATGTAAGTCTTTTAGAATGATAGTATTAAATAGGTCTTTGAAATCTAAAGTAATAATATTATTGACATTTGTTAATGGCTTTGTTTTATCCACCAATTCAAAACTGTTTTTAATACAGTGAGTTTTGTCTTTTTTAACTGATAACCCATTATATATATATGTAATGATTGCAGTGGGCTTGTCATGGATGATGGCTAAGAAATTGACTCGGGAACCTTTATGCGAATCGAACTCATTTATTAGACGCTCATCATACATCTGATTCGCAAGTCGATCGCCGGTCGGGCGTCTATTCTGGTGTAATCGAGTAAATACCGGGAATCGGGATCGGGATCGCCGTCTCATAGCGACCACTGGGCGAAGAGCTATTCTGGTCTCCCCTCGTTATACGACAGTGGAGGATGAAACGCAGAATGTCCTTTGCGTGCGATCGGACACAGTTGTAGCCAATCAGATGAAAGCGCTCACGTGTTTTTATATGTTTGGGAGAGGGAAACAGCTGTCTTGCTTTGTCAAGTGTTATTGTTATTTACGTGAAAGGAAAAGAATGTTTGGGTTATCTATATAAAAGAAAAACGAGTTGAAGGAATGAATGCCATTGTTTTACATCAGCGTGATCGTGCCTGTAACCTGTTTAAAATTTCCTGACCTAAGAAAAAATGTCCATTTGTATTTTAATTATGCATAAAATACTATTTGTTATTATTATTGAATCAATTTTTTGAAAGAAACTTTGTTCTATTTTAATATCAGAAAATGATTAGTAAATGTTATGGTGAAATAGACAGATTTTTTTTCAGACTTCAAAATATTTTTGAAAAATAAAGGGGGGGGGGGGGGGTGTTGTAGGTTCTACCAAGCTCTACATATATATTTGAAGCCTAATATATAATGGATTTTAAAAAAATAATAAACATTATATAGCTTTTTATTTATTTGCATCTTTAGACCACTTTTATTTTAAATTAATTATATTTATCACACCAGTACTGAAAACACATATATAAATTAGGCCGAATATTTAAATATACTTTAGTTTCACCTTTATTAAAAAAAAATCTAGGTTTGCTTATAATTGTTCTTAATCTCAAATCTGCAATAAACTTAAAGAATATATGCATATATAATAAGTATATTAATTTAGCTTTGTACTTAAATGTCTCCTACCTTCCTTTTTAAATTAATTTATAAATTCACCACGATTTAATTATTTTCGTGACAGTAAAAATATTCTAAGGAAAGTCTCTCAAATTTTATTTTCCCTTAATTTTATTTATTAATATTTTAAATACTTACAGAGATCATCAATGAGTTTAATTACTTATTTAAAAAAAAAAAAGAAAAAAAAACTAAATATGCTAATGAAAAATTATTGTTGTATCTTTATCAATTCACTGAAAATCTTGATTCTTTGTGAAAAATATAATTAGAATCAATTAAATCATTAAATGTAAAAACAAATAATAAAATGTTTTTTAAATTATTATTATTATTATTATTGTGAAACGGATCTAAAATATGTTTTCTCCGCTCAACAACGCAAAATTTTGGAACACAAACACAAGGGCTGATTAAAAAACCCTTCCAACTGGGCCGTGGCACTGAACCTCTTTGATTTTAGGGGGTGCCAAACTTGGTGAACGAATTTTACAGAGATAATATTTAAAATCTAATTCGATCTTGTACAAATTATACTGCATATTTTTTGCTATTGGAGTAGGGAAAGATTAAACACAAGTAATATATTTATCTAAATATGTATTTATATATCCATATCTCTATTTTAAGACATAGAACACGTTTAATTTTTGTGACAGCATAGGAAGGGGCATTGAATGAATACCAGGCCTTCATCCTCTCCTCTTTTGTTTCACCAGGCCCTGTACATACACAGACTAATTTTAAAACATAAAAGCATGAAATTAGCAGATATGACAATTGAAGTGATTAGGAATTGAAAAGCGCCTTTATGTATTTTTATTTTTGAAGTATATAAACGTATTATCTTGAGTTATAAGCAAATGTTATCTTTTGACGACCTTTATCGGGAGTCACTTTCATAATTTCGGTTCAAAATGCCTACTTTGACCGCATTTTCTGAAGAATCCTTTACCTTTATCGAAAAATGGTATATGCTATTCGAGTTTGCAGTTTCTGAATAACAACATCAACCAATTTTCTGTGTTTTCGAATAAAAATTATTCCAGGAATGTGTCAGAAAATAGGGAGTTTTAATTTGAGAACAGCTTTAATATTATACAGAAAAAAATGTGAACTGTCTTGGCTTTTTGCCGAAACTTTTGGTTTGTTTAAAAGGCCGAAATAAAAGCTTTTATTTCAGAAATTTTTCCATGTTTAAACTTTAAACCTTTCCATGTAAAATGAAAGCATTTTTTTCGGTCTGAATTAAATTTGTAAGTAAATTAGTTGACATTTTTTGCAAGAAAAAAAGAATACACAGATTTCCGAGTCAAAGAACTTTTAAAGAATCTGTAAAAGAGCTTTAAATAAGAAAATAGTATTTTGTAATTAACAGGGCTCGGTGATATATATATATATATATATATATATATATATATCAGTGAGTATATATATTTATATGGGTATATTTAGAAATCGAATAGCTTATCCTTGAGATATACCATGATATATATCTGATATTTCTTTCAAAATGTCAAGACGTTTGATACTTTCGATATTTTATATTTTATTTCAAAATTTTATATTTTCAGTGAAAACAAGTGTAAATGAATTTTTCGACTGCTATTAACGGTGTCGTTCTGTAGATATAGAATTTTTGCCCCCACCCCACCCTTTCTCTAAAAAGAAACTTTACGTTTGAAGCTGAATTTTTAGATGACAATAATTA
This sequence comes from Maratus speciosus, assembly GCA_963932465.1. Taxonomy (NCBI): domain Eukaryota; kingdom Metazoa; phylum Arthropoda; class Arachnida; order Araneae; family Salticidae; genus Maratus; species Maratus speciosus. The sequence continues at coordinate 658,911,424 of OZ010787.1, read as the reverse complement.
CGTCAGACAATATTTCTTACGACACTCATTGAAAGATAAACCATCTAATTTAGATAAGTTATTTACATCTTCATTTAAAATGATCTTTTCTAATTTTGGTTTACCTTAATTTAAAATGCACAACACATTATGAGATTGAAAAAGCAACAAAATTACAATTATGTTCATTATTTTTTTTAATTAAAACAAATTATTTTGTATTTCAAATTGTGTTTTATACAACAAAATTTTCTTAATACTAAATCTTACAGCTTTTTTTTTTTTTTTTTTTTTTTTTTTTTTTTTTAACAAATTGGGTCTGTTTTCAATTAGCTGATCTACTATTTTGTTACTTAAGAGAAGCAAAAAAGAAAAAAACACACATTTAGAATAATATTTTATTAAGTTATCATGCTAACTGCAATATATTTTAATTTCTTATTTATATTAAGTCTGAAAATATTTATAATTATCAATAAGTTGACTATTTTGAAAATATCTGATAAATATAAAAAGCATTGGATATTTTTGATATGTTGGATATGTTTGAAGAAATCATGATATTTACGACCACTGGTAATTGAAAAACTATGCCCTCTTTCTATTTTTTAATATTAAACAAGTGCCCAAACCCTCCAAACAGAGCAAAAATTCTTTCCGAACCCTAACCACTGCGATCTCGACCACAAGGTAGCAGTCGGAAAAAAAGCAACCCACTCCGACCGGCGAAATTTCGACTCTACTACACCAGAATAGCAAATAATCGCCAAGGCGGCTCTTCCCGACCGGTTTCAGCATTCCTACGACACCAGAATAGATCCCCCGGAGCCAACAGCGTATATTTTGGGAGGTTACATCGGCGTAAGTTTAGCAAGCAGCTCAAACTGCCAAAATCCCCTTTTTTTCGCGCGTGTTCTGGGTAATATGGTGAAGATTCTAATATTTTCCAGCAGAGGGCAGAATTGTTAATTTGGGAGGAACATTTAATTTAATTGGTTCATTAAGTTTTGATTGATCTGTGGTCAAGGACCGCACCATACCCAGGGACTGTGACGTATCAGCCCTACCCACAGATGACTGCAAAAAGCGCTTAGATTAGCAGTTTCACTCTTAAGAATCGTCCTAAAATGATCTCTGGAAGTAATAAGATGTATTGCTGGGAAACAAAATTACAAGGGGAGAAACTGGTTTTAGAAATCGATTTAAAGTTAGAAGAAAGAGGCTTCGGATTTTAATTTAAGTTTTTGAAATTTTAAAGGGTTTTTATCTTTTCATATATATATATATATATATATAAACGTGGCATTTAATACGAAGTTAGAAAACTGTTTAGTTATTTCAAATCTGAATCTGTGTATGGTGTATTTGATAATTTTGATCATATGTGACAGAAAAAAACACAATATAAGAATAGGAGGGTTTGGATTTAATTTTTTATTTTCTTTTATTTTTCTAAAAACGTTCTGTAAAAAAGTTCCAAGTAAAAAAATTCTTCTGTCCAGCTTTATGCAACATTGATGTCTACTAAATGTTTCTGTCGTCCTCTGTAGTTTGTTTTGGTCCTTTGATCTGCTTTGGGGGACAGACAGTTAAAATTTTCTCATTGAAGTAATCTGCAACAATTATCCTTATTCTAATTACCAGAGAATATAAAAACTACTAATTAACCAATTCTCTCATATTTTTTTATTTAATTTTTATTAATTTTCTTATTTTATCTTACGTTTTTACTTGGATAAACATTTATGGAAAAAGAGGAATAAACAAAAGAAAATAAAAAAAATAAAATCAAAATCCTCTTATTCTGATGTGCATTTTTCTGTCAAAATTATCAAATATATCATACACGTACTAAAATTTGAAATAACTAAACAATTTTCTAACTTCGAATTAAATGCTACGTTTATGAAATAAAAAACACTTGTTCTTAAAAAATATTTTTACTCCACTCAGGAGTGTTAAATTTTCTGACACATTTAAGTAGACATTTATTTTAAATTCAGAAGCATGAAATCAGCAGGCATGAAGTGCGTTGAAATCAAATAGACTTTTTAAATTTTCTGATAAATGTATTACATATAAAGTTATAATCAATTCCTACCTCATAATGATCTTTTGCCGATTGTCACGTTTTAAAAAAATCTGTTACAAACGTCAGCTTTGGCACCATTTTGGCAAAATATAAATTAGGCCTGACCAGGCCTAATTAATGTTTTCTTTACCTATCCGGGACTGGTTTCATTCTTTCAAGTCTTCACGGGCCAAAATTTATTGAAATTATTATATTTATTTTAAAAAAATTGAAAACCTCGGGTCGAGATTTGAGGCCGATTTCAGGCCTACCTTTTATAATGGGCCGGGTCGAATTTTTTTCTATGGGTCGACCTGGCCCGGGCCTGAAAATTTCAACCCGTACAGACTTCTAACTTAAAAATTAAAAATTATTGCAAATTTCAAACTTTGAGTTATAAATAAAAGAAAAAAAGAACTATTTTTTAAATATTTTCTGTTGAATTTATTTTTATTGTAATAATAAATATTCAATCTAAATCTGTCATTTTACACCTCACCCCCGAATTACTGCTTTGACCTTTGCCCCCTCCCCTCTCACTGGAGTATCGAGCACGAAAAGCTTAAACTTTAAGTGATGAGGTGATTTTTTTTTTATAACGTAGTGAGGTGGTGTGCATGCAATCCCAAAATTTGATTTCTTGTCTTGTGCACACCACAAAATTGAGCGAATTAAAATAAGAAAATCTCCTGTGAATTCTGCATTATTTACTTGAATAAAAACAACTGAAAAAGTACTTTAAGTGTACATACATATACATATAAATACACGTATCTAAATACCACAAGAAATTTTCCTTCATAATTGGAATTTCTCTGGGGTGGAAAACACCTCGCCTGATCAATTAAGGGTTAAAGTCTTTAAAATTACTTTTTTCCTCTGCTTCATTCATAATTGTACAATACGATAAATAAATCAGCAGTTATCCACTTCACTCCCTCCATTCATGATTTCTACTACCCTCGCTCCCCCCAGTTTGTAAAATTTTAAATGGTTGAAATTATTTAGTTTTTTGTTAAAATTTTTTGGTCTGTTTATTTATACATTGCTGAAATAATAAATAAATGTCTAACACCCCCCCCCCCCTCCCTCGACCAAAAGAAAATAATGCGAAAAACTACAAAATACAAAATTAAAAAAAAAATACAAAATTTACTATGAACATTCTGTAAATTCGATCTCTACACCCCCCCCCCAAACGAAATGCTCTAGCTACGCCACTGCTAAAACATATTGCACTTAACAAGGAAACTTAATTGAACAATATATTAAAAGTGTATTTTTCTTTTCTTTTTTATTTCACTTAGAACAATATTAAAGATAAACTAATGGAAAACAAACAATTTTCTTTATACACTTATATGATGTTTAAATAAGAAGGAGGCTATAGGATTCAGTATCAATTATTAAGAAGTGAGAAATTTAATAAAAACCTTTCAATTACAAAAATTTTGTTAACTAAAAAAATATAAGCTTTTCTTATTCTTTATTCCCTAACATCCTATACAGTTTAAACTGAACTAAATCAAAACCAGAACAGATTCTTTTCTAATGAAAACTGAGTATCTAAATTAGACAGTTTATCTTTTAGTGCATGTTTCTGTTCTGAATTATGTCCCACATAATGTACAGTTAAAAGTAAAAAAATCAAACATAAAGCTTGAAAAAGATACCTGTTTTCTTTTTATGCTAAAAAAATCACTAACAAAGACAAAATTTCTTTATCTACAGAAACACGTAGTCAATAACAGTTGGAAATTTTATTTACACTTGTTTTGACTGAAAATATCAAAAATATCTTGCACAGTGATATTTTGAAAATAAATATCAAATATAGGAAAGATCACACGTCTTGATATTTTGAAAATAAATATCAGATATATATCCATTGATATACATCAACAAACCCTGGTGACCTAATACGTCAGAAGTCTTCGCTAGGGTTGATGCTATGCCTTCTGAAATATTCGAAAAAAACTATGATGTAGAAGATGATTTTTAAATTTTATAGACTTTTTTATAATACTTTTAAATAACTGAATTCACTTAATGTTATCTTAAATTGAATAAACAACATTATATTTAAATTTACATACCTGTTTTCTTTCTTGTACTTACTTGTTTATATATTTTTTAAAATATGTAAATATAGCAAAACCAGGGGGAAATTTCCCGAGTGAGCGGCCAGACAATATGTCAGGCGCTACCCGCTCTAGAAATTCTCCAGGCGTTTGCCTTTATTTACAGTTTATATTTCATGGTGTGTGTTTGTCATCTAAACAGTCTTTACAAGAACAAGAAAGTTTTTTCTTGTAGTCCTTTTCACTCTTGAGATGGGTATTGACAGATTAAATGCATATCTGGAGCTGGAGGTTGCCAGAGTTCTGGAACTGTTGAACGAATTGGATTGGTTCAGAAAGATATCCTACCTTTCTTTTTTTTATGGCTTTTGAACCGCTGACGAAGGCTGTAGGACAATCATCCCAAGTACTGGTATCAAAGAGAATTGAATCACCCCAAAACATTTGCGATGCAGGCTCTGAACAGCTTGCGGTTCTTCTTTCTTTAGAAATATGTTTATTTCAAATCTAAAAAATGGGAAGGTTTACATATTAATGTTTTAGTATAATGCTACAAGCAAAAATGGTTTAGCACTTTCGTAATGAAGTTTCTTACATAAAGAATTTTGATATTATAATAGATTAACTCTTTATACTACTCTTATATAATATCTCTTTTAATCTATAAATTAAATGGTTGAGATGAAAAATTAATATTAATATAGCATGACTGAATAATGTTTATGCATTGACAGGCAGCTGAACAAATTTGCAGACATATTTTAAAATGTCATAGGTATGTAATTATAACAATGAAATTTCGGCTTTCAAATTTAATATTTAGATAAGAAAATATTTCATTTTCATTATTTTTTTTTTTTTTAAATTTGGTAAGTTTTAATATTTATATGAAAAAGATTTGAGATAGAACTTGTCAGATCAAGGGCGTAGGAACCGGGGAAGCTGTGGCTCCCCCTGGAATATTTCAGACGGGCTCGGCTCCCCCGGTAGAAATTCTTGCACCACATCTGTTTACGATACATTGCTGAATTAAAAAATAAAGTATACTTTTTCTAGGAAATTCACGCAATAAACAACAAAGAGAAGAGAGATAGGGGTGGTGAGCACACTTGTTTGTGTGCCTTCACCCTTTTTCTCAATGTTTACAAGCCTCTCTATTTTCAGAAAAAAAGGGGATCTTAAATAGGTCTACTACAAATTACCTGCCCCTATAACATATTTATAAAGAGGAGGCCTTTAAAATTGATTTGGAAGAGATTTTTAAAGAATTTGTAAGCAAAACAACAGAAAGCACTTTAATTTTTGGTAAATGGAAGTGGGAGAAGCCTTAAATTTGAATACTGTATTCGGGATTGCACATAAATTAAGTTTCTATGAATCAAGTATATCTATTAAAAATTATTTTAACTGGATTAAAGAGTTGGTGATCTTTTGATATGCTTCTATTTTACACTTCTGTTTGTAAAACGTGCAACACTATGAAGGAACCCTGCAAAATGAATGAAATGAGCCGCGCGCCATTAGCTTTCCGCAATATGCCCCGGCTCCCCCTGTTTGTACAAAGTTCCTACGTCACTGTATCAGATTTAAAATTTGGGGAAAAAAAAAAAAAAACAGTTATTGTGTATAATTTATGTTTCTCATACCGTTATTTACTAATGTTAGTATCACAAATATATAGTACTACATGAACTTTATGAACTTATCAATTGAACATGAACTTATCAATTTTAGCATCCCAGCACCTCTCTATCTTTTTTAATCAATCGCTGCTTACATGTACTGTCTTGAAATATTTATATAAGGATTTTAATTTACTAAAAGGGCAAGCAAGAAACTACAATCAGATATCCCAATTTAAAACTTCAACTGAATTAAAAATCACAGTCGTAAAACAGAAATTTTATTTGCAATACCTTTTTGTCAGGTCGTGTATCAAAATCCTGTCAAGCCTGATTTTCACATTAAAAAAATTATAAACAAGTGGCATATTATTAATTTTTAATGTGAAAATTAAACTAATAAAGCAACATATAAAGTTTTCTTACCTCGTGGGGAAAAAAATTTTAGGCTGAAGATGCTTGGCGCAAACGTCCATGCGTTTTCATATAAAAAGGTTATTACATTACACATACATACACACACACACACACACACAAAAAAAATGCATTTTCACAATGCTCTACTCAGCACACTTCGTAATTTTTATTTCCCCATGTTAATTAAAACTTATGAATGATGAATTAAAACTTACATTGAGGACATGATGAATTAAAACTTACATGAACTTTCTGTCGTTTACCTACCAGGTAAACGGAAATAAAGATTAAACAACATCAGTTGTATAGACGGGTTGCACATGACGTCACATGTTTGAAATCGCTTCGTATGGCGCCCAAATATAAGACAAAATGGTGCTCTCCATTTGATTTATTAGACTTATTTGCACTATAATAATAAAACTAAGGAAGATCTAAATTAAACAGAAAGATAACACGTGCTTTTAACGGCAAAAATGCAGTTCTGTGCTCCACGTGTGTGCTCCTGCTGCAATAGCATCAGTCGTTGCTAATAGCAACGTGACGTCAATGCAAGGGGTCTATACAAGATGTATTCAAGTCTAATATAAACAAACCCCAAAAACCCCTCACGTGATCAATTTACCCCAGAGAACTTTGAGGGTGAAAAAAAAAGCCACTCGGTGTGACACTTTCTTCCTTCCTGAACGCTAACCCGGGGTAGCCCTTATCACGTGATTTCGTCTCTGAACAGCGCCGGCGCTGCTCTGAACGACCACCCTGTAAACAGGGTGGAAGGTGCCACTCGGGGTAGCAATGCTGAACGCACTCTAATTCTTGACGATTTCACCAGAGGGCGTATTCAAGTGCTGGAGTCGCGAATACAAAATCCCTTCCACGTGCTTGTTTTGTTTGGGCCTTCTTGGACATTTAAATTTGAGCGATAAATGGTTTCATATTGCAAACCTTTTTTTAAGGCATACTGCAACTCCATCTGTCTCTTTCCTCCATGGCTCTGACTAGATCTTAGAGGAGAAATTGAGTAGAGAACGAATCTTTGATCTATCCACCAAACTTTGATGCATACATGTCTGAGATTTTATCGCCAAAAGGATGTCGTATTTTGGCAGTTATCTCTTTGTTGACAAATTTCTGTTTCTGCTGTCAAGCTCCGGATGACCCGACATACCGGTCAGCGGCAATTCCAATGACAGTTTTTGGAGGGAAAATCCGGTTTGGAGCGCAATCCTCCCACCATCACGTGATGGTGGGATGCTTCAAGAAAAGGTTACTGTTTATGAGCTAGAGCTCTAGTCTCAAGTTGCGACCTTTGCTACTTTATCCTTACTAGTTTTATTATCGTGTGTGATGCAATCTCCGTAGACTTATAGCAGAGTTGTTCCGTAGACTTATTGTACAGATACAGAACACGTAAGAGAGTATTATAAAGTTTCAGGTAAGTGTTATTGTATAATTCTTTATAATTTAATCAGTGGCACTTGATTTTATTACATATGAATTTGAGAATGTAAAGCCTCTTGTCCGGTAGCCGATATCGGCAATAATCGAACTGAGTGACTGATAATACATGAAATACCAAAAAATTTCAGCTCTTATGACCTAGTCAGACCTGCAAAAAATGAACAAATCGGTTCTTTCTGCATAAAAGCAGGTTTTTCAATGCACAGGAAGATGTTTTAATTAATCGTTTTTTAACTTGCTGTAGGAACAATAGCATATAGGAGTTGCAATGAATCTTGTATAGGTCACCAATGACAGCTAACCGCTGACTATATAGAGTTATCGGATTGAATACAGTAGCATGTTCGACCGTTAGAAGTATGTCTGTTGTTAATAATACTAGGGTAGATGTACCAGTTTTGGCCACATTTAGAGAAAATTTGAAATAGAAATTTTACATTTCTTGATCAATTGAAGCATATTAAATCTTAATAACATCATTCTTTAGTAAATTTAATTGTCTTTCTGTTAACTATAATGACTTTCTACAGAATATTTTAGGTTGTGAGTAATAACTCATCAAGTAATTTATTCCAATTTGTACCAGTTTTGGCCATCTTTATGCACCAGTTTTGGCCACTCCAATATCATGTAGTTTAACAAACATTTTAATTGATAATAAGTACAAATAAAGCATTTTTATGCAACATCTATTTTACCACACATATATTTGTTTGCTGTATTAAGAGAATTTTGCAAATTTCTGTATGAATTGATAAAAACATCAAATAAAATATACTTATGTTGATTTTAACTGAAAATTTCAATTAAAAAACATATTTAAATTTGATTAATAAAAGGGACAACAGTGCCTATAGGACATAAAGATAACTATTTAATCTTTTATAATTATTCATGGATTGTGGCTTGTTTAGAACACTTGAATCTTCATCAAAGAGTTATATTTCTTGAAAGCATTTTCTGATTTTTGTTTGATTTTCATCAAAAAGTTATGAAATCATCTTTTGATTTATATTAGCTTGTGCCTTATTTAAATACCTTGCTTCTTTGCAAGTTATTTTAGGGTGTGATTTCAGAAGTAAATCATACCATTTCATACCTGGTCTTCCATCTTGAAATGGAGTTTCTATCTTGCCGGCTACAATTTTCTGGGCAGAATCTTAAAAGTTATTCCATTTTTATAGGAAATAGTATTCTGACAATCTAAAATCCACTTTTCTAATTTATTTTTAACTTCAATTCCTAGTTCCTAGATCTACTACTTGAGATTCAACATTATTAGAGAAAAGTGGTGTCCGTCCTGCAAACTTGTGATGTAAGGCAAGAACGGGTTACTCCAAAACTTTGCTAGCTTGTAGTGCTGGCATTACATTTTGAATGGCCTTAATTTTACTTCCTATGTTAGAGCAGTGTTCCCTCTAGGCCATTTTTTAATAGCACAGAATCTCTTTTAAACTTGGTAAAAGGAATCCTGTTTTTTTTTTTTTTTTTTAAATAATGTGAAATACATTCTTACTTGTATTTAGATATCTCTAGTAAAGATTTTCACAATATTTAGTATTTCTAAATCCGTGTGCCTGAAATATTGCAAAAATTATGGAACTTCATTTCTTTAGGAAAAATACAAGCAATTAAATCATGCTATAATTTTATTGAACTTTTTAATTTAGAAGTTGTAAAATCTTTCAAAATTTGTTTTAGTTTATTTATCATATCTAAACATTACATATCGCCTTCCCTTTTGTTTTATCAATACTAAACACAATACTATATTTTCTTTAGCAATATCATTCTTTAGTGACTAGCACAATGTCCTTCTTTCTAAAGTGAATTATCTATTGGACAGAGAATAACAAAATCTCTTTTATAAGAACTGCCCTTGCTTTTATTATTATTGAAGCCATTACTATATAAAACAAAATTAAATTGATTTTTCCAGATGTTCTTAAATTTATTAAATGGCTAAAATTCCCTCTATAATGAATCATGTGGCCAAAAGTGGAACATAATGTTGTACCCTTTTTGCCCACCCCCATGGCCATAACTGGTACATATAGCAAATTTAATGCACCAGTTTTGGCCACCCCCCATTAAACTGTTAAAATAATTAAATCAAATGTAAAATTGCAGTAGAGAGAAAGCTTACCTCATAAAACCTAATAGCAATTTGTTTCAGAACAAATAGAACCCAATAAGTGCCTAATGTTGAAAGATTCTGAAAAATTGTCAGCTAAGCAAAAATCTTAATACATGTAAGCACACACTACAGTTTCACACATTTATTTTTTTTGCAAGTCATACTTTATCAAAAAATAAACAAATGATATTGTAAATGATAAAAGAGAGTTTGCTTAAAATGTAAGAATGCCTATTATTTGTTAGCATTAATTCATAGGCTAAATATTGGACAAATTGATCCAATGTGGCCAAAACTGGTGCATCTACCTTACTTTTTGTTCTTGAAGCTGACTTCAAAACGGGGAATACACTTTTGCTTATAGTGAAGTTTTCATTATTAAAAAATAACAATTAATGAAAAAGAAAACATTTTTCAATATGTTTATATAAAGTAGTTTACATTATTTTCTTTTGAATTTAATGCTGAATCCCAAGTCTATTGTCTGGTGCATTCATGAAATTATGTTTATACCTAGATATAAATATCAAGCATTCTTATTCAGTTTCCAAGAAATTGAATAGATTTTTCCCTCCCCCCCCCCCCTTTATAAAAGCAAATCTGAAAATTGGGCACAATCTTAGAACAGGCAAGACCATAGACTTCTCATATAACTGGACTCAGAAATAGCAACCCTTTCTTGGCGCCAGGATCAATACCCACCGTCACGTGATGGTGGGCAGAGAAAACGCGCCAAACCGGTTTTTCTCCTCTGGTTCCTGCTGAAACTTTCTTGCGTCGGGCGTTTCTCTCGCATAAATCAAATCTGACAGTTGCCAATAATGTGATCACCGCCAAAAAAGACAACCTTTTGGCGATGAAAGCAGAAACATCTGTGTCTCAAGTTCTGACCGAAATAACAATGGGATTCGGCCTGTACTTCTTATCTTTACTCTGAGGGCAAGACACCCCAATTGAAGATTTTTCTGACAACAACCCCACGTATGCCAAACTAAAAACTGACGTGATTGGTAAAGATGAAAATAAGCACTCACCAGTCGCCACTTGGCGACTAAACGTGAAAAACTGGCGACTAAAAATATGGAAAGTACCGGCCAAATGCAGGATTTTCCAAAGGGATTTCGTCAAAGAATCGCGGGAAAAAAACTCCGCGAATTTTGACAAAAGATCGCGAAAATACCCAAATATCGTCAATAGACCGCGAAAAAGCTAATTTCGTCAAAGAATCGCTCAGAAACCCAAATTTCGTCAAGTGATCGCGGATAAAACGCAGATGTCGTGAATGGATCGCGGATAAAATGCAAATATCGTGAATGGATCGCGGAAAAAACGCAAATATCGTCAATAGATCGCGAAAAAAAAGCCGCGAATTTCGTCAAAGAATCGCGAAAAAAAAGTTGAGAATTTCGTCAAAAGATCACGTAAAACGCACATTTCGTCAAAAAATGGCGGAAGAAAACGTAAATTTCGTCGAAGGATCGCGAAAAAAACCCAAACATCGTGAATTGATCGCGAAAAAAACCCAAATATCGTCAATAGATCGCGATTAAACGCAAATATCGCCAATAAATCGCGAAAAAACCCCGCAAATATCGTCAATAGATTGCGAAAAAAACCCGCAAATATCGTCAATAGATTGCGAAAAAAAACCGCAAATATCGTCAACAGACCGCGAAAAAACCGCAAATATCGTCAACAGACCGCGAAAAAACCGCAAATATCGTCAACAGACCGCGAAAAAACCGCAAATATCGTCAACAGAACGCGAAAAAGACGCAAATATCGTCAATGGAACGCGAAAAAGACGCAAATATCGTCAATGGAACGTGAAAAAGACGCAAATATCGTCAATAGATCGCGAAAAAGACGCAAATATCGTCAGTAGATCGCGAAAAAGACGCAAATATCGTCAGTAGATCGCGAAAAAGACGCAAATATCGTCAGTAGATCGCGAAAAAGACGCAAATATCGTCAGTAGATCGCGAAAAAAAAGCGAATTTCGTCAATAGATCGCAGAAAAAACCCGAATTTTGTCAAAGAATCACGTAAAAAAGAGAATTTCGTCGAAGAATCGCGAAAACGAACGCGAATTTTGTCAAAAGATCGCGAAAAAAAATGCACATTTTATCAAAGGATCGCGGAAGAAACACAAACATCGCGGAAAAACGCGAATTTGTTAAAGTATCTTGTAAAAAATGCATAATTAGTGCCAGAAGCGACCCCCCTCAGCCCCCCCCCCCCACCTTACATTTCAGAAAATTTGCTGTAAATTTCAGATTTTTTTGTTTTTAATTTTGAAAAGTACCTAAGTATAGTGGACTTATGCAGTTAGCTATATAAGCATGTTACATATAACTTTGCTGTTAACTTAATTTAAAATTTAAAATAGATTGGAAATTAGTATCTTAAGTTTATTCAAAACAATATGAATTAAAATATTTTTATTTATTACATAAATTATTTATTTACTCTAAACTTATATATTTTAAAATTAAATATTCAGTGACATAAATGCACTTACTGGCGACTAAAGAAATTATTCTCAATAGCCAGTAACTGGCTACTAAAAAATATCAACTTACCGGCCAGTGGCCACTAAGCAAAATTCCTTATTTTCATCTTTAGTGATTGGTCGACTTTCTTGACTGCACCAGTGTTTTCTACATCATTATCTTGTAATCATGAGATATACAACATTTATAAATAATGCATTAGAAAAAACAGGGAAGCTCATTTTTATAGGATTCAAAATAAAAACAACGATTTCAACATAAATTTATTAAAAAACATTAAAATTTTTAACTATGTTTCTAAATCAGAGTAAAGATTTGATTGAAATTTTCCTTTCTCAACAACTTTCAGAAAAAATCATCGCATCATTTCAATCTTTTAAAGTACCTATCCATATCAGAGTAAACACTGAACAATTCTAATTTATGGAAGTATGAACGCTTAGAATTCATGAAATAAAAACAAGCAAAAAATTCACTGGATACAGCAACCTAGTTCTGCTGCATTCTGAAAAATGCACAAAATTCTTTAAAGTGGCAGTTAATAAATGCATGTTCATGAAAACAAAACAAAAAAAATAATCACTGGATACAGCATAACTGGTCGTGGTTTAAAAAAAAAAAAAAAAACCATGGTGTTTTTTTGTTCATCTGTTTTTTTTTTTCACTTTTTCCCTAATGTTTTCATTTATGTTACACATTATTGGAAAATGCAAAATCCAGGTTATGCAGAAGCTGCAAGCAAAACTTTAGAAAAATGATGAATTAATAAATTTGTAAAGTGACAAACATTTTTAATCAAACTTTTCTTATAAGCTTTAAATCTACATGGCAGATTAAGTTTTCTAAAATTAGCCGAGAAAAAAAAAAAAAAAAAGTAGTTTTCTTTCTTTTTCTTCTTTTTAAAATCCTTTTATTTTTTAAAAATAGCCAAAATGGCAGATTTGTGCTAAAAATATACATTTACTACTTAGATTGCTTGATTAGTTAAGATTTACTAAGAATTACATATGCCTCAATGATGACATAATCATAAGTAATTCTCTCTATTGGTTACTCTTTGTTCTGTATGCTAATGAATGATTGGCTGCAAGTTTTTTCTGCTGTATCATGGCTATTGAGTTTACTAAGCCTTTGTTTTTCTTGCATTTCTACATTGGGATTGGGGTTTTGCATTATGATTTTATTCTGTTACCAGCAGGGTTGACACGGTCTAAATCAATTGGTTAACCAACTAGTTTTTTAGAAGAAATCTAATATATAATATTTTCTCATTTTTGTAATTTAAGTGTTTCAAACTAGCCAAATTTCCTGCCTATAATCCGTGGATTATACATTAAAAAACTTTATTTTTCTTGTAATGCAGATTATATGCTGCCGTAGATTATGTGCGAGTTTTTTTCTTACACGATATCTTCCTAAATGTCAATAAATGTAATTTTTTAAGCAAATTTGCAAATATCTTTCTTTAGAATCAACAGATGGCACCACCTGATTCATATTCATTGGGTGATGAGAATAATCGCTTTCTGATTTTGATGGATTTAATTAAATTATTTTATTATTCAGAGTATCTGATTTTTAATGTCTATATCATAAATTATTAAGTATTGCTTATATTTTTGCCATACAAGTTAGAGATGTAACATAATGGGTAAGTTTCTATTTTCATTAATATAATTTTTGAATAAATATTAAAAACAGTGCAACTTATTAAATCTGTGTTAATTTTCAAATGAAGTCCTTTGATTAAATTAAAACATCTTTTCACTTCATATGTTTTTTATTTATTTTTTATCGGGAAATATAATATTAGTGTATTCTGGAATAATGCTTGCTTGATTTTCAATATTTTTCTCGTAGTTTGGTAGATGGTGCAATCATTGCAGATGTTAAAAGCATATAGACTCATTAAGACCGAATCATATTAAAATAAAAATGACAAAAAAAGTAGTTTAAGGAATTTATATTTCATTTAAATAAATTATTAAGTATTGTTTATATTTTTGATGTACAAGTTTGTGATGTAACATAATGGGTAAATTTCTATTTTCATTATTATCATTTTTTAATAAACCTTAAAATCAGTGCAACTTATTAAATTTGTGTTAATTTTTAAATAAAGACGTTTCATCAAGTTAAAATATCTTTTCATTTCATATGTTTTTTTATTTATTTTTTATTAGGAAATATTAGTGTATTCTGGTATAATGCTTGCTTGATTTTCAATATTTTTTTCGTTGTTCGGTAGATGGCGCCGTCACTGCAGATGTTAAAAGCACATCATATAGACTCATTAAGGCCGAATTATATTAAAATAAAAATAAGATGAAAAAAACTAGTTTAAGGAATTTAGATTTCATTTAAAAATATGTGATTAATTTTATGTAATTAACTTATTTAATTATAATTTTTATACTAAGTCGTAATGTAATCCTTCCAAATTTATTCTTACTTATGTGTACTTAATAGAATTGCAAATATCTTTGTACTGAATTTTCTATTTTTTATTTATTTATTTATCAAGAGGTACATTAAATACAAATGTTAAAAATGAAAATATTTTACCCTAGATTCAATATTTTGTACATTGTGGCTCAATGTTAGTCCTGTGGATCTTGTGAATTTTTTTTAATGACAATTTCACCTGCGGATTATTTGATGTTTTTTCCTCAAAATATCATGAAATTGACACCTGCGGATTATATGCAGGAAATTAGGGTATTGGATATAAATAATTTCTACTTTTAAGAGTCTTATCCCAGCAGTGACCGTGAGACATAGTGAGTCAGGCTATGTTTGTATGCATGTAGAATGCAAATTGCATGTGTTGATGAACATATCTGAAGCTCTAATGAAAAAATTTAAAACGTGAATTTAGCAAAGGTAAAATAGATTAAAAATATTTTCCTTTGAGAAAACGCAGATTATTTACAATTAATAACGGCTGAATCCATATCAACTCAGGCAGGGGGGTTACCTTCATAGTCTCAGAAGTTTTTGAATTGAACATATGTTAAAATTTAAGAAAAAGTAAGGTACTTGTATATTTTCATTTTCCCCAAAAAAATTCCTGGCTCGAGATACAGGCCGCCAAAGATGACATCCCAGGCACTATTTCTCATTTGCGATTTTCGATAAAAATTTTAAAGTGCTCTATCTCTAGAACGGTGCAAGATATTTTGTTGCAGTTTATTTTATTTTAAAGATAATATTCTTCTGTTTAAAATTAAAATGATATACCTAATTTTGAAACATGTATTCAACTTTTCTTGTGGCAACCTTCTGAAGAAAAAAAAAAAAATTTTTTTTCGGAAATGCCAATCTCAAAAATTTTGATTTTTTTGCTGTTGATCAATACCATTGGGAACTACCTTCACTGTAAAGGAGAACTTCCACTTTTGAGTTTAACAAATTTTAGAAACATTTAAAAAATTCAGGGAAGTTTACAGGAACTGTATATACACAGATCCAGTATAAGTCACTTAATTTTTGTTTAATTGTATCTTATTTGTAAGGATAAGCCTACTATATATACTAAACAAGTTAGAAATTGCAATATCAAATGTGGCAAATGAGGTGCGTGCGTACTATAACTAGTTTTATAAATATTCAGATCTTGGTGCAATAAGTTACTCTTGGGCAAAAAGGGCATGAATACAAAATTTATTATGATTCTACATATTAAATTCAGTAATATGGAAGTAATATGAATTCATCTTAAAAGGACTTAATCGCCATGACAACCATAGTAAAACAGTCTCAATAACATATATCAATTACATAGCAATACAAATTATATTAATACAAGTTAGAGTTCAGACAGATGGGCAGACAAATCGAATCCATAAAGACTTTCAACTAAGTTGGAAATTGTTAAAAACACATAAACAGGTCGGAATTTGACTTTTAGAAATTTATGTCAATAGACGGAAGCATACTTGAATACTTTCATACAACCTTTGTATTTTACCTACTATCTTTATATACATGCCACTATTTAGTTAATATTTAATTAAGATTAAAACATCCTTAAAACCAGTGAAATCACACTTCCAGAGATTATCATCCATAGACGGCCATGAATCTAATTCTTTGCGTGGACCTGTATATCATTTTATCTCTCCGAAGATATCTTAACATACTAAATGAAGTTCAGTGTAAAAATGCATAACTCATTTAAAAATCACCTTTTAGCTACTTTCATTCATACTCAGTAAACCCTTAAGATTTCTTTTGTGTAGCCCTGTATATGATCTACAGCATTTATGCACACAATGTAATATGGAAAAATTTAGTTAAACTTAAAAACTCAATCACAACTAAAAATGCACTTCCAGCAATCATCGTTAATGTACAGTATTTCCAATAAGGTAAAGTATCCAAAATCTTTTGTGTGTCCCTGTAAATACTATGCACTTTCTATGACACAGGAAGTAATTTTTTGTAAACCTCTGCAATAAAGTATGTATCACTTCAAATGCTATGAAAATCAAATTAAAACATAAAAGACATTAATAAAAGTTTTCTTCATTCTATTTAAAAATCCTATAATATACATAATTGATTCAATGATATACCATGATAGGCAATGATTCTAGGTTGCCATGGAGATTAAGTCCTTTTAAGATGGATTCATATTGCTTCCGTATTACTGAATTTAATATATGGAATTATAGTAAATTTTGTATTCATGCCTTTTTGCCCAAGAGTGTAACACTTATTGCACCAAGATCTGAATATTTATAAAACTAGTTAATACTATGCACGCACCTCATTTGCCACATTTGATATTGCAATTTCTAACTTGTTTAGGATATATAGTAGGCTTATCCTTACAAATATGATACAAATAAGCAAAAATTCAGTGACTTTTACTGGAACTGTATACATACAGTTCCTGTAAAATTCTCTGAATTTTTTAAATGTTTCTAAAATTTGTTAAACTCAAAAGTGGAAGTTCTCTTTTACAGTGAAGGTAGTTCCCAATGTTATTGATCAACAGCAAAAAAATCAAAATTTTTAGGATTGGCATTTTCAAAAAAAATTTTTTTTTTTGAAAAATAAAATTTTTTTTCAAAAGGCTGCTACAAGAAAAGTTGAATACATTTTTCAAAATTGGGCATATCATTTTAAACAGAAGAATATTATCTTTAAAATAAAAAAAAACCGCAACAAAATATCTTGCACCATTAGATAGAGCACTTCAAAAATTTTTATCGAAAATGGCGAATTAGAAATGTTGCCCATCATGCCATCTTTGGCGGCCTGTATCTCGGGCCAGGAATTTTTTTGGGTAAAACCAAAATATAGAAGTATCTTATTTTTTATTGAATTTTAACATATGTTCAATTCAAAAACTTCAGAGACTATGAAGGTAAGATTTTTTCTTTGGCTGCCTGAATTGTTGACATGGATCATACCTAACATAAAATGACCTTTAAGATTTCAGTTAAGCTGTAAAAGAAAATTTTCTTGGTTATAAAGATTATCTTTTAAGTCTGTTCTTAACTGCTCTACTCAACAAGTGCAAAACGCTTTGACACATTTATAAATTCATTTTTTAATGGAAAGATATAAAATCAGGAGGCCTGACTATGGAAGCGATTTGGAATCTAACTGCATTTTCCATTTTTCATAAATAAATTACATGTTATAAGCAATTTTGATCATGTGACAAAGATGTTTTTAACCTTCCTTGAGTGGTTATTCTTCTTTCGCGCAGAAATTCGGTTCAAAACGCCCACTTTGACAATATTTTCTAAAAAATATTGCGTTTGCAAAAAAAAAAAAAAAAAACCCGGAAAACACAGTTCCATTACATAGTTTCTGAACAACAGCATCTGCTGGTTTCATGTATTTCTGAACAAAAATAAATTATAACTTATGTCATAAAGTTGCCCTTTCGGATTTGAGAACAGCCTTAAGAATAAAAAAGAAACTTAAGATATGAAGTCGAATAAGAGGACATTGAAAAATTGTGTGCTAGCGAAGCACATGTTTACTTTTAACTAAAACATGCAATAAGATATATTTAAATCGTCTATTACATAATCGAATCTACTATTTAGATCTGACAAAAAAATGGGGAAAAATCGAGATAAGGTTAGCTTGAGACATAATAGAAGAAAGTGTCATAAAAATGCCTAAAAAGATATATTATTAATTTTTAGTTTAGACATTTAAAAGTAATATATGTATTATAACATAGCTTAGAAAAAAAGCCTGTATATTAAGTCTGATGGCTGTTTAAAGGTTTTAGTGGATGACAACTTTTATAAATCTACTTTCCATTTTAAGATCTATGTTTTCAGTAGTCTAAAAAGCTGGTAAATAGGTATTTCTGTTTATTTAACTGTTGTCTTTTTTTTTTTTTTTTTTTTTTACCTGGCAGTTTCTCAGGAGAAGTGTCAAATGGCAATACACAATATACTTCTTGAAACGTGTAAAGACCCTACTGCTAAATTCAAATCATTCCAGGAATTCTTAATAAAAAACTTTACTTTCAATAAAAGATAATAATTGTTCAGGTAGAGTTCTAACAGAAAAATCAGATATCTCAGATTGCAAATATTTCAAA
This sequence comes from Maratus speciosus, assembly GCA_963932465.1. NCBI lineage: Eukaryota > Metazoa > Arthropoda > Arachnida > Araneae > Salticidae > Maratus > Maratus speciosus. The sequence goes on along the minus strand of OZ010787.1, from coordinate 658,892,566 downwards.
GAAATTACTTTGAATAGCCATGGGAAAGTACATTATATTTATGAAACTACACCATCTATTTATTTATAGTACTAGTAATCAAAAGATTGTTTATTTAGATTTTCAAGGTATCAATGTTTCACTATGTAGAGCATTTTATTCATGGAACATAATAGCTTTTACTAAAAATGTTTAAATTCTAAATGATTTCAATTTTCTACATAATTGATTGCAATTATTTAATTTAAATTATTTTTATCAATAAATATGCATGTATATGTAATAGGAAAATATATTTAAAAAAATCCAGTTTAAACCAAAAAAACCCGTTTTTTTTTTTTTTTTTTTGAAAAAAAAAACACTGGTTCTTTACCAACCCTGTGGTTACTAATGCATTTAGCTTTTTCCCTATAACTGAGGTGATTAATACCAAGGTTGCCAAGTTATTGAAAATTTCCAAAGCACGCTGCCTAAAGATGAAAATAAGGAATTTTGCTTTGTAGCCACTGGCCGGTGGGTTGATTTTATTTAGTAGCCAGTTACTGGCTAAAGAGAATAATTTCTTTAGTAGCTAGTAAATACATTTATGTCGCTGAATATTAAATAAGTAATTTATGTACTACATAAAAATATTTTAATTCATATTGTTTCGAATAAACTTGAGACACTAATTTCTAATGTATTTTAAATTAATAGCAAAGTTATATGCAACTACTAAGCTAAAACTACATAAGCTCCATTATGCTTAGGTAATTGTGTAGCTAATGCATAAGTGCCCCTCCCTCCTTTTTAAAAATTATTTGTTTAGAATTAAGATCTGACAATAAAAAAAATAAGTATGTTTATCCACTGACTAGCAGATGTGATTCAAAATTTAAAATCTGAAATTTACAGCAAATTTTCTGAAATGTAAAGGGGGGGGGGGGTTCCTCCTGGTACTAATTTTGCATTTTTTCACGATCCTTTAACGAAATTCACGTTTTTTCATGAACTTTTTACAAAATTTGCAATTTTTATAGGAAATTCATTTGTTTTCGCGATTCTTTGATGAAATTCTTGTTTTTTCTTTTTCACAATTTTTTGAAGAAATTCTCATTTTTTTCCGCAATTCTTTGACAAAATTCGTGTTTTTTGCACGATTTTTGACGATATTAGTGTTTTTTCTGTGATCTATTGATGAAATTCGCATTTTTTTCAGGTATCCATTAACAATATTTGCATTTTTTTTTTCGCGATTCTTTGACGATATTTGCGTTTCTTCTGCGATACTTTGACAATATTTGCATTTTTTCCGCAATTCTTTGACGAAATGTGCAGTTTTTTTCACAATCCTTTGACGAAATTCTTTTTTTTTTTTTTTTTTGTGTGATCCTATGATGAAATTCTCGTTTTTTTTTTTTTTTTTTGTGTTTCTTTGTCAAATTTCTAGTTTTTTTTTTTTTTTTAATGGTTCTTTGACAAAATTCTTGCTTTTTTTCTCACGATTCTTTGACGAAATTCACGTTTTTTTCTCGATCTGTTGACAATATTTGTGTTTTTCCCGCAATCCTTTGAGAAAATTTGGGTTTCTTACTTCTTAGCGATCCTTTGATGAAATTCGGGCTTTCAGCAATGCTTTGATGAAATGTGCGGTTTTTTTTCGTGATTCTTTGTCGACTTTGCATTTTTTCGCGATCTATTGACGATTTGGTTTTTAAGTGATCCTTCGAAGAAATTTACGTTTTTTTCGTAATCCATTGACAAAATGTGCATTTTTTCGTGATCTTTTGACAAATTCACGTTTTTTATGCAATAAAAAGAAAGAAAGGAAGAAAAAAGAAATAAAAATTGCTTATTTGTAGTTGTAATAATGAAGCTTTTCAGTAAATGGTATTAAGGAATCTTCTCAGCATAATTTAATGCAGAAACATGCAATATTAACACTTTAATATTTGCAATATTAAGTATAGATTCAGCATGTGAATGGAAAGAAAAGAAAACATTTTCTTCTGTTTTCCCCAACTTAATAGGTAATTTGTGTAGAAAAATTCCAATTTAAAAGGGGGTTGAATGTACAAAGGCTCAAAGCTTGCACACTTTACCGCCTTCAGCAAACAGTCCATCAACTTGTCCCAGGGTTGGTAAAAAACTGTTTATTTTTTTTTTGTTTAAACCGGTTTATTAAAATACATTTTCCTGTTACATATACATGCATGTTTATTGATAAAAATAAACATTGTTGGATATATAAGTAATACTACTTCATTTAAAAATAATTTAAACAATTACAATCAATTATGTAGAAAATTGAAATCATTTAAAATTTAAACATTTTTAGTAAAAGCCATGTCTTACATTCCATTAATAAAATGCTCTACATAGTGAAACATTGATACCTTGAAAATCTTAATAAACAATCTTTTGATTACTAGTACCGTATTTTTCAGCCTATAATCCGCAGCCATAATTTTTAGTGCTTATTAAAAAATTTCATCAGATAATCCGCATCGGCCTATAATCTGCCGGACTATACGAGGATTACTCATTGTTTTCAACATTCCAAAGTACTACTAATAAACCGCCTCCCTATTTATTTAGTTGCTCTATTTAAATGATAATTCTAATAAAATAATTGAAAAAAAAATAATTCTAAAATAATTACAAGTTAATAATACAAATACTTTTTTCATTGAATCTTATATCTAAAATGTAGACTGTCTTGTGAATACAGATAATTCTATAATAATTGCTGTTTTTAAATCATTTTCTGCTTTTATAATAATGTTCAGTTTAAATTCTGTAGTGTTAAATAACACATTTTCTGTTAGACATTATTCATTATATTGCATTGCAATTTTTGAAAGAGATGAGTTAAGAAATGCTTTGTTCTTCATAAAAACATGTTGCCAAAAGGCTAAAAACATAAAAATCGGAAGCCACTCCCACTAGCACATAGGGGAGAGGGGGCTACATGTGAACAGTACATATTTTACTCAGTTAACTTGAAATAAAAAAATTAAAAAAATTACCAATTGATGGTAGCACTAGTACCCTCTTTTGGCTGAATTTTCAGAACAATGGCTGAATTTTCAGAACCATTTTGATTTCTGGTAGTTTTAATTTGTTTATTTTAGAAGGTGTGAAGTAAAAACATATTCTAAGTTATTGAAGTAAAAATTCATTCAAGACATTTTTTAAAGAAGAATATCAGCATTGCATTCTATAGTGACATCAATTAGGTAAGTTTACAAAAAGTTTTGTTTCCTTATTTCAATTAAAAATAATTTTTTTTTTTATAAGTTAGGCTGAAGTTGGTAGATGGGGCACTTGTGAACAGAACATATGGGAGCAGATGTGAATAGTTCACAAGTGTATTTTTTAAGTCTGTGAATGCATTTTTTTTTTTTTTTTTTAGTTTAAAATTTAATTATCCTTGTCAAACATTGAAATATAAATGTTTTTAGGGTTGTTTCACAGTTTTAATTTACTGGAAGTTAGATAACAATTAAAAGTGACTCAAAAGGAGTAGGCATATTAGTGTACAATTTTGCAAATAAATTCTTGTATCTATGTTGAAACATTTATTGATTTATTCACACAACTAGAAAAAAGGCATCTAATTAGTTTTTATCACAGTTTTTATTCACAAAAATTTTTTTTTCGTCTTATTTACACATGTGTTCACATGTGCCCCAGCTATGTTCACAACTACCCCTCCACCGGGGCACATGTGAACAAATTTAGACAATTTTTAGAATGATGATATAAGTTAGAAATTCTTGATAAATGCATCCAAAAGTTTCACCAAAAGAACAAACAAATTCTAAATATTCATATAAATCACTTTTTGGTTCAATAGCTCATAACAATTTTGAGAAATTGTAAAAATTGTTCACATGTGCCCCCCTCTCCCCTGCACGTCATATGTGAATGAATCATGAGCAACTCCGTGAACGGTCGATAGTAAACAATCGTGTAATAGCTGTTTACATTTTTATTTTGACTGCCGGTAGAAACAGGATATCTGACATGAACTTCTGCTTAAAAAAAATGTCAGCAGATAATCCGCACTTAAAATTTTTGAGGTTTTTTAACAGATAATCCGCGGATTATTGGCCGAAAAATACGGTATAAAAAATAAATATATGGTGTAGTTTCATAAATATACTTTCCCATGGCTATTAAAAAAAATTTCTTTGAAATATTTGCAATCTGAGATATAAGATTTTTCTGTAAGAACATTACATGAACAATTATCTTTTATTGAAAGTAAAGCTTTTTATAAAGAATTCATGGAATGATTTGAATTTACTAGTAGAGTCTTTACATGTTTCAAGTGTATCATGTTTTCATGTTCATTTGACACTTCTCCTCAGAAACTGCCAGGTTAAAAAAAAAAGAAAAGAAAAAAGGCGACAGAAAAATAAACAGAAGTACCTATTTACCAGCTTCTTAGACTACTGAAAGCCTTGATCTTAAAATGGAAAGTAGATTTATAAAAGTTGTCATCCACGAAAACATTTAAGCAGCCATCAGACTTAATACACAGGCTTTTTTCTATGCTATGTTATAATATATATTACTTTTAAATGTCTGAACTAAAAATTAATAATATATCTTTTTCGGCATCTTTATGAGACTTTTTTTTTATTATGTCTCGAGTGAACCTTATCCTGATTTTCCCCCATTTTTTTTGTCAGATCTAAATAGTAAATTTGATTATGCAATAGATGATTTATTTTAAATGTATCTTATTGCATATTTTAGTTAAAAGTAAACAGGTGCTTCGCTAGCAACTAATTTTTCAGTGTCCTCTTATTCGACTTTATATCTTGATTCTTTTTTATTCTTAAGGCTTTTCTCAAATTCAAAAGGGCAACTTTATGACAAATTTTAATTAATTTTTATTTTTCTTTGGAAATGAATGAAACTAGTAGATGCTGTTGTTCAGAAACTACGTAATGGAACTGTGTTTTTCTTTTTTTTGCAAACACAATAGATCTTTCACAATATATTGTCAAAGTGGGCATTTCAAAACGAATTTCCGTGCGAAAAAAGAATAACTGCTCAAGGAAGGTTAAAAAAACCATTTGTCACATGATCAAAATTGCTTATAATAGGTAATTTATTCATAAAAAATGCAAAACACAGTTTGATTCCAAATCACTTCCACTGTCAGGCCTTCCAATTTTATATCTTTCCGTTAAAAAATGAATTTGTAAATGTGTCAAAGCATTTTGCGCTTGTTGAGTAGAGCAGTTGAGAACAGCTCCTTAAAAGATAATCTCTCCAATCAAGAAAATTTTCTTTTATAGCTTGACTGAAATCTTAAAGGTAATTTTATGTTATTAATTGTAAATAATCTGTGTTTTCCCAAAGGAAAATATTTTATTCAAAATATTGAATATTTTTAATCTATTTTATCTTTTCTAAATTCACATGTTTTAAATTTTCTCTTTAGAGCTTCAGATATGTTCATCAACACATGCAATTTGCATTCTACATGCACACAAATATAAGCTAGACTCACTATGTCACACGGTGACTGCTGGGATAAGACTGTTAAAAGTAGAAATTATTTATATTCATTAATTTGAAACACATAAATTACAAAAATGAGAAAATATTAGATTTTTTCTGAAAAACCAGTTGGTTAACCAATTGATTTAAACCATGCCAACCCTGCTGGTAACAGAATAAAATTATAATGCAAAACCCCAATCCCAATGTAGGAATGCAAGAAAAACAAAGGCTTATTAAACCCAATAGCCATGATAGACACAGCAAAGAAAACTCGCAGCCAATCATTCATTAGCATACAGAATAAAGAGTAACCAATGGAGAGAATTACTTATGATGTCATCATTGAGAGATAATGTAATTCTTAGTAAATCTTAACTAATCAAGTAATAAAAGTGTATTTTTAGCTCAATTCTACCATTTTGGCTATTTTGAAAAATAAAAGGCTTAAAAAAAAAAGAAGAAAGAAAACTAACTACTTGTTTTTTTCTTCGCAGCTAATTTTAGAAAAAATAGTTAGTCTGCCATGTAGATTTAAAGCTTATCAGAAAAGTTTGATTAAAAATGTTTCACTTTACAAATTTATTAATTCATCATTTTTCTATAGCTTTTTTTGTAGCTTTTGCATAACTTGGATTTTGCATTTTCAATCATATGTAAAATAAATGAAAACATTAGGGAAAAAGAGAAAAAAAAACAGATGAAAAAAAAACACCATGGTTTAAAAAAAAAAAAAAAAAAATTTCGTTTAAACCAGCGTGGTTTAAACCAAACAACCCTGCTTGTCACTAAAGATCATTAGGCAGAGGGGGGGGGGGGGGGACGCTGACACGGGATTTTATGCCAAAACCACTTTTGGCGACAAATAAAGGACTTTGAATATTATGTGCCACATGCTTTTCGAGTCTTTTTTTATATACAGCATGTTACGCCCAAAACATTCTTCGGACATGTTTTGAAATATGGAATGCCCAAACACTTAGAGGGTTAAGAAATAGTTTGTACACTACATGAAATACTTTGATATTTTTTACAAGTAATTTTGACTGAATGTTTGTGAGAGTTTGAACTTACAACATATTATTTTTTTTTTAAACTGCAAGTATAGTATAATGCAAATATGCTTTTTTCCTTTTGAAAAAGATAAAATTTGAAGTAAAAGAAATCTGATTTCCAAGTGTTTAAAGTGTAAATTTATATTAAATTAATAGACAAATTTTAAGTAAATTATTTATTTTAAATTGAATTTCTTCATTAACTTAAATAAAAGTATTCACTTTTTAGAAATCAATATTTAATTTGATAAAATTGAAATTAATTGAAAAATCTTTTTAAAAAGAACACGTTTTTCTTTAAAAAAAGCTGGCTTTTTTAAAATGATTTAAACCAAAAAAACCCCAGCTTTTTACGGCCTGGCTAAAATCTGGCAGCCCAGATTAGTTGACTTCATTAGTTTTGTTATTTTCTATGTTGAAGTGTTGCCATGGAAACTCTCCTTTATGAGAATAGAGCTATGAGAATGCCCATTTGAACGCTGGCAAAAATCGCCCTCACGCAGATAACCTGTGCCCTCAAACCAAGGTAGGCTTTTTATCGGTCAAACTAGGTTTTTGCTTGTAAAAACCTGAGGGGAAATGTGGTAAAAACATATAAGGATACTAGTGTTGACTCTCGAAAAAAAGGACAGCCAGTAAAAAGGAAAATAAGGAGTCGCCACTCGGTGATTAAACGTGAAAAATCGGCGACTAAAAAATATGAAAAGTATCGGCCAAATGCAGGATTTTCGTCAAAGAATCGTGGAAAAAACCGCGAATTTTGTCAAAAGATCACAAAAAAATGCACATTTTGTCAAAGGATTATGAAAAAAAAAAGTAAATTTCGTCAAAGCATTGTGAAAAAAAAACAAATTTTCGGCAATAGGTCGCGAAAAAACACGAATTTCATCAAATGATTGCTAAAAAATGCAAATTTCGTCAAAGAAACTCAAATATCGTCAATGAATCATGGAAAAAACACAAATATCGTCAATGGATCGCAGGAAAAACGTGAATTTCATCAACAGATCGCAGAAAAATCGTGAAAAAGGTGAATTTTGTCAAAGAATCACAAAAAAAAAAAAAAAGAGAATTTTGCCAAAGAATTGCGAAAACGAACGCGAATTTCGTCAAAGAATCATAGAAAAAATGCAAATTTTAGCATAAGATCACGAAAAACACACACATTTCTTCAAAGGATCTTGGAAGAAACTCAAAAATCACCAATAGATTGCGGAAAAATGCGAATTTTGTTACAGGATCGTGGAAAAAACGCATAAATAGTACCAGGAAAGACCCCCAGCCTCCCCCTTTACATTTTAGAAAATTTGCTGTAAATTTCCGATTTTTTGTTTTAATTTTGAATCACACCTCCTAGTCAGTGGATAAACATACATTTTTTTTATTGTCAGACCTTAATTCTAAACAAATAATTTTAAAAAAGGGGGGAGGGGTACTTAGGGGAGAGGGGTACCTTTGGGAATTTAAACAAAAAATTCCACATATTTCTTACTTGAATTATATTTATTGAATTTTAAATATTTCGTGAGAGAAAGAATGTAATTCTGCATCATATGAAATAAAAAATTACTGTTTTTCAGATAAATTAAATATGCTGTGAGGCTTTAAAAAGCTGAAAGTTTTCTGTTCAAACCTGCCCCGTGTAGGGGTATCTTTGAACAAGCTAGGGACACCTTTGAATAAATAAACAAAATATGAAAATATTGACAGTTTTTATTAAAAACTGCGTCTCTTTCCAAAATATAAAATAATAAGCATAAAATTACATAATTACATTTAACTGAAATTACTAATTTTTGATTATTTAACCAAATTCGTATCCATCAAAGCACATTGTTGAGATAGAACGGAGGATCCCACCAATTATGTTTAATTGTGGCAACTTTTTTACATAATATCCTTAAAATCTCTCCAAATTGATATCTGATGCCTTTGGAAAATATATCGTATGTTATTTTTATGAAGAAACCTGGCATTATGCAATTTAATCTGACCAGTGTAATGAAGAGCTCTTTTTGCATGAAATTGGACTATGAAAATGAAATAATTTTCATTCCAATTATTATAGAAAATGGATAAAACTCCTCTTTTATGAAATCCTGAAATAATGTTTACCATTGTAAAGGAAACAGTATAGGGTTTATTAGACAAATCTGCTAAATCATGAATTATTGTTGTGTGTCCTGAATTTGCCTGTAATTGAAGCCCTGCATCAGTACAACTTTAATATTAAGTACAATAACACTTAATTAATCTATTAATTTTCATATTTAAAAAATTTTTTAACAATAATATTTAGATACATCTATACCTCTTTACTTCATAGTTTTAATTGTTCAATGGTGCCTCATCACATGGAGTTTAGCATTACAACTATTTACTCAATTAGGTTTGAGAATTTGAATAAAACAAATCTTATAAGTTTAAGCTAACATCTTTATTTAGGTAATAAATAGTAAAGCTTTGTATTCTTGTTACATTGAATCAATAGTACTGTGCTGCTGCATATATTTAAAAAATATAATTTATTTAAAGGAAAATATTTACAGTGTTCAAAGGTGCCCCCAGTTCAAAGGTACCCCTCTCTCCCCTATATCATTAGCTACACAAGTACCTAAGCATAGTGGGACTTATGTAGTTAGCTATATAAGCATGTTGCATATAACTTTGCTGTTAACTTAATTTAAAATAGATTGGAAATTAGTGTCTCAAGTTTATTCAAAACAATATGGATTAAAACAAATTTATTTAGTACATAAATTACTTATTTACTCTAATTTCATATATTTTTAAATTAAATATTCAGTGACATAAATGTACTTACTGGCTACTAAATAAATTATTCCCACTAGCCAGTAACTGGCTACTAAAGAAATTATTCTCACTAGCCAGTAAGTGGCTACCAAAAAAAAATCAACCTACCGGCCAGTGGCTACTAAGCAAAATTCGTTATTTTCATCTTTAACAGCCAGGTGGCAATTTCTAAAAACAAAAAAGCACACTATTCTAAAAAAAAGGCACTCTTCTACCTTGTCAATTTTCTTTTAAACTGACTTCTTTAGTCTCCTTTTATCAGTAGAATTTTGCGATATTTTCTTGCAACAGATTGAATTTCATGATTTTCTCCCGATTGGCTGATGAATTTTGTGGGGTTTTTTTTCTTCCTGCGATGGATAGATGAATTTTGCCCTTATTTTTAATTTTAGCAACTGAAGAATTTTGTGATTCCCCCCCCCCCCCCCTCACGTTTTTGACAGCTAAATTGCGTGATTTTTTTCCCATGATCAATTTGCAAACTTCACAATATTTTAAAGCGGCCAACTGAAAAATTTCTCTTTTTTTTTTTTTTCCCAACAGTCAATTGATGAATTTTAATATTTTTTTGTGATAATTGAATGACGATTTTCGAAATCTTTTTTTTGCTTAAATGAAAAAAATGTGAGTGTTTCTACTTAATTTTTTTTTTTTTTTTTTTTTTTTTTTTTTTTTTTATTTATCTGTGTGGCGTGTACGGTGGTGCAGTGCTTCTGCTGATTTTTTTTTAAATTGCCTGGTTTTCACCTGTGGGCAATTCCATTGTAAGTCTAACAAAAACGATGAAGAAATGGCCTTACGTTATTTAAAAAATAATAATCATGTAATTCAAAGATGGCTGCAATTAGAAGATAAATTAATATAGTTATTATGAATAAATTATTTAATGTAAATAATTCTGATAAAAAAAGTGGTATTGTAACAGACAAACAGGAATTACCATACTTTTCAGATGTACCTTAATGTTTATCTATATTACTAAAAAAAAAAAAAAAACAACATACAATTTATTGTAACAAAAATGTATTTTCATTCAGTGGGAGTTCATAAGCATACGTCTTTCACAAAATTTGACTGTTGCCACAATATAGTAATGAAAAATATGTGATCTTACCTGTAACAGACTAACATCGAATATGTAATAGACAAACAAATACATAAAAAAAGCTATGCTGATTATAAGGAATTTTATTGATTTTGACTATTCAACATTTTATAAAATATATTGCAAATATAAAAAATATAGGTTTAATACTGTCAATATCTATCTATATACAGCAGAGTCTCAAAAATCCACACAGCTTGGGACCAGAGGCTGTGTGGATTTTAGAATTTTGCAGATTTTAGAGTTTTGCAGATTCTGGATTAAATGATTTTTTTTTTTTCTTTAACTTGCCTGTATCCATTTACAAGAAGAGCTTGTAATAATTCAATTTAAGCAAATCAAAACTTGAATCTCTTTTATTTACCTGTACATTATAATTTTAATGCCCAAAATTATATTTTTATTACAATTTTTAAATATTTCTTGTATAGTTCTTTGCTTGAGAACTTTCATTTTCTCTTGATGAACTTTCTTTTGAATTCTGTAAACAGTCATTATTTGCTGTTGGTTTATACAATTCAAAGCAAATGCAAAATAATAATAAAATGAGTGTTGCCAACCTCACATGAAATATAAAATAAATTAATTCGCTACTTTCTATAGTGACCGATAGATTGTGCCATTACTAAAACCTTTGTGGGCTTGTTTACACTTCACATCAATTTCTATTGTTTTAGATTTTGTTTTGTTTAGGTTTCTGTGAAATAAAAGCATTTTATTTGGGAAATATCCAGTGTAATTACTATTTTCTCATAAATTTACATTAAAAATAATTCTATTTTCATTCGCTGATATTTACAATAAATATTGTAAATAATACTTCTTAACTGGTAATTTCATTGTTTACATTTTGAACTGCAAGTGGATTTCAGAAAATTGCGGATTTTAGAAGTGCAGATTTTAGAGACTCTACTGTATATCTTCTCTTACGTAGCACTAAAAAAGGGCTGTACTTGTAGCTTGCTATTTGGCAACAGCCAAAGCGATGATTATCAGTGGTAAGTTACGGTCACATGTCCCAACCCACTCAGCAAATCAAAATCCAGACATAATCTCTCTTTTAACACAAACCGTTTGAACAATGCATGGATGACAATTGTTATTGGTCCATTTTACGGTGACATGAGGGATTCAGCGAATCAGCTTTTTGATCCAAGTTTGTATTTAGACACAGGCGAAAATGTTTTGTTTACAGTTCGATAGCGTGATACGTAGCATTTTTATAGCGTCTTATTAAAGTTTTAAATTAATTTAAGCTGTGATTTTCAATACTGTAGGCAAAATGAAAGGAGAAGGACCCCCCATCTGACACTAACATGCCATTTAAATTTAAACGGCGTCAATTTCCTGTTTGCTTAGCTTTCTCAATGATGATCAACAAGTTACTGCCCAAACTTTTGATAAATGCATTTTTATTTATATTTTCAGCAAAATTTTCAGTTACTTTTTTATGAATTAAAATATTTGTAAATTTCATATGTTGCTTGTTCCGATCGCATAGCGACCCAACTAAAAATATTTTTTATTGTGTTTTCGCTAAGGTTTTAAATTAATTCTGTTTCCAAGGTACATTTTTAATTACATTTTCAACGAAGTTTTCCATTCCTTTTTATACATTAAAAATATTTGTAAATTTAATACATTGCAATGATTTATGATAGCACTCATTCTGGCTAGAGTTGATATAAATAGTGGTGAGCGAAGCGAGCTGGGATCACTATGCAATCCCAATATAAATTGCGTAGCAATTAATGTGGTCTGGCGAGCAGGGGGCTGAGCCCCCTAGTATATATATATATATACACGCATACACATACAGGGCATGGGTGCAAGACCTTCAGTCTTGGGCATATTTTTGACTGATAGTAAATTCTACTTTATATACTTAAATTATGGCAATTTTACAATTTTTTTAATATGTTGCAATGATTTATGATAGCACTCATTCTAGCCAGAGTTGACATAAATAGTGGAGAGCGAAGCGAGCTGGGATCGTGTAGCGATCCCAATATGAACCGCATAGCAATTAATGCGGTCTAGTGAGCATTAGCGAGCTGGGGGCTGAGCTCCCTAGTGTATATATATATATCCCTAGTGTATATACATACACATACAGGGCATGGGTGCAAGACCTTCAGTTTGGGCATATTTTTGACTGATAGTAAATTCTACTTTATATACTTAAATTATGGCAATTTTGCTATTAAGCACTTTCTTTTATTGCAAGAAATCAATTTTTAGCCATAATGCAAGACAGAAATCCTCTGGTCTATTTTCATTTGGTTTTTCCTAATACTCAGAAAAGTTTTCAGTCTTGGCTTAGATGGACTTCTTGCACCCATGATACAGGGTAGTTCAAAAGGTCATGGCAGGTCATGAGGAGCAAGAATTATATAGGAACTGGGGGATCAGAAACGCTATCATGACGGTGCAAAGAAAAGATAACAAATGGTGTGATCTCTATTTTACAAAAAACGTAATCTAAGTACAAAATACAAATGAAAAATTCTACAACTCATAACAAGTGCTCAAAATATGCCCCATTAGCCATAATGCATGATTCACATCGGCACCGCATAGAATCGCAAACAAATTCCAATTGGCTAGGAGTCTCCATGAGGTTCATGGCTGATGGAACGGGTGTCTCATTGTTATGAGTTGTAACATTTTTCATTTGTATTTTGTACTTTGATTACTAAGTTTTTGTAAAATAAAGTTCTTTTTACACTGTTTATCTTTTCTTTGCGTCACAGTCACAATGCAATTGCACCTTCATGATCGCATTTCTGACCCCGAGTTCCTATGCAATTCTTGCTCTTCATGACCTGACACCCTTGCACTTGCTGTTTGGACATGACCTTTTGAACCACCCTGTAATGTATAACGTATACATATTACCTATTGATGTAAAAAATAAAATACTAAAAATGGTAACATTGGCTTGGCATTGCCCCTGTGTGGCTTATCTACCAGAAATTACGGTACATGTCATGCGTGGGAAGGCTTTTCTACATATTACTGCTTTTTTTAATAAAGCTATTATATTTTCAAATTAAAACAACTATGCTAATGTGAAAATCTAGGATTTTTTGTTATTTTTAATGTAAAATTTATATTTTATTAACTTATAAGTTTATATAGGTATATATCTGTACCTTGGAACAAAAAGGGCCAATGTCCAAAATTGAGGAATTTGAGTTAAATGCACGAATGAATTCAGGATGCGATATAAAGTAATTGCTAAAAGGGCCCAAGTCCTCCCAATATTAGATCATTGAAAACAAAATATTTTGTCCAGGCCAATGTTACTTACTGTTAATGTAAAAATGGCCAATTTAAAATGTAAAAAAAAAAACTAAATCAATGTAACATTAGATTGTAGTGAGAAAAACATTACTGAATTGAAAGATACAACTGTGAAAAAGTAACAGTGCAGAAATCGTAGCAAGATTCTTAAAATTCCTCAAACTTTAAGTTGGGTTCTCTGCCATGCCATTTGAGAAAAATGGACATTGGCCCTTTTTGTTCCAAGGTACAGATATATGTAAATGTCACATGCAAGACATTTTCCCCATTTTTCATGGAAGGACCCTGAAAAAGGGCAGATTACTCTGGTGTAAGGATTTAAATGTGGAGATTTTTATACCTATTAAAAATGGGCAGATTACTTAGGCCTAGGGTAAAAATGTAGAGATGCCATTTTAATCCTCTTTTAATCCTATTAAAAGGGCCATTTCATATCGCGTGTGAGACAGCTTTTCTGCATATTACTGCTGTTATAAAAAACAATGCTATTATATCCTCAGATTAAAACAGCTATGTTAATATGAAAATCTAGGGATTTTTGTTATTTTAATGTATAGTTTATATTTTAATACATTACATTTAATACATACAGATATTTATGTAAGTGTCACGTGCAGGACATTTTGTTCGTTTTTCATGGAATGGCTCCATGCATGTTTAAAGTTATTGTGCCAGATCCAGATAATGCCGAGTAAGTCAGCTGGTTTGTTTGAATAATAAAGTAAAGTATGCATAAAAATCAGGTTGGTGCTTCTTATTGGGCTAAAAAATCAAATTGATTAAATAAAAATATGTAACTACATTTTTGAATTTGCTACGCTTCAGATTGTGTATAACATTTTAAAACTGTCTTTAGACATATGTCAATCATAGAACCAATAAATATGTAAATCTGAATATTATCAAAATAATTAAAACATCTTTTTTATTTATTTATTTTTACATTATCAACGTCTTTGTCTATTCAAATGGGAAATATCTCTTTGATATTTAGTTCAATAAACCTCATGTATTGGGAAATGATCAATTTCTCATTCTTAAATTTTTATTTTTCAGTTTATTTAATATATTGTTTCTTTAATGTGTTTAAAATATGTAACAAGATATGTATATTTTTTAGGTAATTGAAAATTAAAAGCATGTCTGTGGTTAATAAGCTTTTGGATGAAACTCCTCTCACATCTACTAAAAACAGAATTCTAGAAGAGGAACTGGATGCATCCATGTAAGATTTTCTTTTTAGTTTATTAGGTACTTGTCTATTTAATCCAACCCCATAAAAATACTATCTCACCAAACTGTGACTTAGCACAAATAATTGATATGCATGACCTCAAAACATACTCATAAAAGGTTTCTTTGGTTTTATGTAATCTGAATTAAATTTTGACAAGTCAATTTTTACGGTTTTCACCAGATAGGTACAGTAATTTCCAGCCTAAAATCCGCAGATTTTCTGTTAAAAAACCTCAAAATTTTTAAGTGTGGATTATCTACGGGTGCGGATTATCTGCTGAAATTTTTTTAAAGCAGAAGTTCATGTCAGACATCCAGTTTCTACTGCACGATTGTCTGCTATCGACCGTTCGCGGAGTTGCTCATGATTGGTTCACATATGACGTAAACGTGGTAGTGAGAGTGGCTTCAGATTTTTGTGGGGTTTTTTTTAGCCTTTTGGCAACATGTTTCTATGATGAACAAAGCGTTTCTCAACTCATCTCTCTTAAAAATTTCAATCTCAATCATTTATGAAATAGTGTATTATTATCACGTTGAAGAGTTATAATAATGTCTAGGAGAAAACGTGTTATCTAACACTGCAGAATTTAAAGTGAACTGGAAAATGCAGAAGACGATTTCGATATAGGTATCAATTATTACTAGAAATCTATAGCCAAATCGATATAGGTATCGGAATTAACATAAATGTAGGCTCAAATCGATATAGGTATCGCAATTAGCATAAATCTATAGTCAAATCGATTATTAGCATAAATCTATAGCAAATCGATCACAAGACATTCTACATTTTAGACAGATATAAAAATCAATGGGAAAAAAAAAATTGTATATTTTTTAACCTGTAATTATTTTATTATTTTTTCAATTATTTTAATATAATTATCATTTAAATAGAGCATCTAAATAAATAGAGAGGTGGTTTATTAGTAGTACTTTGGAATGTTGAAAACAATGAGTAATCCTCGTATAATCCGCGGATTATATGCCGATGCGGATTATCTGCTGAAATTTTTTTATAAGGGCTAAAAATTGCGGCTGCGGATTATAGGTCAGAAATTACGGTATGTGGATATTAAAGAGGTCTACTTTTAAATGGTGTATGTAAATTTTGCTTAGGGAGCCATCTACATATCAAAACAAACCCAAACTTTTTTTTTTTCGATAGCAATACCCCTTGTTTGACACCATAAATAAATTTTACACCCTTCAATTAGCTTAAACACAAATTTTTACAAAATTTGTACGATTAGTTTCAGACAGGGTTGTGTTTTTGACGTATGTCAAAAACCTGTTGAAAAGTGTCAAAATTTGTTGAAAAGTGTTCAAAAACCTTATACACATTTTTTTTTTTTAGCAATCATTAGTGTTATTTTATATTAAATCAAGCTAATAGTTTTTGATTAAATAATTTATATGTTATATAAATTATTTTTATTTAGTTGTACTATATTTAAGTTGTAATAAAATTATATATCATAAGTCTCATTATTTGTAAATTGTCATGCTCGGAAAAATAGCTAAAAAAATTGAAATTACTGTTAAATGCATTTTTCAAAGCAATTTATATCTGTATTACTATTATATGTTCAATTTGTTATAAAAAAATTAGCAATCTAATTTATGCTTTAAAAAAAAAAAGCTTGTGTAAAGCTAAAGTGGCCACTATTTACTGACTGACAATACCTAGATTTTAGGCCAGGAGGTGGCAGAACAGACAATCACCTCATCAAGTTGGATGCTGAAATTCCAGGATTAGACAGAACTCTATTAGCATATTAAAATGTAATTGGTCTGCCAAGTCATATTTTGGTGTAAAACACTTGCAAACTGTATTTTAGTGATTGATTCGTAGGTTTATCATTGTCTTTTCCTGCACCCAAAGGTATGTAAACACGAAGGACTGGGAGCAGAAAAACACAATGGTAAACCTACGAGTCAACCACTAAAATCTGTTTTCGTCAAGATATGACTTGGCAGACCAGTTGCATTTTAATATGTGAATCAAGTTTTAACAAATTCTGGAATTTCAGCCTCCAACTATATGAGGTGATTGTCTGTGCTGTCGTCTCCAAGATGATTCTAAAAATGTTTGTTTTTGTACATGTAAACATGAATTGTAATATGAAACAAATATAATTAAACATTCTTTAAACAATAGCTTAACAGAAGATTGTTTGCTAATTTCAATATTTACACATAATATATATCTTCATTTTATTAACTTAATTTCAGTTTAATTATTTAGAACAATTTCTTTATGTTAAATTTTATTTTTATACATTAAAAAATAGTTTTAAAAAATATTTCTTGTTTGAGCATATTATTACTGGACTGAAAAGAAGGGTTATGTGTTTCACACGTATCTGTGTATGTGGATTTCTTTATACCCTCAAAACATTCCAACAGCTGGATGGATTTTAATGAATTAGGTCTCTATCAATTCGTCTTAACGGCTCGATGGTTATAGGCTAGGTTTTGTTTTCATAAATTCAAAATGGCAGCCGTAAAACACAAAATGGTGATAGAGACGAAAAAAAAAATTTACGCACCCTATTGAGTGGCATATTATTGGATAGGTCTTTCAAAATGAAGGCGATGTTTCATTGACTATTTTACAGTCAGAAGCTCCGTTTAAATATTATACAACCTGGAAGTTGTGTAGGTAGGATCTCTAGCTTTACTGCAACTCTAACCATCATAGACATCTATAGACCTCATGAAAACAGTGTTTAGAGATAGGAACTAACAATTAAACACAACTTAAAAGCCATCAATACAAGTAAATAAAAAATTAGGTAAGTAATATAAACAAGTAATATTAAAAAAAAATTAAGTCCATTCCTACTTAGGTCAATAAGAGAATTCTTTTTCTCCCATTCTTCTTTCCTCTTGAGTGGCGCTTAAAATACCTTGATCAAGAAGAGGGCTCTCTCGATTATTGAAAATTAATTAATTTAATTTAATTAATGAATTAATATGTGAAAAAAACTGGATTAACATCAAGTGTCATCCACTACAAGTTAAAAAAAATTATTTGACCTTGATTGGAGGAATAATAAGTATTTTATTAGTGATTGAAAATTTGAACAAGATAGATATAACAAGAGTGTGAGTGTGTGAGTAATAGTAGGAATTGAAAAAATAGTTTCACATTGATGAGAAATAATTAATTAGTTCGCTTTTTACGCAGTCAGGTTTTTTGATTTTTTAAATTTGTTTTTATTTCAATTTTGTAGCTGTAAGTCTAGCCTTAATCATTTGTTTGGGGGAAAACACTTAGAATGGGACTACCATTAAAACAATATGAAAATAAAAAGATGTATATTATTTATATGTAATTTTATCCATTAAATTATACAAGTATTTTCACCATATAAATTTTATTTTTAAAAATTAAAGTATATCATAGTTTGTTTAGTTTATATTTTTAATGTAACGATGCTTTAAATAAATTATTTTATATTTTATATTTATAGCTTACAATTATTTTATATTTTATATTTATAGCTTACAATTATTTTCTA
The DNA here is from genome assembly GCA_963932465.1 of Maratus speciosus. NCBI lineage: Eukaryota > Metazoa > Arthropoda > Arachnida > Araneae > Salticidae > Maratus > Maratus speciosus. The sequence goes on along the minus strand of OZ010787.1, from coordinate 658,874,042 downwards.
TTTTCTAAGCAACTTGTTGAACCAAAAACATGTTTTGAGTTTTATACAGGATATATGGTGTTTAATGTTTAAAACTGCCAAAAAGTTTATTTAAGTGTCTAAAACTAAATCATGAAAAATTTTAAATTTAATGTTGTTGTAAAAACAATTTTAAACAGTTTTGTACTCAATTTTAGGTTTTTGACAGTTATTGTCAAAAGGTTTTTTGACATGTCTGTTAAAACCATGGTTAAAACCGCCACACTATCAAAAACCTGCCAACCCTGGTTTCCGAGAAATTATTTTAAAATGAGCCTATTTTAGGGACTGTATACAAATTGAAGTTTGGTACTCTATTATTACAGTGCTACAGAATGACTAAGTCACTTGTATTAATGTATTATTCCTTGCCAATATGACCATTTCACTCAATATGTTTTAACTGGGCCAGCTCAAATGTTTTAATAAAATGAGTAAAATATATTTTTTTCAAATTATGCTTTTCTGCACATCATTAGACAGTCTCTTAAGCCATTATTTTGACATTTTTTAAGCATAATTTAAAAACTACTTGGAAGAAAAATTTGAAATTTTTCGATTTGCATAAAGTAGGACATAATAATTATAATTCTAAAAAAAAAATTATATGTTGCAATTCATATTGTTATCGAATATTAATTTCATAATTCATATTATAAATTTTTTTAAATTACAAATTCAATGTATTTATGTTTGGATTTTTTAGTATTACAACCGCACAAAAAATAATCACATTAGGATTATTATTTCAGGAGATATTAATAAAAATATGAAAATGTAATTTAGCATTAGAAGCTCTAAATTTTGAATGCTTATAATTCAAAAACTTATCATCTAAATGACTTGAAGTTTGGTGTCTAGGCATAGTTTGAACCAAAGATTTAAAATATATTGTTAAAATTGGGTGTTGCCATTGAAAGAAACAAAGTTTGGGCTGGTTTTGATTTCTAGGTGCCCTCCCCCCCCCCCCCCTAAACAGGGTTGCAAAAAAGCCGGCTAAAATTTAAAAAAGCCAGGCCGGTGGCTTTTATTGGTTTTAACTGGCTTTTTTTGGCCATAATTGGCTTTTATACAATGAAGTATTGTAAATTTAAACTACACATTTTAAAGTGTTTTTAATTAGTTTTAATGACATTTGATTGATTTTGAGTTCAATGAGTAACCCAATTTCTCAATAATGAGGACATTAATACAGGAATAAAACTAGATGGTTTTACTAGTAATTTGTAGTCAGAATTGCAAATATGTCAGCTAAATTTTAAAAGGACCATACCAACTGCCAATTTTTTCATTTTTACTGCTTTATAAAATTAAAGAGGACAATGGTTACTTAGTTACATGTTTTATTACTTAACTTTAACAGCTATTAATATACAAGTCTTTATTTTATTTCTAGCAAATATTTAAAATTATACATAGTCATATTAATAAAAACACCATTTCTCACTATTAAAAACATTGCGAATAGCATATGCATGAATATGCTTTTCAAAATTTTATTTAGAGAATTTTGTTTTCTTGTTTAAATGCTCTATTTTTTTATACACTTATGTACCACTCTCCTCAAATATTATATCCTTTCTAATTTCTCTTTTAACATTTATAACTTAATCTCTCCATATGGACACACAAGAATGTTTCCATTTTGATGTGCTACATTTTGTCATTAATTAAATATAATCTTTAAAATGTGTAGCATATGTGGAGCTATGTAATTTAGAATTTCAAAATACCAGTTTGGAGCCTAACTTATATTATTTTCAATGTTTATAATTTTTTTTTTTTTTTTCAGACATAATATGCCTTCACAGTTGCCTTCTAGAAGTTATAGACATATTTATTTGACAAAATTTAATAGGAATCTATAATTTTTTTAGTAGAAAATATTTATAAGTGTATTAAAAATTAATTGATCCAAATTTAAAACAAATTAATTGTAAACCAATTTAAAAAATAAAAGACGGCTTTTTTTAAGTGGTTAAAACCAAAAAAAGCCAGCCGGCAACCCTGGTTTTATTACTTAACAAATTTTAAGAGCTATTAATATACAAGTCTTATTTTATTTCTCATTAATAATCATGTAATAAAAATTCAATTTCTCACTTAAAAACAATATTATGAACAGCATATGCATGGATATGCACTCTTTTAAATAGCAACAAACTTTTCAAAATTTTATTTCAATTTTACTTACAGAATGTATTTTATTTATTTATTTAATTTGCATAATTGCTAGATTTATTTTTGTACACTTATGTACCAAACTCTCCTTAAATATTATACCCTTTTCTAATTTCTCTTTTTATGATTGTAACATAATCTCTCCATATTGACTTGTAAGAATTAAGAATGTTTCCATTTTGATGTGCTGCATTTTTTGATTGTTTAATGAAATATAATTTTTTAAATGTGTAGTATATACGCGGCTATGTAATATAGAATTTTAAAACACCAGCTTAAAATCTAACTTATATTCTTTTCAATATTTATAATTTTTTTAGATATAATGCCTTCACTGTTGCATTCTAGCTATCAAGACTTATTTATTTGACAAAATTTAATAAAAAATTATTATTCTTTTAGCAGAAAATATTTATAAGTGTATAAAAAATAATTAAATTTAATATGAATTAGCTGTAAACCAACTTTTAATAATAAAAAACGTCTTTTTTTCAATAAAAGCCGGTTTTTTGTAAGTGGTTAAAACCAAAAAAAGCCGTCCGGCTTTTTTTGGCCTGGCTAAAAGCCGGCAACCCTGCCCCTAAACGAATTTTGTATAATTTAAAAGTAGATTTTATTTCCAATCATTTGGTACCAGTAAACGTAATTTGTTGCAGAGTTAGTAGGGGGTGTTTACTTTTTTCCCCTTCGACTGTACATGTTAAGTTTCAGAACAAGTACTCAAAGTTCTTGCATCCACAGTTATGCACATTTGAAGTTTTGAAAGCATTGTTATCCACTGGAGGGTGTTGCTTGCCAGTGCTGTAGTTGGAATGCAGTACTAGTCATTTAAACTTTTGTTTGCATACTGAGAGCCTGCAGTAATTTATGAACTTTGAAATGGCAGACATGTGCACCTTTTATATGGTGCCGCTGATGGCAACGAAAGGCTTGCAGCATGGTTGTCTGCTAAACAGATGTGTACCACATCACCAAATGTTTGGGGATTTGCACTGTAATCCATGAGACATGCCACAGCATCAGGTATGATACAGGGTGGCCACAAGTGACACACACACCTGCTTTAGAAGATGAGACTTTGTGTTAAGTGAAAGAAGCTCTTGATACAAGTGCACAAACTATTTATTGCCTCTGACATTGCAGCATCCGAATCTGCATATTACACATGGAACATTTACATCCATATCATTTGCAACGGTTCCTGTCATTACTGTCTAAGGATTACCCTTGATGCGTGGAATTAATGCACTGGTACTGGATAAATGTAATGTGAACCTGCCTTTTCCAACCTTTATTTTGTTCGTGGATTAAGCCATTTTTTCTCGTGTAGGGATCCTTAATCAGTATAATGCTCATGTATGGAGTAGGGTGGTCCTTATATGACCGATTTTAACTTTTTTCAAAATTTCTTCTGTCTCATCCTTAAAATTTGTTCCAATACAGTAAAAAACAAAGTAGAAAAAGAAATGTATTTATAAAGGTAGCTCAATATTGCTAGATTTTGGCAATTATGCTTAACCTTCTCATCGCCGCGAACTGATATAACCGTTCACTAAGCTGTAGGTTTCACTGCAATAGAAGCATTTTTAAATTAATTTAATTCTACAGATATAATCCAGTTTTGAAAGATTGTTATATTTAATACCCCCAAGGATTGTATTATAAAACATAATTAAATTTTTTGTATCACGTAGAATCAATAATCTTTTTCCAGCATTTAAAAAAAATTAAGGAGAAAACAACATTACAATTTTGCCCTTTTGCTCGGTGGTCAGGGGGTTAAAAACATGGTGATATTGACAAAAGAAAACTAGGCCAAAATTATAATTTTTATTATGGTAGTAAAATAATTTCATATTTTTCATAAAAATAAAGCACAATAGTAAGCATTTAAAAAGTTTACCGCATGAAAGTATCAGCAATTAGTGTATTTTTCTGCAGTATAAGGATAAGCTTTTTCAGTGCTCCTCCACAACTTTTGTGAGTAGCTGAAACTGAGGTTCATTTTGTGTAAGGATTCCAGTGTATTATTCTTTGATCAAAGAATCTCTCTGCATGACCATTTCTAATGAAATTCTGTAATCAGAATTAGTATTTCAATCTTCAGAGTCTACTTGAAAGAATCCTTGTCATAAATTCATTTCTTTGAACAACTTGAAAGATTCTTTGAACAACTGAGAGCATTTGAGAAACTCCTTTTTCAAAAATTATCATTGATAGTCTATTTCTCTTTACCGATTAATTCTAGTATAAGTTTCCTCTCCCAATGGACAATAAGGAAAAAATTTATTTGTAGCCGATCTTTTAATTTCTGACATTGTTTAATTCTACTAACGATTTGTTTTCAACATTGTATTCCTGTTCAGGCTGACTTCATTAATATCATATCGTAAACTCTTTGCAGTTTCAGCAACTATAAACATTGCTTTTCTGTCTGATACTTTTTTCCTGTCTAAAGCTATTGTTAATTCTAAAGTTATAATATCCATACGCTTTCTCTTTGTTTGGAGGGACCAGGATTTGATGCTGCACCCTCAAACAGTTTTATTTTGTGATCACATTCTTCAGTTTCATTTCCATCTTCATTTGAGCTACCTGTAGAAGACTCAAGCGTCATTACTGCTGTTTCTTTCTCCTGTGAATATTTCTATTTCTCAAAACTTTCCTTCTGAAGACTTCCTGTTTATCAGCAGTCGATTCCTTCTGCAAGAGATTTATGTTAACGCTGATCATTCATCCTCTTCAGCTATTTTGATTATGTTTAATGCATCAAACAAAACATCTAACTTTGAGGAAAATACATTTTCTTTCACTTTCTTATTAGGTGTTTTATGTCCTTTGTTCTTCTTTAACCCCATGGGTACATTTGACGACTGAGACTTGTCATGCATTTGGCCACTTGCGCCTATTTTTATATTCTATTCATACCACTATTTAAAGGAAAATATTTTTGTAGTATTTTTCTCTTGCATATACTGTCAAAAAGTGTATATGAAAGATTGTTTTGAGAAAGTGGTGTGAGATAGAATTAAAAAAAAAAAAAAAAAAAAAAAAAAACACCAGTGGCAGACCTGAAATAAATCTGTACCCAGGGTTTAACAGTCTCTCTTCTTCAAATAATTCTAATTTTTCCTGATAGTGCTGGGGATCCCACATGGGTATTCTGTCATTCACCCAAATTTCTACTATTGTGACCTTGGATGTTTCTTGCATTGCACTTTAGCTTTCAAGTCATCATGGTGATAAAGGAAAAATCTCAGTGACATGCCTATTGAAGGCAATTTGTTGCCAGTCATTACAGTAATTAGATTATCAACAAAATAAAACATTGTTTTTAGATAGTGTTCCCATAATTTTATACAACTTTTAAGCAAAAAAAAAAACTTATTTTTTAATGATTGATTAATCAAATAAAAAAATATTCATCTGTAAACAAACGAAGCATGAAGCAAATTCAAAAATAAGGTGGTAGAAGTTGCAGTTAAATAAGGATATAGAATAAGGAAATGAATTACTTTTAGTTGCAGTTAAGACTAAATTATAACTATAACTAAGCTAATGCAATAAAAGTTTAAAACTCACGGTAAAATACAGGCAAGGATCTTAAATCCGCACAAGTTGAGACCAAAGGTTGTGCAGATTATAGAATATTGTGGATTATGAGTCATTTTGGTTTTTCTGGATAACATTTTAATTCAGTTTTACATTCTACATTCAGTATACTATTAGATAAATGTGAAATCTAAGGATTTAATATGCTATTCTATAAAATGCAACTTTTCAAGTTCTTTTATTAAAGAAATTATATATTTAAAAACTAATAAATACATTGATAATTTGATATATTATGAAAATTAAGTTTTTTTTTTGCAATCAATTGCCAAAATTTGCGTTTTATTCCATGATCATTTCATGTGTTTCAACAATCATTTGACGAAATTCGCATTTTTTTTTTTCCTGCAATCGATTGACGAAATTCACGATTTTTTTTACCATGGCTATATGTCGAAGTCTGCAATATTTTTCAGCGACAGATTGTTAAAATCTTATCTATGTGATTGCACGATCTTTTGAAAAAAATTGCTGTCTTATTTCCGTGATCTTTTAACGAAATTTCAATATTTTCCCTTCATTATTTACCGAAATTACCATTTTTTTTTTAAGCTAATGTTTCACGGAATTCACGATTTTTTTCAGTATGGACAATTTTTTTCGATCGTTTGACAAAACTTGTGATCGTCAAAATTTGCAATCTTTTCACGATTTTTTTCGATGACCATTTTATAAAATTTGCGATTTTTCCTGTGATCAATTGACGAAATTCGCAATTTTTTTCCGTGACAATTTTTCAAAGTTTGCAATATTTTTGAGCAACAGATTGACAAAATTCGCTATATGATTCTGCGATCTTTTGATAATATTCGCTGTGTATTTCCGCGATGTTTTAAAGAAATTTACAGTATTTTTCCTTGACTATTTACCAAAATTTGCGTTGTTTTGGTTATCGTTTCACGAAATTCATGATTTTTTTCCAAGATCATTTGATGAAATTCTAGGGTTTTTTTTTCGGTGATCAGTTGTCGAAATTCGCATCTTTTACCACGATCATTTCATGATTTTTTCAACGATCTTTGACAAAATCCATGTTTTTTCCTGCGATCGGTTGACGGAATTCGCAAATTTTTTCTACGACCATTTGTCGAAGTTCATCATATTTTTCAGCGACAAATTTTCAAAATTTGCTATATGCTTTTGCGATCTTTTGACAAAATTCACTATGTATCTCTGCAATCTTTCGAAAAAATTTGCTTGATTTTTCCTTGATTATTTACTGAAATTCATGTCTTTTTCTGCCGCCATTTGTTGAAATTCGTGATATTTTTCCAAGAACATATTGGCAAAATTCATAGTATTTTTCTGACAAAATTCACTATGTGTTTTCACGATCTTTTGACGACATTCATGATTTTTTCCACGATCGATTGATGGAATTCTCTATTTCTTTACCAAGACCATCTGTCAAAGTTAACAATATTTTTCAGCAATAGATTGACAAAATTCACAATATTTACTTTTGCTAAGCAATGCGGATTATAGAAAATTGTGGATAATGGGTGCACGGATTATCAATCCTTGACTGTAGTACAATTTAAAAAGTAAAATTTATTTAATAAACTTATTAGCTTATTTAATATAGCAAAATAATTAGAAAATAATAATAATAAAAAAATAATTTTTAGTTGAACCTCTATTGCTGGTGCTGCCATCCATGAGAAGGTGACAGGCATTTATCATCTTTTAGATAATTAATTTGATAATTGCATTTACAAATGCTTTTATGGATTTTAAGTGTAGATAAGTGACTTTTTAATACATTGAAATAATTTTATTAATATTGGAATTAGAGATTTTTTCAAGTAAAAGAAGAAAACAAAATGACCCCAAGTTATGAAACTTATGCTTCCTTGAGCTCCTTATAAATATTATTTGTTTGTGATTCAGTTTTACAAGAATTATTTTTAGATATAATGGAGCAAATTTAGAAGGTGAGAGCAATAAATTTTAAAACTTTGAAAATAAAGACCACCCTAGTGGGGAGCCACGACAATCCATGAAGTATGCATCCACATGCTGTCCAACAATAGATCTCTGTGAGTGTATGGGCTTATATTATTGGTGGTTACTTAATCAGGTTGTCACTTAAACATACTTCTAACCACTTCAACTGGATGGCCGGAAATATTGCATTTTTCTGGAGGAACTATTGCCATAATTACTCAACATTATCATGTGTCTTTTTGGCATACAATGTGGTTCCAGTCTAGCACGATGGGGCTCCATCTCATTTTTCATATGCCATACATGATTACTTGAACAGAATATTTATGCCTTGATAGATTGGGCATTGTGAACCCATCCCACGGATACTACAAACAATTGATTTATCTAGACAGGATTTCTTTTTGTAGGGGACCTTGAAAAACTCTGACATGGACCTTGTTACAAGAATCTCCGTCTTATCTCGAAATTCCACAAAATGCTAAGTATTTTTTAAAGGGTCCAATAATCAATGCATCACTGTTATGAAGCGTGCATATCTGTGGATGGTAAGAACTTTTAGCACTTGTCGTCAAACTTAATGTGTACATTAGAGGTCTGCACGGACCGACATTTCCAGGCCCGGGCCCGGCCCAACTCGGAGAAAAAAAAAATTGGCCCAGCCTGGTAAAAAAGTTAAAAGTTTGGCCCGAGCCCGACCTGAAAAAAAGTTAAAATCTAGGCCCGAGCTCGGCCCAAGTGAATTTCTATAAAACATTGATTTTTACGTTGATTTGGTTAAAAGTTTGTCTCGTACGAGGAGTTCAAGCCAAAAATATTTACTGTTACTTTTCTTTTCATGTTTATAATCTTCATTTTTATAGAAGTGCCGCAGGGTGCGATATTTATTTTTTTAATGAATCTCTATTTCTTGTATGTAAATGTTTCAGTTATCATTAATATTGTTAACCCATATTCCATTTATTGAAGTGTTAAAAATCTGAAAAATACTACGCACTAAAATCTAAGACTGAATTGCATAGAAAAGAAAAAAAAAATGCGTTCTGGACAAGTTCCCTTCTTAGCAAGTGTAAATGTAATATATATTATTTTCTTACGTAGTAGTATATTAATTTTGCTTGGATCAACACGTTTTTCAGTTTAAAACAAGATTCCGTCATAGACAGGTTCTTTTTCACACTATTTTAATAAGTGTAGAAATCTACTATTTTTTAAAAAGAATGAATTTGAATGTTTAGTTGTAGAATAATGGAAATTTAAAAATGTATGCATTTTTTGAAAAAAAAATTTGTGCCAATCCTAATTTTACTGACCTTTAAATGGACCAGGCCACGCCGAGACAATGATTTTCATATGGGCTGGGTCAAAACTAGGAATGAAAATTTTTGGCTGTGAAGATTAGGGGTGAAACCAGTACCCGGGTCTGTGCAGAAAAAATAAGTTAGGCCCGGCCCGAGCCTTCAGAAAAAAGTATGGCCCAGCCCGGTCCGAGTGCCGTGAATAAAAATAGGCCCGTGGGCTCGGGCTTCAGGCCACGGGCCGGCCTGTGCAGATCTCTAGTGTACATGTACTGTCCTAGTTTAAAATATCACTAAGCAAAGAGCTTTTCCACCCATTATTGGCTTGTCATTTCTTAATCTTCATTTATCATCCAGCTGATCAGATTGGGTTTTCTGGTCATACATTCCTACGTGATTCTGCGTTATGTTTTGTACCTCTCTTAAAAGTTTGTACATTTAGTTTTGAATATTGTAAAAGATGTTATATGTTTATAGTTGATTGTTGTAAAAGATTTCCTTTTAGAAGAGTCTTGGCATATTTTAAAATGGTGTAAGTTTGATGTACTTTTTGTAGTACTGCATTTTATGGGAGAAATGCTGCAACTCTGGAAAACACTACTTTTGTCCAAAGTTTTCTGGACAGTGTAGGGTGCCTCATTTTTAATGAGTTAAGATGTCTAAAATATTATTTAAAATATTTAAATAATGTTTTAAATATTTTTATGTAATTTTAAAATTAAGTGGACGTCAGTTGGTATTTAAACCATCCAGAGCTCGTTATGTGGACCCCTCTCATTAGATGCTTCACATTTTTTTAAGTGGTCGCCGTCACTTGATATGCTTTTTATGAGTGGGTTGCATCCACTTTAGGGCTTCTTTAATTTATATTCGAAGCCTTCAAAATCTGAGTCGTCAATATCAGAGTAGAAGAGTTGTAAATTTTCTTCATCCACGTTGTATGTTTGTTATGATCGGAAATGGCATAGTTTTCATTATCAACAAGTGATGTAATGATTCCACCCTGTAAAAAACTGGATTTTATTGAAGAAACAGGCACACCTTTTGAAGCCTGTGATATACATTTTGCCACCTCTTCCAAAAAAAGCTACTTTGACACATTTCAAAATTCATTTTTGTTCAGAAATGTGTGTAATTCACAGATTTTGGTATTCAGAAACTATGTAATCACGAGGATTTTTCCATTTTTTGGTAAAGACAGAAGATCTTTCAGAAAATACTGTCAAAGTGGACGTCTTGAACCAAATTCCCGCTCCCTACAGAAAGAGAAAAGCCAAAAAACTTGTCACGTGACCAGAATCGCTTATAACTTGATAAGTAATTTATTTATCAAAAAAAAAGGGAAAAATTTCTTGCTATTTCAAATCACTTCTATAGTCAGACCTTCCAAATTTCTGCAGGCATTTTAAAATGAATCAGACAATGTGTCAGAAAGTTCACTGTTGTTGACCAGGGGGACTTGAAAACACTCTTTATTTTATCTCAATTTTATGACTGTGAAAAAAATAATCGTAAATACTGCACATGGTGTAAAGCCGTACTTGAAAAATAAAATTAACTTTGTAACTCGTAATCACCGTGGCATTTCTTCCATAAAATACAGTATTTCAAACACTTTGATGCTAATAATAAACATGAATTTTACAAAATCTAAATTATTTATAGCATTTTTTATCTGGAAACACATTATGAATTAAAATAAATTAATATGCATTTTAGCTAAATAAGAACTCATTATCACTGTTAAATGTGCTATTTGTCGTTCTTTTTATTTCTGAAAGTTTATTTAAGTATACTATCCTTTTATTATTAGATATATCAAATTTATTTTCTGCATGCCAGGATATAGTTCTTTATTTCCAGCAGACTTACGTACATGCAGGAGAGGCAATTTTTTGTGGGAAGTTGGGGGGGATTTTGTGATAAGATATTGTTTTATCTATAATCAATAAAAATACTTTTTTATCATCAATCATAATGTTAATTTTTTAATGTTTAATCTTTTAAAGTCAATTGAGAAATTTTTATTTTTTAAATCGTAAAAGATAAAGAAAATATTTTTAAAAATAGAAAGGAATGGAGGGACTTGTATGTGTCAATGATTCAACTCAAACAACATTCAAATTGACTCCCTCCTTTTTTCTTTTTTTTTGTTCAAGCAGTTGTTCTACAAAACACCAGATTGCTAAGCAGCAATGAATTCAGGAAGTGGCCTGGAGGAGGGAAATCTCCCACTAAAGCATCAAAATGTTTCCCTCCAAAAGATTTGAAAATTAATGTTTTCTAATACATTAAACAGTGGTAGAATTGATAAAAAAAAGTCACTGGTACCAAGGACCAGTAAACATAAGAGTTTACTGGTCCGCAGATAACGTCACTGGCCCGCTACATAAAATTCTATGAACTACCTTTAACCCTTTGAGTGACACCCCTCCCCTCCTCCTCCTAGAACATAAACCAAACTTCCTTTCAGTTACCCAAAATTTTCGGCATAATAAAATGTAAAATTATAATTTGCCAAAAATTAAATAAACAGTACATAAACAAAAACTATAAAAGGTACTTTTTGGTTAGTCAGGCGCCAGTGTTATACACACACACACACACACACACATATACATATATACATACACATATATGTACATATACATTTGTATGTATATGTATATATATATATATATATGTGTGTGTGTGTGAGTGTACATATATGTGTATGTATATATAACACTGGCACCCAGCTAACTGAAAAGTACCCTATAAAATTATTAATTATGTATTTTATTTCCGATTATTTATTTGAACTGACTAAGTTTTAATGCAATTTTTTATTTATTTATTTAATTTTGTAAATAAAATAAAATTCTGTGATTTGTGTTTGGTTGCTGTTTTCTCAGGGACAGCTAAATTTACGTTTACCTGTCAGAGAGGGGAAAAAAGTTACTGGTCCTGTAAATTTTTTAAATTAGTGGTCCAATTGAATTTTTAGTGGTCTCGGACAAGCGGACCACCAAGGATTTCGAACGCTGTTAAAATTGAATGCTGCTTCCTCCCCCTGAAATTCCATACTGTCGCATCCAGAGCTGCAAAATTTTCTCCCATAGATAAATTTTTGAATTCAGCACTGTTTCTAAGACACAAATGTATATAAATTTATAAGTAGTACTTTCATTTTATGAAATTAAAATGATAATTGGACAGAAATTTATACATTTAGATTTTTTAAATTGAAAAACTGTCATTATACATAAAAAATAATCATAAATGTAAACATTGTAAAAATATTATATAACAACTAAATGGGATTTTTTTCAGAAAGCAAAAATGTGAATAAGAATATTATGCATCTGTGATTAAAACAAAAAAACTTAAACCAGATATTGAATAAAAATAGCAATTAATTCACTGGAGACATCAACAAAAAAAATTGATATCGATAAAATCAAATTCTCCATAGTATCAATAAAACATATTGTTATCGCTCATCATTTGACCAAATACAAACAGACAGACAGACTTTAATATAATATACAGCCCTTTCTTAAACAAGTGTCTTATGAAAGCTGCACTGAATTTTGATACTTTTTTATAATTGGAAATGTGTATCTTTCATCAAGTGCCAGATCATGTTAACAAGATAGTCATCATTACTATTTTGAATCTCTCTGTATAGTTTAAGTGAATAATATTATTAATACAAGCATTTCAGTGTGTTTATATTGAATGCCCACTTTGTTATTTTTTAATCCTTTGGGTTTTAATTTGTAGTCATATACAAGGTATTATAGCAAATATTAGTATCCATATAAGAAAAATATCATCAGAACATAATTTAATAAGATCATAACTCTTTATAAGACTTCAAAAAATCATAACTTTAAACAAGTTTTTTTAAAGCAGTCATTTTTTTTTTTTTATTTGGAAATTTATTTTGAAAGTAATGAAATATATTTCTAATCTGGTTTAAGGGCAGTTGGAAGTCCCTATACCTACCATGTTAAATTGATGTACAGTCGTGGAAAAAAAAAAAAAACTGAACACCTCCTACTAACTCCTCAACAAATTATCGTAGACGAAAGTTACTGGTACCGAACGATTGGAAATAAAGTCTACTTTTAAATGATGTATATAAAATTTGCTTAGGGGGCCATCTACATATTAAAACGAATCCAAACTTCATTTTTTTCAATGGCAATACCCAATTTTAACACGATATTTCAAATCTTCGGTTCAAACTATGCCTAGACACCAAATTTCAAGTCATTTGAACAATAAGTTTTTGAATTATAAACATTCAAAATTTTGTGCTTCTTATAATGCATGATAATGTTAATGCATTATAATGTTAATTTACATTTTCATATTTTCATTAATATCTCTTGAAATTATACTCCTAATGTGCTAATTTTTTGTGTAGCAATAATACTAAAATATCCAAACATAAATACGTTGAATTTGCAATTTTTATATTTTTATAATATGAATTATGAAATTAACATTCGAAAAAATTATGACTTGCAACCTACATTTTTTTTTTTTTTTTGATGGATTTAGATTTATTAAGTCCTGCTTTATGGAAATCCAAAATTTCACATTTTTCTTCCAAGTAGTTTTCAAATTATGTTTAAAAAATGGCAAAATGAGGGTTTAAGGGGTCGTCTATGATAGAAGTGACTAGATATTTTGAAATTTCTTATGCTATCCTGTAATCTAGCAGTCTTCAATGACTGCTTGAGTAGCCCTTAAGCTGCCTTGATCAAGAAGGGGCTCTCTCAGTCAACTATCGAGTACTGAGCTTCAATTTGGATACAGCCCCTAAAATACACTCCTTTTTAAAATAATTAATTTCGCAGAAACTTAACATACAAATTGCATAAAAATTTGTTTTAAGGCTAATTGAAGGGTGTAGAGTTCATTTATGCTGTCAAATTTGTGTACACTGCTATTGAAAAAAAAAAAAAAAACGAAGTTATGGTTTATTTTAATATGTAGATGACCCCCTAAGCAAATTTTATATGCATCATTTAAAAGTAGACTTTATTACCACTCGTGTAAAAACAGAACCATTATAAGATGACTCCTGTGTCTGTCTGTCACAGCCATTTTACTCTTAAACTATGGAACGTGGAAAGTTCAAATTGCTGGAAGTAATAAAGATTATTGACCCACATAGTTACAGATTATTAAACATTCACAAATATATTTAGGAAAAAAGTACAGTGGCTAATAAAGTTACTTGAAAAAAAAATATTTTTGTATATCGTGTGAAAGCTTTCATAACACTGAACTCAAAAATATATTTCTTTTAATTTAGGTATTATATTTTCAGAGATATCGTCGAAAATGTAGTGAAAAAATATGCCCCCCCCCCCCTCTATTTCCGAATCTACTGAAACTAAAATTATGAAAAAATTAGAGGTGTCGTAGACGTTAATTTAAACCTTGCAGGAAAACTATAGCAATTACCCTACGTCACATAGTTTTTGAGAAAAGTGCATTTTTCACACATTTCAATTTCCGGGCATTCAGTAAAGGTGTTGAGGAGCACTTGCCATACCTATCATAGCAGAAGTATAAAAGGATTGTTGATAATGATTTAAAAAAAAAAAACATCATTAATTAGCCGAGATATTAACCCTTAAAGACACAGACGGTTTGGACATGCATAATCACAGGGGCGGCGTTGGTGTACTCTATGTACCATCAGCTTTTAAAGCATATGTAACAACTTTTAATGATATATTTGTGTAATGCAATTGCCAGCAGCAGTATAAAAGCAAAACACATGTCAAATTGTTAAAAACAGACTAATTTATAGTGGTGTACCAACTAGTACTTTGGCCGAGTACCGAGTACTCGGCCACTGACTACTCGGCCGAATACCGAGTAATTGTGTAATAAGAAAAAAAAAAACACTGATGTGCGCATAAATATAAATATACCTGTGTACATATATATATATATACACATCTGTGTGTACGTATGTATATATAATATACATATAAATTAACCAATTAAATTTGAAATTTATTTGTGCACCTTTTAAAGACAATTTTTGACAATTCAAATCAGTAGCATTAAAACAGTAGCAAAAAAAGGAGAATTGACTCATAACAAGTACAATTATTAACCAATATAAAATTAAAACATTCTTCAACCCTCCAATTTATTCCGATACCTGAAATCTGTCTATCAAAAATAAAAATGTTTATTGGTTACTGTAACAAAACAATTCATTGAATAATGCAAAACATTTCATATTTATTTTGTAACTGTACCTTATTTTCTTTTGATTAAAAATAAGAAAGAGAAAAATAAAAAGAAAGGTATAAAAAGAGATACAGGCTTTCTTAACAGAAGACTTATGTAAAACTGATACTCATTTGCATGGTGGTGGTGGGGGGGGGGGACTTTTCTGATTAGGGTCAGGTGGGGTAAAATAGGTCAAAAAACAGCACATTTTACAATTGCACCTTTATAGGAAAAAAAATAAAAATTCCACCACTGAAAAAACAGCTCAGAATATGCAAATGGACACTTCTTATTACATTTTAAGAGAAATATTTTTGAATTAATAAATTTTTGGAACTGATAAACAAGATTTAAAATGTGTTGTTTATGACTTGTTTTACCCCATAGGGTGGGGTAAAATAAGTTGGTAGTGGGGTAAAATAAGTCATGCTAAAAACAGATTCTATTACACAATTTACTGAATACTATTTCTGTAAGTATATACATAAATGTGAAAAGAATGAAGAAGAACACTTATAGAAAAAAAAATACTGTCCCCTGTGGTTCATTTCAGGTTCTGGAAGGACCTAACTATTTGTGATACATCAACTTCAGATCATCTATTTCTGGAAATACAAAGTGAGAATTTCCACTTTGCTTAGTAAATTTTACAATGTAGGCATCATTAATTTATGAAAGTATGCCATGAAATATTTGCTCTTTTTTCCCCAAACTCTACTTGCACCCATTTCCCAACTTTTAACGAATGATCATTATCAATCTGCTCTGAATCAGGACATGTTGTATTTTCTTCTGAAGAAAAGTTGGCATTTTTCTTCCGTTTATTTAGAGATATCTTAGTTGTTTTATTCTCCCTGTGGACTTTTTCAGCATGAAGTCTATCCAGTGTTGTTGCTTTTGTGAGAATTTCACACGTTTTTCTTTGCATATGAGTTCCCTTTTCTTTGGGTATTCTTCACTGCATCTTTGCAAGATATTGAGTGTGCTAGTGATAATATGCTTATGATTGCAGCTTCTATATGTTTAAAAAGAGAACCTAAACTTGATTCATCTTGTTCCCTGTATAAAGATACAGACGGTTCATTTGTTGTTGAGATCCTAGATGTATTCACAACTGCATTTGAAGTTGATGGCACTGCTTCAACTACATCAGTTTGGTTTGACTCTGTAGCATAGTTTTCTAGAACTCGTTTCTACTCTTTCTTAGGAGGAAACAAGCCACTTCCTTTAAACCCTCCAACTGCATTTTCTGATGGAAGTTTTTCAAACAGTTTGTTTAACAATGAAGGGAAAACTGCTTTTGATACATTCTGCAATCGACTCTCCTGATACCAGTTCTTTAGAACTCTTTTCCATGACAACTTTAGAGGCCCAAAAACACCAACATCAAGAGGCTGTAGGGCATGGCTTGTATTAAGTGGGAGACAAAGAAGTATCGCCTGATTGTTTAATGCTTTTTTAACTGTTCCATATGTTAAGTGGCTCCCATGACCATCAAAGATTAGCAAAACTGGAAGTGCAAGTTTCATCTTTGATATGGTATCGATAAAGAATTGATACATTTTTCAAATATATCATCTTGCATCCACCCTGAAGGACTGACTGCAAAAATGGCTCCATCTGGACCACCTTCTGCCCATGTATCATACAGATTCTTGCCTTTATACACAGTTAAATGTGCCATGTATTGTCCACAGAAAAGTACTGTGTTCATTGTTTTGCCATTAGTAGCCACCACACCATGAAAAAATAAAAATGGAACAATTATTTTAAATTATGCCTGAAAGCAGCATTTTTAATTTTACTTCAGTCTATTTTAAAATCAGAACAAACATATTTATCACCATAAAAGCGATTTTAAAAGAAAAATTGCAATTATATACATTGTGTATGCTAAGCCTAACCTGCAGCAAAACATGACCTATTTTACCCCACACAGGTTTTTTTGTCCTAAAATATTTGTTTTTGCAGTTATAGTTTTCAAAATGTAGAAAATTAGTCTTGATAAAGTACTTTATCTAATAGAATTGTAAAAAAATGTCAAGTTAGCTCTAAATTTTCTGAAATCAAAAGTTTTTATGACCAACACATGCATGTTTCAAGCACAAAAACATTAAATTGCTATAAACTGTAACTACAGAGTAAAAGCTGAAGTTAATTTCACATGCAAAATAATGAAAAGTATCAATATTACTATATAAAAATGTCAACACAAAAATAAAAACTCATTTGTTTATTTTTTTAGAATTTTTTCATAACTGACCTATTTTACCCCATGACTTATTTTACCCCACCTGACCCTATGTGCAACCTTGCAAAAAAATTCTTAGTGCACCTTCAACCACTGTTTATTCTGAACGTATATTTTCAGAGGTAGGCCAAATTTATAGTAGTAAAAGCAATGCCCTGTTCACTGATAATGTAGAACGTTTGGTGTTTTTGCACCATAACTTGAAATATAATAAATTTAATTATTAATTTTTTTATTAGATTTATTGTATTTTCAGTTTCTTTATCCAAAATAAGTCTTTTCTGTTTTCCTATATGTTTAAAAAGAACTTATTTTTATTTGTATAAATGTGAAACTAAATTTTAATCTGGAATTATTTTGCAAGGGTTTTTTTTCTTAACTTTTTCTATATTTTGTAGACATATTGTTAAATACCGAGTAAATAGTTTTATGAATTATTGCATATATTATACATTGATATTCGAATAACTTTTTACTGATCAGTTTTAAATTCATATGCTTAAAAAATGAAATTCTTACAACTAATCGGTATTGCCCGAGTACTCGGCCAAAATTTTGCCGAGTGGACTGAATACCGAGTATTTACCGAGTACTCGGTATGGCTCTACTAATTTAATTAGAATTAATCATATAATTACTATGGGATTCACATATAGTTTGCTTTAAGTGGAACTCTCAATACACCTCCTGTGTCTTTAAAAGTTAATTAAAAACCTATCTGGAAAAACACGGCACTGACCAAGGTGGTATTGCAACTTTGCGACCTCCTTTCAAAGCACTTAGCACAATGCCATGTTCAAACATTGTACAAAGGTTTTGTTTTACCTACACTGTAGAAATGAAGGATTATTACTACTCTGAATTTAGTTTTATGAAATGCCAAATGAAGTTTAAATATGTTGTAACTCTTTTATTGTCAGTACTGAATTAAGTTCATCATAAACAGATTAGGATAATATTAAAAAAAGTTATACAGAATAGCAATATTTGATATTATTTAGGCTTCATATCTCTTTGAACTTTTATGGTATACCCATTCATACTTTTCTAGTATATACAGCTATACCCAATCCTACATTTTATAGTTTTTTACAAAGTCTTATTATTCTTTTAGCAACAATTTTTTTAATGATACAGCTCATAATTCATATATTTACTGTACAGAACCCTCTGAGTGTGAATAATACTCGCACTTGACCGTTTATTTCAAAATAGTCTTCTTTACATTCAAACATTTCTCCTGTTTCCTTGAAAATTTAAAAATTGCATATCGATTTAAGAAATTTTCTTTATAAAATCATAAATCTGGCCAAAATTTATAATGGATTTTTAAAAACTAAATTTGTTGTTTCAATACATAATCAGATGTAAATTTATTTTTTTTTAAAATAAGATCAATTATGAATGGCCATAGTTATTATCTTAAAGTGATTAGTGTTTTTTAGATTATTTTTTATGCTAAAATACCTGCATAAAATATATTTTTTGTTTAGAACCACTCTCCTTTTGTAACTTTTATATTTATCTATGTTTTTTCAGCTACACACTGACTCATAAAAGGCCTCTAAAATAATCTCCCTTATTTTTGTCTTCTCATGTTGACAAGTTTGGTTAAAAGTAATCTAGAAAAATCAATAAATCTTACTCATCAGAGTAATGTTTCCATACTCATAAAAGTTTATTTTCAATAAACTATAAGTTTTATCTGATGCACATACCCTTTTTCTTTATAGGATATTTTTGTACCTAATAATTATTATTTTATTATTAAATTCATCTGATGTGTTTGGTGAAAATGTACTTGTGATGGTGTTTGAAAACTGATTTTCCACATCATTTTGTAAAAAAATGGTATTTTGCCCATGAAAAACTCTTTGTGTTGTAAGTGCAAAATAAGGTAGTGAGCCCCTGCTAAAAACCCTCATAAGAGTAAAATTTAAGAATTTTTTTTTTCTTTATCTTGTGATAGCTTTCTTTTAATTATTAGTCAATGTTTGTTAATAATTTTTACTGTATATCCTTTTTTCTAGATCTAAAGAGGGGAGTAAAAAAACGCTTAAAAGCGAACTATTTTCTCCTGTAAAATGCGTAACAGAAAATAGAAGTCTTCTTGAAGAAAAGGAAGGTAAAGTATAGCTAGAATCTATCTTTTCTTCTGTGGATTTAATTTTTTTAAATATATGGATATACAGTCGGACCTCTATTTAACAAACCTCTGTTTTGCGAATTTCTCTATTTTGCGAACTTTTCCTTGGAACCAAGAACATTTTGCGAATTTCTTCGTAAAATAACCTCCAAATAGCAAAGTGCATTCTCTATTTAACGAACTTTTTCTTGTAATCTAAATTTTTTTTCTCCCCATTTCTCAAAATATTTCTGGACATTTGAAACTTATTCTTTCTTTAAACACATTTTATGATGTTCAATGGCCTTGAACTGGTTTTACAAGGCACCTTCTTTGTCAGCAATGAGAATTCGGTAAGTATGGAGGACAAAGACGATAATCCCTGAGTAACTTAAATAAATGTGGATATAGATGAGAAAAAAAGAAGAAATTAACCATGATGTGCTGATTGATGATTGTATTTTACTTAATTCTGAAATTGAAACCTCGGACACACTATCCGAATTGGATATTTTCGGCAGTGTGAAAAATAAAAACAATACAGCAATGAATTACGATGAAGACGAATATGATGATGACGATAGAAATGATCATTATACAGGAATTAATAAAACTTCGTATGATGAAATGCTAAAATCAATGTAAACAATCAGACGTGGATTATAGTTAGAAGAAAAAACGCATGAAGGGGTTTTTGGTGCATTGCAAAAATGCGAGACGTATTATGAGAGAAAGCACTTTTTTAAATAAAAAACTCAGGCAAAATTAACAGTTTTCAGAAATTAAATTTAAGGACGCATATGTTAATGTATGGTAAAAATTATTTGTTATAATAAATACGATAATGTTCCTAAAATTCAATAATTTTAATGTATAACTATTTACTTTAAACAGAAAATACAATATATTCCCGGACAATGTTTTGTTTTCCTTGCAGATTTCAAAGATTTAAACACATAGAAAAAATGAATTGATAATGGATATTGGTGGGTAAAATAAATCGATATAATTTATTGTGATTAATTACTTTTAATAAAAATATTTAGTGTTTATGAATTTAAAATCTGTTTTATGTAGTTTAAAGTATTTTAAAAGCTGAATCTCTATTTAGCGAATTTTCCATATAACGAACTTTTTTCCGAGATTCAGCAACTTCGTAAAATAGAGGTTCGACTGTATTAACAGGGATGCCGTGGACGCGCTATAGCGCGTAAATTATGTGAAAAATCTGAGACGGGACGCAAAAAATAGCTCTTACTTCCCGTGGGATGCGTAATTACGTCAAAAAATCGCGGAAAAAAAGCCGATTTTCGTCAAAGAATCGCGAAAAAAGCGCAAATCTCATCAAAATATCGCGAAAAAACAGCGATTTTCGTAAAAGGGCCGCGAAAAAATAGTGTATTTCGTCAAAGGATCGCAAAAAAAAAAGCGAAGTCAAAAAATTGCAGAAATAAGTGCAAATTTCATCAAAATATTGCGAAAAAACGCGATTTTCGTAAAAGGGCCACGACAAATTAGTGTATTTCGTTAAAAGATTGTGAAAAAATAGAGAATTTCGTCAAAAAATCTCGGGGGAAAAGCCGAATTTTGTCAAAGAATCATGAAAAAAAGTGCAAATCTCATCAAAATATTGCACAAAACAGCGATTTTCGTAAAAGGGCCTCGAAAAAATAGCGTATTTCGTCAAAGGATCATGGAAATAAGCTTAAGTTTTATCAATATCGCAGAAATGAGCTCAAATTTCATCAAAATATCGCTGAAATAACATCAAATTTCATCAAAATATATCGAAAAAATGCGATTTTCGTAAAAGGGCCGCGACAAATTAGCGTATTTCGTTAAAAGATCATGAAAAAATAGTGAATTTCGTCAAAAAATCGTGGAATAAAGCCGAATTTTGTCAAAGGATCACGAAAAGTGCGCAAATTTCATCAAAATATCGCGGAAAAAGCCGATTTTTGTCACAGGATCGCGAAAAAATAGCGTATTTCGTCAAGGGATCCCCCCAAAAATAGCGAATGTCGTCAAAAAATAGTATAAAAAAGGTTTTCTTCAAAGAATCGCAAAAAAACCCACAAATTTCATCAAAATATCGTGAAAAAAAAACACTAGTTCCGTAAAAAGGCTGAGACAAAACAGTGTTTTATCAAAAGATTGCGAAAAAATAGCAAATTTCATCAAAAAATCGCAGAATAAAGCTGAATTTTGTCAAAGTATCACGGAAAAAACACGATTTTCGTGACAGGCTAGCGAAAAAATAGTGAATTTCGACAAAAGGATCGTGGAAAAAACTCGAATTTCGTCAAAATAACACGGAAAAAATGTGAATTTAGTCAAAGCACCAAAAAAGATGTGCAAACTAAACTTATAGGTAGAAAATTCATAAAATGGGATTTAATTTTTTTATGCGATTCTTAAAAATACAGAATGATTTCAGTGTACTTTGATAATGTATTCAGTAGGTGGACCAGTGAAAAATCCCCCCCCCCCCCCCCCCCCCCCCTTCTTACTGCATTGAAATGTCTCCCACCTTCAGAACATTTAGGATTTGATGTTTATTGATGATTCAGATGTAAATTTCCCTTCCAACTAAAATATCTGATTCTAACACAGATCTGTGCTGACAAATAATTCAATGGGAAGTATAATGAAAGCAACCATTCATTCAACAAAAAGTATACCTTTACTTAACATAAGTATTCTTTTTTTCAGCAAAAATATCTTTTTCAATAAACCTGTCTTTGCCCCTTTTTAAAAGAAATGCAAACAATAGTGATACTTGTTAGTGGAACTTGTTATCTTCTACTCTCAAATAAACATTATTTTACAATTAAAATTGTATTTTGCATTTTTACTTTTAAAAAAGTAAAGAAAATTTCTCTTAATATTTTTTAAAAATATCTTATTTGAGTGCAAATAATTCTGGTTTTAATTCATTATTTAATTATTATTAAAACAATAATTAATGCACTTCATTTATCTTTTCCAAATAAACAAGTTTACTCCTTACGGATTCCTTAAATTATAAGAAAGTAAAATTTTAGCAGCTGCAATAATTTAATTGAAGTGTATACAAGAAAAAAAATGGAGACTTGTATCTTGCACATTGAATAATACTGCCTGTATAATCACCTTTCTTAAATAGTGTGCATAGCATGATAAATTCTCCTTTAAGGGGAAACATTTATTTTTTGCTTAAAAAATTCTTTGAACCTTCCTGAATCCATTGGTATGGGCAGTTTTTTTTTTTGTGTGTGTTTGATCAAACTGTGCAAGAACACATAAGTTAAAAGTGTCTTAATTTTTTTATCTCTCTGAAAAGTTGCACTTTTCAGCTAAAAACCTCAGGGCCATTCCAGGGTAACGGAATGACAGTTTAATTAATAAGTAGATGTTGTTTTAATCCTAGAACTAAAAAATATTGGAATTAGAAATTTTGTTTTATCTGAACTTTAAACTCCACCATTAACTTTCATTAAATATATTTACTAGTTAGGATTTAAGTGATTAAGAATAAAAATAACTGTAACTTTATTCATGGTAACGGAATGACGGGTTTTCTACACTAGTATTTCTCCACGAGCTTATAATGTAAAATTCAGCCAAATGGTAAATAATAAAGCTTGTATGAAAATGACGGAACCAACATGGTACTAATTATGAAATATTCTTGGGTTTTCGAATTTCTAAATTAATAAATAGTTATAGAACAATGCAAAAAGAAAATCTTACTCTGGTAACGGAATGACAGTAACGGAATGACAAAAAGTTCCATATAGTTTGTAAGCTTCTTTTTCATTTTAAAATTATTGAAATTAATACATAAATCACTGTAAACTGATTACACATTATTATGCAGTTATACAGAAGTCAAATACAAATCTATTTCGTATAGGGCAGAGGGGGGCACAGGTGAACAGGACATATTTCACTGTTAATTTGAAATAAAAATATTAAAAACATTACCAATAGATAGTAGTACTGGTTCCATCTTTTGGCTGAATTTTCAGAACAATAAGCCATTTTGATTTCTGGTAGTTGTAATTTGTTTGTTTTAGAAGGTGTGAAGTAAAAAAGTCTTCTAAGTTATTGAAGTAAAAATCCATTCAAGACATTTTTTAAAGTAGAATATCAGTGTTACATTCTATAGTGGCATTAATTAGGTAAGTCTACAAAAAGTTTTGTTCCCTTATTTCAATTAAAAATATCTTTTTTTATAAGTTTGGCTAAAGTTGGTAGATGCAGCACTTAAAAACAGAACATATGGGGGAGGATGTGAACAGTTCACAAGTGTATTTTTTAAGTCTGTAAATGCATTATTATTTTTTTTAGTTTAAATTTAATTACTCTTATCAAACATTGAGCTATAAATTCAATGTTTTTAGGATTTCTTCACAGTTTTAAGTTACTGGAAGTTTAACAATTAAAAGTGGTGACTTTCTGTAAAAACCAATATGTTTATTTGTTATTATTTAATGATTTCCAGTTTTAAACATATTTATTTTTTCTTAGCCCATATTAAAGTATTTGTATGATATTTTATTTTATGAAAGTAAAATTTAGCTGGCCAAAAAAAAGTGAAAAGTACTATATTGTGATAATCATCAATTGTATTGCACCAATGTGCACTTTGAACTTCCCTTTGCATTTTATGGTGAAGTTTTCAGCACAATCTATTTGTATTACTGCCTACTTCTCAGAAACATTAGCATTTAGAACTGCAAAGAATTTTTGTTTCTGTCGTTTGATAAATGTGTGCTTTAAAAAGTAACATATTTTGCTCTTATGTCTGACATTGAATTAAAGAACCTGTGAATGAAAGTTTTGTGCATTTATTATTAATTTTCTGCCATTGCTTCCATTTGATAGTCTCCTCGGATTTGTTCTCCGAAACTACATTAATATTCTCTTGAAAATAATTTTGACAAATTTTACATTCAGAAATCATACATGTTTCTGACTCTTGATCACAAACAACAATAGCTATGAAGTCTCTAAATGGTTGAGGAAAGTCGTTGATCACAGCAGTTAGACCTTCAAATCAAAAGTCTGACATTTTCATGGTACAAACATACACTTATATGTTTAAACCAGTTAGGGTTATTAAAGAGAATGTTTATTTATGGTTACAGTTATAATAGAAAAGTAAAATATAATAATAATTGACTGAGAATGATATTGATTGGAATAAAAGGAAATGTTTCAACATCAAAACTTGTCCAACATAAAATTCATTATTCTTTCCCTTTTGTAAACTATATGAAAACATAAGATTTAACATTTAATTTATTTAAACTAGGTATAACTTCACTTGGCATTAATACTCTTTGATTTTAATAATTATTTTGACTATCAGTGCATATTATTTATTGCATTGTCATTCCGTTACCATATTTTGTCATTCCGTTACCATTATTTTTGTCATTCCGTTACCAAGTTTTAAGCATGAAATTATTTAACTTGGATGTTGTGGTGTTTTTTCTTCGATTTACATTCAAAACTGGCTTTGAAGGAAAAATATCTAGTGTCTAATGCAAACAGCCAATTAATAAGAATACTTTTTAGTAGTTTTTGGTAACGGAATGACATCTGAAACTTAGTTAAATAAAATCGTTAAGTTTAAAAAATATATACCACCCACAATAAAAATGTCCTGTAGAATCTAAGAAAACAGTCCAAAGGTTACAATTAATATAACTATAAAACATGTAGATAGTATAAAGTTCATCAGATTGTTTAAGCAAATATGTGTGTATTAGGTGCTCTCAATCATTAACGACAACAACATACTTTATTGGCATATATTTTTAATTTTAGAGATCATATCACTTAATACTGACTGTAGCTGAATAGTTGAATGTTTTCTGATTAAAATGACATATAACACTAAGCATTTTAATAAGTTTGAAATTTCATGACTCATGTCTCCTTTATCATGGAATGGCCCCTCATTAACTCTTAAAGTACTTGAACAATTTCAATAAAAAAAATTTGGTGGTAGAGTATAAATATAAGATCATGTGTGGCTGGCAGTTTAAAAAAATTTTAGTTTCAGAATTTTTTTTTTTTTTTCCGAAAATAGAAAATTTCTGAAAAATTGCCATTGCTCTAAAATAAAAAGTTTTAGTTACAGAAAAAAAACTGTCTGCCATAAGTCTTGAACTTAATGCAGTGAATCAAAATTTCATCAAAATCTGTCTGGTAGTTTCCGAGGAAACAGGTCTTAAAGCTTGCATATTTTCCTCTATGATTGCACCCAGTCTTGTCTTCCCTCAATACGTGAATGAATTTGTCATGTTTAGAGCAACCAAACAAATTGTGTAATTAGTACTTGATATAGTGCCATCTTTGCTTGCAAAATTAGTAATTCTCGGTAATAATTGTAAGCATTATTTAGATATTGATATGGGATATTAATATAAAAGTCGTAAAAAAAAAAGTGTCTTTGGAACAAAGGAGGAAAGGAAAAAACTTTTATTAGAAAGTAATTGAATTGAAAAAATATAAATTGAAACAGAAACAACTCAAGAGAATGATTTCAACTTTTCTAAAACATTCTTGAAGCATACAATGCTCTTCCTTACTTTTTCAAACTGTATTCCAATTTTCTCTTTGCTTTGGTTCATTTTTTCCTTATCCATTCTTTCGATTCACCTTCTACCAGCTCTTTCCTTATCTTCTTTCTGCAGTGCCCCAGTGTAAAAATACCCGGATTCAATATCCACACTTTGGAGTACCTTACAGCGAGCAATGTTCCCGTCATTGAAGGTGTTTTCACTGCATCATAAACTCCAAAATGCAGGATCCTCAGGGTGACAAAGTTGGTTTTTGGAACTCTAGTCCAAATGAGGTTATTGAAACTCATTTAGATTTTGGATTTGACCATGCAGACACTTTTTCAGTAGATCTGGAGGAGCAAGATCTATGAAAATTGGTTTAATTTCTTGCATTATTGCTGGCTCCAGATGAAAATGATCTTTGTGATCATAAATTGTATTTTCCTTTTGGGTTTTTTTTTTTTTTTTTAATTTACTCCAAGTTTCGCCACATAAATCATAGCACGTAGAATCACTTGTGGATGATAAATGAAAAAATAAGCTCCAAATTCCTTTTTTCCTCCACACAAAAATTATACTTTCTTATTCTTGTGGCATTTCCATAGTAATTTTGAATGGACTCTATGGCTGAATCAGTCAAGCATTTTTTTTTTTTCGCGATAGGTTTATTATCACTCAGTTTTCTTCTTCTCAACTTTGTTTTTAGATTTCTCAATTTTGTCCCCCATTCTCTTTTGAATGTGACCAGTGCATTCTAGTTTTTAAATTTGATAATTGGACCCATGAGCTTTGCTTTCCATCACAAACTCTTTGGAGTCCCTACCACCTAAATATTTATTGTACCTCACATTGTATTTGTTGACTGATCTTCCAAATATTACTTTGGCCCAGCAATTTCCATCGCACCACTTGAGCCAAGAAAATTTGCTTTGCAGCTTTCAAGATGTACATTAGTGAGTTTTTCCTGGCATTGGACAAAACAAAAACATGGAGTACATGTAAAATATATTTCTGTTACCAAAACAAAATCTACTATTGGGAGATAATTTTTTTATTTTACATAGTTTTACCTTGAAGTTATCTGCACTTGTTACACTAATTACTCCATTTAGGGATGTGTGCCCTCTTTTTTGCCAGGTCCAATCTACAGCGATGCAAAGATCTTTTTCATCTGAATTCAGTTCCACAGATTCTTCAACTGCCAATATCATAGATTGTTCAGCAATTTTTCCTGTAGCTTCTGAAATAATGTTTTCATACTAGTCAAGGGTGGCAGTAGATTCATCATTCCACAAAAGACTTTGCCTGCAGTTAATCCCCTGCCAATTGCCCTCAATCCATACACAAATATCAGATTGACAGACTTGTTTGATTTATCGACCTAAAATACAACAAAAAAAAATTTTAGGAATAAATTTTTATTTATTTTTGTTTAAATTTTTAGCATTTTACATTTGATAAATTTATGATAATGTTCAAATTATTAGGATTTGCTCGCCTTCTGAGTTGCAAGAAACTTTTTAGAATTTGAAAATTTTTGTTTCTTGTTGCACTTTAGACAACAAACTTTAAATTGGGAGGCTAAGCCCCGACTATGGATAATTGAAATTACTACTTGTCCATTGCAGCTAAAGCATTTCACTGTGGTGGTGAGTACTTCACAAAGAGAACCTGATAAAATAATAAAAAGAAAAGTGCCCAGTTAAACTGATGGCATTGAGCTCGCAGGCTATTCACACTAATTGTATATTATGCTCTTATTTCAAAGAATAATTCTGCATGAAATTCTGCATTTAGCTAAATTAAGGGAGGATTATCCCCCCCCCCCCATGTTCCCTAATTTATACTTAACCAATGAACCTCCAAAACTAATCAGGGAAGCGTCTTATCAGAATGAGCCTATATAAAAAATAAAATTTGAAGCAAATCGGATATTTCTATCAAGAGTTATCACGTTATGTACAGAACCTGCGGGCACATTAGCTCTCAGGTTTTGATAGCCTATGAGCTAAAAATTGCACAAACATAGCTTTTTTTGCAATAAGCACTGTGCAGACAAAAATCATTAAATATTATTCCACCTGTATGACAACAATTTTTAGGACATATATAAACAGAAATAATTACATTATACAAATTCTAAGTTTTCTAAAAAAGATAGGTAAGACTTTTTGTTCAAAACTTTATTTTATTTCTATTATTTCATATCTGTCCTCGCTGTCAGATTCCTCATATTGATCTTAATTGACACTAATTTTGGAATAGGAAGAAGAAGCTGGAGTACTGTCACTCTGTAAAGTTTCGTCTAGCATTTCTGGAGATCTTGGCATCTTGAAGCTGGATGATGTAGGATTGTCATCAAAATTCGATATTTTACTTATTTTCTGCTGTCTTCTATCCATGAAAACTTTCTTTTTCTTTTTAAAAACACATTTTGGCTTTGTCATTTTGTAACAAAGTACAGGTTAAAAAAAGATCATACACGTCACAGTTCAACACAAAACAAAATACAAAAAGTTGGTGTCATTTGATTGAACTATAAGAAGGTTTTAAAAAGGTTTACAAACATTTGACCAACTATGACACTCCCAACATCTCTTCTGTTGATATGTAACCAGAAAACTTTGTCATTCGCAAAGAGCGGGAATTGTGAATATCTAAGTTTTTGGCTCTCCTGAAAAATTGTACTTTTTCAAGTAAAAATCCCATTATCTCATAAATTATTGAGTGATTTTGATAATTTTTTGGGGGGGATGGTAGAGTATCAATTTAAGATCATATGTGGCAGACAGTTTTTAAAAAAATTAATTAGTTTCAGAAAAAATAACTCCTCTTGAAAAATGGAAAAATTGCCATTTCCCTCAAATGAAAAGTTTTGGTTGCAGAAAAAAACTCTCTGCCATAAGTCTTGAGTCTCCAGTGAATATGGATTCCAAATTTCATCAAAATTGGTCAGGCAGTTTCTGAGGAAACGGGTCTTAAAGCTGGCATATTTCCTGTAGGATTGCACCCAGTCTTGTCTTCTTTTAAAAGAAGTACAGTAAAACCTCCCTAAAGCGACCATGTTCTGTTCGAATAAAAATTGGTCACTCTGAGAGGTGGTCTATATTAATGGAGGTCATGTTTAAATCTAGATTTTAGTTGTTGAAAAAATGTAACAATTAATGTTACTAAAATTTATTTTTCACATTAGGAAAAAATATGAAAATTTAAGTATCAAAACAAAAGTTAATTAAATATGTTAATTACTATAGAGTTTAAATTATGAATACATTGATGTTTGCTTTGATTTTATGGTTTTATCTTTCATAACTTTTATTTCTAAGTCCTTTGGAAGTTCATTAAATAAATGTAATTTTTCTTATAGGGCAGGGGAGTTTATGGACCGTCATTCTTAACTTATCATCAGAGTTAAATTCATTGCCTAGAAAGGTACAAAGGGGTTTAAACACTTAAAAGTTACCGGAATAAAAAAAATTCTAAACTTAGTTTAGAAGTTTGATGAATAGTGCACTCTCTGGAATTATTTTTCTAATAAAACCTTCTTCAAGCGACCAGGAAAAAGTGGAATTTGTTTAATTTTCTTTAAAAAAAAGGGGTCGCTCATGGAGGGAGTTGAACTGGGATGGTCTCTGAATAGAGGTAAAATTAGTATTGAGCCTATGGGAATAAATTTTGTTCCATGAAAAAATGGTCGTTCAAGGAGGTGGTCACTTAATGGAGGTGGTCTCACAGGGAGGTTTCACTGTACAATAAAAATCTCTTGTTTGCAAAGATAAAGTGATTATTGCCATTCTAAAAAAGATATAAATAAAATATTTCTTTGTGTATGCTGTTTGAATTTTTTTTTTCCCCTTCAAAATTTATTTTAAAAATCTAGGCACATTCCAATACATGAAGAAATAGATGGGATTTGATTGCAACCTGTGTATATGATTATTTGCCACTGCATAAAGTGGCAATTATGTATTCAAATTTCTGAAACCAGTAAGCAATATATTATGTACTTTGCAACATGAGCACTATCAGATTTTTGCAGAATAAAATGTGTTTGAAATGCTTTTTTCCAATTTTCCCCCCTTCCCCCCTTCTAATGAAGTGTTAAAAAATAGGGTGCATGAAGATGTGGCATACGTGAAATAATTCATCTGAGGAGACATCAGTATCGCTTCTGGTTCCTTCGATTGTTTCTTCTCTCTTGAAACCTGCTTGCCAAAATGAGTTTGCAATTGTCTTTTGTGAAACATTATTCCTTGTGGTAACTGATAAGTGCATCCGTAATATTTTTCAAGATCTAAATTAAAGATGATTCTTTTCGAAAGCAGTGTCCAGTAATTCTTCTTGAAAGAATGAATTCCTCTTTGATCTATCATCTGTAAAATTAGATGGCTTTTGGTGGAAGGAACACCACCTGGATCGACTGAAGTATAAGAACTTCAACGTGTGCAGTACAATTGTCTGCTATCAGGAGAATTTTGCAGTTTTTTTCAAAATGCTGGCCCAACTCTTTCAATCACTTCTCATATATTTTGCCAGTCATCCATGCTTTTTTGTTGGCAAAGTACGCTGATGGGAGCTTTTTAACGTTCTTGAAACATCTTGGGGTTTTATTTATTTTTTTTTAGGAATAGAAGTGGGATTTTCTCCGAGCCAGTTGTATTAGCAACAATCAATATTGTTAGTCTTTGTTTTGCCCTTTTCCCACCGTTGCATATGTCACCTTTAAAAGCAGAGTTGGGCAGTATCGAAAATACATGTATTTGAAATACATTTTCAAAATACATTTGTATCTTGTATTTTGTATTTTAAACCGATAAGATCAAAGTATTTTGTAATGTATTTTCTGATGGTTTTACAATGTATTTTGTATTTTGAAAATATTCAAAATACATTTTTTCCAAATTTCAAACTGCCATGTTTAAACCACACAGAGAAAAGCTGCGATTCACTAAAAGGAAATACACGACTGTCTGTTTTGATTAGTTTTCAAATTCTGTTCTGGAAGTTAATATAAACACACTTTTCGACTATTGCTGAAATAAGGAGGTTCATGAATATGTTGTTTTGATACAGCAAACGTATTCTCGCTGATTAGTTACAAAAATAACTTTTATATATCTTAATGTTGCTGTGGGAATTACAAGAAAAAAGAACATGTATTGTGATAGGCCGGAAGGATCTTTCAGAGTTGCGCAGGTGCAGCACTCTATTACCGACAGTTGTCCGTTGACCATACATATAAAGAACTCAATTTTTTTTTTCTTTTTTTGTCTACTAGTTTTATTTAAAAATATTGTAGAAGGATTTCTTAAAAATTCGCCTGCTTCATTCATTATATAAATTTTGTAAAAAAATACATTAGACAGTAACCGCAAGAAAATTGCTACAATGAACCTTTAAAGGAACAATTTGACTATGAAAAAATGAAATGTATGACTTTGCAAATTTTGCATTCGAATTATTCCTACTTTTTATGAATATTTTACAAGTGCTGTCTTTTTACGAATGTAAGAGCTTTCATATTTTTTCTGCTCTATATTAAAAGTTTCAAGACTTTCATAGTAAGTGCAAATGATTTCTTATTTCTTTGCGCTTATATATAGTTTGATATTTTACCTGGTGTTTTAATTTTAAAACTGCTTTATACGAAGAATTCATACTTTTGTTAATAAAAATAATTCAACTTTTGTTAAAAATTATCTATTTTTTTTTCATTTATATTTTGGCATTCAGTAATACATATTTTAAATTTCGTATGCTTTATTTCTAAAAAGCACCATAATCGAAAAATTGTGCCCCAAATATTTTATTAGTGGATGGCCTAAAAAATCTTGCGTAGTTGGGAGCTCTTATTAAACACATGCGCATTATATAAAAAGAAAAAAATACATTTAAACCCATTTAAACAATTTTATTCGGTATCATTGTACGTATGAGATTATTATAAAATGTGCTCTTTTGTAGACATATACTAAAAAAGACTGATTGAAAAGACTGATACTAGACCAATTTGTTTTTACATTCTTGTAATAAATAAGAAGAAAGTATTGGTATCATGAAAATTTTCGACTTTCGTTTTTTGCTTGATTTACACATTTCAGGATACCTTGAAAGCGATTTAACTATTTTTGGGAAATGTGTGTCTGTCTGTTAGTCTGTGTGAGACACAATTTTTGTGGCCCTTCAACCTCAAGAACTAATGCATGGAGTTCAATAATAATCAAACTTCAGATTAAGATAGACCTAGGTATAAATTAGCTTTGTGTTTATTTCACCCAACAGTCGGCACTGCTATGCTTAACTATTTTATTCCATGATTAGCTATGTTGTAAGAACCAATACACAGCATTTCATCAAACTGCATGTAGACCGGAACGGAAATACTTGCCGATTAGCTTTTAGCGTATATCGCTTAACATGCTGGTTTTTTCATGATTTCCCCGATAACTATATCCAAAAAACTAATGGACAAAATTTAATCCAATTTCATATTATTTTAGATCTTCAAATAAATTAATGCTGATAAAATTTGGGGTGCATCGCTAAGGAGGTGGCGTTGTTTTGTTGTGTTGTGTTTTATGATTGCCATAACATGCATGTAAAAACTCACATTTTTTTTTGTTTTTTTTTTTTTCTCCACCATGTCAAAATGATCATATTTGTAAATCGAATTGAAATGAAATAAGTACCACGTAGATAAAAGGTACCTTTTTAAAATAAATTTTGTGACATTTATTTTATTTTTTAAAAAAAAATTGAAGTTGGCAGGTGTGCCGTGAGAGCTATATCTCAAGAACACGGAATTTCATCAAACTTCATCATATTCAGTTAGTATGTATAACATTCCGGTGTATATCGTCCTACAGATGATTTTTTTCTGTGCTGTGCTTTTTACGATTTTCGAGATTTTTATATCTCTGCAGCCATTGAATAGAATTGAAACCAAACTTTTTATGCTTTCTCTGAAAATCAATACTGTTTCAATTTTGGCTTCGAACACTCAGTAGCGTGCGATGCTATCTTATGCTTCGTGAAAGAGATTCCTTATTGATACATAATCTAGAGGCCTGCACAAGTCGGAATTTCCAGGCATGGGTCCGGCCCACCCCGCACAAAAGTAATCTTATCCCGGCCCGAATAAAAAATTAAAAGTTTTGACCGAGCATGGTTCGGCCCAAACAAAAATCAGTGAAAACAGGCCCGACCCTTTGGAAAATCAATTAAATGAGGCCCGATTCAATTTCTACAAAAAAAAACAAACAAAAAAAAAAACAAAATAAAAAAACAGATTTCTCTAACATACAATTAAGATTCTTTTAAAGAATATGTTGGGAGGGTGGTGTTGTGTGTTTGTTGCTTGCCCCTCCCACGTAAAAATTCAGCAGAGTGACTTGACAAATTAGTTTAAGTTATATATGAAACTTTAAAAATATAGTTAAAATAATAACTTTGACTAAGAATATGTTGAATTATATGCAACTTCATGAATCCTATATATATACTATGATGTTTCAGGGATAAGGTATGTTATGTATTGAAACATACTTTTATGCTACCGGAGTGGCAACAGGCCGCACGCACGCTATATGTAAATATACTCGATGGTCACTGCTTGATAGCTATGTTTCTGGCTTGTATACTAATATAATAAATAGGTTTAAGTTGCATTAGTATTAACTATTTATGTCTCGGTTAATACCTAACAATTGGCGACGAGGTAAAAGCTATTCAAGAAGCCCCTACTCCAACAAAGAGAGAGGAACTCCAAGCATTTTTGGGTCTACTGAACTTTTATCATGTCTTTCTACAAAGTAAAGCAACAGTGGCAGATCCTCTTCATCGCTTGCTAGACAAGGGAGCAGTGTGGAAATGGAAGAAAAGCCACGAAGAAGCTTTTCATAAGGTTAAAAATCTCTTATCAAGTGATTCCCTCCTTGTACATTTCGATGAAAAGAAACCAATCATCCTGACATGTGATGCTTCCCAGTATGGTGTTGGCGCTGTTCTCAGCCACAAATTGTCAGAGGGAGTTGAAGCTCCAGTGGCATTCTATTCAAGAACGATGAACCCAACAGAGCGTCGGTATGCTCAGATAGACAAAGAAGCCTTGGCCATCATTCAAGGGGTTAAGAAGTTTCACAACTACCTTTATGGGCAGAAATTCGAAATAAGAACTGACCACAAGCCTTTACTGGGCCTTCTCGCCAGCGATAAACCCACACCAACAATGTTGTCCCCAAGAATGCAGCGGTGGTCCCTAGCTTTAAGCTCATATGATTACCATCTTGTATACAAACCTGGTAAATTGATTTCTAATGCAGATGGACTTAGTCGTCTACCTCATCCACAGATGATTCATCATGGGACATCTTCTAATGAAGTATTACTCCTGGAGGCTCTGGACAAGCCTCCCATCTCAGCCAAAGATATTGCACGGATGACTATGCAAGACCCTATCTTAGCTCGAGTTCTCAACTGGGTTTTGAAGGGGTGGCCCGCTGAAAATCCAGACGCAGAATTCACCCCCTATTTCCAACGGCGACTGGAAATCTCAACCCACAAAGGATGCCTCCTTTGGGGATGCAGGGTCATAATACCCAGGAAGGCACAAGAACACCTATTGGCCACTGTCCACAGTTCGCATCAAGGCATCGTACGTACAAAGAGCCTCGCAAGAAGTTACATGTGGTGGCCAAAGATGGATAGTCAAATTGAAGACACAGTAAATAGGTACAATATTTGTCAACAAACACGACATGCACTTCCTAAGACACTGGGAACATGGGAATGCCTTAGAAAACCATGGTCAAGACTCCACATAGATCATGCTGGACCTTTTCAGGGATCCCTTTTCCTCATTGTCGTTGATGCATATTCAAAATGGCTAGAGGTTATTAAGGTATCGTCAACAGACTCACCTTGTGCTATTGAAGCTTTGAGGAAGCTTTTTGGCTCACATGGTATTCCCGACACCATAGTCTCAGATAACGGACCTGGCTTCACATCGTCTGAATTTGAACGGTTCCTTATTAGAAACGGAATCCATCATACATTCACAGCTCCTGGACATCCTTCATCAAACGGACAAGCAGAACGGATGGTGCAGACAACAAAAGATGCACTTCGAAGAATTGTTTCGGGGAATTGGAATACTAGACTTGCATCATTCTTATTAGCACAACATGCCACGCCCAATTCTGCTACCAATGTTTCTCCAGCAGAGCTGCTTATGAACCGCCGTTTGAAAACCTGCCTTGACAGGATCCATCCAGATTTTTCAGAGCCTAATCCTAAGGATCTGTCTAATTTAAGATTCCGGATGTTTGCACCTCTAGATTTAGTATATGCTCGAGGATTCCACCCTCACGACAAATGGGTACCATCTACAGTAATAGAAGTAATTAGCCCCACAATGTATGAGGTTTTAACGGATAAAGGTCTTGTGTGGAAAAGACACATTGACCAACTAAGACGACGCCTGGGCAGTCCTCGACATATGACAGACTCCGATAGTTCTTCAGCATATCCATCTAATGTCCCAACACCTTCACCGTTGAAGTCAGAATCAGTAGGAGACAGCGAGAACTCTGAGCCAGCAGGAAGCAACCAGGATCCAGTTCTGCCGACAAAGGACGTGGTTTCAGAGCCTAGGAAGATGGGCAGTTTAATTGGAACTGCACCTGCAGTGGTTGGAAAGTTGCCTGATGTTGCAAGTCCAGCGGTCCTTCCATCAAGACCAGTCAGAGCTAAACATCCACCAACCTGGCTAAAGGACTATGTTACATAGGGGGGAGGAATGTTATGTATTGAAACATACTTTTATGCTACCGGAGTGGCAACAGGCCGCACGCACGCTATATGTAAATATACTCGATGGTCACTGCTTGATAGCTATGTTTCTGGCTTGTATACTAATATAATAAATAGGTTTAAGTTGCATTAGTATTAACTATTTATGTCTCGGTTAATACCTAACAAGGTAAGTGTAAAATGTACTTACAGTAATGAGCCAAAATGATGAACAGAAGAAGGATTGATTTATTGGTGCTTGTTGTACATGAACTTGACTTCGTTCTTGAATTAAATTAATGGACACTTGCGACGATAGTCTACCCGAACTCGAGAACACTGCATCATTCGACGACATAAGTAACTTGAAATATATTATCCACACCTCTATCGCCGATTTAATTAACAATTCTCGATGAAACGTCTTAAAAATAAACCACTATGCTTAATAAATTCTCACAATTATATTGGTATTCAGCCATATACCATACATATTCGCTGACACTTCATAAAACATACCAAATAATACCATAAGTCAGCCTTCAAACATCGCACACTTCACACATTGCATACCTCGAAAAAATGAAATCGCTGTCCCTTTAAATCAGGACGAAAACCTATCGACCAATCAGAATCGACTATGCAATTTGCATAAGTCGGAAGATATTTAACATTTACTTATAATTTGAATAACATTTAATAAATATTACAATGACTTTAGAAAAATTACTTTAATATAAAAATGACTTAAAAAGATTATTTTACATGTTAATTAAATTTAAATACTTATCTTAAAAAAAATGAATACTAGCGAATGCGATCGCAAGTGAAATTGCCGTATACGGTCCACGACCGAAACGCGATACGCAACCATCCAACCGTGGCGGTAAAAACGTAAACAAACGCCGAAAGGCGGCAAAAGAAAAGAAAATATCGTGCTGTCGAGTTCAGGTAGACTTTACAAATTGTTTAATGAAAAATAGAAATGAAAAATGCTTGGGAATAATTTTCCCACAGAATGCCCCTCTTTCCCATTCATTTTGATTTTCTGCAATAAAGTTCCTTACAAAAGTTTGTAATAATGGCAGTATCAAAAGAAAGTTTTTTTTTTTTTTTTTTTTTTTTTTTTCCTTGGAAAGTTCATTACCATAAGAAAACGTCTCTGAATCTAAGAAAGGAGTCCTTTACGAGGGATTTAGTCAAAATATCTGCATAGTTCTCTTTTGACATAACATGCTTAATGTCGAAAAGGCCATTGTTATACCAGTCTCTTATAAACTTGTATTTTAAATCAATATACCGATTCTTTATGGTATCAGCTTTCTGTTTGGTGAAGGAAATGGCGGCAGTATTATCACAAAAGAGCATTGGATGTTGAATAGTAATGATGTCCAAGTTAAGACTTTTCTGAATTTCAATTAGAGACATGTTTAAGAATTTTAGATCTTTTACAGCTTCTGTCGCTGCTATTATTTCTGCTTCCATTGGACTCAAGGCTACGCAATTTTGTTTAGTTACTCTCCAGGTTACTGGAATATTGTTTAATAAAGCAATGTAGCCGCTCCAGGATTTTCGATCAGTAGTGTCACTTGCCCAAGAAGCGTCGACGTAGACAGCTAGCTGAATTGGAGGGTCAGATTGTGCCAACTTCAATCCTAAGGATTTTGTCGAAGAGAGATACATCAGGATTCGCAGGAGTGCCTTGTAGTGCAACAGGTTGTGGCTCTCTGTAAATTGTGAAAGTGCAGCAACAGGCCAAGCAATGTCTGGACGGCATCGATGAGCAATGTACTGTAGACATCCCAGTAAGTTTCGATACGGTAGGTTCTCGGGAAATTCGTCATCTTCAGCAACTGGAACAGGATTATATCCAGGAGGAGAAGGAAGAGATATATTAGTAAGATCAGGGACATCAAACTTCTTTAAACACTTTTCAATATAATGTTCACAGTTAATGTTAACTATTGCATCCTCTTCTCTTTTAAAATTGATACCTAGTAACATTGAAATAGGACCTAAATTTTTAACTTCATAAATGGATTCAATTAACTGTACTACCTCTTTTAAAACTTCACCATTCTTCGCAAAAATAGGCAAATCATCCACATACACTATAACTATTGCTTCACTTTTATAAGAGTATACACAAGTTAACCCTTGTACTTCACTGAATCCATTTGCAATTAACTTATTATGCAAATCATGGTACCAACATCTTCCAGCTTGGTGGAGCCCATAGATTGCTTTCTTTAACTTCAAAACACAGTGTTTTTTCCCTGGAATTGTATAATCTTCAGGTTGTTTGATGCAAATTTCTTTATCAATATCCCCATATAAGTATGCACATTTAACATCAAGAAGACAATGCACCCAATTCAATATTCTAATAAAAAAAGCTATGAAAAGACGAATGAGTGTAAAATTTATTACTGGACTAAATGTGTCGTTGTAATCTAAACCTTCTCTCTGATTGTTACCTAGTGCAACTAAACGCGCTTTAAATATGCAATTCTTTCCTTCACTATTTTCTTTTACAGTATAAACCCATTTGGTTCCTATAACTTTTTGATCAACTTTTGGGACAGGTGTCCAAACGTGTCTATCTAACATGGTTTGGATCTCTTGATCCATTGCCTCCTTCCATTTTTGTGCCTCTGGAAGTTGTTTTGCTTGTGTCGCATTTTGTGGTACAATTATCTCAGTTAGGAGCGCTTCTTCAGTTAATTCACTCTCTAGTTCCTTATCTAGCTTAATTGGGCCTTCATATGTATTCCCTAATGAAAAATTTGCCACAGTGTCATCTAATATGATTTTATGCATTTTACAATATTCACGTAAATCTTGTTGCGATCTTAATCTGGAACCAGTAGGAGATAAGATATAAACATCAATTTTACCTTTAGTTCTTCCTTTCTTTCTTTTCTTCATAAATCGATAAAATGTTGCTTCTGCTTCTTCCTGTTCCCTCAGAATATTCTCTTCTAATTCATCTTCAGATGTTGATACATCATCTTCCATTTTCTCTTCGGATCTAGATTCATCTTGCTGCATTACTTTCTCAACTTCTGTCGGAGTTGTAGAGCTACTCGGTTGATGGACAGTCAAATCATCTTCCATTGTCGGTGAATTGTTAGGACCTGTAAAGAATTCATTATCATCATTTGAAAAATCAACAAACGTGCGATGTATTATTTTCCGTTCAGGAGAACTGTTCAGTTGAGCTTCGTCAAATGTCACATGTTTTGACTCAATTACTTTATTTTCTTTAGGGAAATAAATGCGATATCCACAGGATCCTATACCATATCCTACAAAAACTCCTCTTTTTGCTCTTGATTGAAACTTATTTCGTTTTTCTTTAGGTTGATGTACATACGCAATGCATCCATAACGTTTTAAATGACGAATGGATGGTTTAGCTCCGTACCATCGTTGAAACGGTATTGCTTCTATGCCTGTGTGAAATATTCGGTTGCGAATGTAATTTACTGCCATAACTGCCTCAACCCATAGATTAGGCGGCAGATTAGCTGCTTGCATAAATGTTCTAGTTCCTTCAAATAAAACTCTGTTATATCGCTCGGCCACGCCGTTCATCTGGGGACTATATATTGTGGTCCTCTCATGCTTGATTCCCATCTTTTCTAGCATATCTTTTATTTGCTTGTTGCAATATTCTAACCCGTTATCAGTTCTCATGACTTTGACTTTTCTGTTAGTTTGGCGTTCCACAAACGTGATGAAGTGCTTTAATTTCAGGAAAACTTCATCTTTAGAGCGTAGCGGGTAGCAAAAGGCTCTTCGACTAAAATCGTCAATAAAAGTAAGTATGTACCGTTGCCCATTCCTTGATGTAATTGGAGCCGGGCCCCATACATCACTATGTATCAATTCTAACATTTCTTTTGAGCGAACTTTCTTTAATCTAGGATATGTTGACCTAGTATTTTTAGCTAGAATACACGGTTCACATGGAGTCTCTTTTCCCTGTAATTGTCCACAATTTTGAACTAAATTTTCACGAAACATTTTCTTAATTATATCAACATTACTATGTCCTAGCCTTTCATGCCATAGCATGATGTTGTTACGCTCACTGGCAAATGTAACATTGTAATTTTGATTTGATTCTTGTATATTAGTTACTTCCCTGACATTATCTTGTATTACATGAGCACTTCTTGAATTAGTGTTATAGGCTTGATTTAAGGATTTAGTACAAGTAGAAATTTTCAATTTATTCTTATCAGAAAAAGATGGTTGATCAGCAAGCTCTAAATATTGGTTCTTAACATTAGATTTAGTTTTGTCATAACTTTTAATGGCTTTAAGAACATAAAAATTATCTTTTAGAGTGGCAGTATATAAGTACTTCCAATGCTTATCAAATACTTTAAACCCATTGTCCATTGTGGCATGGAGACCAGCTTTATCCATTTTTGACATGGAAATTAAATTTTTATGAATGGTAGGAACATACAACACATTATGTAAATTTACAATAGATACTTTATCCTTTTCCTTCAATTTAAAACTTACTTTTCCTATTCCTCTAACTTTATGAGGTGTTGTTCCCATCCTAACAACTGCACCCTCTGGTGGCTCACTTAGATAAGTAAAGAAATGCCCATTTTGGCAGACATGAGATGTGGACGCTGAATCCAATGTCCACTCCCAGCAAGGGGGGGAAACATTGCACAAATCATTACTTTTACATTTTAATTCTGCGACGTATGAATCTAAATTTACTTCATCCCTTTTATCACCACTTTTCTGTTTCCTACAATTTTTATCCCAATGGCCATATTTACCACAAACTTCACACTTTAAATTTATTTTATTTCGAGAATGAGACTTAGGGGAAACTTTTTCAGACATTTGAGTGGTTCTATCAGTCATGAGGGTTTCATTTCGTAATCTTTCTCTCAAATCCCTCCTTGAACATTCCTTTAGAATCTCTTCTTTAACATCCTTAAATTTAAAATCTTTTTCTGGCAAACGGTCTAATTCCCTAATTAAATAATCATAATTTTCTGGTAGGCTTTCTATTAATTGGTAACAACGATGCTTTTCTGCAACTTCCTCCCCGGAATCAACTACGCGACGATAAGCTTCTTCAAACCTAGCAATATAAGTTGGGATATCTTCATCTACATTAATTTTTAAATTCCTAAATTCATTTACATGAAACGATTTTAATGCTCTTCCTGGGATTTCCAGATTTAATTTTAGTGTTTCCCATATTTCCGACGGATCATCCAAATGACCTATTGTTAACCCAATTTCAGGACTGACATACGTTTTGATAATTCCGGCTGCCCTTTGCTTTGACTGATTTAGCTTAAACTTATCAAGGGGCTTCAAATCTGTATAATCTGGCCATTCAGTTTTATTCACCCAGGTATACAAACCTTCAGTTTGCAATGTGCATTTTATAAAACGAGTCCAACTTTGATAGTTATCCCTACTTAATACTACTATATCTGGTGCAGTAGCCATTTTACTTACTTTTACTTAAAACAATAGATATAAAATATAAATAGTACTAAAACTTGCATGCACATATATATAAACATTAAAATATTTCATACACTAGATACTTGAAAAAAATACTTCATTAATTAGCTTCAACATTTTCATTTTAAAATACTTTTCTCTAGCTTTGCCACAGTGGAGGTGCTTCTGGGCCCATAACCTCTGTTGGGAGGGTGGTGTTGTGTGTTTGTTGCTTGCCCCTCCCACGTAAAAATTCAGCAGAGTGACTTGACAAATTAGTTTAAGTTATATATGAAACTTTAAAAATATAGTTAAAATAATAACTTTGACTAAGAATATGTTGAATTATATGCAACTTCATGAATCCTATATATATACTATGATGTTTCAGGGATAAGGTAAGTGTAAAATGTACTTACAGTAATGAGCCAAAATGATGAACAGAAGAAGGATTGATTTATTGGTGCTTGTTGTACATGAACTTGACTTCGTTCTTGAATTAAATTAATGGACACTTGCGACGATAGTCTACCCGAACTCGAGAACACTGCATCATTCGACGACATAAGTAACTTGAAATATATTATCCACACCTCTATCGCCGATTTAATTAACAATTCTCGATGAAACGTCTTAAAAATAAACCACTATGCTTAATAAATTCTCACAATTATATTGGTATTCAGCCATATACCATACATATTCGCTGACACTTCATAAAACATACCAAATAATACCATAAGTCAGCCTTCAAACATCGCACACCTCACACATTGCATACCTCGAAAAAATGAAATCGCTGTCCCTTTAAATCAGGACGAAAACCTATCGACCAATCAGAATCGACTATGCAATTTGCATAAGTCGGAAGATATTTAACATTTACTTATAATTTGAATAACATTTAATAAATATTACAATGACTTTAGAAAAATTACTTTAATATAAAAATGACTTAAAAAGATTATTTTACATGTTAATTAAATTTAAATACTTATCTTAAAAAAAATGAATACTAGCGAATGCGATCGCAAGTGAAATTGCCGTATACGGTCCACGACCGAAACGCGATACGCAACCATCCAACCGTGGCGGTAAAAACGTAAACAAACGCCGAAAGGCGGCAAAAGAAAAGAAAATATCGTGCTGTCGAGTTCAGGTAGACTTTACAAATTGTTTAATGAAAAATAGAAATGAAAAATGCTTGGGAATAATTTTCCCACAGAATACTGCATACATATTTATGGAATAACTTTATAGTGTATTTTAAAACTACTATGTGTTCGCAAGACAGAAAATACACAATAGCAACATTAATGGTTACTTAGTCTTCGATGTTTCAACATTCAAATAAGATTCATTAAAAATTAATGTAATTTAGAATAAAAGAGAAAAGGAGGGTTAAAAACATGATAATTTTTGAAGCTGTATAAGAAAAAGATTTGTGAAACTATTTCTCTGCCATTTAATAAGGCTTTTCTCAAATCCAAAGGAGCTACTTTCTGATACATTTCAGAATTCATCAAACCGGGGGCCGGGCCGGGTACAGACCTCGGACCAAGCCCAGGTCCATGCAGACCTCTACCACAATCAATTCATGCAGTTATTCCTACTGAGTAACTACCTTTAAAGGGTAGTTTATTCATTATGAGTTATTCTTGTAACTTTCATACACTTTTAAGCACATTGTTGCCCCAATCTTTCAGTTTTGTTTTTGTTATCTGTCGTTGAGGCTTAATTGATTTTGCTTCTTTATTTGAAAATTTATAATTTCTAAAAATTTAATCAGTTTTGAAAATCAGCTTTGCATTTGCCTAGTGCACAATCGTTTTTATTTTTTTTAAATGTATTTTGAATATTTGAAATTTGGAAAGTATTTTGTATTTTGTATTTTAAGTTGAAAAAACAATGTATTTTGTATCGAAAATGGTTTTTCAATGTATTTTGCCCAACTCTGTTTAAAAGCTAATGTTGTTTTCTGCAAGAACTTTGAAAATTAATCCAGTTTTATCTGCATTGGAAACATTTTCCTGTTCGTATTCTGTGATCGGACTTCAGCTTTCCTTCTTTCCAATCATTTGTGATGGTTGTATCCACAGCTGCACTTTGATCGAAACTCAGACAACATCTTAACTTAAATTTTTGCAACCAAACATCTGCACCCTTAAAATCCTTCATGTCTAACTTTGAGGCAAATATGTCAGCTTGCTCTTTCAAAAGGTTTCCGTCAGCGGGAATGCTCTTGTTTCTCATCTTCCGAAGCCAAGCAGCAAGTGCTTTCTCAAGATCAAAAAATTTCACCTTCTGAAAATATTTTCAGGAAGGTGCAACTTAATGAGATAAATTTCCTGTGGCAAGTACCTTTTGTTTCTCCTTGATGAGAGTGCTCAATGTACTTTTTGGTATTCCATATTTTTTAACAATTTCAGTCTTTGTCAGACTTCTCGCATCCACTTCTTTCAAGATTTTATTTCTTTACATCTAAAGTCAAAGAGTCATTCTGTTTTGGTTCACATCTTCAAGAAATTTGAAAAACTGTATGAACTACGCACATGAGAATGACAAAATGCGAAATAGTTATGAGATTCTGATAACCAGGCCACTGCATACGAACCCCGAACAGTATCCAATTGTAGTGCAAGAAAAGTTCTTTTTTACACTCCCCCCAGCTTCTTTCCCCACTGACAAGTGAAACCCCGCACTTGCTTGTAAGAATTTTCTCCCGCCCCTTCCAGAGGATTAGTGCATAATAAAGATGAGATACATTTTCCTTGACTTATTCAATGAAACTTTCCTCATAAAGGTACCCTATTAATTCATATCAAAATAATAAAGTAAGGAAGTTTTATTTCAGGTTTAGCCAGTCTTAATGATCAAAAAATCTTGATTAATGCATAAATATATTTGGTAAAAAGATTGTGATTAGGATTACCACAGTGATATCAGCAATATCTTGATTTTTTTATTTTTTTTTTTAGAAATAAATTTATACTTCCTTCATGAAAAACCACAAGCTCAGTCATATTATCAAGAAATATATATTAAAATACATACGGAATGATGTAAAAAAAAAATTCTGTAATTTTGTCCCTACATCTGAACTGAAAGTTTCATTGTTTACATCTGCAATGATGTGCAGATTTTAGGCGTTTGCGGATTTGAGAGAGTCTATTGTATATTGAAACAATGCTTATAAAAAAATTTACAAACTATTGAAGTGCATTTAATTGTTTGTAAATAAAGATTCTACCTGAATCTTTATTACAGATTGATCCTAGGCATTTACATTTTATTCAAATAGGATTGTTATTTTATCTGCTTTTTTGATTATGTTATGTTGATTCTGTCTTATTCAATCAATAAAAATTCTTAAACAAATCAAAATTATCATACCTGCTATATTGGAATTCTGAATCCATATTCCGGTGAGCGGTCATCTGCTTTCGGG
Source organism: Maratus speciosus (assembly GCA_963932465.1). NCBI lineage: Eukaryota > Metazoa > Arthropoda > Arachnida > Araneae > Salticidae > Maratus > Maratus speciosus. Next base: position 658,829,071 of record OZ010787.1, on the reverse strand, counting down.
GTCTATTTTTGTTAAAATCATAACAAAATTCTAAAAAAAATTCAAATGCATTCTTCTTAAGTAATTAATCTATTTTCTTGAATATATAGGTGAAACACAAAAGATTATACATTAAAATTAAACTATTTACAGTAAAAGATTTAGCAATTCTTTAAGTCTTAAAATTAGTGTTCTATTTAAGTTCTACTGTCCCATCTGGACAACAGAGGCGCTCCTAATAGCACCTTCTTCTTCTGTTTCTAATTCAGTTCTGCCGTGCGTGGGTGTAGCACTGGCATGTAATAAATAAAGGTTTCTCAATTGCACAATCAGAATAATTGTTAATGGAAGGGAAAGGAATGCTGCGTATTTCGCAGCATCCTCCCACCTTGAGTTTCTCGATCCTGGAGAGGAACTCAAAAGTCTAAAAGTCCTAGTTGGAGTCTCTCAGGAGGTTTCACTAGTCGTCCACTTCTGGTAACCACAGGAGAGATATCTCTGTCACTGGGTCTTTTCTACGCTGATTCTAGCCTGATCGATTTCTGGAGTAGTCTTTCGTTGTTCATTATGGACATTAAAGTTCACTTTCTGCTGGATTATATTATCTGATGAGGGAATCGCTAGCTGCATCAATTTCCAAAGGAAACAGGTGTTGGAAAGGACGGAGGAAAATTCCATTTTCTGTTTGGACTTTAGCCAATCTTGCTATTTTGTCTTTTCCGGGAAATATATCTATTTTGGCTAAAGGCCAGTGAAGACGTCTTTTGTTGGTATCTTCAGGAAGAACGATGTCTCCTATTTTCAACGGTTTGGAATTCTCCTTCTTCATAGACTGTTGCCGCAGCTGTCCTAAGTATTCCGTTCTAAATCGGTTTCGCAGATCATTTCTTATTCTTTGACGATATCTTGCGCGTCAGTTAAGATCTTGGGAGTCTAATGTATCTATATCTGGAACGCCGGATGTAGGCAGTTCTTGAAGGAACATCAAAGGAGTTAAAGGTTTAGGATCTCGATTATCTTCGGAGATGTATGTGATCAGTCTCGAATTGATAATTTGTTCACAATCACAGAGTATTGTGCTCAGTTCTTCGTAATTTAATGAGGCGCGACACAAAACTTTTCTTAAAATTTCCTTTACCATCCACACAAGGCGCTCCCACTATCCTCCTCACCATGGTGCTGCAGGGGGATTAAACTTCCATCTTATCTTCTGTATAGAGGTTAAGGCTTTTATGGCTTCCTAATCTACACTAGAAAGTGCCCTGCTAGTGCCAACAAAATTTTTCCCATTGTCCAAGTAAATTATGTAAGGTCTGCCTCGCTGTGCGATGAATCTTCTTAGGAACTGCATAAAGCATTCAGCTGATAAAGATGTTATCAACTCCAAGTGTACCGCTCGATAGACAGCACAAGTGAATAAAGCTATCCTCACCTTTGAACCATCGGCAAGGTATAGAGGACCGGCTAAATAGACTCCTACCACTTCAAATATAGCTGCATCTCTGATTCTGTCTTCAGGTGGGATTCCTGGTTCAACCTCTGTTCTGGGTGTTTGGAATCTTTGACACTTAACACATTGTCTAAGAACATTTCTGATACATTTTCTTGATTTTAATATCCAAAAATTTTCTCTAAGTTGAGCCATTAGATTGCTAACTCCAGCATGATGTCTTTCTATATGTTTTTCATAAATTAATCTTAAAACAACTGGATGTTTAGAGGGAAGGATTACAGGATAACAAAAATTTTCTTTATCGTTTCTAAGAATTATGCTGGTTTTGGCTCTTAAGAGACTGTGTTTATCTTCCAGTGGTCTTAAAGATTTCAATTTTGGGCCGGTTCTGCCCGAAAAGGATTCTCTTTGTATTAAGCATAGCAATATGGCTTCAGCCTTTTCAAACTCATCTACAGAAATATCAGGAACTGAAACTTTTTCTTTCATTTTCGAGTTGTTGAAGAATCGATATATCCAAGCAATCATTCTAACATTTTTTCGATAAGAAGAAAAATATCAGTAATAGCGATTAAAATCAGTTTCTTCTTTATCTAAAAGAGTAAGAATTGTCTTCTTTTTCTCTTGATTTATCACTTTTTCATCAGGATATTCTTCTGGTTATGGCCACTGGTCTTCTGATAAATATAACCAATCGGCACCCTCCCACCATCTTGATTTTTTCAATTGTTCAAAAGAACACCCTCTGGATGGGAGGTCAGCCGGATTTAAATGTCCAGGTATATGTCTCCAATCTTCTATTTTGGTAAGATCTCTTATTTCTAAAACTCTGTTATGTACAAAGGTACCCCAGGTTTGTTCTCTTCGTATCCACCCTAAAGTTGTTGATGAATCGCTCCAAAATGTAGTCTTTTCTGGTTTTAATTTTAAGTCATCCGTTACAGATTTGGCGAGTCTAGCCCCAATAAGATATGCGAGCAATTTCAACCTCGGTATCGTGAATTCTTTGATGGGCGCTACTCTGCTTCTAGCATTTACTAACTGAACTCTAATTTTCCCTTGCGTTTGACACCTAAGATAAACACAGGTGGCATAGGCATGTTTACTAGCATCAGAAAAAATGTGTAACAAAATTTCATTTTCATTAGCGGGAATTATGTTTAACCATCGAGGGACATAAATTTCTTTCAAAAAGCCTAGTTCAACCAATTAGTAAATTGTTTCTTTAAATTTCATAGTAGTTCTTCATCCCATTTTAATTTATGTTTCCAGGTCTCTTGAAGAATTAATTTTGGTACAAGAATTGCTGGAGCAGTGAATCCAATGGGATCGAAAATTTGCTGCATAATAGACAATATTTTTCTTTTTGTGATTGGTTCATCTATTTCAATTGGTTCTTCTAATTTGCACATTAAATTGCCTTGCTTTAAGTTCCATATCAATCCCAAAACGGGTGCAACTTTGGGTTTATCTCCGGATTCATCGATCATAGCCTGAGGCAAATTTGATCGCCAACACCTCAAATTAAAGTGAGCTGAAGCTAATATGATTTGAGATTCTGTAATAAATTTTTCGGTATCAGGAATTGAATCTAAACTAGTGAGAGAATTGTCTATATAAAATGAATTTCTCAAAATTTGAACTGTATCTTGCCAAAGTTCGGGGACTTCGCTCAAAAGGTGATTTAATGTAGCCATTAGTAAAAAAGGGCTTGAAGTGAGTCCGAAGACTATGCGACAATGTCTATAAATTTTCAAATTTCGATCTGAATCGAACCAAAGAAATCTAAGAAAATCTCGGTCTTTTTATTTTAATTTGCAAAAGAGCCTTTTCGATATCTGATGAAATTCCTATTCGGTATTCCGAAATCTGGTTAAAATACGAGGGATTATTTCAATTAAATTAGGACCTTTGGTGAGACATTCATTCAAAGAAGGACAGTCTCTAGTATGTGCCGAGGCGTTAAAAACGGGACGTATTTTCGTTGTTTCACTGTTTTCTTTAATTACTGGTCTATGCGGTAAATAATGTATCTTATCTTCCTTTTCATCGGCTACTTCTTCTATAATCTGGCTAACTTCCCATAAATTAAAGATTTCTTCATATTCCATTCTTTTATTCGTTTTGATAAGTTTATTTTCGGTCTTGTAAAGGTGTTTTTCTGCTAAAGACCGATTATCTGTTAAGACGGAATTGTCCACCGTCCACGGTAATGCGACTTCGTAATGACCACTTTCATCGCATTTGACATTTTCTAAAAAATGCTTTTTCGTTTCTCTGGTCAAATCTTCTTTCGTTTTGTAATCTTCATTACTTATACCCAAGGTGTCTAATCGCCATAAATTAGACAAATTAGCATTTGACGTAAGCAAAGACAATGATAGAACTGATAACGAATTTTTGAAACCAATTTGATTACCCTCTATTTTCCCCAAAATTGTCCATCCTAACTTCGTTTCAAAAGCTGCTAAACCCAGATCAGCGAAATATCTTATATTATCGGTAAATAGTTTCGCGGCTATATCAGCGCCGATTAAAATGTGTATTTCTTCGGGGTTATTTTGATACAAACATAATCTATTGTTTCTATGTACATCTGACAAAAACACCCCTTCCTTTTCTAAGATTCTCAATAATTTATTATCGCGACATAAATTCACTCCTGTACAGATTTTTTCTTCATCTAAAGCTTGTATCTTGCATTGAAAATTTTGATCTAAACTACCAATTGTAAATTCATAGCGATTATGTTTACTTTTTCTTTCCGTGCCTCCGAAAAGTCTGTGATTAATTATCTCCATTTTTATCTTTCTTAATTTTAATTTATTGGCAGCATAGTGAGTTATATAACTATGATGGCACCCTGAATCTATAATTACTCTAATAAATTCAGTTGATTGATTATTATTAGGGACTGCAACTATCAATGTCTGCAAATAAACATTGGAAATGATATTATGATTTGAGAGCATCTGTTTCGTAACATCAACATCATTATTCTCTATATTTAGAGGTTTCCGTTTTAAATTTATTGATTTATTACAAAGTATTTCTGAATGCTTGTCGTGGCAATTAGGACAGAATTCTTTAGATAAACAATTTTTTCTTATGTGACCGCGTTGTAAACAAAGCTGACATATACCTCTTTTTCACAATAGATCAAGTCTTTTCTCAAACGGTAAATTACGCGTACTAAAACATTTATTACTAGGGTGTAAACCCAAACAGAAGGAACAAGTAATTTCATTTTTATCTTGAACTAATAAATCACTCGCTGATGGTAATTTTCTATTCTGATAATCAAATTTATTGACGCGAGGGGGGGGGGGGGAAGTATTTCTCTTAAGTGGTTGCTTAATATAATTACTTTGCGTGGATCGATCATTCATTTCATTTGAGGTTGACACAAACATTTTTTTTCAGGATGTTAATTGTTTATTTAAAAATGAAATGATATCTTGTACTTTAAAAACATGAGTTTTATTAAATTCCAACACATGATCTCTTGGTAATAGTTTAAATAATATCGGTTTTAACAGACTTTCATAAGATTCCAATGAAACATTAAGGGACTCTAAACTTCTAATATTTGTTTGAATTTCATCGTAAATTCTTCTAAACGATCTGGTATCATTTGAATGTCTTAGAGGAGAAATATTTAGAAGTTTATTCGTGTGTACAGATATAAGCAAATCCGTATTTCCATACCACCCCTTCAGAATCTCTATCGTTTTTAAATAGTTATCTGATGTTACGGAAAATCCGTCAATACTTTTTAACGGGTTGGGAGTCAAAAAGGATCTTAAATAGTTGAATTTTTCAACTGGTTCTAATGTATCATTGTTATGAATGACTATTTCGTATGCTGACCAAAATGTCAGCCATTCTGATATGTCTCCGGAAAACTTCGCGACATTTAATTTCGGTAATTTAATATTTGTGCTTTCCTTTAAAAAAGAGTCTTGTTTAGAAATTGAATCGTTACGCATTTCCTTTTTATTTAAATCTTTTACCTTTCGATTGGCTCTAAAATGCCAAGAATTAATTTTTTCACGATATTCCTGAGCATTTTGTAATTCATTGTCTAATTGAGCTTCTTGAATTAATTTTTTAATATCTGTATCTGCTCGCTTCAGCTCTATCTCTGCCATATTTAATTGCTCTAAAGTTTCCTCCAAATCTAAGAGATTAGGATCGGCATCCTTCAAAATTGATTCTATTTTATTTATAAATTTATCAATACTCTCGCGAAGGACTGCTCTCTCTTTCTTGGCAATCACTAAATTATCCGCCATGATTCTTGACAACAAATACAGTTCTTTAAACTATGTCAAATATTATAACTGTGATACTTTAAGCAGAATGTCTTGATAAATAAACTTATATTGATTCTAATTAATCATCAATTCTGACAGACAGACCGCATCCCGGCGAGGGATGCCGCTAAATGTTATGTTAATTCTGTCTTATTCAATCAATAAAAATTCTTAAATCAAAATTATCATACCTGTTATATTGGAATTCTGAATCCATATTCCGATAAGCGGTCGTCTGCTTTCGGGGTCTATTTTTGTTAAAATCATAACAAAATTCTAAAAAAATCCAAATGCATTCTTCGTAAATAATTAATCTATTTTATGAATATATAGGTGAAACACAAAAGACTATACATTAAAATTAAACTATTTACAGTAAAAGGTTTAACAATTCTTTAAGTCTTAAAATTACTATTCTATTTAAGTTCTACTGTCCCATCTGGACAACAGAGGCGCTCCTAAAAGCACCTTCTTCTTCTGTTTCTAATTCAGTTCTGCCGTGCGTGGGTGTTGCCCTGGCATGTAATAAAAAAAGGTTTCTCAATTGCACAATCAGAATAATTGTTAATGGAAGGGAAAGGAATGCTGCGTATTTCGCAACAGATTAAATAAAATATCTATATAAAAAAGGCTACATTATTATTTTTAAAATAGAATTTTTCCTAAGAAATGTGCATTTTTTTAGAATTTTAGCGATTAACAAAATATTTAAAACAAAGAATTCCGTGATGTTTTGTGTAATTTATTTGTTTTGTAATATTTGCATTGTAACTAACACTCTACTTAAAATTTTTAGGGGTAGACATTTCATTTCTAAATAAAGTGATATATTATGCTGTTTTAGATTATGTACCAAAAAAGAAGAAAAAGAAGATAGCATTAAAATCCAAAACTTATAAAAGAATTTCCCCTAGAAGAATGCTGCGAAGTGCGACTAAAAGTATGTTTGGATAGTGTATTTATTTTTAAATTAAATCTCTGCTTAAAAGTGTTTATGTTAAAGCAAAAAATTCTTGAAATCCGATTCTTAATATCCCAATTTAGAAGCAGCATATTGGTAAGTGTGGGTGATTGTTTTTAAAATCCTTTTATTATTGATAATAAAAATTATTATAATTTCAAAACAAATTCAAAATGTTATAAGTTTGTACTTTTGAAATATCCATCGAAAGCTACGTCTTATAGCGACATCTTTTCAAACACTTTACACACTTCTAGCATTGTGAGCTCATGAAACTAAATGTTTGTTTGTTTACTTCCTTCGAGTTTTGTAGGGTTTTTTTCGCCATTGTAATTATTCTTCACTGATGAAGTCTACATTTGGCAACAGCTTCAAATTTGTTTTAAAATTGATGCATGTTATTTATGAATTCTTGCCAGTAATATTCTGTGATTGTGTTTAGCTTTATTTGTTCGAAAGCATGAAAAATGTTTTAAAAAAATTATTTCTTATTAAAATGAAAAAATCTATTTTTAATTTAAACTGAATAGATAAAAAAAAATCCTTTGAAATTCTATTAATACTGTATTAATACTATATAGATGTGTAAACTTTATTTTTGAGATTACTTTTTTTATCGGATTTTTTTGTTTAGGTGTGTGTGTGTGTGTGGGTGGGATTTTATGATACTAATTTTGAAAAATGTTAATTTTTGACAGGGGAAAATTATTCATCCTAGTAAATATACCAGAGAATATTTTTTTAAGTGAGTATGAATCCTGTGTAATCAGATTTTTGTGCAAACATAACTGCCAAATAACACTTCCAGTTTAACTGCCATTTGACAAATAATATATTACAGATCAGCAGTTAGTTCCCAAACTTTTTTTTCCGGCAACCAAGTTCATAAAAATAAAATATTGATATCACTTTTGATGTTTTTGAGAACATCTAAAGTTATTTCAATGTTTCAACAACAGCTGATTTGCACAGGAATTGCAACAGCAGTTGCCTTGCCTTAAACCTAGCAAAAAAGTTCTTAGGGCTTTCATTCATCTGTTTATTTACATTGTTTTCATTAATAATATATATTTTTTTTTTAAATAACATTATTAAAGTAATCTTCATTATATTTTACAGGAAAAAAAAAATCATTTTTATCAGAGGCTTGCTTAATAAATTATCTGTAAATAGTGCTAGAATTTGATTGATTTTATCATTCTGAAGTCAACAATATTTACAGTTGCATACACAGAAGATAAAATATTTAATTGTCTGTGTTCATAAAATTAAGAGTTTTCATAACACCTTTTTTTACTAGTTCAAAAAGAGTTAATTTTTTAAAAATTAATTATACTGTAGACATGTTTCTCTAGAATGGGCAACATCTTCACTATAGAATTCTCCTTCTGATATGCAGCTTGATTCTTATTGGACAACTTTTAATAGCTTCCTTCATTCTGGGCTTGAAAGATGGAAATTTTCAGGAGGACACTAATCACAACCCATATTTTTCAGCATCCTTTTTCCTGGGACTGCAATAATTCCCCCCCCTCCCCAATAACCTAGGGCAGGGTCGGCAAACCTATGGCACACATGCCACTTTTGGCACACCAAAGAATAATTTTGGCACGGTGCAGCATTGATTATGTCTCTAAATGAGGGTACAAGGATTTTACACTAAATACACGAACTCAGATGATCCGATTAGATTCTAAATTAGATTAATTTCAAATTGAAGAATCTTAATATTATTCAATATGATTTCAAAAATTTATCAAACAAAGAAAATATTTGAAAACTATCAAAAAGGAAAGATTAGTACCGATGGTAAATTATGGCAACTTGGAAATTAATTTCAGAACTATTTAAATAAACTGCCTTTTTTCAATTTTAATAATTTTTTTAACACTATTTATATCTGTCATTTTCGCAAATTTAGAGTATAAAAAATCATATAGAGTGATTGTTGCCATATAAATTCATTTAGTTTGCATTCTGTTGAAATTAACTGAACATGAACATATTATTTTTCATCCAAGATACAACAATTAATCACATTATGTTTTTAATTAATTTCTAAAATATAATTGCTTCTATAATTATTGCAGTACAATATTTACATTTACATGTATGTTATTCTTTTTAGAAAATATCCTAATAAGTAATTTTCAAGTAGTTTTGATTCATTATATTTCAGTCCACTAAATTTGTTTTTTAGTTTGGAACGTCAAGGTCAAGTAAAATATTTTTTGAAAAAAATTGGCATGCGACTATAAAAAGGTTCGCCAACCCTGATCTAGGGCTTAATAACTGGGTTTCATCCATTTTTGTGGCCATAATTTCATAGTGGCCATTGCATTGATATTCTCCCACTTGATTGTTATCCTCCACCTTCCCATCTCCTCCTAAAAAATGTAAAAATTTTCAAAAATTGTGAAACGCCTTCTGCAATAGCTTCAAGCCTACACTCGAGCCAGATTTTGAAATTTTAAATGTGAATCCCACCATTCCACCATGAATTTCAGTCCCTGCTTTATAAAAATTGTAAAAAGTAAATCTGTAAGATCTTTCTTTTTAGAGAAAATAGAATTATGTGAATTATGCATAAAAAAAAAATTTGCTTTTAATTTTCAGAACAGTTTTATTTTATAGGCAGAGCACAAAATACTCCATGGAACATTTGGCGTTCTGCTTATTGTAATACACTTTTAACAAATAAAAATATATTTAATAACAAGTTATGTAAACTGAAAAGATATTTAAAAAGTTTTTGTAAAATGATTGAATTAATGATTGAATAATTTCTCACCTGCAAGAAAAGTGACACATCTTGCAAAAATTCCTTCTGCATTTTATTCGACTAATAGGTCTATATATGTACGTCTTGCTATATTAAAAGTTTCACAAGTGTAGTTATCTGGAAAATTGCTTTATTACGCTGTATGTCCATTTGTGACTGCAGAAGGGGATGTATTGTATAAGGAGGTAAAATTACTCAACCTTCCAAACCTCATAAAAGCTCTTCATTCTTAAGGGTTGTCTGCAGCATGCAGAGCTAAGTGCTATAAATTCTTGTTACAGTAAAAATATGCAAATCTTCTTTTGCCTCTGCTGTGAAATTTACTTTTGTCAAGATGTGTCACTTTTCTTATGGGTGAGTGATATGACCAGGTGATTCTTTGTAAAAAAGATTTTTAATTTAAGTAAAAGAATATTGTTCTGATTTTGTTTTAAAGATCAAATCAAAAGCAGATCTTTGTATGATATCAAAATTTCAATTATAGTCAACTATTAATATTTGGAAATTTTTCCAGAGAGAAACATTCGCCTTGAATACAATATTTCAAATGAAAATCAAATTTCAAATTATTTTTGCTTAAGAGGCGCAAAGACCAACTTAGTGAAAAATATTCCATGCCGGGAATCGAACCCGGGTCATCAGTATAGCGCGCTGACGTTCTACCGCTAAACCACATGGAACGATACCCAGCTTGGAACTTCTCACTATTACAAGTTGGCAAGGCTACAAACGCAGCACAAGATGGAATATTTTCCGTGAGCCACCAACATGGGGCAAACACAGACACTTAATTAAATCCAGCATCGATGAATCTATATTAATATTTGGAAATTTTTCCAGAGAGAAACATTCGCCTTGAATACAATATTTCAAATGAAAATCAAATTTTTGTTCTTGTGCTGCGTTTGTAGCCTTGCCAACTTGTAATAGTGAGAAGTTCCAAGCTGGGTATCGTTCCATGTGGTTTAGCGGTAGAACGTCAGTGCGCTATACTGATGACCCAGGTTCGATTCCCGGCATGGAATATTTTTCACTAAGTTGGTCTTTGCGCCTCTTAAGCAAAAATAATTTGAAATTTGATTTTCATTTGAAATATTGTATTCAAGGCGAATGTTTCTCTCTGGAAAAATTTCCAAATATTAATATAGATTCATCGATGCTGGATTTAATTAAGTGTCTGTGTTTGCCCCATGTTGGTGGCTCACGGAAAATATTCCATCTTGTGCTGCGTTTGTAGCCTTGCCAACTTGTAATAGTGAGAAGTTCCAAGCTGGGTATCGTTCCATGTCGTTTAGCAGTAGAACGTTAGTGCGCTATACTGATGACCCGGGTTCGATTCCCGGCATGGAATATTTTTCACTAAGTTGGTCTTTGCGCCTCTTAAGCAAAAATAATTTGAAATTTGATTTTCATTTGAAATATAGTCAACTATTTTCTCAAAACTATTTTATTTTATTTTATTTATTTTTTTTTTTCAGGCAGCAAATCTAGGGATGCGTTATATAACAGATCAAGATTCAACGCTGACCTCAGTTTGTCAGAAAATGATGATGCTAGTGAAGAATATGAAGCTGGTAATGTGACATTAAATAATTTTTATGTTAATTTGATTAAATTTTTTTTCAGAACATTTAAAAATCAAATATGTTATTTCAATGGCAATATATGTACAATACATAGATAAATGTACATAGATATAGTGTGGTATTTTTCATTTTCCCATACTTCAAATAATTAACCTGATGCAAGCTTACAAAAAATTGGGGGGAGTGGGGGGGACACAAAAAGTCATTTTGAAAAGTAATTTTTTTTTTAAAGGCTTAATATTGTTGTACTTTTTAATCGATGGCACTATTAGAAAGTTTAAAGTATTAAGTTTAGGTGTGTGTTTTATCATATTTGAAATAGTTAAGCGAATGTGTGCTGCAAAAGACACAAAAGATAATTTGTGCTTATTGACTCTCCGTTCTTCATCTGCAGAACTTCTTTTGACAACATTGCTACAATTTTCCATGCCATTTTGCAATGTTCATTATGTTTTTTTATTCACATCTCAGTTAATTGATGAAAAATGAAAAATCTGAGCCTCAGGTGCATTAGGACCATCCTCATCCCAATTTTCAGATCTCTAATGTGCAGCAGATTTTCCTAGTTATCGCCAATACATATACAAAGTGAAATTTTCTTTTATTAGCATAGATTGTTGTTATTTTTTAGTAATTCTTATAGAACGGTCTGCATATCGGATGCATGCCTTTGAATCAGTAGAGCTGATTTTTTTTTTCTTTCTGCCAGTGTTCAGGAGAATAGCTAGTGTGTTGTGGTGTTAAAAATTTATATTCTTGAGAAATTGAATTTGGAAATTCCCTTTTTAATAGATCATCTGTAATTTTGCTTCTTTTCAAGGGTGCAAGTTTTTCATCCACAGGACAGAATTCAGTCTTTTGAAAATGCCTTTAGCTGAGAATTTAGTCAAACATTCCATGAATAAAAGCACAAACTTCCGTCAGTCACTCCAGCAAAATTTTGTGAATTTCGTTAAGAGGTCACGTGAAAAAAAAAGCCACAAATTTCATCTATCAGTCATGGGGAAAAAAAAAACTTTGTCAATCACTTGCTGAATAAAATTGCAAATTTTATCAATCACTCGAGAAAAAAATTGCAAATTTCATGAATCACTTGAAGAAAAAATTGTGAATTTCATCAACTGGACGTGGAAAAAATCATAAATTTCATCAATTGCTTGCGAGGAAAAAAAAAAAAACAAATTTTGACAAACAATTTTTGGAAATTGATTGCGAATTTAGATGAACAATCGCAGGAAAAAATCTCTAATATCATCAAGAGATTGTGTAAAAAATGTCAAATTTTGTCAGATAAATGCAGAAATTTATTGTGAATTTTGTCAAATGATCATGAAAAAAAAAATCGTGGTTTTCGCCAAACGATCACAAAATAAAACAATCAATTTTGTCAAGAAATCATGGGGGAAAAATCACAATTTTCATAGTCAGTCGTGGAAAAAGTCATAAATTTGAGTCAAGTTGTAGTTTTCTGTACATATAAAGATGGCAGTTAACTGTTTAATGTGTTATTTGCTTCTGATTAGAATACATACATGCAAATCAAACTCTACATTTGGGTAAAAGAATGTTAATGTAACATAAAACTGTACATGTTGACAGGCAGTCTTTTTTTCAAATTGGCTATGAAAATGAAATACATATAATGCAGAAAATACTATATACAGAGTTTCCCCCAAGTTTAAAAAAGGAGCAAGGTGCTGCTGGTGAGGAAAGGACACTTTTTACATTCTTCAGGGCTCTTTTTTGATTTTTAAAGGCACCTTTATAGTGGTGACATTAGGCCAATTTGGCAGGGTGCAGCACCTAACGGCCCTTTTTAACAACTTTAAGCACCTGGTAGCCTTTTAAAAATATTTTATACACCACCCTTACTGTCCTTTTTAACACGTCCTTTCGATTTGTTTCCTTTTCTGGTAGCAGGAGGAAGAAAAACACAATACGTTCACTGATCACGGGAAATAAATTGTAAATTTTCTCATTTGATTGGGGGGGGGGAATATCATGAAGTTTGTCAGTTGGTCTTGTGAGGCCCTTTGACGAAATTCGCATTTTTTCTGAGGCCCTTTCACGAAATTTGCGTTTTTTGTGATCCTTTGATGAAATTTGCATTTTTTCGCGGCCCTTTGACGGAATACGCGTTTTTTTTTTTTTTGCTACCTTTGTCAAAATTTGAGCTTTGTTGCGGCTTTTTGACAAAATTTGCATTTTTTCGGCGGCACTTTGACGAAATCCGTATTTTTTGTATGGCTCTTTAACGAAATTCGCGTTTTTTTCTGTGGCCCTTTGGTGAAATTTGCTTTTTTCGCAGTTTTTTGACGAAATTCGCGTTTCTTTCGCGGCTTTCTGTCGAAATTCGCTTTTTACCGCAACCTTTTGGCGAAACTTACGTTTTTTCTGTAGCCCTTTCACGAAATTCGTGGATTTTTTTGCGATTCTTCGTCGAAATTTGCTTTTTGACGAAATTCGCGCGTTTTTCTCATGTCTTTGACAAAATTCATGTTTTTTCTGCGGCCTTTTGACGAAATTCACGTTTTTTTCTGTGTCCCTTTCACGAAAATTCGTGTATTTGCGATCCTTTAACGAAATTCGTGTTTTTTTGTTGCCCTTTAATGGAGTGCACGTTTTTTCGCGATCGTTTTTCGAAATTCGCATTTTTTCCGCGACTTTTGATGAAATTTGCGTTTTCTCTGTGGCCCTTTGACGCAATTCGGGTTTTTTCTGTGCTCATTTGATGAAATTCGAGTTTCCTCCAGGATCATTTGATGAAATTCGCTTTTGCTCCTCGATAATTTGACGAAACTCGCGTTTCCTATACAATCATTTGACGTAATTTGCATTTTCTCCGCAATCATTTGATGAAATTTAACTTTTTTCACGATCCTTTGGCAAAATTCGCATTTTATCCTCGATCCTTTGACAAAATTCGGGTTTTTTCCTCGATCCCTTAACAAAATTGATTTTTTTCGGCGATAATTTGTCAAAAATCGTATTTGTCAAAAATGACCGAATTTTTTTAATTTTCGGAACCTCATGCCTTAAATTTTCGGAAAAGCCAGAACAAAATCACCCCTGCCCTTCTCCTCCTCCCCCCCCCCCCCTCCCCTCTGGCTACGGCCTTATTGTCAAAAATGATTTCTGTTTACAACACAATTCAACATTTTTCGTAACGTTTAGAACATTATGAAAATTTAAGAAATAACCCGAAATAAAATCCTGGGTATGCCACTGAATCATTGTTCAATGTATTAAAAATACATTAAATCAGTAGAATTATATTACTTTAAATATTGCTTGTATTGCAGTGAAACCTGGAGCTTAGTGAACGTATTAACACGGGCTTGTCAGTGAGGGGGTTAATTATTACAATTTTTTTAAAAATAAAGACAAACATTTTATCAGAAACATCAACAAAACTTTTTATTCTATTTATTTCCTTATTCCAAAGATATCTTTTATCGTCTGCTGCCATAGTAACATAATAAATTAAATTTCATTTTAGAAAAATGTGCAGTAGTAGAAAAATATTTTACTAAATCGAATAGTTGTTTTTAATTTTGGTTTTAGAATTAAACTCATGAACTCCCGTTCGTAGAATGGGTTAAACAGCTAGTACTGAATAAATAATATATTTCGAAGAAACTTCATCTTGCACAGTCAAAAAATGATTTATTTTCAAAGTATTTTTTTCTTTAATGAGCAAATAAGATATATCAAAAGTGGTAGTGATGCTGAATAAAAGTGTTTGAATTCTTTATAAGAAAAAAAAAAATATTTATCTGCATGAAAATTTAAAATGATCCAACTGTAAAATATATAAGCACTTCCATAAATAAGAATTAAAACTTATCTTACATTCATTTCTCTCTTTTTATTTCTTGCATTCTTTAAAAAATAAGGGCAAATAAGAAAGTCTTTAAAAACTTTGAAACAAGCAATGACAGGTATATTTTATTTTTTAAAGGAATTTGTGGATTTATATAATAACTTTTTTAAGCTGCACAAAACTAAATTTGGATGCTTATATGCCTTTTGAAACACTTTTGTATGACCCAAGTGATTTTGTATGTCACATGTTGTTGACTCGTACTCTAGAATAAATTTTAATAACGGTAAGGTTTCTGTTTTGTAAATGAATTCATACTTTTGTTACAAGTTGACCTTTTGATTATAGTTAACTTTGTCTGAAAAAAAAATATATTGTTGTTTTTTCAGAAAAACCACCAGGAACTTTTGGAGGTATCAATTTAGAGAAGGAAATCCCTCTATCACGCCAAGGTAATATATTATTTTAAGTTTTTTTTTCTTATTTATATTTTCCTGTATTTGAAAGTCAAATATATTGTTATCGTTTCTTATAAAAAGTTTAAAAAAATTATTTACTTAGATTTAGTACATTTTTAATATCAGGGTATTAATAGACACAAAAAGAACTTAAGTGAATCTTTCAGTTCTTAAACCATAAGTTAATAGGTGATTTTGCAGAATAATATCTGTAACCTCTGTTACCTGGTAACAGATTACATTCAAAAAGAAGATAAATGCTGAGAACATTTTTAGTTGGTTTATCCATGAGTCTAATTATTTGATAGTAGTACCAAATATGCAGGGGCGTGCCAACAGTATCCGGCGCCTGTGTGCAGAACTTCAATTGGCGCCCCATATCACTAACCCTCCGCCCCCCCCCCCCCCCCAAGAAAAAAAATTATATATATATATAGATTTTTTTTTTTTTTTTAATGAGTATAAATACATATCTGACAAGCCAATCTTCAGGGGTTTTCTCCATGTCAAATAAACGAATTTTGAACCAGAAAACTTATTTAAGAAAATGTGTCTTGTAGAGTTCTTTTTTATTTAATTTATTAAATTGAATTTCTCATTAGAAATATTTTTGCTCGACTTTAAAAATAAGGAATATTGGCAGCTATGTAAATAACGAACATTTTTAAAAAGTAAGTGCTTCAGCTACTTGATCCCTGCCCCCACATTGGCATACCTCCTAAGAAATTAGCTTCTTTTACCACCTCTCGACGAATTTTTAAAAGTTCATCTTTATTTATATTTATACTTAAAACAATTCAAATAAATTTTAATTTGGAAATATAAGTGTGAGAATTAATCAATGGCAGCACTATCACACAAAGAAAGTTATGCTCATAATGCGGTAAATATGCATAAAAGTAGAAAAATATTTTCTCGAATTATGGTGTGCGTTATGCTACTTTTATTTCCTTTGAAATAATGTAACATCAATTAAGATGCACTTTAAATAATTACCACTCGTAGATAATAATTAGGGGTGCATTCGTAAATGTTCCAGTCTCGGAACGTTTGATTTTCACAATGCTGGCTATATAACAATTGTTATGAAAAATGCACATTCATTTTGACGTTTACATTGCTAAGAAGCAAAACATATCTTTACCATGTCACATACTTAACCTTCCTTCTTCGACGTATTTTTTTATTTTTCGAATTTCCAATTATAAAAAAGAGAGATTCTGCTCTCGAAGCTGGTAGAAGGCAGGTGCTGGGCTCGATCCCAATCGCGCCCGTCGGCCTAATCGTTCGGATTTTTCGTGGTTTTCTTCGAACCTTGGTTTTCCAAGCGTAAATACGAGTTAGGTTCCCTTAGAAAGACTCCTCACGGAGGGCCCCCCCCCCCCCCCCCCGCCCCCTCCTCTTTGGGCCTACATCCTTCGTGCTGATAAATAGTCGTCATAAAGACAAGCAACCAATTATAAAAAATAATTTTTATTGTTGAAAATGAATATATATTTTATTCTGAATACAAAATATTTTTGTTAGTAAGCAAGTAAGCAGCTTTTTCTTGACCTACTTGTGGTCGTACATGTAATATCCCGCTCAATGATCTCCAGTTTTTCGTGCAATGCACCTAAACACTAAATTAAAAAATATATTTATCAAATTTATTCAGTTAAAGTTTTCTGTAAAATTGAAGCGAGGAGGAGCAGGGCATACTGATTTTTGTTCTACCCAGAGTCTTACTGAGCTCATATCATTGTCTTCTGATTCACCAAACGGAATAAATGTCATCACTGGATAAATGAAAACTAACATCCCTGACTGAGACATATTAAAATTACTCTTTGAATCCATCAGAAAAGTCATTTTAACATGCAACAATAACTAAAGAAAACTGTCATAACAGAAAAAAAAGTACGACTTAAAAATAAAATAGCAGGACTATAGTTACACAATCTCTTAGCAATTATTGAGAAATATAGAAAAATAATTGCGGAATATAACTATGTGTAACTAGCGACGAATTCTCTTTCAGCGATGCAATTTTTCGCTTTGTCACATGGAAGCGGCGCCAAATAGCTGAACGTATGGTATGCAATGTCGATCAAAAAGGGTTAACTGTTTTTCATGAATTGGATTTTTAACAATTTATTTTAATGTCAATTTGCCAACAGAATTCCATAAGATTTAACTATTTTCTTACGATTTGTTTTTTATAGTTTAATTACATGTTTCACTACGAAATACAATAATCATACAATACAATAGCATAATTAAATGTCTGGCCCATCTTTTTATTTTAATATTACATTAATACATATTTTATCAAAAAAAATATATATATTTCCCTTTCAAAGTAAAAAATAAATAAATACAGAAATGGCATTTCAGCGCCAGTGTTGTACCTTCGATCGTAATACATACGAATTATTTTGTGTTCCCGTAAAAGATATATAAATATTACCCACACTAATTTCAACAGAAATTTTATGTAATATATTTCACTGCAATCGAAGCATATGTGCGAAAATTAAAGCTCGGAAAGCCGGACAGATGTAGAGATAGACATACAAAAATTAAAGAAGCACTTTTAAAAATTTAAAAAATACATGTACGGATTAAGAGAGTTACTGAAAATACATTGTGGTCATCTTTTCTCATCCTTATCAGAAATCAGAGTTCTAAATTCTTATGACACTCTTTCATTTTCACACAGCACTTTATTGTTTATTCACAATGACTGTTTCTTAATGATTAATTCGGTATTCATCAATAAGAAATGATGCATTCCGAAAGTTTGAGTGCGATTGAAAAAAACTATTAAATACTCCAAGAAGAGGAATCGCTTGCAATTCCGATGACACTAATACAATGGCACAGCTGCCAACTTGTACGAACTTTTATTACCATTACAATTTAGAAATTTTTGCCTTATTTAATCATTAAAAATTGCTAGATTTCGGCGATTAGGCAAAATTTACTATTAAGTTTTAGTGGTAAGTAAAAACTATACAAGAGGACAACTATAGAATGGCGTGCTATTGTAGCAAAGAAACGTTTATCATCCAACCAACAAAAATTATCAAGGAGTTCTTCAAATGAGCAATTTCATTCCCCATTTTTATAAAAGCAATGTAATTTACATCAAAGAACTATAAGCAGTACCATAAAAATTAATAAATTGTGTGTAAATTTATATTTCATCTCCTTAATTAACTCCTTGGGGACGAGCGACTGGTATTCGCGCACGTAAGATGCTAAGAATCTGGTACTATTCTGACCAGTAAATTTTTATTGTAAATTTTGCCTTATTTAATCTGAGTATTTTCCCGATTCAATTAGGAATAAATTTCTGTTTTAAAAAACCGGTGATAAAAGATTAAAAATTCTGTAAAAGACGCTCGTCCCGAAGGGGTTAAGGCTGTTCTTTACTGCTCTGCTAACGTTTTGACACATTTACAAATTCATTTTTCAATGGAAAGATGTAAAATTGGAAAGCCAGATCATGGAAGCGATTTGGAATCGAACTGTGTTTTCCATTTTTTGATAAATAAATTACCTATTGATTTATAAACGATTTTGATCATGTGAAAAACAAGTTTTTCCCTCTTTCTTGAGTGCACATTCTTGTTTCGCGCGGAAATTCCGTTCAAAATACCCACTTTGACGCTATTTTCTGAAAGATCTATTGCGTTAGCAAAAAAATGGAAAAAACAGTTCGATTACATAGTTTCTAAACAACAACACCTGCTAGTTTCATGCATTTCCAAACAAAAATAAATTAAAACTTATGTCATAAAGTTGCCCTTTTAGATTTGAGAACAGCTTTAATGACGATTTATATAAATCCGATTAACCGAGTTTTTTGCTTATCCGAGGTGAACTTGACCCATTATTAACTAAGATAATAGGAACTCTACTGCATATACACAAACTTTTATAGTGAATATAATGTACATTATTGCCTTAATTAAAAATTAACTTTTCGGTTCTTGCTAATTTCAACTCCACAGGCAGCCATGTAAAATGCTCAAATATTATAAATTTTGAATTATTGAAAATCTACATATTAAAGAAAATTGTGGAAATATAACAATATATTTCATTTTAATACTATCAATGAAAGTAAACAATGCCTAGATAAATATTCTTGTGAGTTCAGTAAAAAATAAATAAATGATTTAGCTGAGCGAAGCAGGATATATTCACACTATTCACTTTAAAAACCCACAAATATATCTGTAGTTTGCTTTTACACGATTAAGAAAATACTTAATTTCTTTCATTCATTAAAACACGTCATTGCTGTTATTTACTAGCAACTAACCAACTATTATAAACATGATTTCTTCAAGAAAATTAAAAATATATAACATAAAACTACACTTTCTGACGTGCGTCTCTGCAGAGTGTAAAAAATTTTGCAAGAACTCAGTATCTTCAAATTATCCAAACAAATTGTTCGTAAATTAGTTATTTTTACATAGTGTTTTTAAATACAGCTTTCAAAAAGAATAAGCTTAAGTTCGGATTAACTAACATTTCAAATTATCCAAGTTCGCATTAAGAAAAGCCAACAGTACATTGTCAAATATATATGAAAAGAATAAGTACCTTCCGTGACGTTCCAATTGTAGGAAGTAGCCATTGGACACTGTTGAGAGTGGACACCCTGTATAATATACTACCAGTTTATATATCGTCTGTATGTGTTTCGTTACCAATACTACCAATAAAATAGAAGTGTTACGTATATTCAATCATTTGAATAATATAGCCTTCCATGTTTGCCATTAGCTGTAGCGTGCACACACTGTTTTCTGAAAAGTTTGGACAGGCCTGATCTAGAGCAGGGATATCAAAACGGCATTCGCGGTCGCCCTTCGGAACTTTTAATGTTTCTAGCCTTTTTTAATGTATTTCAGTCGCTTGACGGTGCCCTTAAACCTTCGGTGGTGACCTTGGACCGTCACCTTTCAACACCGTAGCGCCTTTCGTTTTGAGACACCCCCCCCCCCCTCCCCCGTCATAAAAGCTACGCCTCTGAAAAGCATCTGCAGATTTCATATATATTAAAAATAAAAATGAAATCATAAATAATACACTTTTGAATTTAATAAATTTAAATTGGATAAAAGTTTTTCAAATATTTCTGCGTCGCCTAAAATATTCGGCGCCTTTATTATTCTGGCGCCTGTGTGCGGTGCACACTTTGCACACTGGGTCGGCGCGCCCCTGCAAATATGAATTTATTTTATTTGTAACTGTTCTAGAATCATGATATAAATGTTGTAGAACCCAATCGCGCCCGTCGGCCTAACTGTTCGGAGTTTTTGTGGTTTTCTTCGAACCTTGGGTAACTTTGCATAAATACAGGTTAGGTTCCCTTTGAAAGATCTCCATGGAGGGTGCTCACCCTAGGGCCTATATCCCTCGATTAGATAATGGCTGTCAAAAATCAACCCAAGCCAATATTTATAACCCCAAAATTGCTACTAGGACAACATGATCATTAACACTTTCTAACATAGTTGAAAAGTGTTTATGAATTTGATTTGTTTGTCGGTCTGTCCATGCTCTAACTCACGTAAATATACTCGGATATTCATGCAATTGATATATGTTAATGATGTTTCCCATGGCATGTTCAGTATTGAATGCAAAGTCTGTAGCATTAACAGTTCATTTACAGGGACACTCAAAAGAATTCCGTTGCATTATGGTCAATGGAGGAAAAATTGTTTGCAGTGTAATTTAATGGCATTATACTACTTCAAATGTATTGAAATTGATATAATTTGTGAATTTCACTACAAGATGGTTACTATGGAACGGGGCATTCATAACATTTATTGTTCATTTACAGGTACACACAAATGAAATCAGTTACAGTACTGTCTTTGAGCAATAATTGCTCGAAATGTGTTTTAAATTTTGGTATGCTCTTTTAAATTTAACTAATTTTAGCATGTTACTTGTTGTGTATAATTTCCATACCTCGTATACAGGGCTGCACAAAAGAATTCACATACCGTTCTCCTTATGAGCAGAAATTGCTGAAGGAGAATTTTCAGCTGTGGTATGTATTTCCAAACTAAATTTTTACTTGCATGTAGTTTGTAGATATAAATCTGTATATCATATACAGAGCTGCTCAAGGAATTCAGATAATTTTCGGACTGTTGATGGGAATTTCTGAAATTGGGTTTTCAAATGTGTTGTTTCCAAATGGTTCAATTGCGCATCCTATTTCAACTTATTAAACGGTGAAGTTTTGTTACATTATTCTGAATGTGTTGGAAAGTGTTTCATAATCTTTGCTTGATGCATTATTTTTTCTTTCTTGTTTTTAAATTTCACCTGTGTCGTGACTGTTTTGTTTCTGTTTTGACAAGAACAGAAACAAATCTGAAAACAGAGGACACAAGAACCAGGGTTACCCACTTTTTAGTAGAAAAATATAACAAAGATTGGACTTGCAGAATTAATTTATGTAATATTTTATTTAAAATAGTATCTGCTGTTCTAATAAAAGGCTAACACATGAGAATCAGAATGTTATAGTACTAAATAAGCAATAAATTTGAATGATACTTTATCGTGAGACAGTCAAAAACATAGGTGGGGCATTCTCACAATATTTTGACTTTGGGAAATAAAAATCTGGTGAAATTAAACTTGCTAAAATAACATTTTAATCTGATAGACGAATGCATTAATGATTCAAAATAAAGAAAAAATGGTCAGCAGCGAAATTTTTTATATTTAACTGAGGTTTAAGTTAAACTTGCGAGTTTAATTTTCCTTACCATTTTACTACTGTAACTTTCTATTTTCTTCTAAATTTATACTTATAATGAATTTGCATAGTACCCACATGATATTCAAATAAAAAAATAACAATGTAGTATTTTTAGAACAAAATTTTAGTATAACATTGTCTTAAAGAGGTGTTAAAGAAGGGACGGAAGGAAAAAAAAGGGGGTTGTTTAGGAAAAAAGGGATAGTAATGAAAAAAAAGGAAGGTAAGGATGGGACGGTAAGAAAAATGGCCACTATTTTTAGGCAAATCATGTTAAGACTAAGTGATAGCCACAAAGTTCATTGATTTTTAGAAACGATTATTTACCTGGGATTAAATTAAAAAAAAAAAAAATTAATTTACCTCAAAGTGCAGGAATAAATCTTGGGGACGGTAAGACTACGAATAAAGCCACGATGCTTGAAATTGATATTTAAATGCTGTTTTCAGTTCTCCAGTCAATTTCCTGTCAATGAATTTTAGACATTCTTTCTCTAGCATACTTCTGCATGAGAACAGAAAGAACTTGAAAAAAAATTCTGTTGCTACATCTAAAGTGATTTTCTGTATAAGTTTAGCAAGAGGGATGGTAAGGAATCTAAAACCCAGAGGAAGAGTTAAAAAAAATAATATCAACCATAAAAATGTGTGCAATTTAATTTTTTGCTACATATTTATATAAAACAATTGTCTCAGTTTTGGAAAAAAATTACATCAAATTACTTTTATTGAAACAATTTAACTCTATAGTGGATTTAGGATACAAAACATCTTTCAAAATAATGCGATTAAATTTACTATTTTTACGTTTTATTAAAAACTGAATTTGTTCCCTTTCCCTCAACTGGACATTCTCTCTCCCCAACTGTGAGAGACATGTGCAAGCCAGATACTGGTTCAAAATTGAAAAATAAGTTTCTATTGCTACAAAAATGGGCTGTAGCTGCTGTATCAAAAACCCATTGAGTATTTCCATAACCCAGATCTGATCAATTTGCCTTGCACAGTTCAGGAGAAAGTTCTATTTGACTACATTCCTGTTTAGAGAAGGTACAAATAAACATTTGTTTACTTTTACATTCAATGTTACTAGTTTCAGATTGAAAAGATTTTTTATTTTGAAAATTACTTTTAGAATTAGGTCTATTTTGAAATTTATTTTTAACATTAGTGTCTATAAGAATTACTTTTACTATTAGAATATTTAGAAGTTATACTAGTACATTTACTTAATTTGAGCTTACAGTTAGAAATTACATGGCCATACATTTTACAATAAAAACAAGAACCAATTTTATGTTTACCTGGTTTAACAGAAGATTCACTGGAAAAGGCTACATTTACATCAGCAAAATCTCTCTGAGACAGCTTTAATCTATTTTCCTCTAGCACGAACTTTGCTTCTATTTTGTCAGGTACAGAGTCTGCATTACTCCATCTGCAGATGGTTTGGACAGTGGCTTGAAATTAGTCCGAGTACTCCATATCATACGATACCTCAGGTAAAGCTGTTGTAGTTCGTGATCTCCCATTGCGAAGACATTCAGCAGTTTGTTTTACACACAGGAATAGTCCTAAATTTTCACCCAAGAACATATCTTGTACCAAAGAAAACATCTAGAAGCTGAATCACGTGGGCTCTCATTATTGGCTCAATGTGGTCATGCAAAATCTTCCATGCTTTGGCTGCTTCTGTTGTGCTGGATATCAAAGGTTAAATTCTGAGCTAAGAGATTGGTATATAATAGTATAGGCTCTATTTTTTCTTAACTTTAGGTCTTGCTTCTCTCTCCATGTCAGGTCATTGTTACCTGGCTCTGCTTCTGATTTCTCAGCCGCTGAGTGTAGCGCCTTAGCAGGTGGCTTGTCACTTCTCACTATTTTTTCCCACAAACTCCCAAGCTCGATAATACAATAATAAAACCTTGACCTCATGCCTCCATGATTCCCAGTTACTACCAGTGAACAGTGATTCAACTCCATCAGTCCCCGTCAAGAGGAAACACTACGGCAACCAGGAGAAAATTTCATGACAAGCAGAAAATTCTTCAAAAGGTTGTTTAAGGAAACTCAAAAGTTCTGTTTTAGAAAAACAGAAAAGTCTGCAAGCCCCCTCCCCCCCCCCCCCCCCCAAAAAAAAAAAATCACTTTCACATTTTCAGAACTAAATTTCACCAATGTTGTTATTCTAACGCGCCTGGGCCCATAGCCACTGCTATATTTATTAACTACAACCTCATTATAAGTCAGCAGAGGCAAATGAAAGTCTAAAAATTGTGTAAAGTTATGTGGAAGACTTAATAAAGATACAGAAAATTACAGTAACTATTCATTGATGACGAAAACGTAATGGTATATACAAGTGAAAAGCAAGCATAACTTCGCTTGAACTAAGCAAACTTAAAATAAAATAAATTTAATAAACTTAATAATAAATTTAATAAACCTAATGAAAATATAATATTGCCAGCAACCAAACTTGTACCAAAAATGCTACTGTGCCATCATAAATACAAACACTGCTGGCAAACAATCATGTAAAGCAAGGTGAATATCAGCAGCTTCGTTTCACCATTCATACCATACAAACACAGAATTTCTGCATATCAAGTGCTGCCACACTTAAAAGTGAAAAACTTACATAAAACGCAATAGGCCGAAATGTATCGACCAAATGCCCCACGCGATGACGTAAAACATACGATTGACTGCCGTGAATAGCGAATAACTGATTATTTGGCAATCACAGTTCTGGATTGCTACAAAATCACTTATTTACGAAGTATCAGCATGCCAGTTTCAAGAATCAATAGCGCTTTAATGTACTTTATTGCTGACTTAGAGAGGGTAAAAATAAAGTATGTCAGGTAACTTATTTTAATTTATTCTAACACAAACTTTATCTAATCATTTAATATTCTAAGTTAACATGACAACAGATAGATTTCTATTGCGCATGACACATTAAAAAAAAAATCTACCATGAAGATTATTGTTTAGAAGTAGTGGTAGCAAAATATATATAAAATATAGGACATTCAAGATTTAACTTACAAGAATTTAATGTACAAGAATATAATGCAGGAAGAAATAAAAGGAAAAGAATCCAATCTGTGTGAATGACATGTTAGATATTTTCAAATTTACGTGTTTCAAAGTTCCCTATTATGCATCCTAAATACTTAAACTTTAAAAAATTGAATTTATTTATGCATCATTAATAATTTATTTGAAAGACATGATAAACAAAGGTTGAGCTTTTATGTTTAAAAACCTTAATTTTATCAACACACATATAATAAAAAGGTTTACTTAAAGATATATATTATATACAAAAGATAAAGACTTTCAAAACACTAAAATTAAAATTTTAAACGTCTAAAAACTGATATGTTTCAACCACTCTGTGGCCATCATCAGGGTCATACCTCAATACTGAGGTATACGAGACGCAAATATTTATAGATTGTAAAAGTAAAAAATAAACATACTATGTTGAACCTATAACCACCATAGTGCCATCTCCACAGCTGTAACTTAACTATTCATTTATGAAAAAATATGAAGAAACCATAACACCAATACCAATAACTGTGTGAGATTTTTTTAACCTTGAGTTAAATGTTGTTTCAAACTGGGTTGGCTTTTTACCGGTAAAAACCTAAGGATACAATAAACTCTACTAGTCATTAAACTGTATTTAAATACTATTGATTGAAGCTGTATTTTCATGTAACTGATGCATATATATATATATATATATATATATATATATACAGTGAATTCTTGATAAGTCGAATTCGAAGGGACCGGCAAAAATATTCAAGTTATCGTAAGTTCGACTTATCGAAAATCCTTAAATATATATATAAAAAATAATTGAATCTTATAGATAGGAATTGTAATTATGGAGTCTGTCAAAATGAGCACTAAAGAAAAATACAATTTAATAGTACATAATATAAGGTACTTACAAACTCAAATTTTGTGAAAAAAAACTTGTTAATGATGACTACTTGAAGGAACTTTTTTGTCTTTCACTGGCTAGAAAGTCGCTCACATTTTGTAAACAAAGGAGAAGAGAATCATCCACACCGTCTCTACTTTCGAGATATTGCTGTAGTGTCGTCATTGCCGCATGTGCTTCTTGATTATTTGGTGGTGAAACGCAATTTAATTCCTCGTTGTCATCTTCAGATGCAGGATCGTTCTCCACCTTAGTTATTGCTTCAACTATATTTGAATCACTAAGTTCTCTGCAAATTTCAACATTTTCGTCAATATTCAAAAACTCAGTATCGTCATCTTCAGAAATAACTTGATTTTGTAGATTTTCATTCACAACACATGAGTCCGCATTGCTTGCAAAGAAGCCACATCTACTGAAGCAATTTTTTATAGTGATTTGTTTCACATCGTTCTTCCAGGCACTCGAAATTACTCTAATTGCTTCTAACACATCACTTTTGATTTATTCTATTTTCGTCATCCTTGATTGCCTTCTGCACTAGACGTTTTTTGTAAGAGTGCTTTAAACATTATTCATTCAGTGGTCTGCTGTTTGTAGCTTAGAAGTTGTGTTAGAAGGGAAAAATTCTGACTTGATAGATTTCAAGTTCAAAAGTTGACTGTGAGCTGTACACTGATCAACGAAGATCAACACTTGACACTTTTTTGCATGAAACACTATATCCAGATTTCTGATGTATTCCTCGAACAATATTAGCGTCATCCAAGCTTTGTGATTAGATCTGTACTGTATGGGAAGTGGCTTTTTATGTTTGAAACAGCGAGGATTTTTGTATTTACCGATGACCAGTCAAGGTAATTTTTCTGTTCCAGAAGCATTTGCTCCGACAAGGACAGTTAAACGTTCTTTACTTAGCTTTCCACCGGAACATGATTCCCCCTTAAACATCATCGCCCTGTTTGTAAAATAGTCCCATTTCATCCATATTGAAAACGTCGTCCGCACTATAACCTACAAGAAGTTTGGGCAATGAAACTGTCTTCTATTCATGGCAGTGCATCAGACACATATTTTGCTTCACCGTGTAATGTCCGAAACACGATGTTCTGTCTGTCTTTCAGCTTTTCAAGCCACCCCGTGCTTGCAGTGAAGCCTTCGACATTCAATAATTTTGTGAAATCCAAAGCTTTCTCACGCAACATCGTACCACTTAAAGGAATTACTCTCTTCTGTGTCCTGTGATATGTAAACCATTTTAAGAGGGCTGTTTCGATATCTGGGAAGGCACACATTTTCATCCTTTTGCACTTTGGGTTGACACTTGACTTGTTTTTTGAAGATTCTTTTTTACCTTTCAGTATGGTAGATAGCGTGTTGGGAGGGATGCCATATTTCAGGGCTATATCTTTTTTCTGTAAATTAGGATTGTCTTCAATATCTTTTATCCAAATGTACTTTTTGTTCTAAAGTAAGAATTTTTAATTTCCGCTTCGACATTTTGAAAGACCCAACTGAAAACGTATCACGATGTGAAAGCAATAAACACTAAAATGACAAGACTCAACATTAAAGTAATGAATTTCAATGAAATCTCAATAGAATCGAAAAAAATCCTTGCTTAAAAGCGTTGGAAATTGGACCAATTAGAATTCACTCAGCCATCTGCTCTGTTTACAAAGAATACCTGTTGAGAAAAGGGAACGTATAAAAAAGAAATGAATGGGGTGGGGGGATGAGGCGATTTCAGCTGAAATTTGAAAATCTCAGAGGCTCCACGCTGACCGATGTAGGAAGTAAAAATAGCGCCCTTGAAAGGCGGCGAAGGAGTGCAGAAAAGTTTTATCTAACAGAAAGTGCCAGTATTTTTGAACTGTAGCTGAAAAATTAAGAAATTAGTCGAATTACTGTTTTTTCTCTATCGGAAAAAATCGACTTAAAAGATGTAGACTTCGACAGAACGAGAAAGTTTAATATTGAATTGCAATAACGGGACCGGGACTTCGCGTAAACTTCGACTTAAATGAATATTCGACTTATCTGAATTCGACTTATCGAGAATTCACTGTATATATAAAGAGATGGGAAATAAAGAATTAATTCTCTAAAGCTGCTGATATACTACTTTAATCATATAAATTTTACCATATTTTCTATTCCCCATCTATAAATAGAACAACAGATGTTCAGTATCAGTTTTGCAAAGCAGGGTTTCCATTTCACTTGTACTCTAATATGATTGTTTATGGATGTACAGCACATTGGATGAACTTACTGGCAGAAAATAAAGCTCCAATATCCATTACTAAACATGTTGATATACAAAAGTATTTCCGAAATCATCATCTGGTAAGTGAAACACCAGTTGTCAAGCGAAGTATGGTATGGTGGAGTAACCATATAGAATGAGAATGTATCTCCGCATTTATAAGAATAGTCATACATTGTTTGACATTTGCAAAAATCATGAAAAAGATATTGATATTAGAATTCAAAGATTACTGAATGACTAATTTATTTAAACAAGTGAAGGATCTATTTCAACAGCTACAAGTAGCCAAAGCCTTAAATATTCGTCAGAGCAGATGCTTGTTCTGAATGGCTGAAATTAGTGCATTGTTCTGAATTAATTCCATATAAAGATCTTGTTAAAAAACAAATTGATTTGGTTTTAGAGCCCTTTCCCCTTTTAGCATGTATGACAGATCCAATGCACAAAAATCAAGATCTACTAAATGAAACACAAAAGAAAATTGAAAGGGAATGGCTCATACATTTCATGCCAAATTCTCTTTCACTCCTCTTGGCATATGAAGTTGAAGGACAACCATTTCCAAGAAGCTTCTTTAAAACAAAAGATGTAAAAGCCAAAGTTCAGTGGAAAGCACTAAATAACAAAGAAATGAATCCTGAATTCATACATTTAATGATGAATCTCCACTCCATACCTTATAGTTTTTCATCCATTGATCTAATTTTTTCGAACTTTTCACATATCCACAGTAAATTAAGAAATAGACTAGGGTGTACAGAAAGCTACAAAGCTTTTTATAAAATGCTAAAAGGCTTCAAGGGTATAGACTGGTAAACTGTACTAATATTTGTACAAAGTACATTATGTGATAATTAATATTGTAAGCATTAGGTTTTTATTGAAATGATTAAGGTTTTTAAATATGATAAAAGTGTACTTACAATTTTCCATTTCCTTTCTGTAAAAATTAGTTAAGTAGTCTCCATTAAGATAAATATAATAAATACTGTAATGTGCATTCTCATAATGAAAGTTATAATAAGCATTAGGTTTTAATAATGATAAATGTGCAATAATATCTTTAAAATTTTGAATTCTTGTAGCTGGTAAACATGGATGAATGTCTTCTGGGCTTTTTATATTCCTTAAAAACCACTATTTTCATATAACATTCTTTTAATTACCTAATCAGAAACTAAATTAGGTGAATATTGCTGAATGGAAATAGTGGTATAAAATACTCGGAAAACTTTCACCCCAGGGAAAATGAAAAATTGAAAAATAAATTTTCATAAAAGTGACAAAAAACAGTCAAACTCATAAGTTTTTCAAAAATGGTAAAAACCGCGATAAAAACATGTTTTTCCAAAGACGGTAAAAACCATCAGACGGTAAATACCGTCCAACCCTGGTTTCAAAATATTTAACCATAACTTATGTATATTGTAAGAAACTCCTTCATTGCAAACATCTTGTAATTCTCAATTCAATATCCAGGGATTCTCTAACTATGCTTTTTTGCGGATATCAATTTGTACATGGCCAAATAATTTTTGCGTTTTCATAATCTATTGCTTTAATTTTATTTTTAGAACAAAATCTTGCAAGATCTGCAAGGAATGATAGAGCTGGAAGCTCAGATTTCAGGATTGTCAGGCATCAGAAACTAAGTGCAAATCACATTCTAGGTTCCAATCAAGCAGCCCAAAGTAATATAACATTTAACAAGCAAAGTTTCTGTTATCACTCTCTCTCTCTCTCTCTCTCTCTATATATATATATATATATATATATATATATATTTGCATTTTAAAATAAATGTATTGCCATAATTTCTGGGAGTAACTGTTAAAAAATTGCCAAAGTTTGGTTTTGCAGATCTTTGATATACTGTCAACCTTGATATACTTTGGTCCATCCCATAAAAAAAAGGTTTTATTCTTTGTATTGAACAAACAATACAAGATAATTCAGAGTTTTTGTCCTTGAAAAATATTTTTGACCCTACTATAGGGTATTTAAATAAGTTTGGGGGTAATTAAAAAATTTTCAGAGGCAACACTGGATGTGTTTGTAAACAACTCTTTTCGTGTGTAGATTTTAACTTCCCAAACTTTCTATAGTGAAACAAAGTGTCAAAATATTATCTTTAGTAACCTGTAACCCATGTGTGATCATAATTTTTTGTTTAACTTTTTACTTTGACAGAAAATGTTTGTTTTCATAAAGCTAGCATGAAAATTAGTTTTTTGGGGCTACTTTGTACCAGGGCTTTTTTGGTCTGAAAGTAGCCCCAGTTACCCAGAAATGCCTTTTATACAAACAAATCTCTTAAAAAATGTATTAAGAAACATTTTTTTCAAATGTTACTTTAGCAAAATGTTACAGTAATTATTTTTGTTCCAGTTGCTGAGGATAACATGATGAAAACTGTTTCTCATGTCCTTAATATTAACATTTGGTTTATTGTGTTTAAATGTAAAAAAAAAAAAAAAAAAATTTGTTTATCAAATTTACAGTATTAATTCATTAGCAGATCCTATTGCAATCAATTGCAAAAGAAACCCCCAGCAGGGACTACTTTGCTCCAAAACTTTAAAAATAGTTAAAAAATAAAAAAATAAATTGCCTCCTTAAAACCATACAGTTTGCTTCATTGTTTCCTGTTAATTGATTACAACTCCATTTTGACCTTGAAAAATCATATATAATATTTTTTAATGATGGAAATGTGAGTGAAACCAGGAAAAAGTGGCCCAAAGTACCATTTGACGGTATGACTATTAATAAACACCAAATGAGCCTTCTTAAAAGTACTATATTTTTTTGTGTATACCATGTCTTCATGTAATATGAACCCTGATTTTTAATAATTCATTTTGGAAAAAATAAATAAATAAATAAATAGAAAATAAGGAAAAAAACCTTCATTTTTTTTTTCTTTTCTATTAAAATCTTACATTTAGTTCTAAAATTGCACAATATTCACAATGTAATGCCTGAAGTTTCATACATTTAAATACAAAATCCTCATCCCACAATATTATGCTGTGATCAGTGGTCCTATGTACAGTCCAGTCAGATCCCAAATGTCCGTATGCCAAATCCATTTTGGATTTTAATCTAAATTTTAAAGGAAAAACCTTATGTCATACATAAAAAAAATATGTTAATCATTCTACCAAATTCTGTATGCTTAATGTTTAGGGATAACACATTTCAGTGGCCATATTTTTACATAAATTGCTATATTTATTATACATTATTTCAATTCATCCAGGAACCATAATTAACAGGCTACATGTAGCGAAACAGTAGTTTGTAGTATAGTGTGCTACATATAAAAAAAATCCATGTAGTAAATAGTGTGATACAAAATGCATTTTTTGTACCGTTCTAATGCTGGGTTTCTTCTTTTGAAATTGAAATTATGACAGAGAAAAATAAAATTGAACTGCCTGGTCAGCATAGTATTTTTAAAGTTATTAAACAACAAATCAGCGGTAATTATACTGTAACTTGTAAACTTTGTCCATTTAATAAGAAGTTGTGCAAAGTACTGGTAAGTTAGTAATTTCTTTATTTGTAATAAAAACTGGATTGTATCTCGTGCCAAATATCTAAAGCCTATAACCATTATAAAGAACATTTTCAAATTAAATTTTCTAGTCAAGAAAATATTCTCATCCAATTGTTTGTTACTGAAAGAAAAATATCTTACTAACATTAGTTTATATAGGGTGTTCCCATTGACTCAACATTTCAAAAGAAAATCCTGAACATTTTTTAAGGAAAAAAACTGTATAATTGAATTTTAATGAGTGTAATTGATTTTAGAGATATAATCCTAGAATACTTTCCGCGGTTGTATTAAACTATGGATTAATTTTCTTTCACTTTGGTTTCAGTTCAGGTTCGTGATTAAATATTTTGGGTTTCAAGTCTGTTACAGGATGACTAATTTTTTGCTGGGTTAGAGTTGAGTTTTGGGTTAACTCTAAGCAAAATTTTCAAGTTCATTCCAGGTTGCAGAATTCTAATTCTGTGTCCTTAATTTCAAGAGTAGATTGAATCTTTTGTCAAAATCTAAAAGTAGCAAAGTACTACTTTTGAAAAGTAGTTTGTAGTCGCTACTTTTTAAAAAAGTAGTTGTCTACATTTCTTATAAAGTAGTTCGCTACTAAAGAAAAACAGTTTTTCTAACCCCTGAGTTCATCTACCTAAAAATTCACTTATATGTGAATTTCAAAAATAACTAAAATGTTAAATTTATTCTATGATCATTATAATTTATAAGAAATGGGACAGTAGGTGTAGTTGATGTGTTGATTGCAATTAGGACTTCCTCAGCATTCTTTTTAATTTTCAAGTTGAATAAGGGAAATTCAAAGAAGTTAAAAGATTTACTTCCAGTAAGGTAATTTTAATTATGTTTTTCAGCATTATATAAAATAACACTATTAAAAGTAGTTTTAAAAGAAATAAGCAGTTATCAATCACATATATATATATATATATATATATATATATATATATATATATGTTATTATATATATATATAATATGTTATAAAATTGATAAGGTGCCCTATAACTTTGTTTTTTAAATTCTTTCCTGAAACCATTCAATTAATACATTTTCTCCTTAGTCACTAAATCAACTTCTATATCTGCCCCAAATTAACTCTTCAAATAGTTAGATACCGATAAGAGATATGTCACAATAATAACAGCCTAGAATCTTAAGTGTAGACATGTGTTCTACATCTCAGCACTTAATCATAATTTCTAGTCTACTTCAAGTCCCAATTAAAATCTCAAGTAGCATGCCATTGCATGGCCATAAACTTCTATATCTAGGATAGCATAGATACTTAACATATACTGAAGTTGAAGCCAATTATCAAAGATTTCTTGAGCATTTGTCTAACTTAAAAACCCTATAAGGATGTAAAAAGCAATAAAACACTCTCATCAAGAGTGCTTCTCGTAAAAAAACTCTTACAGTTAGTCTTCTATTAGCTGCCCTTGTGAACAGAGCTGGTTGTTAGGACTGCTGGCAAATGATCCTAGAGTACCAAGTAGGATTATGGCAGTCTTCACTCTATTAACTGAACTCAATTATTATTCATTTCCATGGTTATTGAAATTTTACCACTTTTATTGAAAATGAGTACAGAGAGATTGTCAAACAAATTTTAGAAATGTATTTAAAAAAAGAAAGAAGAATGAAAAATCATGCTTCAAGCATAAATTATAAAGCACCTTTCAACACATTCAAAATACGATGCGCAAGTAATCACTAATCACTCACTCGT
Organism: Maratus speciosus; assembly: GCA_963932465.1. Classification (NCBI taxonomy): domain Eukaryota; kingdom Metazoa; phylum Arthropoda; class Arachnida; order Araneae; family Salticidae; genus Maratus; species Maratus speciosus. Next base: position 658,795,388 of record OZ010787.1, on the reverse strand, counting down.
GGACAACCAACCTTTCGGTATAGGAGCTGATTAGTTCACGAGGGGAAAACACATAGCCCCCTTCCCACGAAGACCCCAGTACCTGCGAACGAGCCTGGAAGCCCCAGCAGGCTGGAAGACCCTGTTTAATGAAAATTATTAAAATGTATGACAAAACAATAGAATGACTAATAAACAGTATGACAAAATGAAATGAAATAAAGTAAAATATTTAAACTAAGTGACTTGAAGTAAAAAGTTCATCATACATAATGAGCGTTAAGTCTTTTTTTTATAAATGAAAAATGTTTGTTTAAAATATTATAGTTGGCTTTTAACTTGACATAATTTGCTGGATCAAACAGGTTCCTTTTAAGGCTGAAACATACAGTTTTGTTTCTTTTAAAGTCAAAGGTGTGTGTCATTAATGAAAATTTTGAGGAAAGGTAATGGATTGGGTTTCCTACCCCCTTGCCACATGGGCAGGATGGAGAGTCTCATTTCCCTATTCAATTAACAAAGGCGGGAAAACTGCCATGTCTACTAACATAATATGGAATTATATGACTTTTGCAGATAAAATCAAAATCCATTTTATTCAAGATTTTATACGTAAATCGGCCTTTTTCAGATGAAGTCTAATATTGTTGCCAGTTTGAGAACATTTTATCCTTGAGTGTTTTTTTGATCACAGAGACTGGAAAAACTAAACTGATGATTGGTGACGTGGTGGATGTTGTTGATTTCGCTAAGGTCATTTCATTACCTCTGGTTCCGGCATGTGCTTTGATCCATTTGATGTAGACTTTATGTGTATAATCTAGTAATATTATAATCTAGTAATATCTGATGAATAAGTTGATTACGGGGGAAGGCTAGATTAAGGGCATCTTTTGCTGAGTGGCTGTCCATTAATAGAAGTAGTGAAGAGTAAGATGATGTTAGATACCAGTCTATTGCTCGGTATATAGCGTATAATTCTGCTTGGTATATCGAGTTTAAGTTATGTAATCAAAAAGAGTTATCAAAGGTAAAAGAGGTGTCTTTTTCAACCGTGAAGGCTGCAGCAGTGCCTGAGTCTGTGACGGAGCCGTCTGTGTAAATTGTTAAATCTTGATTTAGTTGGTTATTGTCTGAATAAGTATCTTCTAAAATTTGCAAGTTGTTTAATTTGTAATATTCTGGGAAGCTGTAGGAAGAAAGCTTGGTCATTAAATTATCTATGTTTTTTGAGGTATCTTGGATGATGTAATTTCTACATCCTTTTAAAGTATTGTAGTTGCTAAAATTATTTGAATAGGTAAGCAGCCTGTTGGGATACACAGAGCGTCAGTTGAAATACTGCGATAAACTTTCATAATACCGAGCAGTGCTATTTTTTGTATCGATTTTACCTTCTGGATACCATGGCAGTTTAGACGAGGGAACCAGATTGCTGCTCCATATGAAATTTGACGAAGGGTAACCATATCATACCAAGTTTCAAGATGGAGGGGTTTATTCCCTTATTGAAAAAATGTAATTTGCCGAAACCAGTGCAAAATTGTTGGATATTTGTTCATAGATGGATAATATAATCTTTAAAATTGTGCTATGAATCTAAAATGAAACCTAAATAAGTGAGATTCTTCTATATTGATATGGTTTGCCGCTGCAGTTTGAAAATTGGGTGGCATTTTTTTTAGTAAAAAGTGGCCAAACATTATTGCTCTGGTCTTCGCTTGGCAGATTGTTAGGCCAAGTTGTTCACAAAGATCTGAAAATTGTTTAATTTTGTTATTGGCATCTGCTTCAAGTTGTGTCCTGGTGTCACCATATGCAAGAACAGCAAAGTCATCTGCATAAACCGTAAAGTCGTCAGCCAGAAATTGGAGAAGTTTTATTAAGAAATCAGCAATCAAAAGCCACAGCAGGGGTCCGAGACATGACGCCTGCAGATGTCTTCTGTAAGTTCGAAACCACATTAAGATTGTTCCGTGGAGTAGGCCTATGAATCTTTGAGAGATATAATTTTTTAGCAAGTTTTTAAGATATTGAGGAAGTGGTGAGTTATCTATGATTTGCGAGATGGTAAACCAGTTGATGGTATCGAAGGCTGATTCAATATCAGAAGATATCAAAAAACAATATTTTTTATGTTGTAATAATTCAACTTTTTGAATAATGTTGTCTAGTGCGTCTGTTGTGCTTCTCTTTTTGTGAAAACCAAATTGGACTGGATGGAAAAAATTTCATGTTTCCAAATAAGATGTCTCTCCAGAACTTTCCCCAACATAGGCAATAAAGTGATGGGGTGGCAGACTTTTAGTTGTTTAGGGTCCTTGTTCTTTTTTCTAAAGAAAATTACTAGGCCTTTTTTCCATGGAGTCAGAAAATGTTGTGATTCAAAACATTTATTGTATAGATCAATAATTAAGGATGGGAATGTCTTGTAGATTTTTGACCAGGCGAGCATCAATATTATCGTATCTGTGGCCTTTGCTGTTGTTTTGTTGATGGATACAGAATTTTAATTATCTAAATAAAATTCTATCTTATGCTGAAAAATTACTGGTTAATAAATTCGTGGATATTATCTTGTTGAATTGGTTGATTCATTTGAAAATGGTGAGACATTGTTCTTCAATATTGTGAAATGTGTCTGTAGTATTTGAGGTTGCTAGGATTGTTGAGATGAAATCTGTATATTTAAGATACTTTTATTTTATCAGTTTAAAAGCTGTACCATGTGTCGATTCTGTAGTGGTACAGAAATTTCTCCAGGCAGAGGATTTTGTCTCTTTAATTGCCAACTTATAGTTTGCTCGCTCCTTTTTGTAATCACTTCTAAACTGCTGGTTGTCTGGATTTCCAGTGTATCTTTTATATTTTGCTTTCAATTTATTCCTTTGAATTCTTAATTTGTCAGTATACCAATGCAGTTTTATATCGTATTGTAATTTTTTCTTTTTTAATGATGCCTCCATTGTAAAATCGATGACCTGCTGCAGATCATCCGTACATTTGTCTAAGGTTGTAGGGGATTCAATATCCTTTAATGCTGATTGTAGTTTAGTTGAGTAATTACTAAAATTATTGTTAAATTTTATGAATTTGGTATATTTAGTTTTATATCTATAATTTTGCTTCATTTGAGGAATATAAATGTGGTTGCTGAGAGAGTCATGAGATTCATCTGTCTTCCAGAAGTTTGAGTTCTCTTGTATGTAAACCACAAAGAGTGAGGTCGGGAGCTCCTTTTCTTTTGTCTAGCTTGTAGGTGTAATTTATGTTTAGGTCGTTAATGATGGAGAGTTTGTTCAATGTTAGTCTAGCAGCAGGTCACTCCATGCATTGTTTCTGGAGTATCCCCAGTCTTAGAGGTGAGCATTGAAATCCCTTCCAAGAAGAAGTTTTTAATTATCTTGGATTACATCAGTCCAATCTTGAAGGTCTTTAGAAAGGTCTCCTGATGGTCTGGAGTACTGTGAAAAGTGATCTTGATATATGTGATATTATCTTGTTTTTCTTGATTTTTGTTAGGTGCTATTGTACTCATATTTATTGTTAAATTGATGAAAATGTTATCTAGATGATGAGCTTGAAGATGATAAAATGGATTGCATATTATTATGGCAGCTGTTCATTTTTTGGATTGATATATAGACCAGTCAATTGGGAAGTCCAGTAAAGTTACCTTTGGTTTTGTGTTAGTTCTGGATGAAGGGCTATATCAGTTTTAACTTTATTAATATAAGTCAAAAGTTCTTCATTAGCTACATTGCAGTTATTTAAGTTTATTTGGACAAACTTTATATCTATAATTAATAGAGATTGTGTGTAAGTAAACAATTTGGAAAATGCATAACACATTTAAAAACTGAATTTCAGCAATCGCCATTAATAGACAGAAAAAAGACCAAATTCTTTTGTGCAGCCCTGTATATAATCTATAGGTTTGTATATTAGTATCATAAACATTAGTTCAGTTAGGAAATGCATAGCACAGTTAAAAATTCCCCTTCAGCAATTTACCTCAATAAATGGAAAAAAATATTAAATTTGAGTAGCCATGTATATGATTTATAGAATTTATACAAGTAATATTTAAAAAAATAGTTAAATTTAAAAATGCATACTACAACTGAGAATCCACTTTCTGCAATTATTGTTTATGTACGGTACTGAACCAAATTCTTTTGTGTGTCCCTGTAAATGACTGGTGAATGCTATGCACACCCTATTCTATGGAAAACATATTCTAATGCACCTAAGTGGTATATATCAATTTCAATATGTTTGAAATAGTGTAACATCATTAAAATACACTTCAAAGGATTTTTCATCATAGGCATAATGGAATTCTTTTGAGTGTCATTGTAAACAAACTAGAAATACAACATACACTTAATTTCCAATACCAAACATGCCATAGCCATCAATTGCATAGTATTCAAAATACATTTGCAAAAGTAAGAGCATGAAAAGACAGACAAATCGATTTCAGAAAAATTAAAGTAAAATATCAGAAAATTTGATGAAAGTTTAAAAATAAATAAATATATATATATCTATCATATGTCTTTAATAGATTTTTTTTTTAATTTGGTGGTGTTTCATATGTTAATATCGATTAATCGTATGCAATGTGCTAGCCAATAGGTGGATTTTGCTTAATTAGTATTACATGTATAGGGTTTCATCTGTATTTTGTATAATGTTGCAGTTATAATTTGCTGCTAAATTTATTAATTTATTGAATTAATTATTGTAATTGGAAATAGAAGATGATTTGTAATTATATTATGGCTATATATATACACACACACACATGCACACACAGTGATCTGAAAAACTACTTTATTGAAAACTAGCAGACCCGCCTGGCATTGCCCGGGGTTTATAAATAATAACCTTAAACAAAACTCAAGTTGGTATGATTTTATATCTTTTAAAAATCTTTTAAATGAACCTACTTTTGGGGGCCCACTGCCTTCCACAGCGTCTACTGTGTTCCCATAACGTCTTTCCGAACGAATTTGGGACCTGGGTCCCCGCTACCTGAAGCAATGTTCATTGGATGTGCTCCGCATGTGCCGGAGACAATCAAAAACGAAGTTGAGTGAGTCAACCCTCATAGTAACCAAGTCCATAGAACCCCAAAAAAGAATGCACCGTTAATGTTTGAAAATGTTGGTAACTAAAGCCTAAAATAAAATTTCGTAATGCAGAAAGTAGCCGAATTGTCATCCAAGTTGAATGAAACAAATCCCATTGAAATTAGGCCCTTAGAACGCAAGGAAATAATGCGCCCCCAAGTGGTGGAAGGTGTTCCATCCTGTAAATTTCATAAATCACTTTTAACATTAAACGATAGTTAATAAACGGATCAAATCCCTTATCTAAAGTTACCTTTAAAGTAACGTGATTTCTAATTTATGACTGTGGTTACTAACGTAAGTTTTTGCTGAAAAGGGAGATTAATGCTGTAAAATGGTGGTAGCTGAGGTATAAAGAAAGACAGGGCCCTGGGGGCCAGGGTCTTAACTGGAATGTAGTTAGATATAAGAAAATATTTTAGTGGTTTTAAAGTAGCTGGAAGACACTAAAGCTATGTTAAAGAAAATTGCAATAGAATAGGATAATTTTTGAAGAAGATGCGACAAACGCCCCAAAAAGGCGATTAATATTCAAAATTGGTAGCAGAAGTCTGATTTTTTTTTTTTTCTTTTGTCATTCATGTTGTACCTTTAAAACCCAAGATGTTGTTAAAAATAAAAAGTTTGTGAATCGGACCATTGTTAAGGGAGCTAACAGGTGGCTTAAAAGGGTCCAACTGATAGTTGAGAGCAGGGGCCTAACATGAAACCATGTTTAAGTGTTTTAGTACTTAGCGTTTTTGATCCTCAATTAGTCTAAATTAAACATAGGGTATGAATGAATCATTAGAATAATATTTTAAAGAAATGCGCAACAATGAGGTACCGGGTGTCCCAAAAAGGACTGACTGATTTTAAAATTCAATAACTTGCAAACGGTGACAGATATTTAAAAAATTCTTTCAGGAGGTTTATGCATAAGGTCAAAAGTTTTATTACAGTGATTTTCAATTTTAGTTCGATTTACAAACAATAGATGGCGCTGTAAGCAATAGTCGCTAAATTCAGGCTCGATTTTTGGTACTTCGTGGCCCGGATAATACATTTCCTTCTCCTTTTCCTGCATGGAACAAGATAAAGGACCAAAAATCGAGCCTGTATTTAGCGACTATTGTTTACAGCGCCATCTATTGTTTGTAAATCGAACTAAAATTGAAAATCACTGTAATAAAACTTTTGACCTTATGCATAAACCTCCTGCAAGAATTTTTTTAATATCTGTCACCGTTTGCAAGTTATTGAATTTTAAAATCAGTCAGTCCTTTTTGGGACACCCGGTAAATGCTTAAAAAAGGGCCCTAGGACCCTAATACAAATATGAGGGTAGGGAGAAGAGTCCAAGACTCAATTTTAAATTATGCAATGAGAAAGCGAGGAAATTAGGGGGTGAAAAATGTATGGCAAACTAAACGTTCAAGGAGCCCCATATCGGGCCCTACAGGACCCTAGAGTGCTCCAGGATTTTAACTGGAATATAGAGACGGGAGAATAACTAAATGGAAAAATGGTTCCAAAAATGAAGGAGAGATGAGTTTAAGAGGGGCAACTTATTAACAATTTTAGTTCAAAATCTTCAAGGGGCCCTGTACCAGGTCCCAAGGGGTCAGGGACTTAATAGGCATGTGTTTTGCTATAAAGATACTTTTTAGTAGTTTTTAAAGTAATCAGAGGACGATAGAACTATGTTAAAGAAAATTGCAAGCAATTTGGATCATTTTTTAAAAAGCTGTACCAAGGGCTTAAGAACGCGATTAATATTTAAAATTGGTGGTAGTTGAAGTCTGATTTTTTTTTTCCTTCATGTAGTAGCTGGATAACCTAAGAAGTTGTTAGAAAAAAAAAGCTAGTGAATCGGACCATTTTTAAGAAAGCTGTAATAGGGGGCCTGAAAGGGGCTAACTAGCAGTTAAAAACAGGGCCCTAACCAGAAAACACGTTAAAATGTCTTAGTACTTTAGAGCTTTAGAGCTTCAATTAGTCAAAATTATGCATGGGGTATGAATTATTCGTTAGAATAATAATTTAAAGAAATACACAAAAGATTGAGTAAAAGTTTAAAAAAGGGCCCTGGGGTCCCAGAAAAAATATGAGGGTTTTGGTCCAAGAAGAGACCAAGATTCAACTTTTAAAATATGCTCTGAGAAAGTGCGAAAATTAGGGAGTGAAAAATGCTTGGTGCACAAAAGGTGTTCAAGGGGCCCTCGATGGGACTACGGTTCTCTATTGGGCCCTAGTATCTTATACGGAATGTAGAAACGTGGGAATAACTAAATGGAAAAGGATCTCAAAAATAAAGATCGGATTAAAAGAAAGCAATTTATTAACAATTCATTTGCACAAAAACTTCAAGTGGCCCTGCAAGGAGCCCCAAGGGTCCAGGGTCATAAAAGGAAAGTAGACAGGCAAGAATAACTAAATGGAGAAAGGTCCCCCAAAACGAAGAAGTTTGAATAAAAAGGGGGCAAGTTATTAACAATTTAGTGTATAAAAACTTCAAGGGGCTCAGGGGCCCCGGCCCTTAAAAAATTAAAAATCTGAGCCTCAGGTGCACCAGGACCTGTTTTGGACTACCTCACCTGAATTTTGACTTCTATGTGCGGTAGATTTTGCTAGCCATCGCCAACAGACACACACACACACACACACAGAGCGATTTGTTCTTTTATTAATGTAGATGTAGTTAACTACAACAATTTGTTTCAAAAAGTAGCAACAGCAAACTTCTTTACAAAAGTAGTTGCTGCTTCATTACTTTCAGATACTGTTAAAAGAATCAATCTGTGCTTGAAATTGAGGATACAGATTAAGTAATATATTGAGTTTTTGTTGTAATTGTGCTTGCTGGGATACAATCAAATAAATGTGGTAAAACTGAGGATAATGAAATATTCAGAAAAATAAGATAGAAGAAATTAGATGTAAATTTCCTACTGGGCAAAAAATGTCCGGACCAGGATTCGAACCAGGGATCTCTTGGCTGAAGCCGCCAATGCTCTACCATCTGAGCTATCCCAGAGGAATCTGGTGGAACTTTTTCACCCAGCTAACCTTATTGATTATAGCATCTGGTCTGAAATCTGGTTCAGCTCAACAGAATAAATCGCAGCTGTTGAGCTGAACCAGATTTCAGACCAGATACTATAATCAATAAGATTAGCTTGGGTGTGAAAAGTTTCACCAGATTCGTCCGGGATAGCACTGATGGTAGAGTATTGGCGGCTTCAGCTAAGAGATCCCTGGTTCGAATCCTGGTCTGGACATTTTTCGACCAGTTAGAAATTTACATCTAATATGATTTATTTACCAATTAGAACAATTGTATTAAAATTAATCTAGTGTATTTATGTATCCAGCGACTTCTGGAGTTCCATTACCTGCGATTTATTCTGTTGAGCTGAACCAGATGCTATAATCAATAAGGTTAGCTGGGTGAAAAAGTTCCACCAGATTCGTCCGGGATAGCTCAGAGGTATTAGGTGTTCCAATGCACTCTACCAAAACTGCACAAGCATGCTCTGTGTGCGAGTAAGCCACGCATTGTTGTGGAGCAAGATCACTCCAGAGGACAACATGCCTGCCTGCTTGGCTTTGATTGCTGCACACAAACATACCAGGATATTGCAGTACTTATCAACATTGGTCGTTTGACCATGTGCCAAGAACTCAATGAGGAGCAGACCTTTCATATCAAGAAAAAACATCAGCATGATTTTCCTCTTAATCTGCATCATCCTGGACTTCTTTGGCGATGGGAAGCTGGGATATTTCCACTGTTGACTTTGTCATTTGCTTTCTGGTTGGTAGTGATGTCACCAAGATTCATCCCCTGTTACAACTCTGTCTAAGAAATTGTCCTCATCACGACATCAGGGAAGGTGCTGCAAAGACAATGCATGCGATGCCACCTGTGATTGTCCGTGAGATTGTGTGGCACCTACTGTGCATTCAGTTTCCTGTAATGCTGTTTCTCCGTAATGATGGGACGAACAGAACAGAAACTCACACCTATCTCTTCGCTGATGTCCTTTTTGTGCATCATCTATTTGCATGAATGATCTGGTCAACTTCCTTCACCAAAGCTTCCGTGATGAGGAGGGGATTTTGACCAGGTCGTGGATCATCTGTCAAAGATTCCCGTCCCTCACAGAAATGCTTGTGCTAGTCTTACAGAGACAAGTCTGTGACAGTGAGTGTTCTCGGAACACTGTTTTCATTTGCTGATGCACTTCACGAATTCCAACACCTTCTGCTGCTAAAAAACGAATAACACCATATTGCTCTTCTTTAGTCGCAAACATGACCCAGATGGATTACCTGTCAGATGACACTCCTGGCTAACCGCCAGCTCATACTTTACTTAGCATTTAGTTAACAGTTATCTGAAATAGAAATTTAATGTATATATCGATCAAGGTCTTTTTTTGTGCCGTTTATATCTAAAATGCAATTTTGGCGGTTTTTGTTCGAAGGGGAAAAAAATTTAATGCTGAAACGTTTGGCACTTCTGGTTTAATTCACAGTTACCAAGTAGTTTTTATATTCTGATAACTTAGATTTTTTTATAATACAATAAATGTAAGAGCAGATTTGGAAAGTTAAAAATGTGGGCTTTAATAAAATGTAATGCAAAGAAAAAGAAAATTTTGGACAAAAATCCATTTTAAACATAATCAGATATCCTAATTTGTATACTATTTTTCATTTTTTATTGATACTTTAGTTCAGAAAAGTTAACACCCCCCCCACCCCCACCCCCCCAAAAAGACCTTGATCAATAAGTACAGTAAATTTCCAATTCATATAACTGTTAAGTAAATGCTAAATAAAGTTTAAAATAGTTAAGTAAATGTTTCAGTTAAATGAATGTATTTTATGGATAACATTTCAGTGAAAATTCCATACGCAAAACGGGATTTCTCAAAAAGCTATTGAAATATCACTATAAAAATCAAATTGCAAGTTATTGATTCATAACTCATGAAAAATGTCCAAGATATCTTAAATTTTAGTTTATTGGCTTCACCACTGTCATACAAATTACGTGTATACAGAAAATACGTATATATGTGATAGAATTTACTGTAGAGTATTTTGCGTATTGGGCTGAATTTCACAGAATTTTACTATAAACTCCTCAATTTACCTAAATGTAATCAATGTATGGACCATACTTTCCTTTTCATCGTAGTTTAGAGTCAAAATCTTCCTAAACATAACCGTAAACTATAATTAAATAGCTTTTTCAAAAAACTTGCTACGAACGCTGTCAGATAAATTAAAAATAACAATTTGTGGACAATCCCTTATCATTCAGCGAGTTTTAGCGAGAAGCTACAAATCAGCTCACTCTAACGCTGATATCTCGCTGAATTTGTACGATATTTGACTGATTTGTTTTTTATAAGTTGCTCCATAGAGTTGGCTATTAAATTATGCAAAAAGTTAAATTGTTATCTTTCACGCATGCACAGATAAAAATTATTTTATACAACTGTCCATATTTCCTTAAATATTTAATATATTTATATTCCAATTGCACTATTTTATTTCTACTACATTTTGTCAATTTTTCTGAAACTGGCGTTAAATTTGGTTAAAAACACTGTATGTTATAAGCAAAAAACATGCAAGAATTTTTTCAATTTTTTTTTAATATCGCTATATTTCTATTAATATACATGCTATTCTTATACAAATGAATACACATATTGTACAATGTCTGCTTATGTATATTATGTAGCAATAGATCATTTCGTGCATTTTAGTTTACAGGATGATCCCAAGTATTATTTTTTCCTTTAATTTTTTGTTGGCCCCCTAATTGTCCTCCCTATCAAATCGATGTTGATGAATATGAAGTCAAACTTGTTCTTTTTAATCCTAAAATTCCAGAAGAATCTGACAAGTATATTTTTAAATATTCGACAAAATGTCTAAAATTGAAAGTTGCCGGTCATTAATGGCCATATAGTATATTTGCAAATGAACTAATTAAAATTATTTCGGATGTATATCTTGATATACAGTGGCATACCTACATATTCATCCTGGATCAAGTAAATTGATGCATCCTCTTGTCTTTTGGAAAATTTATTTTGAGGTTTAAAAATTATATATGGACTTATTTTACTTAAAATATGCAATTTATTTGATGCATGCATAATGTATAGCTCAAACAGCTGCCTCCATTGAATTCTTTCTTAATTATGAGGAGCCTTCCGTTGAGACCACTCTTGACAAAATGCAGATCTAGCACTTTGTATATTGTATTGCTATTAGGTAATTTCTTTCTAATACAAGCCACTGATTTCTATATTCAAACAGAATAAATTTAACCCTTAAATGCCTGGTGTTGCTTTTCAGCAACATACCCAATTTAGGCTCTAAAATACTATTAGAATAATATTGAAGCTATGTTGCCAATAAAATACATTCTGAAGATATTATTAAATCGATTTTCAACATGTAGATGGCAATACTTGTGCTGTTAATATTCTTTTTGTTTTGTTTGGAAGCTTCCGAAATACCCTATTTTGACCTGCAGTGAGCAAGTAAAATTTATTTCTTATTATAGTTCCTGAAATTCTTGTGTGTTTAATATTATAGAATTTTAGCAAGGGAAATTATTTTTTCAATTAAACACCAGTATTGCTGATTAGTAACAAACTGTTTTTTAGTCTTAAACTATACTTAAAACAAAATATGATTTCTTAAAGTATTTTTCCCATGATTTATTTAAAAAATGAAAGCCGAAAAACATTATTACAATGATTTTTGAAAAATCAGGCATTTAAGGGTTAAACAAAACCCTATTAAATGAAAATAAATAGATTTGTAAATTTTACTAAGCTTATTGTTCGGTTATTGTTGTGAAAGGGAATGAATGATATGATGAATGAAACTGTAGCCTGATATATAAAAATTGTATATTAAGAATTCTTTTAAAAAATGAATAATTATTACTTTTTCAATATATATATATATATTTCTCTTAAAGGTGGTTTTTCATTTGGTTCTGCACCTGCACCTACTTTTGCTATGCCTGCTGGTGGATTTGTATTGGAGGACTGTAAGTATATCTCACTGACATAGAAATTGTTATAACATATAGTGCATAAGTTCAACAAAATTGTGTTTATTTAACCTGTTGTCCTGCATTGAGTTGGAACTATATTTTTTCATTCTAGGTCGGATCGGCATTTTACTTTTTTTGTTGTGGGTTGGGTTAATTTTCGTTGGTTTGGGTTTGACTCTTTCTTGTGGGTCAAGTTCAGGTTGACCTGATTATTCAAAAGAATATTTTTTCATGTTAAAACCTATATACAATAAGATCTCAAACTCAGGGAAAGCAAATATCTCCATTTAGTGAGCATTTTTTCAATCCCTAATATATATTTGTATGCTTGTACCTCTGATTAGGGCACCTTCCAATCTATACACGTGTAACATGTATATGTGTGCATAAATTATCACAAATATGATAGACATGGTTTTGTATGTCTCATAAACAAAATGTAGGTAATATTTATCAATTCCAAGAGAAGAAAAAATGGTTCTTTACTGTAGCTTAAAGAAAGAATAATGTACAATAACATTTCTTAGACATTTTATTTCTCTTGCAATATATGCTCCGTCGTGCAATATATGCTATATCAATTGAATATATGCTCATTCATATTCAAATACACATTTATTATGTGAAAAAATTTTCTGTTCAAACCTTTTGTGAAAATCCCAACAACCTGACTTGCAAAAAACTTAAATATCAACCTCAAAAGTTATTCTAGGATGAACTGACTCACCAAAAGAAAAGTATTGAGATCCTGACCTGAAAAAAGAAAATTAGGGACAACCTGATAAAGGCAGGACTCTATTCAACGATCCGTTATTTTAATTCAGATGTTATATTAAAGAATATAGATTTTTCCATTTTTCTATATAAGATATAAAATTGATATTCAGGGATATGTTTAGGAAAATTTTAGGTCCTTTAAAGGACCCTTCACAAAATAATTTATCTTAAAACAGGACCCTTCACAAAATTTTTTTCCCCAAACAGGACCCTTCACAAAACATTTTATCCCAAAACAGGACCCTTCACAAAATTATTTCTCTTAAATAGGCTTTTCACAGAATTTTTTCACCTTCAAATTGAACTTCTCACAAATTTAGTTATTTAAAAATAAAATCTGGCCTGCAAGTAAGCAGTTGAACTCACCAAAGAGCATATTACTTAGCTTTTTATGCATGAAGGATGCATGAAGACATCGATAATTTAAAATTCACAAAATTATGACTAGAATTTTTACAAAAATAAGAAAAACTTCACAATTTCACAAAAACACACCCTGTGAAAAAAGTCTGGACAGAACATTGATATTAGAGATACAATTGTAGATTACTTTTCATAACAGGGTTCATACGGTGCTTAAAAGTGCTTGAAAGTCCTTGAATTTTTAAGAGAGAAAAAAGGTCCTTGAAAGTGCTTGAATTTGTTTAAATTTTAATGAAGGTGCTTAATTTTTATTACTTTTTTTTATAGGTGCTTAATTTTTTTTTTTATTCAGATATTCAAAATAAAATAAGAGTTGCAAATGTTAAAAAAATAAAAAGTTAATTAATCAGGTGAAAATAATTGGTCTGAGATCGTTTTCCTTTCAGGAGGTCAGAGTATGAGCATTTGTACTTCGGTTTGTTCCCTTCTCCCTTCCCTCTCTAGGATTAAGTTTTTATAAAAGAAATGAAAAGACATGTATTTGTTGCTACTGCCAATCGCAAGATTGGAAATTCCTCCAATGTAAATCCCCTCCCAATGGACAAAACGGTGATGTGGATCACATAAACTGTAAAAGAAAAAAAGGCTGAAGTTTTAGATAAAAAAAAATAGAAAATGCAGTAAAAAGAGTTTAAATTGTGAAAAAAGGCTATTTAAAATGCAATAAATTATTCATGCTGAAATATTCATATTTTTTTATTTTGTGAGTGTTTAATATACCTTTTTGAAAAGGATTTAGTGGATGTTTTCAAATTAAGGCAAGTTGTGAAAAAAATTCATTTAGTTTTTGTAAAATTTTAAATTGTGTATTAATTAGTTGTGGTTCTGTTCTGAAAATTTAAGGCATTCATTTCTAAAAATTAAAAAATCGATCATTATTCCAAAAATTCAGACATAAAAAATATCATGAATTTCGACAAATGGTCGCCGAAAAAAATTAATTTTGTCACTCGTTTGCAGAAAAATCACGAATTTCGTCAAAGGATCGCAGAAAAACACAAAATTCGTTAAAGAATCACAGAAAAATGCAAATTTCGTCAAGGTATTGTAGAAAAAACACAAATTTCGTCCAAGAATTGTGGAAAAAACCAAAAAGTCGTCCAAGAATCGCGAAAACCCCACAAATTTTGCAAAAGAATCACGAAAAAATCCACAAATTTTGTCAAAAGATCACGAAAACCCTGTAAATTTTGTCGAAAGATTGCGAAAACCCTGTACATTTTGTCGAAAGATCGGGAAAATCCCGTAAATTTTGCCAAAAGATCGCAAAAACCCTCATACATTTTTACAAAAGATTGTCTAAACCCCTTAAATTTTCTCAAAAGGTCATGAAAAAACTGTAAATTCTGTCAAAAGGACCGCAAAAAACCACATATTTCGTCAAAAGATTGGGGAAAAAAACCCGTATATTTCGTCAAAAGATTGAAAAAAAAAAAAGTATATTTTGTCAAGATCGCGTAAAAAACCGCATATTTCTTCGAAAGATCGCGAAAAAAAAACTGCATGTTTCGTCAAAAGTTTGCGAAAAACCACATATTTTGTCAAAATATCACGAAAAAACTGCATATTCCGTTAAAAGATCAAGAAAAAAAAAATGCATATTCTGTCAAAAGATCGCGAAAAAAAGCCACATATTTCGTCGAGATCACAAAAAAAACCACACTTCATCAAAATATCACGAAAGAATCGCAAATTTCGTCAAAATATCACTATAAAAACCACAAATTTCATCAAAAGATCGTGAAAAAAAAAACACAAATTTCATCAAAAGTTCACGAAAAAAACCCCATAAATTTCATCAAAAAATCACAAAAAAAATCTCAATTTTTGTTAAAAGATCATTTAAAAAATGCAAATTTTGTCAAAAGATCGTGAAAAAATGCAAATTTCGTCAAAGGATCACAAAAAAAAAAAAAAAAAAAATGCAAATTTTGTTAAAAGATTGCGAAAAACGCGAATTTTGTTAAAAGATTGTGAAAAACGCGAATTTTGTTAAAGGGCCGCAGAAAATACGGATAGTTAGTGCCAAGAATAGTCTCCCCCTGCTGTAACTTATCAGAAAATTTGCTGTGAATTTCAGAGTTCTTTTTTTTTACTCAGAACCACCTCTTATTAATATCATAACAATGCAAAATTATCAAGTGTCTACTTTGTCTAGTGTTAGCACAAATGACTTTCAAAGTAGAATGCAAAAAGATTTTCTTTATTTTTTGAAGACTTTCTCATAACATTTCACATTTAAGCCTTCACTACTGTATGCTATGTATGGCATTCGCCTAAAAACATATGTGAAAATGAAAAATATTTTTTTCTCTAGATACTTTTGTAGTATGGTATTTTGTAGCATTAAAATTTTCATTTCTGGAAAGGTGCTTGAAATTTAGGTAAGGTGCTTGAATTTTATCATGGAAAAAGAGTATGAACCCTGTCATAATTGCAATAAAACATGATTTACTTTCCTTTCATTTTGGTTCAGGTCAGATGCAGGTTGAAAATGTATCAGGTTCAGGTCAGGTTGTGAGTTGGCGAAAAATCATTTTGGCAGGTTCAGGTCGAGTTGTGGGTGTAGGAAATTTTCTTTGTCTGTTTAGGTCTGTCTGCAAGTTGACTTGAAATTTTTGGATTTGGGTTGGTTAGTACCCAACCTTTGCAGGACTCTTAACTTGTTAACACCCAAGTTGTTTTAAAGTTTGAATTTAATCAACTTTTTTTTTAGAATGTATTTATTCACAGCATCAAGAAATAGAAATTTCTGAAATTTTGTTTCATAATACCACAGAAAGACATGTCTTAAATACACTATAAAAATAAGCTAATGCAACATGTCTTTAAAGATTTTTAAAAATCTTATGTAAAAGAATAATGCCCTACCACTGCCAAAGCAGGAAAAACTCTTCTTGCTCTCATATCATGTAGTGGTAAGATGCTATATATAAGCAATTCACATATATCAATTATACCACTTTGCATAATGAAACTAATAATCTACTCTAGAGACAGAAAAATACCACCATTCATGCTCCAACAGCAAATGAAAAAAACTAGACTTATACGATTCCCAATAGAATGGAAGAAGTTGGTAGGAATGCTGGGCATTAGGATTGGGTGATATCAGAAGTTAAATATGATAAACTGGCATCTTTTTATCATGATATTTTGATATACCACTATTGTGGCACATGAAGAATAGAGTGGATCGAAAAGTATACATTTTTTTTTTTTTTTTTTTCGAAATTGCTTTTGGTGTGGGGTGCAAAAGTTGCCTTTTATGTATACTAGTTTACACTTATTTTTTTTATTGAAATCCATTCATATCTTCCAGTGTCCCAAGCACCCCAAATATAGTAAAAAATTGAAATTTCTATGAAAATTTATAATTTTTTTTATTATTATTTTTTAATTAGTTTTGGTGCGGGGCGCAAAAGTTGTCTTTTATGTATATTAGTTTACATGTTTTTTTAAATTGAAATCTATTCATATCTTCCGGTGCCCCAAGTGCCCCCAAAATATTTTAAAAATAAAAATTTTGTGAAAATTTATAATTCTTTTTATTTTATTTTATTTATTTAAAATTCCATTTAGTGCCTGGTGAGACAGTTGTGTATTGGGTGTACTACATAATTGTGTAGTTTGCATAATTCTTTATCTAAATCCATTCATAACTTCCGGCGTCCCATGTATAATTAAAGATTGTAATTTTTACGAAAATGTAATTAAAAGTTTTTAATTTACAAAAATTGTTTACACATCTGGCAAAGTGTTTAGTTAATAAAGAATAAACTTATAAATAATAAGTATTTTATAATAATACATGAAGTATAAATAAAAAAATAAAACCACTAAATCATACAAATTATAAAAATTGAACTTGCATAAAAAAATTTTGCTTCTTTTATTTCGAAGATTTACATATTTTTGAAGTTTGTAATAATTAAGGTGTTAAAATATTTTATATGATTTCTTGATGTTGTTCTGTTCAATATGAAATCTTGTCTCTTTTCTTGTTCAGATACGCTTTCTAATGCCTCAGCCACTAAGTGAATGCATCTTTCAACAGCATGCGTACGGCATGGATATTTTGACCATTCCTCTGTTTTTCCTACTTTTACCATGGCCTCAATTTATTTGCAAGGCACATTCATCAAAAGAGGTGGTTCAAAATGTCCAACTCGTTGCCAGTTAATAACTCCATAATAATCCTTTGCTTTGAAGTGTATTTTTGGTACTTGAAAATTCCTTATTTCTGGTGTTCCTCTATTTTCATTTCTTGCACAAATATTAGCTTTTGTATTGCTGAAGACCTGATATGCTCTCTGTTATCTGAGAGCATTGACAATAACAAATTTTCATGATGGCAAAAGAAGCTATATCGTTGAACAACAGCGTCTACTATCTTTCTTAGATTGAGTTCAAAATATCTAGAAAAGTGATAAGTTTCCAAATATGCCACGCTTCTGTTGTTATAAAAAGCTTTGTTTTGATATGGAACCATACAGGGGCATATACTTCCATAATATATGTTGTATGAATAATGAGATTCTCAAATGGATTTTCTGTGGCCACATACAACTTTAAATTCTACCTACAGTTGTCAGCCATCTTGAGTGAACAACTGGACCAGGTTTTTTTAATTCCAGGTCAGACCACATTCACCAGGCGATATTGCTATGCAAATATCATATAAATATTACTGATCATTGTTGAGAACCATTCTGTCTGTTGTCTGGCATATTCTCCACACTCTTTAAAGAAAATGAAACTACAGGTAGCTCCTCACAGGTTTTGATTTCTGTACCAGTTTGCCCACAAAAGGCTGTAGAACCAATTGCTGCACAATGTAAAGAATTTAGTAAATATCGTAAAAGCAACTCATTTGTATAAAGCAAATAAATGGCTACTGTAAGAGTGTTGAGTTCAGCTCCATCAGGCAAATAACTCATCCTTTGTACTCAATATTTACATTTGTTTTGTCACATGCAATAACTGTAAGCCCATATAATTGTATGTTATTTGATTTAAAAAAATTTTTTTGCTTCTTTTATGACTTTAGTTTCTCCTGTTGCAACTGAAACGTGTCCAATATACTAAGAGAAAGGTTCCTTTACAACAGTATAATGTTCCTCCTTTGTTGTTTTTGTGCAGAACTTTGTGCCCTTCATCACTTGCACTTTGGTGTGGTCTTTTCTATATAGTATAAAAAAATAATTTTATAGATTTAATAATAAACAATAAACAATTTTTCATCTTTTATAGAGAGTACTTTTTACAAATGATTCTTTAACTCTTATTTTTACTTATATGTTTTAGTTCAAAATTCGCATAAAAATTGACTTTCGGCAACAATTTCTTCCTTGGGACACTGGAAGAATTTATCGAAGTTGAAAAATTTTGCATGTATGCTAGTATGCTTAAAAGACAACTTTCGCATCCCGTGCCAAAAGTAGTACAAAACAACAAAAAAAACTATAAATTTTCATAAAAATTTCTATTTTTAACTACATTTGGGATGCTTGGGGCATCGGAAGATATGAATGGATTTCAATGAAAAAAATATATAAACAAATATACATAAGACAACTTTCACAACCCATGCCAAAAAATAATTTTAAAAACAAAAAAAATTGTACATTTTTATAAAAATTAAAAATTTAATCTATTTTTAGGGCACTGGAAGATATAAATGGATTTTAATAAAAAACACATGTAAATTAGTATACATAAAAAGCAACTTTTGCATCCCGTGCCAGTTCGATTATGCACATTTTGATTTTTCGATTCACCCTAATGAACAAAGTAGTAAAATAACAAATTATGTATGAAACTGATCAAATTAATAAAATTGTTGATATTTATTAAATATATAGTATCTATATATATATATTATGCTATTGTACGTGGCACAGAAATCGTGTATGTTTAATAGTTTAATGGCAACTCCCGAATGAAATGCATCTCATTGGTTATTGAACAGCATTTAATGCATCTCCATACTTATAAGGGGTTTTACCATAGGGGTGGACTCTGTACTGTCACCAAATGCCACCAAGTTTGTTGCCAACTTGGCGATATCTGTAGTATTTCGCCAAATTCCCATGAACTTCCATTGTAAAGCAATAGGGTTTACATGCTTATAGAAAATAAAAAAATTGAGATATTTTAATTCAACAAAAACTAATAGTAGCTTAAGAGAATATATTAATTATATTTAAGGGAGTCCAAGTAAATTAAATTATAAATGAAAGTAACATGGTACAATGCTTAGCATGCCTTCCCAAACATAAATTTTAAGGGAGATCAAACTGGTCGCCAAGGACCAAGTCTAGTATTTTAAAAATTTTCCTGATGCAAAATTATGAGATTAGAATCTCTAATGGATAGTTAATAACAACATACTTCTGTATACCAAAAGAAAAAAAAAAGAATAACAGCTTTCCGAAGAGTTATATCATTGTCAAATACATTAATAAAACAACCATATAGGCTTGATTTAGGCTTAACTTGAACAATAAAATTTCCATTAAATTTATTCTATTTGTGGTTTGGGTCAGGCTGCAATTATTACTGTGAAAATTAACTTGTCCAAACCCAACAAAATTTTTTTCTCCTACCAGAAGCCGAAATATTTAAGCTGAATTCACGCATAATATTAACAAGCAGGAATGACCAAGCTAAGCTCGGTCAAAATTAGCTTTGTGTTTATCTCGATATATTATTCCCACTGAATCATTCTTGCTGTTTTAGATGCAATTAGCTTGACCCTGAGACATAGTGACACAAAAGTACACACTAATCGAATTTTTTCGAAAATACGACCTAACACAATGCTCTTTTCGAGCCTGAAAACGATGGAATACAAAATTTAGTGAAAATCTTTAGTCGTTTTCTAGATAAAATAAGCTTGACCCACGTTATTTAAAAAATGACTCACTAGCCGAAATTTGTCGAACATGTGACCTATTCCAAAACGGTCTTTTTGTACTGTGAAACGGTATAATAAAAAAAATTGTCAAAATCGTTTCAACCTTTTTGAGATACAGTTAGCTTGACCCCCATTATCACCAAAATGAACCACTAATAGAATTTTCTTGAGCATGCGACCCAGCCCAATGGTTTTATCTTGTCCAGAAACGGTGTGATACAAAGTTTTGCCAAAATCTTTTGAGCTGTTTTTTAGATACAGATAGCTTGATCCTGACCCATTAGGACCCAAAATGACTCATTGATTGAATTTCCTTGAACATGCGACCCTGCCCAATGGTCTTATCATGTCCGGAAGCGGTATTATGCAAAACGTTGTCAAAATATTTTGAACCACTTTTTAAATACAATTTGCTTGACACTGACCCATTGTGACCCAAAATGACCCACTAACCGAATTTTCTTGAACATGCCACCTAGCCCAATGGTCTTCTCGAGCCCGAAAACGATAGAATACAAAATTTAGTCAAAATCGCTTAAGCCATTTTTTAGATACAATTAGCTGGACCCTGACCCATTGTGATCCAAAGTGACCCACTATTCAAATTTTCTCGAACATGTAACTTAGCCCAATTCTCTTCTCATGCCCAGAAACGGTATAATATAAAATTTGGTCAAAATGTTTTGAGCATGTTTTTAGATTCAATTAGCTTGACCCTGGCCCATTGTGACCCAAAATGACACACTAATAGAATTTTCTCGAACACGTGACCCATCCCAATGGTCTTTTCGTGCCCGAAAACAGTAGGGTGCAAAATTTCGTCAAAATCGTTAGAGCGCATTATCTAGATAAACTTAGCGGGACCCACGGTGACCCAAAAATGGCTCTCTAATCAAATTTTCTTGAACACGTGACCCATCCCAATGATCTTTTCGTACCTGAAAATGGTTAGATACAAAATTTACTCAAAATCGATTGAGCCATTCTGTAGATATAAATAGCTTGACCCTGACCCATTATGACCCCAAAATGACCAGCTAATCGAATTTTCTCGAACACGAGACCCATCCCAATGGTCTTTTCGTGCCCGAAAACAGTAGGGTGCAAAATTTCGTCAAAATCGTTAGAGCCGTTATCTAGATAAACTTAGCTTGACCCACGGTGACCCAAAAATGACCCACTAATAGAATTTTCTCGAACATGTGACTTAGCCCAATGGTCTTCTCGTAATCCTAAACTGTAGAATATAGAGTTTAGTGAAAATCGTTAGAGCAGTTTTTTAGATAAAAGTAGCTTGACCCAAAAATGACCCACTAATCGAATTTTCTCGAACACGTGACCCTTTTCAATGGTCTTTTCGTGCCCGAAAATGATTAAATACAAAATTTAGTCAAAATTCATTGAGCCGTTCTCTAGATATAATTAGCTTGACCCTGACCCAAAATGACCCACTAATCGAATTTTCTCGAACACAAGACCCATCCCAATTGTCTTTTCGTGCCCGAAAACAGTAGGGTGCAAAATTTTGTCAAAATCGTTTGAGCCGTTATCTAGATAAACATAGCTTGACCCACAGTGACCCAAAAATAACCCACTAATCTAATTTTCTCGAACATGTGACCCATCCTAATGGTTTTTTCGTGCCCGAAAATGGTTAGATACAAAATTTAGTCAAAATGGATTCAGCCGTTCTTTAGATATAATTAACTTGACCCTGACCCATTACGACCCAAAATGACCCACTAATCGAATTTTCTCGAACACAAGACCCATCCCAATGGTCTTTTCATGCCCGAAAACGGTAGGGAGCAAAATTTGATCAAAATCGTTAGAGCCGTTTTCAAGATAAAATTTACATACACACACACACACAAATTTTGCTCGCATTATAGTATAAGATATCATATTTTAATGCAATTCTGGTAGGCTAGTTTACATTCATGCCTTCAATTTTGGCTTTAACTTTTAAGAAGGAAAATCATTAAATATTTTTATTTATATTAACTTAGTCTTTTTCATCTTAAAGCGTATTCTGGTTTTTCTTTTTGAAAATTGAATCATCCAGACTCGTGCAATGTTGAGTTTAGACACATACTTTTCTCTGGAAAGTATTTCTGATGCTCCAATATAGGGGAGGGAGCAGTATAAAATTCTGGAGAGTAATTTGCACTTCTATAACATTAATAAGCATAAAATCCCATGGTGCGTAGCATGTGCTTGCAGGTGCTTATAGGTGCTTACATTCGAAAAAAGTTTGTAGTGTCCTTACAAGGTGCTTATTTTCGGTGCCTGTCAAAATTCGCAGAAAAAATCGCAAATTTGAAAAAAATATAACGACGTCGAAACATTGCGGAAATACATAATTTCGTCAATCGGCGGCTGAAAACAAAACAAGAATTTTGCAGTCGGTTGCTCAAGAAAATCGCAAATTTTGTCAAAAGATCGCTGGGGAATAAAAAATCACGATTTTTGTTAAAAGATCAGAATTTCATCAGTAAGTCACTGAAAATAATAATCACGAATTTGGTTAAACGATCGTGAAAATTATCGCTATTTTTATCAATCGGATATGGAAAAAGTTTGCGAATTTCTTCAACTGATTATTTAAAAAATTGGAAATTTCGTCAAACGATCACGGGGAAAACATCGCGGAAATAGGAAATTTTGCTAATCAGTCATTGAAAATAATCATGAATTTCGTCAAAGAATTGCGGAAAAATGCAAACTTCTAAAAATTGCGAAAAAAACCCTCTTATTTCATCAAAGGATCACAAAAAACCCCTCTAATTTCATCAAAGGATCATGAAATAAATGCGGATTTTGTCAAATAATTGCTGGAAAACACAAATTTCTTCAAAGAATCATGCTAAAAACATAAATTTCTTCAAAGATTCGTGGGAAAAAAGCAAATTTCTTCAAAGGATCGCGAAAAAACCGACAAATTTCGTCAAAAGATTGCTAAAAAATCCCCAAATTTTGTCAAACGCTAGCAAAAAAATGCGAATTTTGTCAAAATATTGCGAAAAACGCAAATTTCTTCAAAGAAGCGCGAAAAAACGCAAATTTCTTCAAAGAAGTGCGAAAAAACGCAAATTTCTTCAAAGAATCTCAGAATTTCGTCAAAGGACGTGAAAAACCCTCTAATTTCGTCGAAGGATCACAAAATAAATGCCAATTTCGTCAAAGGATCTCGAAAAAACACGGATTTTGTCAAATAATTGCAGAAAAATGCAAATGTCTTCAAAGAATCGCGAAAACTCAAATTTCTTCAAAGGATCGGGAAAAAACCGGCAAATTTCGTCAAAAGATCACGAAAAAACCAGCAAATTTTGTCAAAAGATCACGAAAAAACCAGCAAATTTCATCAGAAGATCGCGAAAAAACTCGAAAATTTCATCAAGATCGCGAAAAACCCTGAAAATTTCGTCAAAAGATTGCGAAAAATCCTGAAAATTTCGTCAAAAGATTGTGAAAACCTCTGAAAATTTCGTCAAAAGATTGTGAAAACCTCTGAAAATTTCGTCAAAAGATCGCGAAAAACCCTGAAAATTTCGTCAAAAGATCGCGAAAAGCCCCGAAATTTTCGTCAAAAGATCGCGAAAAACTCTGAAAATTTCGTCAAAAGATAGCAAAAAACCCCGAAATTTTCGTCAAAAGATCGCGAAAAAGCGCAAATTTTGTCAAAAAATTGCGGAAAAAACACAAATTTCTTCAAAAAATGGTGAAAAAATCTGCAAATTTCGTCAAAAGATCACAAAAAAACTAATTTCATCAAAAGATTGCAAAAAAAAATCAAATTTCATCAAAAAATCGCAAATTTCGAAAAGGCCCAGGGAAACATGCATAGTTAGTGCCAGGAGTGGATTCCACACACCCTCCTCCCTCTGCTGTAACCTTTAATTTTTTTTCTACTCAGAATCACCCCTGGATCGATCAATTTGCGAAATTCGTCAAACGATCGAGAAAAATCTCGTGAATTTAGTCAAATGATCGTTAAAAAAAAATCGCGAATTAAGTTAAACTAAACAATCATGAAGAAAAAATCAATAATTTCGCTAAATGATCGTGAAAAAATCACGAATTTCATCTATTGGCTGCAGTAAAAAATTGCGAATTTAGTCAAATGACGTGGAATTACAGAATTTCATTAATGAAAAAACAAAATCACTAATTTCAGCAATCTGTAGCAGCATAAAGAATTGCAAAATTCATCAAACAATCGAGCAAAATAAAACTATTTTCATCAAATGATCATTGAAAGAATTACATTTTTTAAATTTGCTGCAAAAAAAGAAAAAAAAAAATTATAAAATTACATCAAATAGGCCAGCAAATCACTGATCTCTGCAATCGGTCACAAGAAATTACTTAATTTAAAATATGGCTCTTTAATGGCAATATGGCCTTTTAAATAATGCAAATGATTTGATAAGGCTCCAGTAATAAACTTCCATCTTCAAGAATTGGCATGCTATTGTTTACCATACTGAAAGGCTCGCAGATCTGAATAACCTCGAATAAAAAAAAATGATTGTGCTAAGGTTTTTCTTCAATATTGAATAGATAATGATGCGTTTGTGCACATAAATGGGTGCTTATTTTTCCCTAAAAATGTGCTTATAAAGTGCTTACAGGTGCTTATTTTTAAAACTAAAATGTTGCTACTCACCCTGAATCCCAATCTTCTGAGTGCGAGAGGTTGCATTTCAATTCTATGGTGGAAAAGTCTCCCCTGATCTATCCCTTTAATTAATCACTGAGCCCACAAAACTCCAAACAATTTAAAAGCAGCTCGAACTTGAAAAAATTCATGAATCTGACCTGAATGCTGTGTTGTGTTTAGGAAAGATTGGGATCTCATTTTTACACCAAATATGGTAGTGACTTTTCATTGTTAAACATATTTCTAATTTATTTATTTATTTATTCTTTTATTTTTAATAAACACACATGTATTCTATTAAAATACTTCACATATGTATTCTAATAAAAGTGTACATTTTTAATGTATATTTTAAAATAATTCAATCATAGCTATAGACTGACCCTGTATTTTCTTTTCACTAATTCATTATATTGGTTTTCTATTAATTTACCCAAAATTCATTCATTTGCAAACACTGTAAATCAAGCACTTTTTTTCTAATACTAATAATCAGGGGTGGGGAAATACATCATTTTACTGGTCGCTGGCGAGTGGATTTTCTGACATGGCGAGTAAATTTGTAAGCAGCCTTTAAAAAACTCCATACCAAAAACTTTATTATTTCTTTTACTAGTTAGATATATTTTATAACTTTACAAATTACTGTGATGTAAACTCGGTACAAAGTTTTATTCTTTCTTAAACTTTTCTTTCTTGTGTATATTTCTTAATTTTACAGTGGAAAAAAATATATATGTGTAAATGTATTGTAGCAATAGTAATCAACTATTTTTGCAATCACGTAAATTTTATTATAGCAATTTTCAACTGTACATTGCATTTTGCTGGCAGGTAAAATAAATCCTTGGCTGTTAAGATTATCTGAAAATTCCCTACCCCTGCTAATAATAAAATTAAACAAAAATAATTTCAAAATTATGTATTTAAAAACCATTAACAGTTATTATACAGTCTACAGCTCTGCACTAGTCGAGTATACGTACTCCAAGGTCGAAAGTTATATTTGAAGTCAACCAAAATTCCATAAACTTTGGTCCAAAACTCGACATGTTGATGTAATTATTGAAAAGTAGGCTACTACAATTATATCTTTAATATCTGGTAAAAACTAATTATGTATATGCTTATTCATATTCATATATATTTTTCCAGGGAACAATACTCTGAAGTTCCTTTAAGAGATCAGGTTAACCTGGACTGCCCTGTATGAATCAAAACCCAACCTAAATTAATCCCAGTCCCACCCACAATGAAAAAAAAATTATCCATGAAATTAGGTTACCCCACTGGGAACTATAACTCAATTTTAATCACAGATCATAAAATGGAGTGCTATTTCATCTTTGATTTTCTTTTTGTTTGTCTGAAATTAATTTACACTGTATCTACTTACTGAATTTTGCTCCGTACATTAGAGTTTCAGTGAATACATTGAAATCATGAATGGATTTATAAATGAATGAGTACAAAGAAGACCCCCGAAAGCCCTCGAAATGCTATTTCTTCCAGGCAACAATTAAAGTGTCGTCCCTAAAAAATAACCTTACGTAACACAGGCCAGTATTATCTCTACTGAAATTTTTTTAACTTCTAAGCATTACCCATTTTCAATTTTTACACAATCGTACAAGGGATCTCAAGAAGATATTGGTATCGTTCTACTCCTCGATACTTGATTACACATGCATACCTTGCTAGTATAATCTACCGCTGAAGCAATTTCAGTGTTGGCAGGATAAAAGTGAATGTTTGTATATACTCACAAATATGTATACCATGGTACACATAGATATGTAATTGGCATAACAGGAAGCTTTGTTGCAAGTGACTGAAAAGTAGTGAATGGCTCGTCCAGCTTTTCTCTTCATTCTCCTCTTGGTGATATTGTGAATGTATTTATAGTTGAGATATGAATGTGACATTTGGCTTTCAATGCATGTGCTTGGTTTTTATAAGATTATCAAAGAAACACAGTAGGAATGCTATGTTCATTCTTTATAGAATTTTTAAAATTCCAGAAATCTTAAAATATTCTAAAGGTGGATTTTTTTCCCACATAAAATTATTTTAATGTTTTTGTTAAGACAGTTCTCATTTGCAAAGTCTTTTTTAAGCTTAGATGCATGAAATTAAAAGCCACATGTATTTTTTTCTTTTAAAGGGGAAATCTAATAGCGTTTTTATTTTTTGGTAAAACAAAGAATCTATCAGAAAAGGCTGTATCAAAGTTGATGATTTAAACAGATTTTTGGAAAGCGACAGCCTGAAAATAGTTCTTATGAGACAACAATCGTCTGTAATTGAAAATGCCTTACATTCATAAAAAAATTAAAAATACAATAATAATAATTAATGAATAAATAATGTTATTCATTTCTAAATCATTCCAATACTCATACAAGCTATTTTATTGCTTTTACATTAAAAAAAGTATGTGCATATAAAGGTTTGTTCAGAAAAATACTTTTTGGAGAACTATTTTAAATTTAAAAATTTAATAAAAATTCTGAATTTAAAAAAACTTTTATCTTAACCTTTAAGATACTTTCTTATGTATGTGCTACCAGGAGGGTTGGATAGAAATCCTACATCTTGACTGATTTCTGTTAAAGAAACAGAAAATGTAACCCATTCTTCCCTGAAAATTTCACTTCTCCCTTTTGATTGTCAGAAAATAACGTTTAATGCTTTAATTTTTTTGTTTTATTTGTCACTTTGATTTCTAGTAATGATAGCTAAATTGAATCATCCAAAATTTCTCGTTTTCTTTTGTCCCATTCCCACAAGCAAATAGAAGATACCTAGATATGCTAAGGTAGAGGGAGAAGAGAGGGCAAAGGTGAAAAAAAATCACCTTTTTTTACAGTTTCATTGTTTTTACTTTAGCATTGGTTGGAGAATAAGAAATCGCATTGATTAATGAATGATTATAATCAGACCCGGTATATCGATATTTAAGGAACATTGAAATTGATTGAGATATGATGTTATAAAAATCAATATTTGGTTATATACAGATGTATCATCCTGCCCTACTGAGTATGCATGTTCAAAAGAACCAATAACACTTGTTAGCTGATTATACAGTGACATAAGATACTGGGTGTTAACAATAAAGTGGATGAAATGATGAGTTCTGTCTTGCTTTAATGTAAAACTAAAAACATTAAAAAATTTTAAAGTGTAAACTATGAGTATTCTTATAATGTTTTTTCTTCTTTTTTTTTTTAAGGTTGTGACTTTCCTGCAGGATCATTGATGCTCAGCTCACCTTTGGGTAAGTATTGCACAATAGTATATCAATTTTCATAAAATATGTTGCATAATATGGGAGACCCTTTTTTTTTCTTCCTGATTATTAAAATTACAGCTTCAGGAGCAATTAATTGGCAGCCACCTGTCAAGTGCAGCAGAAAACGTAAAAAATGTTTGCATAATTACTAATTATGTAGTCCTTCAGTTTTCTGTTTTATTCTATATCAGTGAACTAAAAATTTATTTAATATAAATATTCAATATAAGACAAGTTTGAGTAAGGAATAATAGCTCACTAATTTCTTTCTTTTCTCAGCTATTATCTCTTACTCAAACTTGTCTCCGAGAAACAACTTTTTCATTTCAGGGCAATTACTACAATCTGACGGGTTAGCCATGGGTTCCCCCTTGTCACCTATTCTCGCAGGCATCTATATGTGTTATTTTAAATGCTCACTTTTTAATAAAT
Source organism: Maratus speciosus (assembly GCA_963932465.1). NCBI lineage: Eukaryota > Metazoa > Arthropoda > Arachnida > Araneae > Salticidae > Maratus > Maratus speciosus. Next base: position 658,766,687 of record OZ010787.1, on the reverse strand, counting down.
TCTCTTTCCCGTTCTGGACTCGCTATGTTGATGATACTTTTACTATGACACCTCTCTTCATAATATTGATAATATCGTTAACTTTATGAACTGAATCGATAGCAATATACAATTCACTTATGAAACTGAAAATAACAGTTCTTTCCCGTTTCTGGAAACCCATGTCATGCATACTGTAGACGGTTTCTCTACATCGGTCTATCGCAAAAGTTTTGCAGTTTGTCTATCCCTCCATGCTCGCTCTTGTCACCCTCCCAGCCAGAAAATGGCAGCCTTTTTTACCATAAATCGTGCCATACATCTTTGTTCTGATTCTCACTCACTTAATAGTGAAATTCAATATCTTAGAGCCATTGCGATTGACAGAGGCTACAGCCTTTTTATTATCGATACTGCTTTATGTAATCTACAGCAACCACGTCCCTCTAACTCAAATAAGTCCTATTCTCTTTCCAGAAGTAGCATTGTGTTACCTTTCTTTCCTAAACCCAGCTTTCCTATTGCCAAAATTCTTAGACAGCATGACTTTAGGATAATTTTTACCCCTACGAATAAGCTTACCCTCTCAAAACTCAAAGATCCTATCGAGTTATACAACTCATAGGGTATCTATAGTATTAATTGCCAGTGCGGTCTTTCCTATATTAGACAGACCAAATGGGGTTTAAAATTTCGTATTAACCCCCTCACTGTCAAGGCCGACTTAACACGTTCGCCAAAAGCTCTCTTGAAAGAGGTGAGGCCGTTCATCTTAAGTCGTTCATCGATAATGGATTGAAAACAGGCAACACTGTGATAAGTCGTTCTGAGAAAATGCCTTCAATAATTAGTCCAGTCAATCTGGGATTTTGCCTGGAAAGTTTTGGAGAAGTTTTTTTCTCTTTCTTCCTTTATGTTTTTTGGGGGGCTGAACATGATTTTAAACTTTGCCACCTCATATCTGGTCTGCTTAAAAAGTTATAAGCGAAAAGCCTTGAAAAAATTGGGGTTTTTTTCAGTTTTTCCATTGTAGTCGCTAAAGGGTTAAACTTTTTTGAAAAAACTGCTGCACCAAATTAAACTAGAGAAAATTTCCTACATTTTTCATATGCTATGTTTTTTTCTAAGATGAATACTTTTGGCAATACGAGAAAAAATAATTTTAGCAATATATTCAAATTCCATCATCGGAGGACAAAAACGCAATACAATCACAATGCATCCATTTCAATCGTGTATTTGAAGCTTTTTAGTTAATTGTAGTTGCATTTTGAATATGTTAACCTTTGCTTACCAAGTTTTAAGCCTTTTATATATTTATTAACAAAATAAATTGAAATCGGGTAATTAAGAAAAATATATAACACAAATACTCCAAACTGAGGACAGCACCAATTTTTATTTTCCTACCAATCTGATTATAGCTATTACATGATTGTAACTGTACAATTATATCTATTATAAGTTTAATATAATAACATAAGTGTAAGATTGTAAACAGGAAACAAAGAGAAATGCAGAGTTGTTCTCCCATTAATGTCATTTTGGTAGCTTTAAAAGGCCTGGTTGATGTTCTTCGAAAGGAGGCTCATCATTATCTTGTTTACTCAGTTTGGGTCTCACTTGGCTTAAAATATCCTAATTTTGAATAGAATTTGAATAGAATTGGCTTGTCAACCTCTATTTCCAAGTCATTTTCGACGTTGAAGTAGCTGAGATTGCTACAATGGCCATCTCAGTTCAAACGAAACAGCGAACAAAACAAACCTGCCTTCCTATAGCCACTTTTTCCACTGCAGTTTATTTTGAATTTACAGGATATTTTTCGCAGAACAGCTTCTGGTGCGTGAGTTTGACAGTTGTTATTTGTGTTCTCTTGTGCTTCTCTTGGTCTTATTCCAGCCCCATTCCTTAGCTTTTTTACCGTTGCCTAGCCGTACCTGTACTGGTGGTAAACTCTTAAACATGTGTATCAAGTTTCATCTTCTGTTGTAGGAAGCGACGCTATATTTGCAGCAGTCTGAAAAGAATTCTTAGTCTTACTGCAATAATAATGCTGTAAGCTAGTACTCCTGTTCTAGTCTTTTTTAAGGTCTCCTTTCCTTTTTCTTAAAAATAGTGTTTCTATGAAAATCTTTATGGTTTCTGTAATGAGACTCATTCTCTTTCAAAACTCGTCTCGACGAGGATATTGAGTAGATTTGTAAACCTTAGACCGAATATCTTCAGCCACTATCCTCGCCGTGATCTGAACTATACGCCGTCATTTTTCTTGGTAAGATGACCATCGTTGCTAATATCAAACATCACTCAAAATCGTATGACATGTGTTCTTGAAACAAAGAACAGGTACCTTGTTTGCAGTGGTTGATATAACAATATCTTCTTCACACTTGTTTAGAAGGCTTGATTTAAGTGTTTTGACTGAATGGCAGTATTCACCAGCTTTAATCTGGTCTGTTATTTCTTCTATAGAAAATTGGTATTGTTCTTCATTTTCCTCCAGATAAAATAAATGACTCACATAGCTGTGTTTATGTCAGAGGCAAATGGACTTATCTGTGTCTCTGTGGGTTTTGCGAGCTGATAGGGCTTTTTCATACATTTCAAGGGATACTGCTATCAGCAGTAACCAAGTCAGTCACATTATCTAGTTCGTATATTATGGCAAGCCCCAGCTCATCATCATGATTTTCAGAAAGGAGTTTAATTTTTAAAAGGACTGTCAATGTAGAATATATTTCGTTTTGTTATTACTTTATGAATTTCTTTTGCTTTAAAGTATGGTGGGATTTTTCTAGAAACAATAAGTAACGACTTTGAAACGAAAACTGTTGTACTGTTGAACGGTTGGTTTTCTATGTCTTCAGAAATCCTCTTCAAGTTGCAGCAATGTGTTTTTCATTTGTGTACAGTTTACGGTCTTTTTTATGGATCCTTAGAGACTCTTTGTCCAATAAATAATTCAGTTTTCCATCTTTTTGTTTTTTACTTGCTAATCTGAAGAACTCCACACCAAACGCTTCTCTGCCATCATGAATATAACTTCATGTCTCACAGAATCATTTTAAAACACATAATTTTTAATTAAATGCACAGTGCACAGAACTTCTCCAGAACTTTCCAGGCAAACGACTTTTTTGGTCTAATTTTACGGGACTAAATGGCAAGGCCGTGTTTGCAAATTTCCCTTCCCCCCAACATTAGACACCGTATCTTGTCTACTATCTTTTCAACAATAGATAATTGCTACAACCCCCGTCACCCCTTGTGGTGATGGCTCGTCTCACCTCTCCCTTCAAGTTTCTCCCCTTCTTTTTGCTGCAGGGGGCAGTCAGCCTTCTGTGTCAACGATTTCTGTTTGATTTGTAAAAATGTTTTGTCATTGGGAAGACATTGTTTCTCCAAAGTGTAGAATGTTATTATTACTATAATATTATTATGCTATTTTGCTATAGATAGTTACAATTTTATTTGTATGAATTCACTGCAAGAGTGAAATCCAAGGGTTAAAAATTAGTTTAAAAGTGTGATGTGTGTGAATATTTCATGTTTGAAACAATTTTTTAGAAAAGTTTGGCCATTGACAGATTAAACTAGCCTTTTTTGTGCCCGGAGCAAACGTGGATTTTATCCTCCCCCTCTCCGTGAAGAAAATTTACAGAGTTTTGCTAATTTTATAATAGCCGATGTTATTATACAATTTAACATATGTAATCAGAAAATACATAATACTGAACTAGGTAATCTGCTTTGCCAAATATTAATTAAAACGTTGAAAACGGAATCCAAAGGAACCGAACAATATGCCGCTTTATACAGGTTTCCGTCTTAGCAGGTATAATTGTTGGTATTCTTTATGTTGGAAATAAATATTTTTTTTCATTTAAGACAAAATTTCATTGTAGACAGATTACATTTTCACACATTTTACGGTAATTGTGGCATTTAAATTCACACTGATATGAATTAAGGGGATTCTTCACGCACTTGAAAACACATGCTTCGTAATGTTAATCCTATGAGCAGGTTTTTTTTGAATTTCTCGCTTCAATTTGAATATTTTTAAATGATTTTTTTAGTTTTTTGCATAGGATAGCTGAACTCAATCTTTAATATGACTCTTTTTTACTTTTTCGATTTTGGTTGCAGATATTTTTTTAAAAGGTACTTTCAGTTTCGAAACCGGTTTCGAAACTATAGTATATAGTATAGTAAACTATGGTATATAGTAAAAAGTTATTTTACTATATCTATGGTATGTAACTGTCCTTCGATTATTTGTCGAATCATTGCGGATCATCATGTCTCCCCAACCCCTAAAAAAAAAATAACATATAGAAAGTTAGACGTCTGCATAAAACAAGGGGATAATCTCATTTTTTTCTGTGACGCCGTTCCTGCTTGGGTCGGCTTGATTCTGGATTTTAGTGTCGGCGATATTTGAAAGGAATCAGTTGACAAACAACTAATGAAAAAATATGAAGTGACTAAACAAATTATTTAAATTTGTTTGACAAAGTATCATCATGGAAATTACCAGTTAAACATTATACAAACTAGATTCCTTCCAGGGTAATAAAAGAAATTACTGTGCCGCAAATTTTTAATTAAAACTAACCTGCTATATGACCCGAGTCCAACAAAAAATATTTTGTTGCCATGCAGCTGGACCAGAACCCCAAATACTTCAAAATGAACCGATAATATTCTTATCTAATCTGACCCAAAATCTGCAATCAGAGAAAATTGATCTAAAAATTTATGTAATTATGGAAAAATAGTTTGTGATCATATGCACAATAGATCTTTTATGTTAAAAATCCTGTAAAGAGTCATTCATGGGTCATTCCATACAAAATGAGCAAATCACCTGTGGCAGACATGTCACAGATTTTAACGAAAATCATTTTGTAAGTAGATCATATCTGTTTATGAGTAAATGTAAAATAATAGATTTTAGGATTGTTTATTTAAGTATTAAAATTTATATTAAAAGTGGATGCAAAATCGTGGTTTTGGCTACATGCTTGAAGTTTCAATTTTGGTTATTAGCCTTAAGAATGCAAAGACTATATTAAAAATTATTTATAATTAGGAATGAGTGATAAGTAACAGATTGACGTAAGTTAGTAATTGTATTTTTATTCCTTAATGCGAAAAAATTATTTTTGAAAAAATTTGAGTGAAAAATGCAACGTTCCTATTGAGATGAAGGACACCTCTGACAATATCAAAATTGCTTGACGTTATAGCTAAAAGTATATATATTAAATATTTAAACTTTCATTCTTGCCTTTTTTATTCCTTAATGAGAAAAAAAATAAATAGTAAAAAATGTTGAGGATAAAATGCAATATTTTTATCACTTGTTTCGACGTGAAACAAAGCTTTTTTAAAATTTTAATTCTTTTGATATTATAGATAACAGTGTATATTTTAAATATAAAAACTTTTATACTTGCTTTCAGTTTATTTTTTCCTCAAGAAGATTTTTAATTAAAGTAGAAAAAAAAGCTCAATTGAACAGAAAATTATATATTAATTTCTAAACCCACATACAAAAAATAGATGGCAGCACTAATTTTTTTCACCTTGAAATCGTGCAATATTTTAAGAAACGCGCGCGAATTAGAAAAAAATAGCTCATGGAATGTAGTTAATATTGCCTTTTTTAACCCAATTTTGTGACGTTAGTAATCAAAAAGGCATGCTTGAAATTTTTTTAGCAGATTATGGACTTATTGATCTTTATGTCTGTGCAATAACTATAATGTGGGACATTTCCTTCATTATTTTTTTTACCTGTCAATAAGAGGAAAAATTACGATTTTGTCATTTTTTTAAAAGTTTCTAAAATTTTTTAAAGGTGAAGGAAATACGTGACAACTTAAAAACTTTAGTAATTCGATCTTAATATGTAAAACTACACCAGGCATTAATTTCTCAGATGTTTTTGAATTCCTTTAATTTTTATTGCGTTTTTAATTTTCTCAAAATTTGCAAATTTTCAATTTTTACAACCAATTAAAGAATAATCATGGTGTTACCAGATTATTACTGCTCAATAAATAAGAAGATAATTTTTCAGAGGTTACATTATTTAAAAAAAAATTCATTTCAGTTAAATAGTTTTCAAGATACAGAACTTCAAACCTGCAACTTTGGACGATTGCACACATGCCATTCTTTATCACAAGTTTTTAAAATGTCCAAAACTGCTAAAATAATTTATTTTTTGTGAAGATATTTTGCAGAGCTCTATTTGAATATGAATTGAACCTGTATATCAAGTTTTATTAAAATCTGTTACTATGTGGCCACGACTTTTTTTAAATTTTTGCTCATTTTACGTGGAATGACCCTCATATAAATAATATATTTTAAATAGAGTCCTGCGCATGTTGGGTTGTGCCTGACCCAAATATAAAAATTCAGCTTCTAGTCAATCTAGTCTAATCCATCCTGTACATGACGAAAAAAAATTCCGTTGACCCCAAATTCGAAATACTTCAACCTGAACTTGACTCAAAAAGAATATCTATAATGTAATACAGTTATGAAAAAATAGTTTGCAATCATGCCTCTATTATCTGTTCTATCTTTCATGTAGAAAAATAAACATATGTAAAAATAACCCTTATATTTAAATCGGGGATTGTAAATATCATGATATTTTCGAAAATATCAAAAATATCTGATATTGTGATATATATCCAATATTTTCAATATATATCCGATATTTTCAAAATAGTCAACTTACTGCTGATAATAAATATTTTCAAGCATAACATAAATTAGAAACTAAAACATATTGCACTTAAACATGAAAACTTAAATCAAACAATATTCTAAAAATGCATTTCTCTTTTTTTTTCTTTTTTTTTTACCCCACTTAGAATAAAATTGAAGGTCAACTAATTGAAAACAGATATAATTTCCTTTATACACTTATATAAACTATAGGATTTGTATCAAGAAAGTTTTATAAAACAAAATTTTAAATACAAAGTAGTTTTTTTTTTTTTAATTGAAGAATTTTAACAAATGTAAGCTTGTCTTATTTTTTATTTCATAACCTGTTGTACAGTTTAAACTCAACTAAATCAAAATCAGAAAAGATCCTTTTCTAATAATGCTGTATATAAATAATTATCTAAATTACAGTTGATCTTTCAGTGGCTGTTCTGAATTAATTGTCTCCATTATTAGTTCTACATTTAAAAATAAAAGATTCAAACATAAAGCTTGGAAAAAATATTGATCATTGCCAGACTGCCAGAGACAAAAGTTCTTTATCTGCAGAATGACACAATCAATAACTGTTGAAAATTTCATTTACACTTGTTTCGACTGAAGAAAATATCAAACTTATCTTGCACGGTGATATTTTGAAAATAAATATCAAATACACAAAATATCAAACATCTTGATATTTTGAGAATAAATATCAAGAATTTAAAAATATCGAAAATATAAAAAACCTTGATATTTTAAAAATAAATATCAGATATATATCAAGATATATATCCATTGATATATATCAACAAACCCTGATTTAAATAGATAAAATCTGTCATTTAACCTTTAACTGACAGAAATTGTAACATAACTATTGTGAAGCAGTCTGTGAGACTGCTCTATCCAAATATGAATAAAAGGCACAATTAACTCATAGGATGGTGTTTTTGTACTAAACTTTTTTAAAGGACTATTATAATTAAAATTCACCTATTCAAAAGTCTCTGGTGATAGTGCTTTAGTTTCAAATGAAACAGAATTTCGGCAGTGTGTGTAGTTAAGGGTGTATTCTGATCCAAACTGCTTATTTTCTGATTCATTTTAAAATTCATTTTTGCTCTCAAATGCATCAAACTTGGAAATTCTCTTATTTAGAAACTATATAATGTGCTGTGCTTCTTAATTTTTTGATAAATGCAGAAAATACTGTAAAAAACGCTGTCAAAGTTGGCATTTTGAACCAAATTTTCCGAAGCGGGCGATCTGGAAATGAAAAAAATGGTCATACTGAGAAAATAATTGTTTAAAAATCAAATTCTAATTAATTGAGCTGAAAATGAAATCACACGGCATGTTAAACATGTCTTCAGAAATCACCCCAGCAAGTTTCTTGTTTTTACTTTTAAAAATGAGTCTGAAAATGTCTCAGAAAATTTCGAGCTGTTGAGGGTGGAAAAATATTTTTTCAAATACACCCAGCTTGAAATTTTCTGAGACATTTTCAGACTCATTTTTAAAAGTAAAAACAAGAAACTTGCTGGGGTGATTTCTGAAGACATGTTTAACATGCCGTGTGACTTCATTTTCAGCTCAATTAATTAGAATTTGATTTTTAACCCTCCAAGCGTCTTGCAAAAGGGTAAAATTGTAATGTTGTTTTCTTTGCATTTTGATTTAAATGCTACGAAAATATGTTTCTTTCAACATTATGAAAAAAAACTCAATTAAAAACATGAATGTAATCCTTAAGAGTATCAATGATTCTTCAATGTATTTAAAATTCCTTAAATCTATAGAATTATATTATCGTAAATATTGATTGTATTGCTGTGAAACCTGGAGCTTAGTGAACGGAATATTACGCCCCAAACACTTAGAGGGTTAAACAATTATTTTTTCAGTATGACCATTTTTTTCATTCCCAGATCACCCGCTTAGGAAAATTCGGTTCAAAACACCAACTTTGACAGCATTTTTTACAGTATTTTCTGCATTTATCAAAAAATTAAGAAGCACCTCACATTATATAGTTTCTAAATAAGAGAATTTCCAAGTTTGATGCATTTGAGAGCAAAAATGAATTTTAAAATGAATCAGAAAATAAGCAGATTGGATTGGAATACACCCTTAAACTGAAAATTACAAGTTAAACTATAAAAATGAAAAAAAAGCTGCGGTCTGAGAGACTGGTAACATCAGTTAAAGGTTAAACCAACAGGTTTAGATCTTCTCTTTTTTTTGTAAAGCTGAATTAACTCAAAATATCAAAACTCAACCCGAAACTGATCAAAACCTGAGACAATTAGAGTCAACCCGACCCAAACCCAACCGCTTAACAAAAAAAAAAGAAGAAAGAGTTAGCTTCAACTCAAACCACCATTGGGTCGGGTATCAGGTAAAATAGGGCTACCGGACGCGATGCATGAATCTAATCTGAAAATACATTCTGAATACTTTTTGCAATATTAGGTTTATCCAAACTGATGCATGAGAATCTTAAACAGAAACTGAAACACTTGCAAAGAAAAGAATCAGTGGCAACCTGATCCCACCGGTTGATTTTTTCTTACCAACTAGCGTTGGATTACATTTTAAAAACTAACGTTCACCCGACTACAGTCAGATTGTGGGCTGGGAAATCGGGTTGCACCACTGGATGCAGGACCCTACACCCTAGTTAAAGTATATTCCCTGACAGCAATTAAATTTTTACCCAGACAGGGGACGTCTTCTCCCCCTCAAGTGCCACCCTTGCTTTCTTCATATTTGTAGCGTAAACTTATCTAATTTACAAAAAAAAAAATAAGGCAATTATTCAATTTAGGGTGCTACTTTTTCCCACAATTGCTAAACAGACTGGGACCTATATTTAAAAGGAACTCCAACCTACTAGAAACATCTAAGTCAGAACCGGGATTCTAAGAAGACTCTCCTATCCAGCGGCCAGGATCTTGTACACTAGAAAAAATGGTGGACCCTTTTATTCTGGGTACTCCCCCACCCCCACCTCAATGATAGATATTTGACTGCACCATTTTAGTATAATGTCTTTTCTTTTTCTCTCTCTTTTTTTTTTTTTAACTGTAAAAATTTAAACTTTAAAATTTCATCTGTTATGGATTAACCCATTAAAGCCTAGCGTTGCCTCAGGGCAACAGCATATCTGACAATACATTTGCTGTTTGCACACCTGTAATCACGAAGATAAATGTTCGCTTTTTTTATGACAGAATTGCGACAATAAAATAAGACAAAAATTTCAATTTTAAAAAAGAGGTGTGAAATGAAATATTTCCATTTTATATAGAAAAATAATTCTGGCTTTTATGGGTTAAAATTAATACTGCCCTTCTAATATTATTATTCTTTCGCTAAATATGTGTGGATGTAACTTTAATTTATTAGTATAATTTAAAAGGTTTTAAAAATAAATAATAAAATCTTAACAAAGTTAAAGTAGAGCATTATTGCCGAAATTCTTAGTTTATTAAAATCATGTTGTAGCATACAATCTATGTAATTGAAATACGACAGTATAATAAGTTATTTTGGGGGGGTTTTTAGCCGAGAAATGGTTAATATTGCATAATTGTAATTTATTAATTTGTTAAAGCGTCTAGTATTTTTTGTTGTTATTAATTTTCAATCCATTCAATTTAGTAGTTATACATAATATTTAAACTTTTTTTTTACAATAGACTCAAGTCATAAAGAAAAAATTCTTCAAATTTTCTTAGAAAAAACAATGTAGGGGAGAGTGGTAATGAATGGGCCATGGGGATGAATTGGCCATTAACAAAATATGAAAAAGTATTTGCATAAAATTATTTTAGATGCCACCAATAGATGAAGCTATTTGTTCTACCAAACTCATCAACTTTTCCATTGTTTGGGAGAAGCCATTTTCTCTATAGAGTAGGATGGTCAAGAATCTGATTAAAAAGCAATTTTTTTCCCTTTTCAGTAAAATAAATAAACTAAAAAGTATCTATTATTTCACTGCAGATATGTGTATTAGCAAGTCTTTGCATATCTGTAAACTAATTTTAGGATGTATTTAGATGTTATTTGAATTTAATGTATTAAAAAAACCCTGAATATATTCCAGAAGTATAGGTGGGACTGAATGGGCCACTATATCATGGTCATGAACGGGCCACCTTTGCCCTGATCATGAAAATATGGTTTTTTTTTTCTGATTTTCTCTTAAATATGATACATGACTGGCTGTAATGGATTTAGATTAAATTACTGTCTAGTTAGAATAGGTTTATAGTGATGTCTAAAAAATAATTTGCACAGTTTCACCCGAAGGAATATTAGTTATTTATTAGAAACATAAGTTAAATTGTATAAATGATTAAGGTGAGCCATCCAGTTGTTGATCACACCTACCAGTATTTTTCCATTTGATATAAAACTAGAATAATTGTTTATATTCTGAATCTGATGGGTAGAATAATAATACAAGAAATTTACACTAAATAGTTAATTAATAGGCAGTTCTAACCATGTCGTTTAATATTAATTTTGAAAAATATAAATTTCGTTAAATCATAATGCGTATTATCTATTATTTTTATGTATTTTTTATGTTCTTTCTTTCTTATAATCACATTTTTTTGTCATTTTTTTGCTACAATTATGTGATTTAATAATGTCACTTGTGATATTCATAAAATTTGATAAGCATTGTGTATTACTTACTATTTCTGTATGCTTTGGTCATATTGTGTCGAGTACCATTCATTTTATCATATTTGATGAATAAAAGATTAATTGCACATTTTTTCATCGAATTCATTTAGTGGCCCATTCATTACCTTTAATGGCCCATTCACCCTCATGGGTGGGGATGAATGGGCCAAATTTTTATATTTTCATTTTCTATTATCATTCATTATAGACATTTTCTAATCCAATTTTTATGACCTTTTTATATATCCAAATAAGTAAAATAACTGAAGAGCCAATTCTGAGCCAAAAAAAAAAAAATTATTAGAAAAAATTACAAAAATTAAAAACCAAAAATTGGCCCATTCATTACCACTCTCCCCTAACTGAAATGATGCATGTACACAAAAAATTAACATTAATCCTTTGTGGTCGAGTGTTGGCAAATAGATGACCAAGCGTTATATATGCGATTCATTTTTTGTATTCTATCACCACTATATTTAGTACATTTTTTAGTAAATTTCTCTTGTACATACTTTCAAAGAGCAAGTAAAAATGTTTCTTTAAAAAAAAAAAAAATAAATAAAAGTGCCAACCAAATAAATTTGTGTAAGAGACGCATGTGCATGGAAGGAGCATTACGACCATTAAAGGTTAAAATATACTAATCAGGATTTCATTCCAATGACACGAAGTATAAATGAAACAAATTTTTATATTCTTTTTTTTTTTTTTTTTTTTATGTTATCATTTTCCTGAAAAAAATTTATTTCATTTGTTAGCGCAGTGTAATGCATTTATGTAAAACAAAATATTTGTAAAGTACGTTAGAATTAGTTATAAAAATTATAGATTATAAATATTTTATAATTCACTGAATCAAAATTGAAAATTCATTCTCAGTTTATTTTTTCATTTTTTTTTTTTTTAATTTACCTAACAATTGAATGGAATTAATTTAAAACTCAGCACACAGAATCCCAATAGCAAAATTTTCTGTGCCATTCCAGCAGAAGTCTGCACGGGACCGGCCTGGTCTCGGGTCGATAAAAAAGTTATGCAACCTGATCAGTCTGATATAAAATGGATGAAAGTAAGCTGATGAAATACAAACAATTATCAATGGATGTGACGGGGACTAGAATAAGAATAAATGACTGCATGAGTTGATGCTAGTTTGACAACATAAATACAGAAATATAACATGTCCAGCGTAAAGATTGGCATCGTATCTGAGCCCGAGTTTAATTTTTTCAGCAGACTCGGGCAAGGCTGGCATCAGGTTTGCATTTTATTCTACATACTGAGGCTGAGCCGGAACTGGACTTAATTGTTCCCAGGATGCGTCATTCAAGCAATTTACTTTGTAAAAGTAGTAATAGAGATAATAACAGAATCCATAAAAATAGAATTTTTCCTCCTAAAGCAACCACGCTCCATTCCAATAAAAATTGGTTGCTCCGAGAGGTGGTATCTTAATGGATGTCATGTTTAAATCTAGATTTTAATTGTTTGAAAAAGGTAACATGAAAATTTAAGTATCAAAACAGAAGTTAGTTACTAAGTTAATTACTGCAGAGTTTAAAAAAAAAAATGAATACATTGACGTTTGCTTTGATTTTACGGTTTTATCTTTTAAAACTTTTATTTCCAAGTCTTTTCGAAGTTCAGTAAATAAATGCAATTTTTTTTTTTTTGGAGGGAACAAATAATGACGATTTCATTAATTTATCTATTTCTTTGAGAGTTTCCTGACAGAATAGAACAGAGGAGTTTATTGACCGTCATCCTTAATTTGTCATCAGAGTTAAATTCATTGCCTGGGTTTAAACACTTTAAAGTTACAGGAATGAATAAAAATTCTAAACCTAGTTTCAAAGTTTGGTGAATAATGCATTCTCCGGAATTATTCTAATAAAACCTTCTTCAAATGACCAGGAAAAAACGGAATTTGTTTCATTTTCTTCAAAGAAATGGGTCGCTCATGGAGGGAGTTCAACTGGGGTGGTCTCTGAATGAGGGTAAAATTAGTATTCAGCCAATGGGTATAGATTATGTTCCATGAAAAAATAGTCGTTCAGGGAGGTGGTCGCTTATTGGAAATGGTCGCACAGAGAAGTTTCACTGTATACTTTAAATAATTATAGAGAAATATTTTCAATTTTTTTTTCATTATTATATAGCATTAAAAGTTAGGATGTTTTTAACTATGCCTTTTCTTTTAATCTAAACTAGATTATTTTTTTAAATGTAATAGTCTAAGTGATCAATAATGTTGCTATTGTGTATTTTATGGTTTGAGAGCATATAGTAATCTAAAATAGACAATAAAATTTTTCTATAAATATGTGTATAGTTTTTATTAAAATAATCTAAATTGTGTTAATGTTATGAAAAGTTGGAATTTTTGGAAAAAATTGAGTAGGGCTGGGACTGAATTAATTTATTTTTGCACGGACCAGAGAGTGAACTGCAAAATCATAAACGGGCCATGGCAGGCACGGGAATTCGGCTGTTCAGACCAGGGCACAACACTAGCCTTTTTTGCACCTGGGCAAACATGGACTCCCCCCCCCCCCCCCCCCCCCTCTTCTCCATTGCAAGTCAAATTTACAAAAAGAAGTTTACTAAGTTTCTAATAGCCGATTTGTTTCAAAATTTAAAATATGTATTCATAAAATATGTAATACTGAAAATCAGCTTTGTCAAATATTGATTCATTAAAGTCTTGAAAACGGAATCAAAAGAAATTCCGCTTTATACAGGGTCCTTCTCGTATCATCCTTAAATCCTTCTATGCTTTGACATATCCCAGAAAGAATGATTTTAACAATACCGTGCTAATCATAGATGTGAGAAAAAATGACAATCTTTATTTGGCATCCCCCTTCGCCTTCTGTTCTGGATCCTGGGCACATGCCCCCCAGTCCCCCCCCCCCCCCCCCCTTAGTTTCAGCCCTGGATCAGACCTCAAATTGGAGCCAATCCAAAATTTATCTGCGACACAAAATGCTCTACAATGACAAAAAATAATATCATAAAAGCCTGTGAAGTATGGGAAATTTTCATTTATAAAGAAAATATAAAATATATACAAAATCTAGATGCTTCAAGTACATTATAGCAGATTTTTTAAGTCCAGCAACTGTTAGATTATGCTGTGAGTTTGAAAATCATCTATTACAAACACTCATTTGATTTTCGACTGTCATAGAATGAAAGCTTTCACAGAGAAAGGGAGATATGACTTCTGAGAATTACGACTACTAAGAACTCCCATATCCAAGAGCATTTTATCCTATCCTCTCCCCTACTGTGACTAATTGGATGGGAAGGGGGAGTCAAAATAAACAGCAATTTTGGAAAGAAAAGTGCTAAGGTCTCTGGTCTTTTTGGTACAGAATTTTACCTCTTTGTGATGCTCGATTTATTTCCTTGATAGCTGTAATGCTTTGTCAGTGAGAGAGTTAAAGAACGCCAACAATATTCAAAAACAGGAAACCAATAAATCTGCAATTGCTACACATTGCTGGGAGATGAACCACTCTTTTGATTTTAATTCAGCTAAAATCATCTCTAAACCCACTTCTATACATGAACTTAACTTTCTCGAAGCATTTCATATCTACAAAAATTATGACAATATTGTTAATAATGAATGTTATTCCCCCTTTATCAGATTGCTGGAAATATTTCATAAAATCCTCTTTTGCTTAATTACTACCATTTTTTTTTCACATTTCTGGTGGCATTATCTATACTATTCTCCCATTGGCTGGTACCTGCATTTTCCTGTTTCCCTACTGGTTAATGAACTTCTCAGTTTAATCTGCTTCTCCTTTATATAAATGAGCAAGTTTCTGTTATTCTTTGCACTGAGGACGGTACGCTTTATGCTACCGAAACTAGTCTGCTGAATGTTTGCTTATTCTGGCATTTTTAACATTGCTTTTAAATTTATATCATTCTGCACCAAGTAGCATCATAATAATTAAAAATGTATTTGCTGAAAACTCTTTTCTGGGGCAACAACTCCTTTCTACACCTGACAAAGGGAGCTGCTAATTAATTGCTTCTGAAAGTTTAGTTGTAATTTTCTTAATTATCTGCTTGAAAAAATGTATATTTTTTTGTCCCAAAATGTTTTACTATGTTGTGTAAGGTTTTCTGTTTTTAATCATTTTACTAATTTAAAAAAAAGTCACTAAATAAATGTAAATTTAGTTTTACATGATCTAATTTTTCTCCAGATATAAAGGTTTGGTCACTATAAAATAGAAAACAGAAGAATTATCTGCTTTTTGTAATGTAAGATTTAAAAAACGTCTTTCATGAACTGGCTTGACAATTTCTTAATATTGCTTTAATGAACTTGTCAATTTTAATCATCTATATACAGTAGATGCTGCTTGATATGATTGCAGTCAGGGATAAGAAAATACTACTTTTTTTTATTTACATTGCTTGATTGCCACCAGGTTTTTGAAATTGAAATGTTTTGATATGATACTTCAATAATCTTAGTTATTTTGCAATAATTACACTGTTACTGTATTTTCGGGCATGTGAGCCGCGGCATATACGAGTTCAAAGTATAAAATATTCTAAATGCGGCCCTCACACCAGGGCGGCGGATACGCTGATTTTTTTCTTTTCTTTTACAGCAATGTCTTATGGCTTTTTTGTCAAACCGACATTTTATGATGCCATTTCCCCCACCCCCCTTTGATCAATGGTTTCATGCTCTCGAATCGGTACCAAAATATTAGAAAATGTCCCTCAACTGCAGATGTCCGAGAAGTGTTATTTGTTTTGTTTGTTTTTAAACAATCAGCGGGATGAATAACGTTTGTCCACCGGTTCTCAAGTTAAAAATGATTACATTTTCCTTGCATCCATCAATAATTACTTTACCCTCCGGATACTGGAATGTACAGCTGTCGCGAGCTTTTCTTCTAATAAACCCCCTTTTCTTCCACTGGCAAAGCAAAACTGCTCACAGAGTGCCCACTCTGTGAAATTACTGGTCTCTAACTAGAGAAATCTCAAATCCTGGCATAGAACTTTTGTGGAATGGGTCTCCTAATACACAGTAAAAACACTGGAGAGCAAGATTTTTCTTTATTTTTTTTTCAGTACCAGACTCTATAAACTCGGCCCCTAAAATAGAGGTCGTGCCCGACTCGACCAAACAAAATGAATTCAATCTTTGAAACCGGCCGGGTCAGCAGAATTAGTACAGTTTTTTTTAATGAGCTGGGTCGGGCAATAAATAAAATAAATGGTCCTGACCAATATAACGAAGTTATAGGGCCGACTTTCGCGATATAAATATTGGGCTATTTTGCTCACGCAAAAACACCGGCTCATTAATGTAAATCCAAAGAAAGAATTTTTTTTTTAAATATGCCGTTCGCATTCCATTATTTTTAAATGATCTTTTTTGCATTGGATAGCTGAGGTTGGTCTCTACAAAGAGTCATTTTTACTTTTCGATTTGTTTAAAGGGTTTTTTTGTTTTTTGTTTTTTTTACTAGAATACTTTCATTTTCGAAACTGATTCCAAAAATCAAAGTATATACTACGAAAAACATCTGTAAACAAAATTGAAAAAGGGTCTTTTTAGAGATTGACCTCAGCTATTCAACGCAAAAAAAAAAAAAAAAAAAAAAAAAAATCATTTAAGCATATTGAAATGCAAACCATGAATTTTTTTAAAAAATTCTTCCATAAGATTAACATTAGCTAACAAGCATTTACTCTTGAGTGAAGTAGCCAATCCATAGGGAGGGGGGGGGGAAATCGACCCGGCCCAGCATAAAAGCTAAAAGTTTGGCCTGGCCCGGAAAAATTTAAAATCTCGGCCCGACCTGACTGAATTTCTTCAAAACATTGATTTTTACGCTGATATGATTAAAAATTGTTTAATACGAAGAGTTCTCTACAAAAATACTTATTTAATCTTTTTTTTTTTCATGTTTATAATCTTCATTTTTAAAGAAGCGCCTAATAAAATCACTCAAGTACGCATTTATAACTAAAAAACAAACATGTAATTTTGTTATCTCTTGACTCAACTAAAAAATAAACACACTTAATTTCAAATTCACCCCATCTCATCAGACCGAACGTTCTGACACATTGCCCTATGGCCTTGACGTGTAGCTAGCTAATAGTTTGTTTTGTTTCTTTGAAAAGAACTTTGAATGCAGTAGAAAAAAGAGGCAACGAGATACGAGATTTTTTTAATGCGAAGTGGATTCATGGATTTTCTTCTCTTTCCTTAAACTTATGATATATATCTTTATAATAATTATCATCATAAGAACTTATGATGAAAAGGAAAGTCTAAATTCTCAGCAAGAAATATTTTTAAAACTTACAAAATTATTTTTAAAAATGAACAAGAAAAGATGCGTATGTAGCAAATAAAAAATAAAATCTGCCACAAACAGAATCATTGAAACAGTTATCAATACGTGAACTGCTAAAAAAAAAAAAAAAAAGAAAAAGAAAATGAAAAAAGGAGCGTTTCTAGTTATCCTAAAGTAGTTTTGGCAGTGTGAGATCTGCACGGGCTGGCTTTTTGGGCCAGGCCATACTCTTTTTGAAGGTTCTGTCCGGGCCGGGTTAGGGCCTTACTTTTTTCCTGAAAGATCAGGCCGTGCCGGACCTAACTTATTTTTTCTGTACACAGAGCCTGGACTGGTTTCATTCCTAGTCTTCATGATCCAAAATTTTCAGTCCTAGTTTTGACAAAGCCCGTATGAAAATCATTGTCTCATCATGGCCTGGTCCGTTCTAAAGTCAGTAAAATTAGGCCTGGACCAAAAATGTTTTTGCAAAAACTGCATACATTTTTAAATTGCCATTATTCTACAATTAAACATTAAAATTTATTCTTTTTAAAGAGTAGTAGATTTCATACGCTTATTAAAATATAGCTAAATTAAAATATAGTAAAACAAGTAAAAAGAACCTGCCTATGATGGAATCCTGTTTTAAACTGAACAACGTGTTGAGGATCTTGTCTATAATGCTCTTTTTTTCTTTTTTATACAATTCCATTTTAGCAGATTTTACTGTATTTTTCAGATTTTTAACACTTCAATACATAGAATATGGATTAACAATAGTAATGATAACTGAAACATTTACATACAAGAAATAGAGATTCATTAAAAAAAATAAATATCACAGTCTGCAGCACATCATCAATGTTTTGTAGAAATTCACTCAGGCTGGGCCGAGATTTTAACTTTTTTCCGAGTCAGTCTCAGGCCGAACTTTTTAATTTTTTACCAGGTCGGGCCAGACCGAACTTTTAATTTTTGTATTGGGCTGATTCGTGCCTAATTTTTTCTGCGAGTCTGTTAGTCCCGAGCCGAATTTTTTTTCTACGAGTCGGGCAGTCCCGACCTAGAAATTTCAGGCTGGGCCCGGAAATTTTGGCCCGTGCAGACGATATGTCAGACGATGCCGTCTCTATACGATATTTCAAGACCTCTAAAATCCGGAAAAGCTGCGGCCGAAATGATTCCGGAATTTAGATTGTACAAATATTAGTTCCTTGGGTGCGCGGCGCTTACGTCGATAAACTTTTTTTTTAAAAACAGATTTTCATTGGTGTGGCACTTACGGTGGGTGCGGTGGGTATTCCTGAAACTACAGTATATTTATTTACAATTTCTTAATAATTACATTTTATAACTTTGTTATATTAATAATTGGCACTTTTCTGGTGAGTCCTTTGTATCAAGATACCCTGACAGTTTTCTATAGACATTCTGCTATAATTATTGATATTTGTTAAAGCCATTGCTTGTTTGCATCAACTCTCGCTCCCACTTTTGAACTTGATGCATGTTTCTTTTAGTATTTTCCAGTAAATCATGATCTTACGCCAACCACAGCAATAGTTGTTGG
Organism: Maratus speciosus; assembly: GCA_963932465.1. Lineage (NCBI taxonomy): Eukaryota > Metazoa > Arthropoda > Arachnida > Araneae > Salticidae > Maratus > Maratus speciosus. Next base: position 658,747,364 of record OZ010787.1, on the reverse strand, counting down.
TTGTAATCTCTAATAAATCCTGTTCATATTCAAGATGGACACCAAAATATGCAGAGCTGAGCCCACTTAAAATTGTCCTTGGCTTTTGTCTAGAGTGAATAAGATGCAAAAACTTTTGAAGAGTTTCAGCAAAATTTATATAATAAAAATAAGAATTTTAATAAAAGTGAATTCTTTGTTTCATATTAGTTTCACTGTTAATTCTTTCAAGCATTTTTAAAAAGTGAAATGTTCATTTAAATTTCATACTAAAACTGAAGTTTAAATTCTTCGTAGATTTCAATTACACAAAAAAGTGCTTTATATTGTACTACATACATCTTGTAAATTATTTGTTTTACTTTGCTGTTGTAATTCACTATCTTGCAGTTTTAATAAAAACACTAAGCAAAAATATAATCTGTGCTTATTTCAGTTTTTTATTGAGAAAGAATGAGGAAAACTGTAAATTATTATATCTGTTTGATTTGCTTTACGAAAGTGCTTAAAAGTTAAATAAAGTGAGATCCATGTCTGAGTCTTTTATGTGTTGCTAAAGCTGAAGAATGTCAAAGAAGATTCATGCTAAATTATAAAATGTAACTTGCGCTTCAAGTTGATAGTAGGGACTTGAAAATTTTTTATTATTAATTTTTTTGAACGAAAAAAGTGATGCAGCGTAGAACATTGTATTTGTTTAAGAAAATGTGTGTATATTTCATAGAAACCCAAAATGGGATTGAATCCCCTACACTTTTAAAGTAATTATAATCATTTTTTATAGTTATGTAGAAAGTGAATTTTTTTTTATCGTAAGAAAGAAATTTCTATTTAGAACTGTCTATGATGACAAAGAGTGTTGAAAAATTTATACATTTCAAATCTTTTAATGCAAATATTGTGAAATAAAATTTTCAACTGTTTTTTAGAAAAGGCAAAATATTGATTTCTTTGAATGTCTTATCTAGTTAATGGCTCTTTTCATAATTTTCTTTTTTTGTGTGTGTATTTATTAATAGGATTTTGATGTACTTATTTCACTTTATTATTAGAAAAAGTGTCACAATTTTGTAATACAGTTGAATATAATTTATTTGAATAGAAATTTATTTGCTGAACCTCTTATCTTTTCTGGGATAAAAACTCCTTGCTGCACCTGACAAAGGGAACTGCTAATTAATTGCTTTTGAAACTGTAGTTGTAATTTTCCTAATTATCTACGGGAAAAGATGTTTATTTTATTTATTTATTTTTGTAAATATTTGTTTATGTAAATCTTTAAAGTTGATTGAATATACAAATTAAAGTATTCCATTAGCATTTAAGTTTTGGTAATTGTTTTGTGCATTTTTAAAATCAAAACTGAAGGTTTTCAACCCTGAAGGTTTCATTTGTAATTTTATTCTACATTAGAGTTTTCCTCACTAATCATGTTTATTTATTTGATTGTGTATTTGTTAATGTGTACTAAATTGTATGTAATTAAATTAATTTTCTAATTTCAGCTTCATCAAATATACCTGAGAAAATTATTCCGAAAATGCCAACCTATAGTCTAGAAATCATTAATCTGTATGAAGAAAAAGAATTTGAATTTTCTCCATCCTCTTATGACTCAAATTATGAGAGTATTTTTTTGATAGCTAAACGAAAAAAAGTAAATACAATGTTATTGTCATCAATCAGTTGTAGTTATTTTTTAATAGTATGTAATTAATTTATCTGATAATGCTTTTGCTAAGTAGTCCTCATACTGCATTATTAGAAAACTTTCTTTCATGATCACATGGTCACAAAGGAAACTTGTGCCCTTGTAATAAATGATCACAGTTTAAGGAATAATTAAGGCATCTTTCTAAACTGATATATTATAGATTTTTGCCAACCGTTATCTTGGCATTATTTCTTTCTGCAATGGATAGGCAGTCTTTATCTTCAAAATTAAAATTAATAATTTTCTAAGCAAAATGCATAATGTATAAACATTTGTACTAATATTCCTATTGGTAGTGCAGTCTCATTTCTAGGACTGGATGATGTCTCAATTTCTACATTGTGATGTATCGCCAGAGTAAAATGACGATATCACAATGCATCGTGTTGTTAGACATTTGTTACAAGTGTCTTGGTGTTTATTCACAACTCAGATGCCAGCAAAATTATTACATTTACTAACTCTTTTAATTTATACATTTATTTATTGTTATATTTTATTTTATTTAATTTTTTTAAACAGGGGGAGGGGGGTTATCCTATCAAAATAAATTAATGAACCAATCCTCTTTTCCTATCAATACAAGATGAAAAATCAAATGGCTCTGTATATTATTGCACACGTTTAGAGTCAGAGTGATTTGGCCTAGGGAAAATGTATATTTTGCATCACCGTATTTTCTCAAATGAACATCGTGGTGCCTTCATACATCTAGAAAAACAGACTTGAAACTGTGAAGCATGTAGGGATTTTGGATTGAGTTGTTTATCTGCTTCGACGATTGAAGGAGAAACCGGTCTCCCCTTACTCTACCATCGGTCTGGTACATCATAGATGTCTAGCTATGCACATGGTTATTCACATTGGCGGCAAAACCAGTCTTCCCTGTACTCTCCCATTCATTTGCGATCCCGGTGTGATGCATCGTATGTCTGCGATACATCGCTAATTCAAAGATCAGGAAATTGGTTTGACAATTTATGATTTAAATCGATATCTCGCGATGTATCGATGCATCGCCCAGTACTACTCATTTCCAGTATCATTATTGTTAGGCAACTACATACACATTTAAAATAAGATATATTCTTATCATTTCATATAATTTCTTGCAGGCTTTAAAAAAAATCGCATATTTGTCATCATTTATCTATCAGCATAACCTGTCCAAATTGACTTAGTCCTATCTCTACCAAGTTACATTGAAGCAGATATGAGACATGAGCACCACAGTGGACGAACCTCACTATTTTGATTTCAGGAAAAATGCCTTCCAAAATTTATACAAATTTTTGTCTGTTTAGGCCTGTTCTGCAAGTGCCAAATGACACAAAGCTTCCTCAGCAAGCATATACTGATTAAGTTGGAGGTGCCAGAGTGCACCAAGCCATTTGATCCACTAGCAACTTGATATCCAAATTGCATTGGACCATCTGTTAAACAGGCTCTAGTTTTGAAATTAATAAAATTCATTATAGCCAATGGACCTTATGCACGTAGCCTGAGGTCGAGGGTAAAATTCATTTGCTGGCGGTGTTTAGAATAGCAGTCTATGGAGTATGAGTTATTAATGCTTGTTTGTTAAAAACTTGCAGGAATGACCGAGCTCAGCTCGATCAAAATTAGCTTTGTATTTATCTCGATATATTATTCCCATTTAATCATCCTTGATGTTTTAGATGCAATTAGCTTGACCCTGACCCATAATGACCCACTAATCAAATTTTCACGAACACGTGACCCATTCCAATGGTCTTTTCGTGCCCGAAAACGATAGATTACAGAATTTCGTCAAAATCGTAGAGCCGTTATCTAGATAAACTTAGCTGGACCCAAGGTGACCCAAAAATGACCCACTAATCAAATTTTCTTGAACATGTTACCCATCCCAATGGTCTTTTCGTGCCCGAAAATGGTTAGATACAAAATTTAGTTAAAATCGATTGAGCCATTCTCTAGATATAATTAGCTTGACCTTGACCCATTATGACCCAAAATCACCCACTAAATGAATTTTCTAGAACACGAGACCCATCCCAATGGTCTTTTCATGCCTGAAAACAGTAGGTTGCAAACTTTCGTCAAAATCGTTAGAGCCGTTATCTAGATAAACTTAGCTTGATCCAAGGTGACCCAAAAATGACCCACTAATTGAATTTTCTCGAACATGTGACTTAGCCCAATGGTCTTCTTGTAATCTAAAACTGTAGAATATAGAGTTTAGTGAAAATCGTTAGAGCCTTTTTTTAGATAAAAATAGCTTGACCCACAGTGACCCAAAAATGACCCACTAATCGAATTTTCTCGAACACGAGACCTATCCCAATAGTCTTTCTGTGCCCGAAAATGGTTAGATACAAAATTTAGTCAAAATCAATTGAGCCATTCTCTAGATATAATTAGCTTGACCCTGACCCATTATGACCCAAAATGACCCACTAAATGAATTTTCTCAAGCACGAGACCCATCCCAATGGTCTTTTCGTGCCCAAAAACAGTAGGGTGCAAAATTTTGTCAAAATCGTTAGAGCCATTATCTAGGTAAACTTAGCTTGACCCATGGTGACCCAAAAATGACCCACTAATCGAATTTTCTCGAACATGTGACTTAGCCCAATGGTCTTCTCGTAATCCAAAACTGTAGAATATAGAGTTTAGTGAAAAACGTTAGAGACGTTTTTTAGATAAAAATAGTTTGACCCACAGTGACCCAAAAATGACCCACTAATTGAATTTTCTCGAACACGTGACCCATCCCAGTGATCTTTTCATGCCTGAAAATGGTTAGATACAAAATTTAGTCAAAATCGATTGAACCATTCTCTGGATATAATTAGCTTGACCATGACCCAAAATGACCCACTAATCGAATTTTCTCGAACACGAGATCCATCCCAATGTTTTTTTTTGTGCCCGAAAACGGTAGGGTGCAAAATTTAATCAAAATCGTTCGAGCCGTTTTCAAGATAAAATTTACACACACACACAATTTTTGCTCGCATCATAGTATAAGATATCGTAAAAAAATTCTTTGTTGTAACAGCATATTCTTAATATATTGTAGTATAAATTCAAAATTCTCTGTATGCAAGAAAATTCCCTGAGTTTGAAAATTTTCACTTAAAATGGATGAAGGCTAAAGTCGTTTGCTAATGATGTTTGCACTGGTGCATTCTGGCATTCCAGTGGCTAGAATAACTGATCGACCTATCGCCAGCTCTGTTGTCTGACATCACCTGCATAAGATCCATTAGATGACATAATACAATGCTTTGACACTTCAAAGCTCATTTTTCGCAAAAAAATGTGCAGTAGTCCACTCCTATTTTCAGCGCCTTCTATGAGATGTCTATAGCTCTCGTAACTTTAGTTTTAAGTGCTCTGTATGAATTATTGTTTTGAATCAGTACCATTTAAAGGTAAATGTGTTTATTGTTAAAGGCTGAAACATATTTTTATTATTCACTTGTATTACTGTTTCAAAATCTGTTTTTGTATATATATTTTTTTCGAGTTTAGAAATACATGCCTGATGTTTAACTATAAAAACTAGTTATTTAATATCAAAGTAATTGTCAACCATTATTCTTTAAATGTTTTTTAATCCCTAACATATGGTTACCAGTGATGTCGCTGTACTTGAAAAATGGGTCCCCAGGACCCAGGATTTCCAAAAATCTGGGTCCCTTTTTTACAAAAGCGGGTCCCCATCAATAATAATTCATATTTTAAAGGAATAAATGAAACTTGTTTATTTGGAAAAGATAAAATAAATGCATTAATTATTGTTTTAATCGTAATTAAATAATGAATTAAAACCAGTATTATTTGCACTTAAATAAGATATTTAAAAAAATATTAAGAGAAATTTTCTTTACTTTTTTAAAAGTAAAAATGCAAGATACAATTTTAATTGTAAAATAATGCTTATTTGAGAGTAGAAGATATCAAGTTCCACTAACAAGTATCACTAATGTTCGCATTTCTTTTAAAGTGGGGCAAGACGGGTTTATTGAAAAAGATATTTTGCTGAAAAAAAGAATTCTTATGTTAAGTAAAGGGGTACTTTTTGTTGAATAATAGGTGCTTTCATTGCACTTCCCATTGAATTATTTTCAGCATAGATCTGTGTTGGAATCGGACATTTTCCTTGGAAGGGAAATTCACATCTAAATCATAAATATAATCAAAACATAATCAAATCATAAATCATCAAAAGTTTGATGACATTTCAATGCAGTAAGAAAGGGGGGGGGGGGGGGCGTCACTGGTCTACCCCCTGAAAACATCATCAAAGTACACTGAAATCATGCTGTATTTTTAAGAATCTCATCAAAAAAGAAATTAAATCCTATTTTATGAATGTTCTACCTATAAGTTTGGTTTGCACATCATTTTTGGTGCTTTGGATGCTTTGACTAAATTCACGTTTTTTCCGCGATCCTTTGACGAAATTCATATTTTTTCACGAACCTGTTATGAAAATTGTGTTTTTTGATGAAATGTGATCTTTTTTCGAGATCCTTTGACGAAATTCGGCTTTATTCCGCGTTTTTTTTTGACAAAATTCGCGATTTTTTGATGAAATAAGTTTTTTTTTCGCAGCCCTTTTACGGAAATCGTGATTTTTCCACGATATTTTGATGAAATTTGCACTTTTTGTTGCTATCCTTTGAGAAAAATCTACTTTTTTTTCGCAATTTTTTTGACGAAATTCGCTATTTTTTCGCGATCATTTGATGAAATATGCTATTTTTTCGTGGCCCTTTTATGAAAATCGCATTTTATCAGCGATATTTTGATGAAATTTGTGCTATTTTTTGCGATCCTTTGACGAAAATCTGCTTTTTTCCGCGATTTTTTGACAAAATTACGCGTCCCGCAGGACGCGTAACAGCTATTTTTTTGCGTCTCGTCTCCGATTTTTCGCGTAATTTACGCGCTATAGCACGTCCGCGGCATCGCTGGTTACTATGAATGCTCACTTTTTTGAAACAGTGTATCGTTCTAAAATTTATATCGTATTCATTTTGTTTTTTAGTAATTTCATGTTGACACAAAATATAATCAAAATATCGCTGAATTCAAATTTTCATGAATTTTTATACATTCAAGATGCGAAAAATTATTTTTAAATTAAAGTCATCATAATAACTGTACATTTGTATTTATCAAAATTTTCCCTTGTTTGAGATAGGCCATAAATCATGTTCATAGCTTAGATAGAATTGTAACAGTTCTTCTATCTATATTATAAAGGACAAATGTGTCCATTCACAATGCTGATATCATTTTGATGTTGGTAGCAGCAAGCAATTAAATTTTGTTTTTACTGCAATTTTTTAAACTTTTAATCATTGCACATTTTCAATTTTTGCACCGTCGAATAGAGGGAAACACGTACTTTTAAATGCAATTTGATTCAAAAATGCATTGCAATTTACTCATTTTTTATGGTTTTTAAAATAGTTTTCAAGCATGATTTTTTTTTTTTTAAATATCTCTATCATGTGCAGATAAATCTATTTGCAGTAATATAAATACTTCAGTATTTGTTTCTGACTAATATTTCATAATGAAGTTAAGTTTATCAATGAAATAATATAAATAAAACAGAAACTTAACAGACATACAATCAGTGTGCTTACCATAAAATCTCATTAATCCACCCCCCCCCCCCCCCAAATGTGACGAAAAATCATAAAATAATTAGAGGGGGTGCTTACACAGGATTTTTCTGTGACTTTTTCACTAAATTTGTGGGGTTTTTTTCTGGGGTATTTGATGAAATTTGTTGGTTTTTCCATGATCCTTTGTCGAAATTCATATTTTTTTTTTCTGTAATCCTTTGATGTAATTAAATTATATAACTATATAAGTTTAAGCAGAGTTTAAATTAAAAAGACAGAAGAAATGTTTATTAGTTGAACAACCCCAAAACCTATTTGTAAAAATAAATGAAATTCTGGAATGTGAAGCATGTTTAAATATATCTATAAAAATAAAGGCAAGGCTATGTAATTAAATAAATACCAGAGAAGTTTAAAATACACAAAACGTTTATTAAAAACAAAAAGTTATATATAAAAACAAATTAATCATTTAAGGAAAGTAAACTAGCTTTAACAGAAATAACTTGAACAGAAAAATATAATGCTTTACTTTATAAATTATATCTATGAGCTTCGTAACAAGAAATATGAAAGACAATACTTTCAATTTAAGGAAAGCATATGTAATCGACATTCCAGAGCAAGCCAACATTCCATCAATATTTATCAAAGCAACTGAAGATGAACAGAACTTAATTCAAGTCTCAATTTCCATAAATCAATAAGCTGATCCGGACATCAGTAAAATGAATCCTCTTGTAACAGTCGTTTCAAGCACAGGTGTTGATTCACATAAATAACAGTCACCGATAACCAAAAGGATTACAACCATTTAAAGCTCTTATATTCACATTACAGCAAAACATTTCACCCAAGAATTCACTTTAAGAAACAAGATGAACTGTACAGAACTCCATCACTCACACAACCATCTTCTTGTCTTTCGTTAAACATCACCTTAGGTTAGTAAGTCAAGGAAGGAAGGCCAAGTTAGAATCTACTGTACGGCATTTCATTTTAATTTAGTTAAGTATTAGCTATGAGTCTCATTTTCTATTTAATTTATGGAAAATCTCTCATCTGGGCCGTCCTTTATTTTATTTTTTATGTACAAATGTATTTTTTCATAGAAAAACAGTAAATTAACCTCTTGGCTTGGAAAAACGTGCTATGTTCGTCGCCTTGGATTAACACTAGAAAGCCCGCAACAAATAAATATATCTCGGTTTGAACCAGAAATTTTTTTACAGAACTAGTTAAAAAGATAAATAACTATATAAATGGATAAGTTAATAATTTTAAATAATTCTGGTGTGAAATATTTTTCTAAAATATGGACGGCTTCTGCCAATTAATTTCCAGTGCAAGGGGCAGTGCAGTCTAAAATATGTAAAAAATTTTCTTTAAATATTTTCTTGTAATGCTGTAATTGTTGATTAAATTATGTGTTTAATTTTCCAGATGCAACTTCTAAATGTCGTTAGTATGGCTCTTATGTTCAGTTCCAATTTGAAAAATGAATCGGATAACTATAGAGTTGCACTGCAGAAGTCTATTGATGATGTCATGCTAATTGAACCTGAATTTATTTTGAAGGTAATATTGATTTGAACATTCCGCTTTCAGTATAAGAAGTATTACATTAAGTAAGACTCCTGTTAGAGGAGGAGATCGTGGTAATCTTGCACTTTATTATAATGTCACTGCAGGATATTTTTTCACTTTGAGTTGAATACTGTTTAATAATTAAAAAATAGTAACAGCTTTTTTATTTAAAACTTCTATTCTTCTTTTAGAATTTACGATTATGAAATTATTTTTAAATCAAAGTTCTTAGTTGATCCAATGACTATTATTAGAAACTAGAGATTGGCTGAAAATTTATTTTCAGCTCAAAATCTGAGTTTCGGCAAAAATGCTGTTGAAAATTCAGCCGGACCGAAACTATCTGTATTCCAAAAATCTCTTTTCTTCCTTCGGAAATTTTCAACATGGCTCATTGATTTGAGCTGTATCGGTTCAAATGAGACATTTTATTGACTGCTGTTTATAATTATCAGTCATGACTGACTCAAGATGTGAGTGCAAATTATAAAGCAAGCAATGCATATATGACTAAACTTTGAAGACGCTTTTCGTGTGCTCATTAAAGGCTTCAGTCAATTTTTAGTTTGAAACCGTAGAAGTATTTTGAATACTCTCTGAGAAAGTTCTAGTGTAACAGGTGTATGTATAGTGGGAGAACCAGCCATTCAGTAAGGGAGTGCATTTAACAAAGTTATATTCCATGTATATAAACTTCAAAGTCATTGTATGACAACATTAAAATATTTTGCTATAATAAACTTTCTGTGTCTTGTAAGTCAGAATACATGCCTCCCAATATATAGCCAAATAAATTCCTAATATATGTTTTAGATTATCTTAACGTGGCATCATAATATTGCAACTTCTAATTTAGTGTTTCCTTCTTCATATCCTTCTCCCTTCTCTGCTTCCATGTAGAACAATAAATAGATCATTTGACTCTAATATTGTCTCCGCTGGGACAGGTAGTTGCTTGGTGTGATGCATGTGTTCCCCAGCTTCGTTATTCACTTTACCCTCTCCTGATTTGGCTTTTCGTTCTGTAACAGTCCCATCAGTAAAATATGTCTTTAAAGCTTGCAATAGTATAAAACTTCAAAGTAGTTTAATTTTTAACACAAAGGGGGAAAATAAATTTTGATTTGAATATTTTTAAACAAAAACATAGAATTAGAATATGGTGATGATGTGGCTTTTGATATATTTTTATTATTATTATTCAAGGCTTAACTTCAAAAGATGCATTTTTATTTTGTTTATTTATTTACTTACTAGCAAACCCTGTGGCTTTGCTCGCATAACAGTTGAAGTATGTCAAGTGATATTTGTATGTCTAATTTTTATTAGAAGAAATTATACTTTTAGGAATAATTCAAAAATTACTAATTAAGCCACAGTTTGACTAAACTTCTTTATTACACTGCATTAGGCAGCAATGAGACTTAAATTAATAAGAAATAAATGATAATTCAGAAAGAAATTTGAAGCTTTTATGCTTATTTCATATGCTCATTTCAGTATTCATTTGAAGTTTTGAATTTTTTAGAAACCATCTTCTTAGTATGTATTTGCATCTTAAAATTAACCATCATGTCAAATTCCACGCTTCTTGTCTAACCGTCTGCCACCTCTCCAATGGTAGTGGCACCAACATAAGATGCCTATGTTGAAACAGGGACTGTCACCATTAATTTGCCAACATTAATTTTGAAATTGGTTTGGTATTTCCTAATATGCCATAGAAAACGTAATTTAGAAAGTGTTTAAAGGTTTTTTTAGAATGTTTGTTGTTCCTGCCAACCCAAGGTGGTAGTGGCACCGACATAAAATATAGTTTGTGTAGAATCAGAGACTGTGACCATCGATTCACAACCATTACTTTTGGAATCATTTCATGATTTTTTTTTACATTTCATAGAGATCGTAATTTAGGACTTTTTTAGAATGCTTGTCACTCCTTCCCTTCACTTCACCCCTTTTAAATTTTGAATTTGTTTTCGAATGTTCTTAGAAGGCATTTATATTTTATAAGTAACTACCATGCCATATTCCAAGTTTCTACCACCTTCAGTATCACAATTTAGAATGTTTTTTGGTCCTTGAACCCTCTAGAGGTAGTGGCACTGACATAAAATATAGCTTATGTTTGAGCAGGTTCTGTCATCACCAATTCACAACCATTATTTTTTAAATTGGTTTGGTATTTCATAAGATTGCATAAAAATCATAATTTAGAACTTTTTTGAATGCTTTTCACTCACTTCACCCTTTTAAATTTGGAATATTCTTTCAACAGTTCTTAGAAAGCATTTACATCTTTTAAGTAATTACCATGCCAAATTTCAAAATGTTATACCACTTAGTATTGCAAAAAACACAATTTAGAACATTGTTTGTTCCTGCAACCCCCAGGTGGTAGCGACAACAACATAAAATATAGCCTATGTTGGAGTAGGGACTGTCACCATCAATTTGCAACCATTACTTTTAAAATCAGTTTGATATTTCCTGAGATTGCATAGAACTCGTAATTTAGAATGCTTTTCGTGCATTTTCATCCCTTTTTAAATTTACAATATTTTTAGGAAATGTTCTTAGATATCATTTATAATAAATAACTACCATGCCTAATTTCAAGTTGCTACCTGCTGCAGTATCACAAAAAATGCAATTTAGGATGTTTTTGCTCCAGCAACACCCAGGTGGTAGGTGACACCGATATAAAATAGAACCTATGCCACTGGCTGTAAGCATCAATTTCCAACCATAACTTTTGAAATCTGTTTACTTTCTGAGATTGCTTACAAATTGGCATTTAGAATGCTTTTCGTGCATTTTCATCCCTTGTTAAATTTCAAATTTTTAAGAAGTGTTCTTGGAGATAATTTATATCTTATAAGTAATTACCATGCCAAAAATTTCATGTTTCTAAGCTCTTCTGTGACACAAAAATCACATTTTTAGAACGTTTTTTGCTCCTGCATGCTCTTTGGGATAGTGGTACCGACATAAAATATAGCCTATATTGGAGCAAGGGGTGTCACCACTATTTTTAAAATTGGTTCGGTACTTCCGGAGATTGCATAGAAATCTCAATTTAGAATGTTTTTAGAATGCTTTTCATGCATTTTTACCACTTTTAAATTTTGAATTTTTTAGGAAATGTTCTTAGTGATCATTTTTGTCGTATATGTCGTATATGCGAAATTTCATGTTTCTAGGCCCTTCACTAACACAAAAATTGCATTTTTAGAACATTTTTTGCTCCTTTTGGGTTAGTGGCATCTACATAAGATAATGGCATCTACATAAGACTATGTTAGAAAAGGGACTACATCATTTTGACACCATTACTTTTGAAATCGGTTCGGTAGTCTCACAGATTATCCCCTACAAATAAACAAGCAAACAGACTACTTCTTTATAATATTAGCATAGATTTATTTTGCATTTTCTGAATGTCCAACATTTCATAATTGTTCTGCTGAAGCAGTTTTTTAAAAATTAAGCACATATTGAAGTACATTGTTTTAGTAATTTGTCTTTGGGGATGTCATTCTAACAAAAGTAAAACAAATACAATCCACATTTTCTCAAGTTCTTAGCAGAGTTAGATAAACTGTGTAGCCCATTTAAGAAAATGAATATCCAAACCAGAACTTCTGGTCATCCGAATCACTTGCCCATGAAGTGCCAACATAGGCTGTGAGGTGAAGGAGAGTCCTTTCAGAAATCAAAGACCTAAAGATTTCTTAAGGCTGTTCTCAAATCGAAAAAGGCAACTTTCTGACATAAGATTTAATTTATTTTTGTTGGAAAATGCATGAAACTAGCTGGTGTTGTTGTTCAGAAACTATGTCATGGAGCTGTTTTTTCCATTTTTTTTTGCAAATGCAATAGATCTTTCAGAAAAGAGTATCAAAGTGGGCGTTTTGAACCGAATTTCCGCACGAAAGAAGAAAGAGCAGTCAAAAGCGTTGAAAAACGGATTTGTCACGTGATTGAAATGGTTTATAACTCAATAGATAATTGATTGATCAAAAAATGGAAAAAACAGTTCAATTCAAAATTGCTTCCATGGCCAGGCTTTCCAATTTCATACCTTTCTGTTAAAAAATGAATTTGTAAATGTGTCAAAACATTTTGTGCTTGTTGAGGAGATCAGTTAAGAACAGCCTTAAAGGATAGGTGCATAAGAATCTTTACCAAATTAATCCAGTGTTCAGGTCCAGGTCTTTCACAAAATTGAGAGTGAACTGTTGCATTATGCTAAACCGAAACAGCATCAATTGGTAACATAATGCAAGCATCCCACGAGGTTCCTGTAAGATCTTTGATTTGCAAAGCAGCAACATCATCATCTGTTAGTGACTATCCAGATGGCATATATCCAGTTAGAGAAGGAAGAGATATATTAGTTTCATGATTTTAATTTAATTTGAAACTTTACTTTTTAATTTTTGTAGTTCAGTACTTACAAACATGTGAATCATGATTCAGTCCACGAACTAATGTAATGATTCATCATGTAAATCAGGCATGTCAAACTCATTTACTGCTGCGGGCCAAATTAAGTATTGTATACAAAGCCGCGGGCCAAATTAAGCGTTATATAGAAAGCCGCGGGCCACATAAAAAAGAGTAAATAATAATATTACCATTGCATAGAATAAAATTTCTTCGTACAAAACACAGCCATGTTAAAAAACTTTTATCACAAAATTCCAAAGTTAATATTATACATTGTTTATTTTATGTTATTTATTAAAAAAAAATATTCAAAATTACTTTACAACAAAAATCTATAAAATTTAATAGAATTTTCTAAAATGCATTTATTTTAAAAGTTGATTGTGCACACTAATCTTGATCTAGCACTGGGCTTCCGATCCTCCAAACACTGGAATGACCCTGCTGTTGCTGGATTCTCCACCAGAGTTTCAAAATTTATTTTTTCGGACCGTTTCTTTTGTTTAAAAATTTATTTTATGTTCCTTGTTCAATTTCAATGGGTGTTAGGCGCTAAGCATTGGCTTGGCTTGGCTCTGCTTGTAATAATGCCTGGCATATTTAAAATGAAATGCATTTTCTTTTTAAAAATAATTTTGTACATGTAATAAACTCTATTGGAAGATGCTAATACTACTATTAAATAATAAGATAGCATCAAGAAATTTACTCTGAAGTTGAAATTTACTCAGGTGCTTTTAATTTCAAATGAAAACTCCAAGCACTTTGTCTTTTGGTAGTCTTTTGAAAATGCACATTCATAATTTGTCGATTTAAAATGAAAATTGTAACTTTTTATAATTGTTCGAAATATTCGAATACAAATCTTTCGTATTATTGCTATCTCTAAGACCGCGGTTGGCGCAAGTCTTTTCGTGTAAAGTATATTTTCAGCATGCACGTTCTAACAAATGCATTAAATACAGGTAAAGTGACAAAGGCTTCGCGGGCCACAAATAAGTTGTCGGCGGGCCAGTTGTGGCCCGCGGGCCGCGTGTTTGACATGCCTGATGTAAATGAAAACAAACAACTGTCAGTAGGTAGATGTTAAACTGGTTGAAGGCTAATAAAAATGGAGAAATTAGTTATTTAAATAAGCTTTACTAATATGTATGAGGGAAGTCCCAATAATTTAAACAGGAAAAAACAAAATGTGCAAGCAAAAATAAAATACATAACTATGTCTCACTGTGTATGAGTGAGCTGTACTTGTTGCGAAGTTTTAAACATAATTTTCTTGAAACAATGTTTTTATATCAATCCCTGTATGCTATTAGATGATGAGACATTTTAAATGTAATTTAGAGAAACTGTGTCAAGCACAAGTGGATAAATACTCTCAGTAAAATTTGTATACAACAGATCTCAACTTTGTAAAATTTCTTCATTAAGATTTTATGAAATTCACACCATTTCACTAGTTAAAATGCTTCAATTCTATATTCTATTTTGATCCTTTTCCTTTCATATAAATTATTTTTTTTTTCAAAAAACACTAACTTTATCTGACTATGGGAAAGGATTTTCATGTTTTACTTACATATTCATTGAAAAATTCAAACACTAATGTAAAAAACGTAATTATACAAAAAACATATTAAAAAGTAAATAATGCAATTAAAAATGTCTTAATAAAAAAGTTAATGCTTCCATCAATTCATAAAATCTCTATACACGTTGGTCAAAAAATTTTATGGTACACTAGACATCTACTCATGGCAGACCATTTGAAAAAAAATCTGATATCTGCAATAAAATATGAAATGCATTAATATCAGTCTCTGCACTTAGTGCAACAGAACATATTTTTTATATCTTCATTGAAAAAAGAATTATTGTTGTAGTTTGGGTAATAAAGCTCATTTTCATGTTGTATTTGCTGGGTAAGTGATATTTTTCTGTTTTTTAGAATTAAGAAAGCTTATTTTAGTTGCATTTAAATTATTAAAAAAAAAATTCAACAAAATTCTTGCTATATATATTTATACAGTAGAAGATCTTTATAACGCAAACCTAAAAACGCAAGGTTGTGCGCTATATAGAATTTTGCGTTATATGGATCACATCATTAAACTCCCCTTGTAAACATGGTCAAATATGTCTGAAACATATCAAAATTCATTAGAATATCTTTATACTGCATTCCTTGTTACCAAGAGTTATCCAAATTATAAATTTTTGCATAATATATGTCAGACATTATTAAATTTACTTTATAAACATGATCCAAATATAACTGACACAACCATCCCTTATATTAGAAATTTTCAAAAATGTTTATTGTAATAGCATTTTTTTCAGTAAAAAGGTCTGAAATTAGAAAATAAAGTTGAACTAATGTATCAAATTTAGTCCTCTAGAAAGAAGCAATATTTTACAATGTGAAAATGCAGGTGCTTTTAAACTGTAAAAATCATTATTTACATCTGAGAAGTTTTGCGTTATATGGAGAATTGCGTTATAAAGATCTTCTACTGTAATTAATAATTTAGATGTAGTTGTACTCTCCAAATAAAGTAGAAACAATGTATAAAAAATGAATAAAGTACAAATAAAATTAATTTTATGCTTCTTTTTTGGTTAATCTTTTGTAAATTATTTTTGTGTGTTTGTATTTTCTCTTGGTTATGAGTTGCATAATTTTAGAATTACACCAGTGATAAATTCAGTTTAAACATTTGCTTAAAATCATACAGCATTTTGCATGTGTTGTAATGAATTGGTTTTACTTAGCCTAATGATCTGTAACTGTGAATTTGCATACTTGAAGCTTCTGAAAAAATTCATTAAAAAAATAGATAGAATTAGTAATAATAATCATAAAAAAAATTCATTCCTATTTGTTTCAAAAATTTATTTAGAAAAAACATTTTTAAATTAATTTGTGAAAAAAATAAGAATTGTAACAGATATTTTTATTTATTATTATTTTTTTTTAATTTTAAAAAGTTTCAAATGTGTGTATCCAAAATTACAGCTCATTCTCAGAAATAGGTTTGAGTTTTGTTTAAAAAATTATCCGCACTGTAATTTGTTTTGCAATGACCATAAATGGAAATAGCATTAAGAGTCTGAAACTTTAAACTTTCATAAAATCTAAACTATGTGACTTCCCATTTGTCAGCTTAAAGCAAAATTTACTGGAAAAGTCAAATATGGTGTAAAAATTATGTATTTGTGTTGAAAATTTGTGTTTAGTATAATTTCACAATGACGAATGACCCCCATCACCATCTCTCTTCCCCCCCCCCCACACACACATAACCCACCCAGTGCACATTCTTCATATACACAGTGAAAATCGTGATTATCCAAAATTTCAAGGTAATCACAATTCAACAGGATGGGAGTCATAGTTAAATAGTTTATTAAATAAAATTAATCACATATTAAATTTCATGATACTACACTTTTACTCTCTGTCATACAGAGCCAATGGCTCTGATATTATTGTGTTTTCTCTGATACAGAGTGATGAAACTTCATGTTGTGTCTCTCTGGTTGCAGAGTCAGGACCGAACTTTTCAAAAAGAGCATATTATAACAAAAAAATCAAAATAAAATTGCAATATGCTGGTTATAAATCGTTATTCCAATATCATAAAACACATTAAATTAGCTCTAAATTATTATAAATAACTATAAATCTTCATCTAAATGACATCAAGTAACTATAAAACTAATAAATCTATTTTAATGATACCAAAATCACTATGAAACCCATAAATTTATATCAAGAAATCCCAAAGATTAAATTACTAATAAAGCATTGTTAAGATTCCAAAATCATTATAAAAGCTTATAAATCTATATTAAACGACCTTCAAATCATTATACTTGCTCACAAATACTCATTAAAAGCCAAGAATGTAAATAAATTAGATATTCTGTCATGATCCATCAATCAATTTTATAATGTATATTTCATAAAATAAGCATTAAACAGACTTTTTCCATGTAATAAATTATCATTAGAATTACATTATAAACAATAAGTTTAATTACTTCTTCAAGGGCATTTATGCCTAAACATCCTCCACCTCCATGAATGGAGTTCATCAAACATTAGACTAAAATAAACTTACATAATCTTAACCCTTAAATGCCTGGTGTTGCTTTTTAGCAATATGCCCAATTTAGGCTTCTAAAATACTATTAGAATAATATTGAAGCTATAATGTCTAATGTTGCCAATAAAATACATTCTGAAAATATTATTAAATCGATTTTCAACATGCAGATGGCAGCACTTGTGCTGTTTAAGAATAAAGATAGATTTATTTTTTCAATTGTTGCTACATGTTCTTTTTGTTTTGTTTGGAAGCTTCTGAAATACCCTATTTTGTTCTGCAGTGAGCAAGTAAAATTTATTTCTTATTATAGTTCCTAAAATTCTTGTGTGTTTAATATTATAAAATTTTATCAAGGAAAATTACTTTTTCAATTAAAGAACAGTATTGCTGATTAGTAACAAACTGTTTTTTAGCCATAAATCATACTTAAAACAAAATAGGATTTTTTTAAGTATTTTTCCCATGAATTATTTTAAAAATGAAAGCCGAAAAACATTATTACAATGATTTTTGAAAAATCAGGCATTTAAGGGTTAACAGTTGTTCTCTAACAAATACTAAATATCAAATATTAAATACAAAATGGAAAACATTTTATCTTGAAGGTTATATTATTAATTATTAAAATAAAATGAAATGCAATTAAATCAATATAATACTTTGAAAAGACAATTAAGTTCTGGACAAAACTGAAAAATAGAAAAAGACATTAATACAGTGAAACCCCGATTTAACATTATTCAAGGGACCATAAAGAAATAACGCTAAATGCGGGAAAACGTTAAATCGGGGTAAGGCGAAAACAAAACACTGACCATAAAATAAAGACTAATTTACGTAGGATGCATTTCATTTCATGATTTACAATGATTTAGACACCAGGTTTATAAATTATGTTTTAAAGAAATATTTTATTTTACTTTTGAGTCCTGTTTTTAGCAGCTACATTACAAATCACTTTCTCAACGTATAGGAGTTTATGCAAGTTTTTCTCTTGGTCTTCAGTATTTCAAAATAATGCTTTCAGTGTTATGAAAGTTCTAAATGGCTTCCAATTTTCAAAATTCCTTAAACTGTGACGATTTCACGTTTCTTCTTTTTTTTTTAGCCTGTTTTTCCATTTTTTACAATTTTGCTCCATTAAATCTACTTACGGTAAAATTGTTTACAAATTTGAATAAGAAATTCAAATTAAACATATTAATTGTAGTTTTGGACTTTCGTGATAACTTCCAATTTTTCAAGTAAAGAAAAGAGTCTTTCTTTTTAAACACCATACAATCTAAAGATAATGAAATAGCTCTAACTGATGCTATCAGCTCCGTTGTAGGTCACCTTGCGTTGTAGCAATCGAATAAAATAAAAAGGTGCGGGTGAAAAAGAGGAGGGCTCTTGAATATTGCACCTCAGTTTGTAAGAAAGGATGGACAAAACCAAAAAAAAAAAGAGAGAGAGAGTGAGAGAGAGTTTCGAATTTTGAACGTTTTGATTTTTTTTTTTTTTATCGCAAATTCTGACTATTTTAGAAAAATTCATTCAGATTTTACCACTCAAAAAAAAAAAAAAGTTAAATGCAGGAAATAATTCAAAATGATATCGTTAAATCTGGGATTTTTTACCATTACAAGTATAGGAAATTAATTAGGACTAACTAAAAATGACGTTATATGCGGGAAGTCGTTAAATACGGGTTACGTTAAATCGGGGTTTCACTGTATACATAATTCAAGAAATTATAATTATTTGGCAAGTACAAGCAAAAAATAAAATAAACAACCCAAAAGAATTATCAGTTTATAGATAAAGGGAAAGTTTTTGCAATTGGATGCTTCAGTTTCACATTGAGCATTTTCACAAGGATCTGGATATATCTTCAAAATTTGGACAAGAATGGGGAGCTTTAACACCATCTGCAACAACATGAAAGATATCGTCCATTTTTTGACTTCCATCATCAGGTTTATCTTTTGCATCTTTAGAGTCTAAATCAACAGCTGATACACAGTCAAAACCATTATCGTTGGTTATATTAGTCATTGAAGACGACAGCAATTTCTGTTTTATAGGTTTATAAAAATGTCCAGTTTTATTCTAAATTTCTGTTCACCAATTTTTCTTTTCAAATGATTTTTCTTTTGTTTTATTCCTGCTTCACAAAGGCCTCCAAAGTGTGGGGCGGAAGGTAGATTGAATTTCCATACTATCATTTCGTCAATACGTACTTTCTTTCGTCAGAAGGAATTTGAGATATTTTCTTTATTTCGTGGTCTGCCCCTACAAAATTTGTTCCTCTATCTGAAAATATTTCTAGAGGCTTTCCACGTTGAGCCACAAATCTTTTCAACGAGGCTAGAAAGGTTTCAGTTGTAAGATCACTAGTTCAAGATCAATGGCGTGGCGTCCGGTCATCGCTGGATGCGGCGATGACCAAGCAATATTTTAAAACTCTTAATAAGCTTTTAAAACTCTACGATCCAGTTTTAGCAGAACATTTGGAGTTCATGTATAAGTGAAGGTAAGATTTAAAGTTTCTTTTTTGAACATTCAACCATTGAATTTTAGAGTTAATAATTTTTCACCACAAACTTAAATAATTGCGATGACCACCAAGAATTTTCACGCCACGCCACTGTTCAAGATGGATAGCTTTTGTTGTGAAACAAACATAAAGATGTGCAATATACATAGTTTAACATCTGAATTTGAAACTTTTAAAAGACTAAATAAAATAAATAAATTACTCTTGATTACAGTTAAAAAATGAAATTTTATAAAAAGTTAAAAATACTAAAAACATTTAAAAATACAATCAGTAGATGTTTTGTCAAGTAACCCGCAAGACCTCATCACTACAATTTAACCATTATAAAAACAAACAGAACAAATCAAGTATAGTTAAAGTTAGTTATTTTTTTTGTAAACAAGCAATATTCATTAGGGATGGAATCTTCATTCAAAGTCGCCGATTGCAATTGTGTTAACCAGCAATCGAGGAACAGTCTACTATGATAACTGTTAAAACCGGATTTCAAAATACAAGCATTTGCTATTAGCGGGATGTGATCCTTCACAATAGAATGCTGGACTATTTTTCAATTTATATTTCCTCTTTTGAAAGCACCCGTATGTTCCTTCAGGCAAATTTCGGGGAAAATTTTAGGGGGGGGGGGGGCTGATAGGGCTATAGCCCCCCCCCCCCCCCGAAATTTTCGAAATTGATACGAAAAAATTGCTGGTTTTTTTCTTTCTTTTTTGGGAAAATTTTTCATTTTTTTTCTATCATACAGCAAAATAGCCATTCTCATTAGTCCAATATTACACAATATTGACTCCAAAGAAGAGAAAAGGGGCTGATGGGGGTTACAGCCCCCCCCCCCCCCCTTCTCTCAAAATATTCGAAAATTAAATGTAAAAAGTGTTTTTTCCCTACTTTTTTGGACAAATCTGTACCTTTTTCTTCTGTCATACAGCGAAATAGTCATTTTAGTTAATCCCAAATTAGTCCACATTGACATCACAGCATGCTCAAAGATGGGGAGGGGGCTGATGGAATTACAGCCCACTCATCTCGAAATAGTCGAAAATGAAATGAAAAAATAGTGCTGATTTTTTTTCTTTCTGCTTGAGAAAAATTTGCATTTTTCTCCTATCATTCAACAGACTCCCTTCCCTTTAGTTCCATATTAGTGCACAGTAACACTACATTATACCTAAAGATATAAAAGTGACAAATTGGGTTACAGCCCCCTCCCAAAATAATGAAAAATGAAATGAAAAAATGCTTTTTTTTGTTTGTTTGAGATAAAATTTGTAATATTTTTTCTGTAATCCTTAGTTTTTTAGATAAATCTGTAATTTTTTTCTTCTGTCATACAGCGAAATAGCCATTCATGTTAGTCATGCACATTGACATCACAGCATACCGAAAGAAGGGGAGGGGGCTGATCGGATTACAGCCCCCTCCTCCAAACTAGTCGAAAATGAAATGAAAAAAAATGCTTTTTATCCCTTCTGTCAGAGATTAATTTGTAGTATTTCCCCCCTATCATTCAACAGACTAGCCGCTCTCTTCTCTTTAGTTCCATATTTGTACACCGTGACACCACATTATACCCAAAGAAGTGGAATGGGGTTACAGCTCCCTCCCAAAATTGTCGAAAATGAAATTTTAAAAAAGTGTTGAATTTTGTTTCTTTTTGTTTGAGATAAATTTGCAACTTTGTTTTCTGAAATATAACGAACTGACATTCTGGTTAGTCCCGTATTAGCACACATTTACACCACAGTATACCCAAAGAGGGGAAGGGGCTGATGGGGTGACAGGCCCCCATTCAAAATAGTTGAAAATGAAATGAAAAAGGTGCTGATTTTTTTTTTCTTATTGTTTGAGATAAATTTATAATTTAGATTTCTGTTTTACCGTACATTAGCCATTCTCGTTAGTCCCATGTTAGTCCACATAGACACCACAGCATACCCAAAGAAGGTGAAGGAGACTTTATTTTCGGTGGTGGGGAGAACAATGTTATAGATTTTAAGCTGCAATGACTTTCTTTTTAATGAAAGTACATAAAAAAAAAAAAAACCCATTAACTCTTTCCAACTTGATTCGGTGTGGGGCAGTCTCAGAATCGGGCCCGTGCCTCTACACAGTGGTGTAGCCAAGGGGGGGGGGAGGTCCAGGGTGTCTGGACCCCCCCCCCCCCCCCCCCCCCCCCCCCCCGAAAGTAGACCTGGTTTACTGAATCATGGATACAAATACAACAGTAAAAACTGCTAAGACAGAATCACAAAAGATCTATAAAAAATTCCGCTTTAGAGAGGTATTCGTCTTAGAAGGCATAATTCAAAGGTATGTCTTTTTCAGGACTATGAACGTTTCCGTTTTAGGCAGGTTTTCGTTATAAACACTTTCCATTTTCACAGTATCCCTTAAAACTGCTAAAACGTACTCACTTCCCAAACTTTTTTCTTTCACGTACCCCTTTGTTAGGTTTTCCATTTCGAAGTACCCCCATTTCTCATAATCACGCCCCCCTTCCCTCCCCCCCCCTATACTCAAGGAGATAACGTAAACATGCTTTTTTTTCATTAGTAATCTTCTTATCACAACCATATAATAAATAGATGCAAATTACACTGATATTCCTAACATTTTTGTGACTTCCGCCATTACCTATATTATTTTAACATACCCCCAGCAGACCCGCCATGTACCCCCAGGGATACGCTACCCCAGGTTGGAAACTGCTGCTATTACACCCCCTCTGAAGAGCATAAATCTATTACAGGAAAATCTGTGAAAATGATTTATCTCAAAGGAAAAGAATACAAGATTCGACGAAAACAACACTATATATTCGTGCTTGCTAACGTTTGAAACCTATCTGAAATGAAACTTATTCCAATTGTGAATCCTCCTTGGCAGGTTTTCTGAAAACATGGAATCCTCTCGAAAATAAAAATGATCCGAGACGGAAGGATAACTATGCAAGTATA
Source organism: Maratus speciosus (assembly GCA_963932465.1). Lineage (NCBI taxonomy): Eukaryota > Metazoa > Arthropoda > Arachnida > Araneae > Salticidae > Maratus > Maratus speciosus. The sequence goes on along the minus strand of OZ010787.1, from coordinate 658,724,391 downwards.
CCTGCTATTCCGTTTACACAAATTTACTGTAATTAGATTAAACGTAAAACTTCTTTATCTTGGACTTCGATGGGGTTTTGTCGACACTTATGGGAAAGAACGAGTTTATACGAACGCAATAACGGTACATTGGTTGAGTTTCGTGACCCTTATCTTTGTTCCCTTTATAACAGACAATATTAACAATTACTTTAAATCTGCTGCCTGCAATTAATAAAAGTAACTTTATTTTTGGACTTGTTATTTGTTACCACTTTCAAAATACACTGGCGAGAAAAATTAAAGGAACAACCATAAAAAGGTGCTCTATGTTAATTCTATTAAGGGAACTTCCAGAAAGGTAACTCAATGTCAACGTTATCACATAGTCCAATGGGATTAACATTCGCTATACAAATATATGCAAATTTTTCAGCCTCAGCCCATTCTTTCGGTTCACGTGTGAAAAGGAGCGCACGTGGGTAATTTGAAGTGTAATTTTAAGGATTGTATGTGTAATTAGATAAAACTTTCGCTTCTAGTAGGTGGAATATGTTGTCCAGAAAACATTTCACCGAATTTGAGAAATTGAGTGCGATAGGGAGAATGGAAGCAAGACAGACACTCTTAGGGGTCTGTAAAGACTTAAAAATAGCCAAAAGCGTTATGTCAATCTGGAAACGGTTTAAAGACATTGGTATAATGTCCACATCCACAGACAACCAGGTCAAGCTAGAAAATGCACCACAATACGCTCTCAGGACTGTAACTTGCCAACGATTGCTAAAAGAAATAGGCAATTGACGTCAGTTCAGATTGCAGGGAGTTTGGTGCAGCAACAAGAACTCGACTATCCTGGTTTACTGTGAGTGACAGTCTGCATGCAAGGAAACCCATGATTTGTGTTCCACTAACTCCGGGTGCGAAATGCGCCCGGTTAAAGTGGTGCAGAGATCATCGTCATTAGAGTACCACGGACTGGAGCCGAGTTCTCTTTACCGATGAATCCCGATTTTGTTAAGAGAGTTACTACAGACGTCTTACCACATGGAGGGAGAAAATCACACGCAATAAGGTTGCAAACATCCGTGAAAGGCATCGATACAAAGGTTGTGGAATCATGGCATGGATGGACATCATTTTGAATGGCCGCAGTGACCGACACTTTTTTACCAGTGCAACTGTGAATGCTGAAATATACACAGATGAGATTCTTTATCCTCTTGCCAAGTTGTTTAAGGGTGCAATCGGAAGATTCGGAATTTTATGATTATTAATGGTCTAGAAGGGGGCTACCATCTTCCACGGAACTCCTAAGTGTCCCTTCCAGAGCTGCATAAATCAGACTCATCCAATTACTTACTGCTGAACTTGGAGAATGTTCTAAAACTGTTTCGAACCATCTAAAATAAATTGGCTGAGAAGTACAAAAACAGAAACCACCATGAGCCATTTTTTACACATTCTAATACTTCCACAAAAGTGCTAATCCATCACAAATAAACTTATTACAAAAATTTAACTTCCTTAAAGACGACCAAATTTCGAAAGCAACTATTAGATCGAATATGGAATCAAAAGTGGTGAGACATGAAACATGGAAACCCAAAAGGATGATTGCTGAATAAGACAATTATAACAAAACTGCTTTTTCCAGCATGAACTATATTTGATGTGTGTGCTTCTTACATTACTAGTTTCTGTAGCTGAAAATGCAAGATCTTTTTCTTAAAGTTAAAACCTTCCCACATAGCATTTTTAGTTTTCAGAAAATTTGCAACAGTCTTGCTCTGAAAACCTGCAAAGTTGCAGTAAGCTCAGCATGACTGAAAGTTCATAACAAGACTGCAGCAAGATAACGCAAACGCCGAAGTCACCACACTTTGAAATTGCAGCTAACTTGTCGTGCAAGTTAAATTCATACTATATGAAATTTATTGCAAACTAACGGCAAACAAGTAATCAAAAATACTGCAAACTTACTGCAAAGTAGTAATCTTTCCATGTCACACTATAAGTTTAACCCCTTCGAAGGGGTCATCAGACCTGATCAAGTAATTTGATGCGAAAGCGCCGTCAGAAGGTGCATTCATCTGTTTAATCACCATAAACAAGTTTAGGTAATATTTGTACTTTTCATTTCGAGCATTTTTTTTTTTTGTATTTAATAAGTATAGCATTTAGAAAAAAACGGTGCCTACCGAATAAAATTTCTGCAATTTCTGCGTATGTGCTGATTGTCTATTCTCTCAACAGAGGGATTTTTTGCTTTCGTCACTTTCATGAATTAAAGACAATCTTGCATTACACTAGATTAATATTAACACAATTATTCTAATTGGTAAACAAATCATATTAGATGTAAATTTCCAAATGGGCGAAAAATGTCCGGACCAGGATTCGAACCCGGGACCTCCCTGGCTGAAGCCGCCAGTGCTCTGTGAAAAAGTTCGACCAGAATCGTCCGGGATAGCTCAGATGGCAGAGCACTGGCGGCTTCAGCCAGGGAGGTCCCGGGTTCGAATCCTGGTCCGGACATTTTTCGCCCAGTTGGAAATTTACATCTAATCTTGCATTAGTTTCACAAGAAACTACTCATGCAAGGGGGTGATGGTATACCTTGTGGGAGATTTGCTGTGAATTTCTCAATTCAAATTTGTCACGGCAAGATAATATCAGAATAAATAAAACTTGCTGCTAATGGTCATGCTATCTGGGTTATCTGAAAAACTCCAGAGGGATCGCATGAACGGCTCATGCGATTGACACTTATGTACATAATCATTATCCAATATCTATTACAGCACAAGTTCTTAATTCAATGGCAAGAAACTAAACATGGAAATTGCTGTTGTAAACTTAACCACTTGATCCTAACTTTATTGTAGGCAAATGTTATGTAATACGAAACTTGATTTTAACCCATTTGCTGCCAAATCTATAAAGTAAGAATTTTCAACTTTTTTGTTAAAAGTCGTTTGCTACCACAAATTCAGAAAGGTAAATTTCGCTTTACTAATACAGCGAAATTTCTGCCAATAAATGAGGCAATTTCTTTAATTCTAAAATATGACAAAGTAATTATGACAGCGAATGTGTTAATTAAATTTAACTCTTCAGTATGCGCTCAGCTTTTTATATCATAGTGAATCTTTTTCATTGGTAAATATTAATGTAACTTCAGTGTATTATTAGTTGCAGTTATAGAGATTGGCCTTACATTTTTTGTCCATGCTTTTTTTTAAAATTAAGAAATGAAATAGGGATATACCTAAATTCTTAAAGTTACTCGAAATTCTTCTATTATACATACACAGTCAAGACAAGATTGCAAGGAACTGGTAAAAAGCTCAATTTTAGAAAGGCTTCCATAGAAAGAAGTGTAATTAATTATGCTCCTAAAATACACTACCTTAATAAGATCTGTTGTTCGTTTTGCAGGGATTCTGAAACTCTTCCGTTTGAGACAGGATTCCGTTATAGAAAGATTCCGCTTTCACAGGTTTCACTATAATTCACTAAATAACGATGAAAATCCCCTTTCAGACAGGTTTTCAGCAAATTTAATTGTATCGCAATTCATATTAAGACCATGTAACGCTTTCGTTAAGGGTGTATTCGAAAAAATATTTTTCCACCCTCAACAGCTCGAAATTTTCTGATACATTTTCAGACTCATTTTTAAAAGTAAAAACATGAAACTTGCTGGGGTGATTTCTGAAGACATGTTCAACATGCCATGTGATTTCATTTTCAGCTCAATTAATTAGAATTTGATTTTTAAACAATTATTTTCTCAGTATGACCATTTTTTTCATTCCCAGATCGCCCACTTCGGAAAAATCGGTTCAAAACGCCAACTTTGACAGCGTTTTTTACAGTATTTTCTGCATTTATCAAAAAATTATTAAGCACGGCACATTATGTAGTTTCTAAATAAGAGAATTTCCCAGTTTGATGCGTTTGAGAGCAAAAATGAATTTTAAAATGAATCAGAAAATAAGCAGTTTAGATCGGAATACACCCTTAAAGACATGATTCTGTTATAGACAGTTACTATTTTGACAAGTTTTATTCTATTCATATGACATAAATAAGTATATTTATAGAAATACACAAAACTTGTAAAAATGGAACCTGCCTATAACGGAATTCTGTGTTAAACAGAAATGTTCCATAGTGCTATGGAAAAGAATACTATACAAATACACCTGATAACACGGAAACTTGTGTAAAACGGAATTTTTCAGCAATATTTACGATTTCATTTTGACAGGTTTTACTATATATATAACTTGAAGGAAAAATTCTGGACCCCCCCCCCCCCCCCCAAAACGAAATCCTGGCTACGCCACTGCCTCTACCCCATGGATGATTCTGAAGGGAAAAAAAAAATTCTGAAATTCACAGCAAATTTTCTGAAAGGTTACAGCAAAGGGGGGAATCCCTTCCCGGCGCCAATTATTTCCATTGCTTTTTGCGTTAACACTGTTTTCATTTCACGTTGATTTCAGGCTGAGTGTAGATTCCTGCTAGTTGGGTTCAGGTTAACCAAACTTTTAAAAAGTCAGTTCAGCAGTCACCTCAGTTTAAAAACTATACCTATAATAATAAACATAGTTGTTTGTATGTGTGCTGTTTCCTAATGAGACCGCTGTGTTTTTTCCACTTTGTTTGTTACAGGTTTTATCACAACCCTTTGCTGAAATTTGCACTTTTTCTGCGGTCCTTTGACGAAATCCGTGTTTTTCCGCTGTCCTTTGACGAAATCCGCGTTTTTCCGCGGTCCTTTGACAAAATTTGCATTTTTTGGGATATTTTGACGAGATTTGCTTTTTTTACGCCGGCCTTTTCCGGAATACGTACTTTTTCCCCCGATCCTTTGTCGAATTTCCAGTTTTTTTCCGCAGCCTTTAGACGAAATTCGCGTTTTTTCAGCGGCCCTTGAAAGAAATTCGCATTTTCTGCGATATTTTGACAAAATTCTCGTTTTTCCGTTGCCCTTTGACAGAATACACGCTTTTTACATGATCCTTTGTCGAAATTTGCATTTTCCGCGTCTTTTTGACGAAATTAGTGTTTTTTCTGTGACCATTTGACGACATTCGCGTTTTTTCCGCGAACCTTTGACAAAATTTGCGTGTTTTCCACTATCCTTTTTCGAAATTCGCTTAAGGCTGATCTGCTCAACAAGTGCAAAACATTTTGACACATTTACAAATTCATTTTTTAACGGAAAGATATAAAATTGGAAAGTCAGGCCGTGGAAGCGATTTAGAATTGAACTGTTTTTTCCATTTTTTTATCACTAAGTTACCTATTGAGTTATAAGCATTTTTGATCATGTGACAAACACGACTTTTGCCCTTCTCGGACTGGTTTGTCTGCTTTCTTCGGGAACTTCGGTTCAAGACGTCAACTTTGGCAGCATTATGTGAAAGATCTATTGCTTTTGCAAAAAAAAACGAAAAAAAAACTTGATTACATAGCTTCTGAACAACAAGACCTGCTAGTTTCATGCATTTCCGAACAAAATTAAAGTAAAACTTATGTCAGAAAGTTGCCGTTTTGTATTTGAAAACACTCTTAATTAAAACTGCCTTCGCGTTTTTCCGCGGCCCTTTGACGAAATTTGCGGGGTTTTTTTTTGCGATTCTTTGAGAGTCTGTTTTTCTATGCGGCCTTTGTCGGAACATGTACTTTTCGCGATCCTTTGTCTGATTTCGCATTTTTATCCGCGGGCGAAATTCGCGTTTTTCTGTGGCACTTCGACGGAATATGCATCTTTTTCGCGATTCTTTGTCGAATTTTGTTTTTTCCCCCGCAGCTTTTAAGGGAAATTCGAGTTTTTCTGCTGTCCTTTGACGGAATACACTTTTTTTTCGCGATCCTTTGTCAAAATTTGCATTTTCCAAGTTTTTTTGACGAAATTCGCGTTTTTTCCGCGGCACTTTGGCGAAATTCGTGTTTTTCCCGCGATCCTTATACGAAATTCGTGTTTTCTCCACGATCCTGATAGACAGTTTGTGATTTTGTGGCGAAATTCGCGTTTTTCCCCGATGGAATTCATCAACGGAATACGCGTCTTTTCGCGATTCTTTGTCAAAATTTGCATTTTTTCAGCGGCTTTTTGACGAAACTCGCTTTCTTTTCTGCGGCCCTCCGACGGAATATGCGTTTTTTTTCCGTGATCCTACGTCAAAATATGTGTTTTTTTCAGCGACTTTTTGACGAAATTCACGTTTTTTCTGTGACTCTTTGACGAAATTCGGGTTTTTTCCATGATCCTTTTTTGAAATTCACGTTTTTTCGAGGCTCTTTGACGAAATTCATGGCTTTTTTGCGATGCTTTGACGAGATTCGCTTTTTCTCGCAATTCTTTGTCGAGTTTCGCATTTTTTTTTTTCCGCGGTCGAAATTTGCGTTTTCTCCATGGGCCTTTGGCGAAAATTGTGATTTTTTGGAGAAATTTGTGTTTTTCCTTGGCCCTTCGACGGAACACGCGTCTTTTCGCAATCCTTTGCCAAAATTTGCAGGCTTTTTGACAAAACTCGCTTTCTTTTCCGCGGCTCTTCGATGGAATGCGAATTTTTTTCCTTGAACGTTCGTCGAAATTTGTTTTTTTTTTGACGAAATTAGTGTTTTTTCCGCCATCCTTTGACGAAATTCGTGTTTTTTCCGTGGCCCTTTGACAAAATTCGCGGTTCTTTTTTTTTTTGGATAATTTGACGAGATTAGCTTTTTCTACGCGGCCCTTTGTCGAAATACGTCCTTTCTCTCGTGATCCTTTGTCGAATTATGCATTTTTTTGCGGCCCTTCGACGAAATCGCGTTTTTTGCAATCTTTTGACGAAATTTGCGTTTTTTGAGGCCCTTCGACGGGATACGCATTTTTTTTTCACGATCCTTTGTCGAAATTTGCGTTTTTTGCGGGGTTCTTGATTTTTTTCCACGTCTTTTTGACGAAATTCGCATTTTATTCACGATCCCTTGTTGAAAGTTACTCTTTCCTCGTCTTTTTCACGAAATTCGCATATTTTTACGATCCTTTAACGAAATTCACCTTTTTTTGCAATCCTTTGACGAAATTCACGTTTTCTCCACGGCCCTTTGATGGAATATGTTTTTTCGACATCAATTGTCGAAATTCGCGTTTTTTCCGCGGTCCCTTGATGTGAACTTCACTTTTTTCCTGGAGTCGTTTGGCGAAATTCACGTTTTTTCAGTGGTCATTAGGCGAAATTCGCATTTCCTCGTGGTCATGAGACGAAATTCACGTTTCCTCGCAGTCAGTAGACGAAATTTGCGTTTCCTAACGCAGTCATTTGACAAAATTTGCATTTCCTCCGTGATCATTTGACGAAATTCGTGTTTTCTCTCTGATCCATTTACGAAATTTGATTTTTTTGCGATCCTATGATGGATTTTTTTAAATTTTTGGAACCTCATGCCTTAAATTTTTGGAAATTTTAGAACTGAATCACCCCTGCCCCCCCCCCCTTTCTCCTCTGTGGCTGCGCCCGCCCTCCCCCCCCATTATTGTCAAAAATGATTTCCGTTTACAACAAAATTCAACGTGTTTCGTAAGATATGGAACGTTATGGAAATTTAAGTCAGCACCCCCCGAAATAAAATCCTGCGTACGCCACTGTGCCTGTATGTATAAAGTTATACACTGCAAAGCCTGTTTTTTTTTTATAATTAGCTATGATGATATTTAAAAGCCATAATGAGCATGAGCATCGTAAAATGCCAAGTTGCCAATTATGGCTGTTTCTCACCAGACTTTCCATCTTCATACAGATGAAAATGAGGTGTGCATTTTTTTCTGTATTTTGAAATTTTGATTGCTGGGTCTTCTGTAAAGTTACAAAAGAAAGAAAACTAAAATTTTTGTCATACTTTCCTGCTTCTAAGTGTAACTTTCATTAAAAAATATTAATGTTTACTATGTAAAAAAAAAAAAGAAAAATCTTGAAATCGTTGCACAGATTCACCAGAGTATTTTTTCTGTGCCTTTTAAGATATTGTTTCCCATTTTTAGAACATTTTTGGTGTGTTTTATGTTTTTGCACATGTCTGGGGAAACCTCAACATTTTTCAGGTTATCAGTACTCTAGCAGATATCATTTTGCCTTTTAAAAGGGTGAAGAGGGCTGGTGTACATTTATATTATTTAGGTTTTTTTCAACTCAGAATTGAAATTTTTTTATCTCTAAATTTCAGAAATTAAACCAGCAATCACTATAACTGGCTCCCTTAGTTTGATTGGAAAGATTTTCATTTAATAATATAAAACCTTGTAAATTAGAGGTTTGTTTGCAAAGACAGACTGTAGCATGCATAGCATTTCCTGTGTAAGTTGAGAGTGGGACACCAAACTCTAGATAGATTTTTGTTTAAAAATTTTAAAAAAATCATGCAAATTCAAGTTTGTATGCTGCTGGAGGCAGTGGGGCCAACATTAGGTTTGCTGGGAAAGATTTTTATGAAAAATAGAAAATCAAAGCTGACAAGTGTATGCATGGCACACCTGCTTATATGCTGCGTAAGGCATGGGGCTTGCAATTCTAGGTTCATTTAGACAAATTTGCATTTAAATATAAAATCATACAAATTAGAGGTTGTATGTTGCCAAATACAGTGGGCTCCCAACATTGTTTGTTTTGAAAGATTTTCATCTAGAAATATAAAACCATTCACCACTGTTTTTCAGATATATTTAAGGTTATCACAAGTCCTGGTTAGTCAGCTAGTTTTCAGTAAAGTACTTTCTCTCCATTTTGAATCAAATGAAACTCATCAACTGGCTATTTTATCATGCAGTGGTGGCAAAATTGTAAATACTTCGAGGTTAAATTTAGAATAACATTATTCATATTAAGCATATTGTAATCCGGTTTTTATTCAGCATTATTTTTTCTTTTTTTCAAATGGCTAACATTTAGATTGTGTGAAATGTTTCATTTTTTATAAGCATGTAAATTTGTAAGTCATGGAAATTTAAAAATGTGTCTGTAATTTTTATCACCTCTGTAAATTTAGGATTTTTTTATGAAATTGCATTAAAAGTGTAGAATGCCTTCAGTACTACATCAGCAATAATAAGTTGTGAATTCCATCTAAATATAATTATGACTGATAATGTGGGCATTTTTGGAGTGCACATGGTTTACAAATTTGCTTGTATATGGAGAATGAAACAATTCATATAATGCAATTGTTTATACATATTTTTTTTTTAACTCAATTTAAATGCCGCTAATATGAAAAATGTAATCTTTAGTTTACATCACCATTGTATAAACATGCAACTTGGAAAAGTTTTCTCAGCCTCTATTACTCTCCATTGAAAACTTTGTAAATGCCTTAACGTTTGTTGAGCTTTTAAAGTACAGTTTACCATTGTATGTACCATTTTAGAAATGATTTCAAGACACACATCAAAGGAAGTGATTTCTTTATCAGCCTGTTTGTGACCAACTCTTTTTCCTCATTAAGTCACTGTCTACACAAGAAAAACATTTTTATATAATATCCATGTTAACATGATCCTAATTACTCTAACAAAACAGTAGAAGCATGCAACAAAATTCTTTTTATAACTAGTAAAACTTGTATTTTCATCTTATAGTTGTAATGAAATTTTGTGATTTCTTATGGATTTCCCTATAGCACTGCATATTTTATATTGGCTTTCTTTTCCTTGCATCATTAGAAAGTATACTGAATATTCTTTTATTACAATATTGCAAAATGAAATCCTAGCATAAGAAAGTGTTTATACAAAATTAGTAAAAATTACACAGTACATTTTCAGTACAAAATATAACAATATTCGAAGTTTCAAACTTTTCTATGAAATACAAAGAAAAGTTAATCAATACATTGAAAGAAGTCTTGTGGCCAGTCTAAAATTAGCAGGGAGACTTGTGACTGATGTTCTAGAAATCACAAACACCACTTGTACTGTATTTACCAGGATTTGCACACAAAAAAAAGAAAAAAAATCTGGATTTTTAGATCATAATCTTAAGTGGTTACAGTAAGAAAAAATGGGCTTATTTTAAGTGGGTTTCTTAAAAAACTTTTATGTGAATTGTAGTCTTTTGTGCAAACCTGATTTACATAAGTGCTTACTAGTGATCCAAATTTTCTGTCTTCTCCATAAATTTTATCAATGCAACTGTTTCATTCATACCTGCCCAAGTGTGCATTATGAAGTTTGCTTTCCTCAGATACTGATCTTTGCTGAAGAGGGCTCAAAAGTTTTCTTCTTCAAACCAAATTATAATATATATAGAAATACCTTTCATACAATTCATTTTATAAATTTTTATATAGTACATAGAATGTAGTTTCTGTATATGTTTTCTGTTTCATCATGGGAATTAATATTTTAATTTCTAAATCAATCGAGAATGTCGCCACATCAGATGTGATACTATCATCTAATTTATCTTACCATCTGTTTTTGCCAATTAAGATAATGGTCAATGATTACAAATATATACATATATATCTTAGAAGGAGTTAAATTTTTCTTTTGCAAAATGGATTCGAAAGTAATTATAAAACTGTGTAATACCATTTGAATTTGTTGTCTGATCTCAGTCTTCTCTGACATTGAGAATGTTGATTGATGATCACACCTGGTGGTTTGGTATTCTCCATGATATATGAAATTAAAATATATGAGGAAACATCTTGGTTCTGTCAAATTTTTCGGTTTGAATAGGTTATGTCTTCTCTCAAACTCCATATAAAGAAAATTATACCTTAGTGTTAAGTTGTACATTGTTCTCTCTAAAAAATTTAAGTAATATTTCTAGCTTACTGATAAGTGTTTATCCTAGGTGGTAAATAAATGTCCTATTTGGCAAACCTGAACAAAATCAAAGTTTTTCCTTTTAAAATAAATGAACTCTAGAGTAACTTTTGTATGTTTAAATGAACAAGGTAACATTTTCTCTCATAAAATAATCAAAATAGTTTTGCGACTATCTCAATTATTGTCTACTCTCCCAAACCCACCACCACTCTCTCTTTTAGCAGCAGTAAAAATGACTGAGAAATGGTAGATTGTTTTAGTTGCTAAGTTAGAACGAAAAAAGGTCTTCCAAAAATCCAATTGTAACCTGTAATTATAAAGGACTGACTTGTTTCAATTTTCATATCTTCTGAATATGTATGATAAAATTCCACACCTGAAAGCCAGAGAAGATTATCAGGGAATGAAAAATAATATATTAATTTGTATATAGTAGCTGCAAGTGAAAGTTTCTAATTACAGCACCCATTAATGTGTGCAGTGTGTCAATATTCTAATAAACAGATTTTTATTATTATTGGTCTTAAAAACCGACTTGTGATTTTTCTCAATTCACTGATACATTCACGTTGACTGACTCCTACTAGTTTTATGATTAACAAGTCAGGCTGACTTGTAAAATTTATAGTGAAACTGAAACTGTGCATTTAATTATAAAAAATATGTATACATGTTCAAAAATGTTCATCACATGGTTTCACTTATCACATGAACGGAACAGTACTAAACATAACCAATTACATTAGTACAGTTTATCATACACTGAGCTAAAATATTATTGTGAGAATGTACTCTTCTGAATGACGCAGAGGACACTTGACAAGGTGAAAATCTGAATGGAGACAAGGTGAAAATGATAACTAAGGGCTGGTCGGAGTAGTGAGCCATCATTTTGTTGGGCAAATATTGTGAAAGTCACAAATTCTGTTTGTCTGTCACAAATTTCGGCATTTGGAGATGAATTTTTCACATATTAAAATGAGAACTTTCAATGACTATGCCAGTGTTTAAAACTTCATTATCTGCAAAATGAATGTACACATTTATGTTAAACTTAATTAAGTCTAAAGCCACAAAAGAAATAAAACTGACACATTTCTTTTGTATTTCTTTATAAAATTCTTCTCTGAATTGCTGTTTTACCTAAATATAAATTTTAAAAAACTGTGCTATTAAAGAAAATTATGTTTAAATAAAATTTATAAATACTGCATATCCATGGTAATAGCTTAAGTTCTCATGCATGATGCATTAATTAACATTATTAAAAATGTAAGCATGTTTTAAGATTGGATTATTTTGTGTTTATAAATTTCTTTTTCTTTGGAAGAAGAAAAAAAAAAAAGTAAAAGCTTGTAAAGTTTATATGAGGGGGATGTTTTTCAAGAAATTAAATACAATTAGAAATTTGTTTCTTTAATCGCTTTAAGAATGAGATCACATTATTTTCTTGGAAGTATTTTTTGTATATGAAATTTTAGTGATGTTATATTACTTGAAATTCATTGAGGCTTATTTAAATAGCCTTATTTAATTTTTGATTATGGATAATATCCTAACTTAGGTAATGATTGATGTACAGTTTATAAAAAATTTTTCTGAGTAATATAAGGTTAATTAATGCACAGTTAGGGATCATCCATTGTTTCTGTAGTGCAAACTTCTGGAATTTTTACCCCTCCCTGCCCCTATGTCACAGCTTGTCAAGCTTGAGTGACGCCCTTCTCCTTCCTGTTGTGGTGTCACATTTTCTGCAGATATTAATATAGATCTAATTTCATGTCAGGGATGGGAGGGAGTCCTGTCCAACCATTATCATATTGGCTCCTAATATAAATTATGTGAAACCATCAAGATGTTGCCTGCTTTTGTGTTAAACATGTATGTAAAGCTTTTATGTAAAATGCTTGTGAGTGCCTTTGTGTGACTGAAGAGTCGCTTTAATCCTATTTTAAGCATATGTCATGGAGCATCAACTTTAAATTCACAAACCATCTCTTTGGAATTGTGTACCCTCTGCTTACAAATTTGTGGTACAATTAATTACTTTAAGCTGTTGAAATTCAAAGAGAAAAAGGAATAATATATCTGTTACTATCTGAATAAAAATATGATACCTTCCATCATATAATACAGACTTTTGAAGCATGAAAATTGTTAAACTTTTACAGGTACACATTATATACTGGGTTTAAAAATGAAACATAAGAATTGAAATTTCTGTATCAATGAACAAATAAATATGATGTGATTATTTGAATGAACGAGAGTTTCAAATGCTTTGTGGGGTTTCAAGCTGATTGACTTGGCAGTAGCGTATGTTCTCAATTTGCATTTGCTTATTTTCTTTGTTTGTACTAGGTATTATAATTTAATGTATTTTCATTATACATAACTCATATCATGAAGATATCTTTGCAAAGCTATACAACGAATATTACCTAAAAATAGAAAAATACTGTCTCAAATCGTAGATGTGTGTTATGGCACCAAGAGTGTGTCAATGGCCAAAATATACATTACTTTTTTTTTTTTTATGAATAAATTTTATTATGCTGCTTGCAAATAATGCCTAAGTAATTGCTTTCATATTGTAGGTATTAGAATGTGTTAGTCCCCCTTCCCTAGTTACACTTTGTTCTACCCTCACCCTAGACCTGACCCGAACCCACAAATTCCATTTTAGGTCAACCCAACCTGAACCTGACAAAAAAAATTCCTTGACCCAAACCTGCAAAAATAGTTTTTGGCAACCCAACCAGAGGTATTTCAACCCGCATCTGGCCCAAACCCACTATGAAAGAAAAGTATAATTAACGTTTTAATGCCATTATGAAAAATAATCTACAATTGTATCTCTATACCATTTTTATGTTAGAAGAATGGACAAATCTGATTCTAATCTAAATCTAATTCTTTAATATTTAGATATAGTAAAACCTCTAAATAGCGAACACCTCAAGATTGTTGAATAGAGCCAGACATCTGGTTGGATTATCCTGAATTATCCCTTAATAGCTGTCCATTTAGCTGTTACATATTGTATATTCTGCTATTAATTTTAATTTATTAATAAAAAATAAGTAGTTATAAATAATTTATATTAACAGTATGAAAATATTAACATTTTCTATGCTGATATGTTACTATTGATTGACTGACTGATTTATTAATAAAAGATAACAAGTAATAAATATTAACCTGTAACTGCTGTTAGTGATCTCAGACCCCCCTACATTTTTTTATTTTCACAAATTTCCAGTTTAACTATTGATATTGGTTAAATTTTGTTTTATTTGGAGTGCTTTTACTTTCATTAGAGACTTTTGAATAGCTGAATTTTAAAATAATAGTCCTGTACATGATGTTTAGTACAGAAATAGTATTTTGAGAGTTAATGTAGCATTTTATTCATCTTTAGATTAAGCGGTCTGACAGAACACTCATGGTAGTTATGCAACAATATTTGTCACTCCGGGTTAAATAATTTATATTTATTAACAGTAGAAACATATTCATATTTAAGCTGCCAATATGTTAATAAAATATAGGCCATGAAATTTGTCCAGTCTGATCAGTAGACACCATGATGTGTGCAATGGAAAAAGCTACTGATTTAAGTGACTGATTATGATGCCCTGAATACTGGGTAGGATTACCTACAAACAGCAAAGCTTATTGAGTGTTTATAAGGGGCTATTGTGAGCATGTTTGAAAAGTAGAACACTGGTGGCTTAGTGAGTAGTAGAGAGGAAGGCAATAACTATACAGTAGACTCCCTGAAATCCACACAGCTTGGGACCAGAGGTTGTGTGGATTTTAGAATTTTGCGGATTTCTGGTCATTGCTTTGTTTACACTTTTTAAATAGTAATTTGAATGTAATAATGCAATCAAAATTATAAAGAATCAATGCAATATAGTAAAATATTAAAATAATTAACTAAAGTAAAAAAAAAAAAAATAAGAAGTAAAATAATTTAAAAAATGACTAAATTATTAAAAGTAAAGGTCAAGTAAATAATTAATAATGTATAATTAAATCTGCATAATAAAGATAAGATGCATTTCCCTTGAATTATTGAATGAAACTTGCCTCATATTTTACCCTATTAATTCACATCAAAATCATAAAGTAAGGAAGTTTTATTTCAGGTTTAGCCAGTCTTAATAACCAAAAAATCTTGATTAATACATAAAAAAAATTTGGTAAAAAAATTGTGATTACTAAAGACATCAGCAATATTGTTATTTATTTATTTATTTATTTTTTTTTTTCAGAAATAAAGTGTACTTTGTTCATGAAAAACTATGAGTTCAGGCATATTATAGAGAATTAATTGCATATTAAAATACAAACGGAATGATATAAAACTAAAAAATTCTTTAATTTTGCCCCTACATCTGAACTGAAAGTTTCATTGTTTACATCTGCAATGGTGTGCAGATTTCAGGCATTTGCGGATTTGAGGGAGTTTACTGTATCATATATATCATTAAATGTCTTTCAAGCTGAGCGTTGGGTTTGATTTGGTAAACTGTTTTTCACAAGGGGATCATTGACTTGCCCCAAATAGCCTTTTTGTGTTTTAAAATTTTACCTAATCATCCGATGGTTAATTCACAGGTAAATACATTGCTTCCTATTTATAAATGTATCTCAGTGCACACTATGTCGTATTCTGTTAAATAGGGACTCTATAACAGATCCCCCTCATGTGTTGCTCTGTACCCAATGTTATCAGTGATGTCGCTGTGCTTGAAAAATCCTGGGTCCCCAGGACCCAGGATTTCCAAAAATCTGGGTCCCTTTTTTACAAAAGCGGGTCCCTATCAATAATAATTCATACTTTAAAAGAATAAATAAAACTTGTTTATTTGGAAAAGATAAAATAAATGCATTAATTATTGTTTTAATAATAATTTAACAATAAATTAAAAACAGTATTATTTGCACTCAAATAAGATCAGGGCTTGAAATTCAATTTTTCATAGGAGGGGAGTCTCCCTACCAACATTTATAGACAGGGTTGGAAAAAAACCGGGACAGGGTTGGAAAAAAACCGGGTTTTTTTGTAAAAAACCAAAAAAAACTGGTTTATTTGGTTTAAACCAGGTTTTTTTGGTTTAAACCGGGTTTTTTCAAATATAATTTCTATTGCATACAGATGCATATCTGTTGATAAAATAAACATTTTTGGATATTATATAAGTAATATAACTTTTGAAAATATTTAAATTAAATAATTACAATCAATTATATAGAAAATTGAAATCATTTCTAATTTAAACATTATTAGTAACAGCTATGTCTTATGTTCAAAGTAAACTGCTCTACACAGTGAAACATTGGCAACTTGAAATTCGTATGAAGAATCCTTTGATTAGTAATATAATAATCAATAAACATTTGATGCAGTTTCATGAATATAATATATTATTCTGTGGTTGTTATTATTATTATTATTTTAATATCCAAATACTTCTGGTTATTTTGTTTTCTGAATGATAACTCCAAGTGTCCAAGTGAACATTTTTGGCCATTAGATTCAGCAAGTAACAGAAAAGATTGGTTGGTATTATTGAAATGCTATAACTAGCACTCAATTTTTGCAAGCTGTGTTATTCAATTTGATATCTTAAGTTACTCTTTTAAATTTTTTAAGGATACTCTTCCCCAATCTCGATCCAGAAAATGTTCTTTTACAACTTAACCAAAATCTTAAGGATCATTGTATTTTGTTATTAACTGCTGTAAATAATCTGCATTTTTTAAATGAAAATATTTTATGCTAAATATTGAATATTATTTGTATATTTTATCTTTTCTAATTTCACATGTTTTAAGAAATATCTTTAGGGTACCAGATGTGTTCATCAGCACATGCTAATTTTCATTCTACATGCATAGAAACATGACCTAGTCTCATTATGCCTCATGTTGACTGCTGAGATGAAGTGTTAAGTAGAAATTATTTCTATCAATAATTTAAAACAAATTACAAAAAAGAGAAAATATTAGATTTTTCTAAAAAAACCAAATGGTTTTTTTGACAAAAAAAAACCAATTGGTTTAAACCGTGGTTTAAACCATGGTTAAAACCATTTGGTTTAAACCGTGCCAACCCTGGGAGGGGAGTTGAGCGATTTGGGAGGGAGAAAATATATGAAACCCACTGTTATTTTATGCGCTTTTTAAAGATTTGCATTAATTATTTTGTCATGTCTGTATTAATGCAGGCATGACAGAATACCATTGAAGCAATTTAAATCAACAACTCAGAATAATGACGCAAAATGTTTTTTTTATTTAAAAAAGTAAGAAAGCAGGAGTGATTCTGAGTAAAAAGAAAAAGAAAAAAAAATATCTGAAACTGACAGCAAATAATTTTCTGAAAGGTTAGAACAGAGGGGATTAGGGGGGGGGGGGGAGAGAGAGAGAAAGAATCACTCCCAGCACTAGTTATGTGTTTTTTCGTGCCCCTTTGACGAAATTTCCGTTTTTTGCGATCTTTTGACGAAATTTGCCGTTATTTTGAGATCTTTTGACGAAATTTGCTGTTTTTCCGCGATCCTTTAATGAAATTAGAGTTTTTGCGCGATTCTTTGACGAAATTCGCGGGGTTTTTTTCGTGATCGCTGGACGAATTCGCGATTCTTTGACGAAATGCGTGTTTTTTTCGCGATCCTTTGACGAAATGCGTGTTTTCTTGCGCGATACTTTGTCGAAATTCGCATTTTTTCACAATCTTGACGAATTGCGCGTTTTTTCGCGATCCTTTGACAAAATTCGTATTTTTTCACGATTCTTTGATGAAATTTGCGGTTTTTTCTCAGCGGCCGTTTGACTAAACACTAAATTCGTGTTTATTCCGCGATCCTTTGAAGAAATTAGTTTTTTTCCGCGATCCTTTGACGAAATTAGTTTTTTCCGCGATCCTTTGACGAAATTCTCTTTTTTCGCGATCCTTTGCCGAAACTCGCATTTTTTCCGCGTTCCTTTGCCGAAATTTATGATTTTTTTGCTATGCTTTGATGTAATTTGCGTTTTTTTGCGATCCTTTGATGAATTTCAAGTTTTTTCCTGCAATCTGATGAAATTTACGTTTTTCCGCAATCCTTTGACAAAATTTGTGTTTTATTCGCAATCCCTTGCAAAGAAACTGGCGATTTTTTCCTCGAACGATTGACGAAATTGATTTTTTCGACGATCATTTGTCGAAATTCACGATATTTTTCTGTTGAACTGATGACCGATTTTTTACAATTTTCGGAACCTAATGCCTTAAATTTTCGGAAAATTCGTAACAGAATCACCCCTGAATTCGCCAATCGGTCGCGGACACTTGTCAACTGATCGCGTTTATTTCGCGATATTTCGATGAAATGTGAGCTTTTTCGCGATCCTATGGCAATAATCGGCTTTTTTCGCGATTTTTTTGACGAAATTCGCTATTTTTTCGCGATCCTTTGACGAAATATGCTATTTTTTCGAGGGCCTTTTACGAAAATCGCGCTTTTTCCGCGATATTTTGATGAAATTTTGCGCTATCTTTTGCGATTCTTTGACGAAAAATGGCTTTTCTCCGCGATTTTTTGACGAAATCGCTATTTTTTCGCGGCCCATTTACGAAAATCGCGTTTTCCCACGATATTTTGATGAAATTTGTGCTATTTTTTGCGATCCTTTGACGAAAATCGGATTTTTTGACGAAATATGCTATTCTTTCGCGACCCTTTTACCAAAATCGCGTTTTTTCCGCGATATTTTTATGAAATTTGCGCTATTTTTTGCGATCCTTTGATGAAAATCAGCTTTTTCCCGCGATTTTTTGACAAAATACGCTATTTTTTCGCAGCCCTTTTACGAAAATCGCGTTTTTTCCGCGCTATTTTGCTGAAATTTGCGCTATTTTTGAGATCCTTTGACGAAAATCGGCTTTTCTTCGCGATTTTTTGACGAAATACGCTATTTTTTCGCAGCCCTTTTACGAAAATCGCGTTTTTTCCGCGCTATTTTTGCGATCTTTTGACGAAAATCGGCCTTTTTCCGCGATTTTCTAACGAAATTACGCGTCCCACGGGACGCGTAAGAGCTACTTTTTTGCGTCTCGTCTCCGATTTTTCGCGTAATTTACGCGCTATAGCGCGTCCACGGCATTGCTGGTTATTGACGTTTGTGTTAAGTGAAGCCTTAAGCATCATAATTGAATCACGCAACAGCGAAAAAAGTGTTGCTTGGCCTGATGAATTACATTTTTTTCCCATTATGTCAGTGGCCATAACCAGACAAACAGTTGTTACACCCCTGTATTACAGATCGTATGTAGGTGAATAGTGTAGGTATGCTTTGTTAAGACATTCACATGGAAGATCTTATGACAAAACCAACCCTTT
The DNA here is from genome assembly GCA_963932465.1 of Maratus speciosus. Taxonomy (NCBI): domain Eukaryota; kingdom Metazoa; phylum Arthropoda; class Arachnida; order Araneae; family Salticidae; genus Maratus; species Maratus speciosus. Next base: position 658,705,185 of record OZ010787.1, on the reverse strand, counting down.
CATGGCTTCTGTCTTCTGAATCCAAGATGAAGTCTTCCAGTGGGCTAATATTTCTTAAAAGACCCAAACTGTGTGAGTGGTTTAAGGATGCTGATGGTTTGCAGTTGCTATCCTGATCTCCTAAATCATTGGGTGTTTAAGGGGACTCTTCAGTCATGCAGAGACATTTATGAGCTGATCAAAACCAATTCTGAAAGTTAAAATACCTTTATTAACAGAAATCTGCAACCAAAATGGTAAAAGTATAAAATGAACCTATTAGAGATCAACCTCAGATATTCTATGCCTCCCCCAACCTTTATAAAAAATGAAAAAAATAATTAAAATATTCAAACAAGAAATTTGAAAAGCCCCTCAATAGGTTATATATTAGCTTGCAAGCTCTTCACATGACTGAAGAATCCCTTTAATCCTATTTTGAATGTATCTTGTCTGGTATGTTATGGAGTGTTGACTTTGAATTAACCTGATATCTCTTTGAAACTTTATGTCATGTGCTTCCAAATTTGAGGTACAACCTTTTTCCAGGTGCTTACCCAGGAGAAGGTCTGGTAAAATAAAAGTGGCAATCGATTATAACTGTTTTGTGTGTAAAAGGTGAAGGAACAATTGTCTCGCTGGGTGGTCATAATGTTTTGGTTCTTTGGTGTATAAAGCATTAAAAAGACAATACAGTATCGTTATTGATCCTTTTTTTTATTTCACATCATATTAAAAAAAATATTGCAATCAGATTTACTAGTTTTATATGCACAATCAACGACATTCTATGAACAGCTTTAATAAAATAAATTATCGCAAAAATTTGAAAATGAACTTGACAAAAAGTGGTTTTTGTTGTTAAATTCATTTTTCAAATTTGTGCAAAAATAGTTTTATGATTGATCTTGTGAAAGTCGCCGATTATGCTTATAAAATTAGATGATCTATTTTTTACAAAGTATTTATAAGCCTTTAAGTGTACTGTTGTCACTTTTAGCATATACATTTGTATTTTAATTAATATTAATTTACACTTTTCTAAATTAAAGGGAATTGTCTGTTTCTCGAAGTATGCAAAGGATCTGTATGCATTCACATTGGGAAAAAAAAACAAAAACAGTGAAAAGTAAAAAAGAAATTATTATTCCATTCAGATGCATAGTACTAATTTGCACAGTATGTTAATCTTGTGCATAAACAAACATTAGACGTTCATCTCTAAATGCTAAAGTTAATGGTAAAAGCAAAGAAATATGACTGTGCTTCCATAACAAGAAAAAAAAAATCATGCTCTAAGTATAGATTACTAAACACGTTCCAATACATTCAGAATACTGTAACTAAACGTCATTGTTTAATAAGGGGAAAAGTTATGTTTGGAGAACGCGCAGCAATTTTGAAAACCCTATTTCAGCAATTATCTACTAAAGTTCGAAAAATATCAGAATTGTTTTGTGAAACCCTGGATAATGATCTATATATATATATATATATATATATATATATATATATATATATATTACATAGTATGCAAATCACACAGTTAAAAATTCGCCTTCAGCAATTTCTGTCAATAAGCGGATGTGTACTCTTTTTTGCAGTCTCTTTACATAATCTATACTATTTATATACACCATAAAATATGAAAAAAATTAGTTGAAACTTATATACTCAAACCAAAGTTGAAAACACACTTTCACCAATTATCGCTCATAGACAATACTGTAACTGAATTTTTTTGTGTCTCCCTGTAAATTAGGGGTGCACAACCTTTTTAAGAGAAGGGCTACTTACAAAAATGTCTGGGTTGTTGAGGGCCACATCAGTAACACGGGGAGAATTCTATCTCGGGAAGGTGATCTGTGGCCTATAATCAGATAAAAAATATGGTTTCAGAAGAGGGGTGGAGCTTACCCCTATAGGTTTCCCTACCCAGTCAACATATCCAATTCATTTGGCAAGGTTATATCAACAGTTTACGTTTGTATATATAACAAAGATATAGCAAGGATTATTTTCAAGGAGATAATATTCCTTGACTTTATCCGGGGAGTAAATTTTCTTTTATTAAAAGTGCTAAAAACAAACATAGGCATGAAAGTGGCTAGTGCCGAAAAAAAATGTGAATTTTATGAACGGAGGGGGGGAGGGGGAGCAGATCAACGAAATTTGCAATTTTTCCGTGCCTGATCGACAAAATTTGCGATTTTTCCGCACCCGATCGACGAAATTCGTCATTTTTCCGCGCCCTATCCCCTATTGACGAAATTTGCGATTTTTGTCGTGCCCAACCAACGAAATTCGCGATCCTTCGGAGCCCGATCGACAAAAATCCCGATTTTTCCGTGTCCAATCGGCGAAGTTGGGAGTTTTTCCGTGCCCGATCGACAAAATTTGCGATTCTTAATTGACTCTGACAAAATATTCATTTTTTCCCGCAGTAAATTGACGAAATTCGCTATTTTTTCTCCCGATAAACTGACGATTCTCACGATTTTTCCGCAGCCGATCAACGAAATTAAAATTTCTTCCGCGTATCATCGACACAAATTGCAATTTTTCCGTACCTGATCAACGAAATTAGCGATTTTTCCGTACCTGATCAACGAAATTTGCGATTTTTCCGCGCCTGATCGACAAAATTCTCGATTTTTCGGAGCCCAATCGACAAAACTCGTGATTTTCCGTGCCTGATCGATGAAATTTGCGATTTTTCCGCGCCCGATCAATGAAATTCGCGACTCTTAACTGACTGCCGAAATTTGCAATTTTTTTCCCGCAGCAAATTGACGAAATTCGCAATTTTTTCTCGCTATAAACGGACAAAACACGCGATTTTACCGCAGACGGCGAACAAAATTTCTTTAAAAAAAAGCGGAAGAAAGATTTTTCCGCTTCTAATCGACAAAATTCGCGATTCTTAATTGACTGATGAAATTTGCAATATTTTCCCGCGGTAAATTGACAAATTTCGCGATTTTTTTCTCGCGATTTTTCCAAAGCCGGCCAACAAAATTTGCAATTTTTTCGCGCCCGATCAACGAAATTTGCGATTTTCCGCGCCTGATCGACAAACTTCGCTATTTTTCCGCACTCGACCAACGAAATCGCGATTTTTCCGTGCCTGATTGACAAAACTGGCGGTTTTTCCGTGCCCGATCGACAAAATTAGCGATTTTTCCGTGTCCGATCGACAAAATTCACGATTTTTCCGTGTCTGATCAACGAAATTTGCGATTTTTCCGTGCGCGATCAACAAAATTCGCTATTTTTCCGCATCCGACCAACGAAATTCGCGATTCCTATTTGACTGATGAAATTAACTTTCCCGCGGCAAGTTGACGAAATTCACGATTTTTTCCTGCGACCTATGGGCAAAAATTGCAATTTTTTCCAGTTATAAGTTGGCGAAATTCGCGGTCTACACGTTAACCGATCGCGGGCCACAGGTTGTGCATCCCTACTGTAAGTAAACCATAAATGTAATGGATACCATTCTGTTCAGCAATGAACTTGTAGTGTACCCCAGTAATGCATACACATTTCGCATGTTTAAAATATAATATCATTATTAAAATACACTGCAAATGATTTTTCTTCGTAGATCATTGTGCAACGGAATTCTTTTGTGTGATCCTGTAAATGAATAATAAATGCCTTGCATCCCATATTCTAGATAAAGCATGTTTTAGTGGACCTCAAAAATCCACAACAATTCCATTATGTTTGAAAGGGTGTGACATCATTAAAATGCACTTGAAACTTTTTTTTTTTCCATCGACAGTGATGTAAAGAAATACTTTTCACTGTCCCTGTGAGTGAACCATAAATGCTCCATACTTCACTTTCAATAGCCGTCATGCTATGGCAATCCGAATTTACAGTCGTGGAAAAAAAAGTAAACACCCCTACTAACTCCGCAACAAATTATCGTAGATGAAAGTTACTGGTTCCGAACGATTGAAAATAAAGTCTACTTTTAAATGACGTATGTAAAATTTGCTTAGGGGGCCATCTACATATTGCAACGAATCCAAACTTCATTTTTTTCAATGGCAATACCCGATTCTAACGAGATATTTCAAACTTTTGGTTCAAACTATGCCTAGACATCAAATTTCAAGTCATTTGAATGATATTTTTTTTTAATTATAAACATTCAAAATTTAGTGCTTCTAATGTTAAATTACATTTTCATATTTTTATTTAACTCCTGAAATTATGCGCCTAATGTGCTTATTTTTTGTGTAGCAATAATACTAAGATACCCAAACATAAATACGTTGAATTTGCAATTTTTATAATTTTATGATATGAATTATGAAATTAATATTCGAAAAAATTATGAATTGCAACCTGCAATATTTTTGATGGATTCAGATTTATTAAGTCCTGCTTTATGGAAATCCCAAATTTCACATTTTCCTTGCAAGTAGTTTTCAAATTATGCTTAAAAAAAAAAGACAAAATGATGGTTTAAGGGGCCGTCTATAATAGAAGTGACTAGATATTTTGAAATTTCTGATGCTATCCTGTAATGTAGCAGGCTTCATTGACTGCTTGAGTGGTGCTTAAGAGGCTACTTCAGTCAAAGGAAAAGACGCGTTCGCTAATGCTAATCCTATGGAAGAAATTTATAAAGATATCTCAGGTGCATTTCAATATTTTTAAATGATTTTTTTTTTGCATTGGATAACTGAGATCAATCTGTATGCAGGCCGTTTTTTACTTTTTCGATTTTGATTACAGATTTTTTTTTTAATGAGGATGCTTTTACTTTCGAAACCGGTTCCGAAAATGAGTGTCCTCATTAAAAATACCTGTAAACAAAATCGGAAAAGTAAACAACGGTCTTTATACAGATCGATCTCAACTATTCAATGCAAAAAAAAATCTTTTAAAAATCTTTAAATTCAAACGAGATATATTTATAAATGTCTTCCATAGGATTAGCATTAGCTAACGCATCTTTTCGTTTGACTGAAGTAGCCTCTTAAGGTGCCTTGATCAAGAAGCGGGCTCTCTCGGTTAACAATCGAGTACCGAAATTCAATTTGGATACAGCCCTTAAAATACCCTCGTTTTAAAATAATTAATTTCTCAGAAACTTATGGTACGAATTGCATAAAAATTTGTTTTTAGACTAATTGAAGGGTGTAGAGTTCATTTGTGCTGTCAGAATTGTGTACTGCTATTAAAAAAACAAAGTTATGGTTCGTTTTAATATGTAGATGGCCCCCTAAGCAAAATTTATATACATCATTTAAAAGTAGACTTTATTTCCAATCGTTCGGTACCAGTAACTTTCTCTTACGATAATTTGTTGTGTACAGTCGTGGGGGAAATAAAAGGAAACACCCCTCTATTAACACTGCAACAAATTATCGTAGAAAAAAGTTTATGGTACCAAACAATTGGAAATAAAGCCCATTTTTAAATGATGTATATAAAATTTGCTTAGGGGGATATCTACATATCAAAACGAACCCAAACTTTGTGTTTTTCAATAGCGATACTCAAGTCTGACACCATAAATCAATTCTACACCCTTCATTTAGCTTAAAAGCAAATTTTCATGAAATTTGTATAATTAGTTTCAGAGAAATTAAATTTTTTTAAATGAGCCTATTTTAGGGGCCGTATCCAAATTGAAGTTCGGTACTCGATTGTTGAAATTCAACAGGATGACTGTGTCACTTCTATTAATGAGTTATTTCTTGCCAATGTGACCATTTCACTCGCTTAATATGTTTCGACTATTACCAGCCCAAATGTTTCAATAAAATGAGTAAAATATATTTTTTTCATATTGCGCTTTTCTGCACATCATAGACAGCCCCTTAAACCATTATTTTGACCTTTTTTAAATCATAATTCGAAAACTACTTGGAAGAAAAATTTGAAATTGAGAATTCTTATAAAGTAAGACATAATAAATATAAATCTATAAAATAAAATGGGAGGTTGCAATTCATATTTTATTCGATTATTAATTTCATAATTTATATTATAAAATTTTTTAAATTACAAATTCCATGTATTTATGTTTGGGATTTTTAGTATTATAACCACACAAAAAATAATCACATTAGGATTATTATTTCAGGAGATATTAATAAAAATATGAAAATGTAATTTAGCATTAGCTCTGAATTTTGAATGTTTATAATTCATCTAAATGACTTGAAGTTTGGTGTCTAGGCATAGTTTGAACCAAAGATTTAAAATATATTGTTAAAATTGGGTGTTGCGATTGAAAGAAACAAAGTTTGGATTGATTTTTTTTTTTTTTTTTTTTTTTTTTTTTTGTAGGTGCCCCCCTAAACAAATTTTGTATAATTTAAAAGTAGTCTTTATTTCCAATCATTTGGTACCAGTAACCGTAATTTGTTACAGAGTTAGTATGGGGTGTTTACTTTTTTTTCCCTCGACTGTACATGTTAAGAGGCTACTTCAGTCAAACGAAAAGACGCGTTCGCTAATGCTAATCCTATGGAAGACATTTATAAAGATATCTCGTTTGAATTTAAATATTTTTAAAAGTTTTTTTTTGCATTTAATAGTTGAGATAAATCTGTATAAAGACCGTTGTTTACTTTTCCGATTTTGTTTATAGGTATTTTTAATGAGGACATTTTCATTTTCGGAACCGGTTTCGAAAGTAAAAGCATCCTCGTAAAAAAAAATCTGCAATCAAAATCGAAAAAGTAAAAAAACGGCCTGCATACAGATTGATCTCAGTTATCCAATGCAAAAAAAATCATTTAAAAATATTGAAATGCGACTGAGATATCTTTATAAATTTCTTCCATAGGATTAGCATTAGCGAACGCGTCTTTTCATTTGACTGAAGTAGCCTCTTAAGTTTCAGAACAAGTACTCAAACTTCTTACATCCACAGTTATACACATTTGAAGTTTTGAAAGCATTGTTATCCACTGGAGGGTGTTGCTTGCCAGTGCTGTAGTTGGAATGCAGTACTAGTTATTTAAACTTCTGTTTGCATACTGAGAGCCTGCAGTAATTTATGAACTTTGAAATGGCAGACATGTGCAGTGCACCTTTCATATGGTGCCGCTGACGGCAACGAAAGGCTTGCAGCATGGTTGTCTGCTAAACAGATGTGTACTACATCACCAAATGTTTGGGGATTTGCGCTGTAATTCATGAGACATTCCACAACATCAGGGTGGCCACAAATGACACGCACACCTGCTTTAGAAGATGAGACATTGTGTTAAATGGAAGAAACTCTTGATACAATTATAATTCAAAAACGTATTTGTAAAACGTACGATTTATAATTCAAAAACGTATCATCGAAATGACTTGAAATTTCGTTTCTGGGCATAGTTTGAACTGAAGATTTAAAATAGTGGTGTCAAAATTGGGTGTTGCCATTAAAAAAAAACAAAGTCTGGCCTGGTCTTGATATGTAGATGGCCTTCTAAGCAATTTTCATATACGTCATTTAAAAGTAGACTTTGTTTCCAGTCGTTTGATACAGTAACTTTCTTCTATAATAATTAGTTGTAGAATGTAGAATTAGTCGGGGGTGTTTACGACTGTACCAACGAGAGTTTGACTATGGACAAAAGTGTTAAAGTATATTATAATCGCATTTAATTCCAATAATAAAATTAAGAATATAATGGCATTTAAAATTTTAAATAAATGTATTCTTAGTAAAATATTGTTAGTATGTATTCTTAGTAAAGTGTTGTTATAAACGTAAGTGTAGGCAAGTATGCATCTTGATGCATGTAAGCACTATGTCAGGGAAATAAGGAAGACTGTTAAAGATTATATGTACAGCGTTATTAAGCATTTTCCCTATTAATTTTATTTCATAATAAAACTATTTTGAACAGATTATGGCCTTTCAGAGTCTCTTGGTGATGTTATTGGCTGCGTTCTATTTTGTATATTTGCCGATTGAAGGCTGTTTTTAAATCATTTTTTAATTCCATTTTTGTGCGGAAACGTTCGAAATTGGCAGGTGTTGTTACTCTGAAATTCTGTAATCGAAAGACGTTATCAATTTTTTGGTAAACGCAAACTATCTTTCAGAAATTGCTGTCAAACTGTGCGTTTTGAACTGAATTTTCACTCGCGAGACAGAAGAAAAACGACTTCACGTGACTCGAATCGCTTTCGGCTCAGAATCTGAGTTATTTCGCCGAAAATTCGGCCGGACCGAAACTATCTGTATCCCAAAAATCTCGTTACTTCCTTCGGACATTTTCAACGTGACTCATTGATTTGAGCTGTATCGGCTCAAATGAGACACTCTTTATTGATTACTATGAACTTCATGTCTGACTCAAGACGTGAGTGCAAATTATAAAGCAAGAAATTCATAAAGGACTGAACTTTGAAAACGCTTTTCACGTGTTCATTAAAAGCTGAATATTTAACACTAATAGAAAATTTTGAGGTTGTTGAAACCACAGAAGTGTTTCGAATACTCTTTGAGAAAGTTCTAGCATGACAGATGATCCTTTACAAAAATCTTTATAAAAGATAAATCGAGGTATGTATCAGTAGTTTTAGTAACATGCAGGGTGTCTACAGAATCTGGTAATCGGGGAATTTTGTAAAAATACTGGAAAATCAGAGAAATTTGTCTATATGCAAAAATATTGTTCATTTCCATCTTGCCTACAAGACTGATTTGTCTATTTTATATACCTTATTTTTTCACATGCTGCTTAGTTTTTCCCAATATTTTTAAAAAGGTGCATATGGTATGAGTTTTTAATGTTCAACGCAAATTAAGGTGATTCGATGCCCTCATTTATTGTGAATAGCGCTTAAATTGAAGGCAATTTACCAATTTTGAAAAATTTTAAATGACACCTTTGCATGATATGACCAGCTTAATCCAATTAGCTAACCCGTCACATGTAGATATGTCTTAGAATTGAACATTTTTCAGAAAATGAAGAAATTTTCTGGTCACCCTATATCCAATGGTATCCATCCATATCCATATGAAGTTGTTGGACTAAATTTTGAGTTTGGATTTATTGGTTGACACTTTGTCAACCAATACTTTATAAATATTAGGTAGTTTGTATGTTTTTCTTTTGTTTTTTCTTCCAATTGAGATATTATCAAGTTAGATAAGTGTGTTTTTCGAGAAAGCAGCATACATGAAAGAATACTGTATTCGTATTGTTAATAATGGAAATCAGAGAAGTCTGATAAAGATAGACCTGCCAAGTCTCCGGCTTTTTGGATACCAGTATTTTAATACAGAAAATGTTGTTTTATTTAATTGAAACATTTGGCGATTAAAACAACAAAAAAAAAAAAAAAAAAAAAAAAAAAAAAAAAAAATTCTGAAACATAATAGTGGTGTGCCAAAAGCCGGAAACTTGACAATTCTGTAGTCAGGGAAAAATCAGGGAACTTTTTTATTTACAATTTCTGTCGACACCTTGTTATGTTCGTACATATAAGAAGGAGACCGTGTGAGAAATTTCAGTAAAATTGGGTAGGGGTGGGGGGAATGCGCATGACTCATTTTAAAATCATGAAAATCTTCAATTTGAGAAAACTAGTCTTAATAAATAAATAAATGAGTTCTAAGTCTTTTTTAAAAACCTTTTCGATTATGAATAAAGGTTTTAATATTAATTATTATTCCTTTCCTAGGATTTTGTGCATATATGTCAAATGTAAGCAGTTTATAAGCCCACTAATAAAAATGTATACTTGTAATACGAAGAATAACCGTAATACAAATGGTTCATTTTTATCTTTGTTTTAAGGGGTCTCGGGACTTTTAAAATTGGAGAAAAAAAATAGACAATTTTCAACACTTAATATCATAAAATGGATATGATTTAAAAACACAATTTTTATTGGGATTTAAAATATATAAGTATGTTCTTTCATTTTAAAATATTGCAAGATGCAAAATTGGCATTTTTAGGGAGCTCCAAACTATCAGATATGTGTCTAGCAGAAAATTGGTATAATAGCTTACGCGCAGGAATACAAAATAAATTTTGCAGCTAGAATGAAAATTTTTATGCCTAATTGCAATTCAGTTTGTAATAATTACCCTGAACCTAAATAAATTTGTATTTAAAGCATTTTTATATTTTTAATGCAAAGTTGTATTTAGCTAATACAAAATTTTGAAAATTTCAACAGTATAATCACCTTTAAAAAAAAAAAAAAAAAAAAAAAAAAAAAAAAAAAAAACTTTTTTGAACAATGAAAATGAAATTTTAGGTTCAGTTTAATATAGACTAACATTAAACGTATGTTTTGAAAATTTCATGAAAAAATATTCTGAAGCTTTTGAGATATCCTGCGCGTTATGCCGAAAAACGTCATTTGGAGAAAAATAACTTCAGAGTTTCGGAAACGCCGCTTCAGTTATTGAGCGGATATAATTCTAATAACCATAACTTCTGTTCTAATAGAAATTTCAAGGAAAGAATTATATCAAAATGTTCAGAAAAGATAGGCGTTTAACGTCTAAAAAATTTTAAATGTTGAAGCTTTAAAAGTTCTGAAACCCCTTAAGGGTGTTCTCAAATCCGAAAGGGCAACTTTCTGACATAAGTTTTAATTTATTTTTGTTCGGAAATGCATGAAACTAGCTGGTGTTGTTGTTCAGAAACTATGTCATCGAGTTGTTTTTTCCATTTTTTTGCAAACGCAATAGATCTTTCAGAAAAGGGTGTCAAGGTGGGCGTTTTGAACCGAATTTCCGCGCGAAGGGAGAAAGAGCACTCGAGAGCAGGCGAAAAACGGGTTTGTCACGTGATCGAATTCGCTTATAACTCAATAGGTAATGGATGGATCCAGAAATGGAAAAAACAGTTCCATGGCCAGGCTTTCCAATTTTATATCTTTCCGTTAAAAAATGAATTTGTAAATATGTCAAAACGTTTTGCGCTTGTTGAGCAGAGCAGTTAAGAACAGCCTTAAGGGTGTCTCCCCTCCCCCTTTTTTTTTTCGCTGTTGTTGCCAAAATACTTCTAAAATATATACTTAATTTAATACTTTGTGTGTTATCTTAGCGAAATTGACACGTTTCACAAAAAAATAAGTATATATTTAAGAAATATTTTCGCAACTAAAAAAAGGGATACCCTTTAAGAACAGTACACGGAAAAAATAAGTTAAAAATGTTAATGCCAGAGCGGATATTTTTTAAAAACGAATGTGTTATACCACCATAGCCATAACTTCTGTTCTAATGGGAATTTCAAGGAAACAATCATATGAAAATGTCCCGAAAAGGCCGAAGTTTAACATGTAAAAAAAAAAAAATTAAATTTCACAAATTTTGAAGCTTGTAGGAGTCCTGAGAGTCCCTTAACCTTTAAATGCCGGATTTTTCAAAAATCATTGTAATAATGTTTTTCGGCTTTCTTTTTTTAAATAAATCATGGGAAAAATACCTTTAAAAATCCTGTTTTGTTTAAAGTATGGTTTACGGCTAAAAAACAGTTTGTTACAAATTGGCAATACTGGTCTTTAATTGAAAAAATAATTTTCCTTGATAAAATTCTATAATATTAAACACACAAGAATTTTAGCTACTATAATAAGAAATAAATTTTACTTGCTCACTGCAGAACAAAATAGGGTATTTCGCAAGCTTCCAAACAAAACAAAAAGAACAAGTAGCAACAATTGAAAAATTAAATCTATCTTTATTCTTAAACAGCACAAGTGTTTCCATCTACATGTTGAAAATCGATTTAATAATATTTTCAGAATGCATTTTATTGGCAACATTAGGCATTATAGCTTCAATATTATTCTAATAGTATTTTAGAGCCTCTAATAGTATTTTAGGTCTGGGTTTCATTCCAAGAACGTATTTTTTTTTTTTTTAAGTTTTTTAGAGAATGTTCCTTATTTCAATTTTCACTCCCATAAATTTGACAAACGCAGGGTCTATTTTCTAACAAAAAGAAAAAAAAAAATGTACCGGAGGTCTAATTTTTCTGCAGTAATAAAAACTTTAACACCCCCACTGGCATATTTATATTTCATTCCATACATTATTCACGAAATTGAAAGCAACTTCTTCTGCAGCAATTTTTTTAAAATATATTTTGACTATATGATATTCATTTATATATAATAAAATCTAATAAATGAACAGAACAAAACGATTAAAATCAGGAGTGAGGAATTTTCCGAAAGTCCTATTCGTCAAGGATTTCTTTGTAATGTTCTTGTGTTTTTAATGAAATAAGTTTGAAATGAATCAAAAGCGATTCATTTCAAACTTATTTCATTAAAAATATTCTGTGGTACTCACTGGATGGCGCCACGGTATTTTTGCAATCATATCTTTGGTCAAAATTCGACAAATTGTCTCTCACGCAGGAAGCCTTAAATTTTATCCCGAGGACGACTGCAGGAGCAGGTCGAAATGTAGATTTTATGTTTTAATCATTAATTTTAATTGTACGGTTCATCTGATTTATGTGTACCACTGAGCAAGTTTGTATGTTTTTAACGAATACATTCTTATTTGCAATATTTAAATATTCACTAGAAACAAAGAAGTACAGGAGCTGGACTCCGATGTGCTCTTTCGCAAATCAAGCCAGGGTTGGATCGTATTTATCGTCTGATAGTTTTTACCGGTTTTAACCGTCTTTGGAAAAACATGTTTTTACCAGGGTTTTTACCACCTTTGAAAAACTTATTAGTTTGACTGTTTTTGCCACTTTTATGAAAATTTATCTATTAATTTTTCATTTTTCCAGGGATGAAAGTTTTCCTGGTATTTAATACCACTATAAAAATATTCACCTAATTTAGTTTCTGATTAGGTTAGTTAAAGAATGCTATACGAGAATAATGGTTTTTAAGAATATAAAAAGGCCCGGTAAACTTTCATCCACATTTTCCTCCTACAAGAATTCAAAATTTTAAATACATTATTGTATATTTATCATATAACTATTATTATGACAATTCGCATTGCAATATTTATTATATTTATCTTAAAGCTGTTCTTAACTGCGCTGCTCAACAAGCGCAATACGTTTTGACACATTAACAAATTCATTTTTTAGCGGAAAGTTATAAAATTAGAAAGCCTGGCCATGGAAGCGATTTGGAATCGAACTGTTTTTTCCATTTTTGGATCAATAAATTACCTATTGAGTTATAAGCCATTTTAGTCACGTGACAAAGACGATTTTCGCCCTTCACGGACTCTTTGGCTTTCTTCGGGAACTTCGGTTCAAAACGTCATATTTGGCACTATTTTCTGAAAGATCTATTGCGTTTGCAAAAAAAACCCGGAAAAAATAGCTCTATTACATAGTTTCTGAACAACAACACCTGCTAGTTTCATGCATTTCCGAACAAAAATAAATGAAAACTTATGTCAGAAAGTTGCCCTTTTGGATTTGAGAACGCCCTTAATGGTGACTAGTTTACTAATTTTTACTTAAAGAAAAATTATAAGTACACTTTTATCATACTTGATAAACCTTAATCATATTAATAAAAACCAAACACTTACAAATATTAATTAGCACATAATGTAGTTTGTGCAAATGTTACTACTGTTTACCAATCGTCCTTGAAGCTGGAGTACTCAACCTGCACCAGCAAATTCAATTTGAAGAGAGAGTTTATTGTATCCTTAGGTTTTTACCGGTAAAAAAGCCAACCCTGAATCAAGACTGGTCCTCACGATCCTTTTCTTTGTCCTGATTCCGATAGGATTTCACTTGTTCTCCATCAAAAATCTTGTTTTTCTGCCTCGATCTTACGCCACTTGTAGCTGTAAAGGACGGATTCTTAACCTGAATCCAGTATAACTTACGAGCTCTGTAAAACAAGAAATATAATGTTGAAAAAAATTTATGCATTTAAAAAACTTATATAGAAACATTAGATTCTTCATATTCAAAGCTGGAGTAGCACAGTTGAAGTTTATTCCAACAGAGCGAAAAATGTCCAGACCAGGGATCGAACCTGGATACTTGGCGTGCCGTGCCAATGCCTTACCTGTTAGGCTATCCGGACCGATACCTGGCTGACATAATTCACTCTTATTAGTTGGACTTGGCTGCGAACTGCAGCGCTATTTCATTCATCCGAGCTATAACTATAGCATTCACATGATGAAACCACTTCAACACGGAAACTCCTGTATACCATGTAATTAGGTATATTCGTTCCCTTCATTAGAAACATTAGTTTGCTGTGTTCAACGAACCACAAAAACATGGTTGAAAAATAATTTTATAGCAAATTTTAGGCCTTTTTTTTTCCCAAAGTCAATTATCCGGATCCGGTCCATGACGTAAAATATTTTTTTCCTTTGTCTTCCGACCACCCTAATGTATACATTTATGAACTTAACACAAAATGTATATATGAATAAACATATATCGTTGGAAATGTCACATTCACCTTGAACCATAGTGAAATAAAATTAATGAAAAACTTGTTAAAAGGTGCATTTAATATAAAAGATGTCACAATGTAAAATATGTTATTACATATTATACTTTTGAAAGCTTAAAAACGTTCACAATATTCGCGCCGAGCGCTTTCGATCAAACCTTCATCGTCATCAGGGCAGCTTTGCGTATATACACTCCTCAATCGCACGTTCGTTCTCGGCTGGACAACCAGGCTAGTCCGTTCTACAGTGTAGGGGGAAATGAAACAGAGTAAAAGAGTTCAGTTTACAGTGTTGGGGGGAGAGGGTCAATAAACTGAACATATACATCCAGGCCCAACAATACAGCTTCTATTTTTAAAACTTTAACCATTCGGAATGTTATATGACATATTATCATTAATGGCCTTATTGTTTTTTATTAAAATTTCTATGGATTCTTTTATTAACAACATATGAAAATAGGATGAAGGAATAATTATTCTTGCTTCATTAAAACTGATATTTAAATTTTGCTGTAAGTTAAGTCTTGCTAACGCTGTGGTTGTTCTGCTAAACTTAATTATCGGAATGGCCGGACGGAAATTCAAGGACAGACTGAAAGAACACGTAAGTGACATTAAGTTTAACAGAACAACCACAGCGTTAGCAAGACTTAACTTACAGCAAAATGTAAATATCCGTTTTAATGAAGCAAGAATAATTATTCCTTCATCCCATTGTCATATGTCGTTAATAAAAGAATCCATAGAAATTTTAGTAAAAAATAATAAGGCTATTAATGATAATGTCATATAACATTCCGAATATATGGTTAAAGCTTTATAGAAGATGTATTGTTGGGCCTGGATGGATATGTTCAGTTTATTGTCCCCCTTCTACTGTAAATTGGACTCTTTTACAGTCTGCTCACCCCCTCCACTGTAGAATGGACTATCCTGATTGTCCAGCCGAGGACGAAAGTACGATTGAGAAGTGCCTGTACGCAAAGCTGCCCTGATGACGATCACGGTTTGATCGAAAGCGCTCGGCGCGAATATTGTGAATATTTTTTAAGTTTAAAAAAAATATAATATCAGACATGTTATTTTTCCGCGGAATTCCGCGTTTTCGGCACTGAATTTTATTATCCCTGGGATCTATGCATTAAAATTTATTGACATTTTTATGGGGTGTGGGGTAATGGTAGTGGATAAAATACAACAAAAACGCGAGTACGGACCGCGCCAAATTGAGCAAATTTCTTCAAAGGATTGCGAGAAAAACGCAAATATCTTCAAAGGATCGCGTGAAAAACGCACATTTCTTCAAAGAATCGCGTGAGAAACGCAAATTTCTTCAAAGCATCGCAGAAAAAACACAAAAATCGTCAAAGTGTTGCGGAAAAAACACAATTTACGTCAAAGTATCGCGGTGGGAAAAAATGAGATTTTCATCAAAGGATCGCGGAAAAAATGCGATTTTCGTCGAAGAATCGTGTAAAAATGCAAAACTCGTGGAAAAAACGCGAATTACGTCAAAGGATAGCGGAAAGAACGTGATTGTTGTCAAAGGATCGAGTAAAATATGCGAATTTAGTCAAGGAATCGTGTAAAATATACAAATTTCGTCGAAAAATTATGGAAAAACGAGAATTACGTAAAAGAATCGCGAAAAAAACGTGAATTTTGTCAAAGGATCATGGGGAAAAAACGTGAATTTTATCGAAGGATCATGGGGAAAAAAACGTGAATTTCGTCGAATGATCGTGGAAAATGCGCGAATTTCGTCGAATGATCGTGGAAAATGCGCGAATTTTGTCGAAAGATCGTGGAAAATACGCGAATTTCCTCGAAAGATCGTGGGATAAAACGCGAATTTCGTCAAAGGATCGCTAAAAAACGCGATTTTGTTAAAGGATCGCGGAGTAAACACGAATTTTATTAAAAGGACCGCTGAAAGTGCGCGATTTTCGTCAAAGGATCGCAGAAAAAATGGAAATTTCTTCAAAACGTTGCGGAAGAATGCGAATTTCATCAAAAGTTCGTGAGGCCGTAAAAGCTCAGCTTTTTTGCTGAACCTGTACCATGTCTGTAATATGTAATAGCACCTTTTAAGCAAGTTTTCTTTAATTTTATTTATGAACTTTTAAAATTTGTCATGTTGATTAATAACTAATATAATTGCTCCAAGAATTATTTTTTGAGAACAACTCTTTCCTTTGTAATTCATTCTTAAGGTGGGGACGTATTTAACATTTATTGTTGATGTTTTTTTTTTTTTTTTTTTTTTTTTTTTTTTTTTTTTTTCGTCTAGCAGGTAACTTGGCAGCGGGAAACAGCTCAGTCAAATGACGTGAAAATGAACGCGACAACCTCAAATCTAGTCATTAGACTTTATTAGCTCGTAATATCCCAATCTCGAGGAAAAAAAGACAATGTAATAGATAAATAAATAGCAAAATGAATTGCTGTTAGCAAAAAAAAAAAAAAAAAAGAAGAAGAAGTATTCGTACATTTAAACTTTTGAATATCATTAGTTTAAATTAGCAATCTACTTTTTATTTATTCGTAAAATTCTGTCATTTAATAAGACTAATATGAGTGGTACGAATCCCGAAAATATATATTGGCAAGAAATCCTGCCTTCGATAGAAATGGGTTTATGTATATACACTTCTCAACATCGAAATCGCAACACCAAGAACGAAAAGTCGTAAAACCTTAAAATTCACAGGATCGATGGATGTGTTAATGATATGCAAATGATCACGTCTGCAAGGGCCTAGTTCTAATCAGCGTAATGTAAGAGGGGTTCAAAAGGTATAAAAGCCTGATGGATGACAATTGTTTTCTACAACATAAGACTTTAATAATCGGATGAAGTCTTGTGGTTTGATTGTGCGATGCCTCGTGTTCGTCGACGTGCCAGTTATCATGACCTATCGCAAACGGAGAGGGCCATAATCCTTCAATGCTACGCGTTTAGAGTAAGATGTTAGCACTGTTCATCGTTGTGTATTTCAACATTTACGGGAACAACGAGGAAATCGGATGACGAGGAGAGGTGGCCAGAACGGATCGTCGCTTAGGAGACTGTGGCAGAGTGAACTTAGACATCACATACCAAGCACAGGAGATCAGCAGTGTCTACTCAAACTATCAGAAGGCGCTTTCACAATATCGGACAACGAGCCAGACGACCAGTCACAAGCGTTCCATTGGCCCCAAGCCACCACCACTCTCAGAGGTTATCATGGTGTACTTTTAGGGGGGGGGGGGCTTGAATGGAGGAATATCCTTTTCAGAGACGAGTCTCGCTTCTGCCTAGGACGCAGTGATGTTCGGAGAATGATCTGGAGACCACGTGGCCAATATTATCAGCAATCATCCGCTAGAGAACGCCATACCAGCCCTACTCCTGGAATAATGGTATGGGGCGGTATTATGTATGGTGGACGAACCCCTCTAGTTTTCATTCCTGGTACATTGACACCTCAACGTTATATTGATTTGGTCGTGAGGCCAGTGGTACGGTCATTCCTACAAGGTGTCCCAGGAGCTGTATTTCAACACAGCGTTGCTAGGCCGCATCTTCTACTGTGAACAGCCTGCGTGGACTTGATGTGCTAGCGTCGACTGTCGCATCTCCTGACCTGTATCCGATCGAGCACATCTGGAGAATCATTGGTCGGCAATTAGACAGGGAGGTACCAGCTGCCAATTTTGAAGTTTTACGTACCTAAGTGCTTGCAGCGTGGCAAAACATTCGCCAGACAACGATTAATAACCTCATCGATAGCATGCAAGGCGTGTAAACTGCGTGTATTTCAGAACGTGGAGGTCATATTCCATACTGAATAAATCTAGTAGATTTGAATGTTTTCTCTTAATTTTTTTGATAATTTGCATACCATTAACATGCGTAACGATCCTATGAAGTTTAATGTTTTACAACTTTTCCTTTTTGGTGTTACGATTTCAATGTTGAGCAGTGTGTATAAAACATTAAAGCGACTGCATTGTAATAACACAATTTCTAATTGACAATTATTTTCGTTTTCTCCATGTCTAAAGTGTCGATCTACCAAAAAGGAATATCCTGATTGTTCCGCCGTACAAACCCTTATAGGAGAATCAACCACAGGATTCCGGATTGTTGATTTGATTTGACTTCACAGACGAGGAAACCATGTCTTTAGAGCACAGTCTCTCTCGGTCCCTTTTATTAAGGTCTTAGAAAGAAAAAAAAAATAAATAAAAAATTCAGCTGGAGCTGAATTCGCCCGAAAATGCGACAATGGGCGGGGGAATGGGGGGCAATAAAACTGGGCCAAAGGCCCGTAATATCCCAATTTCCAGTAAAAGGCAAGGACTACTTTAAGTGAGTGGGATTTAGGTCTGTTTAAGGCTTTTACAGGAATCGGCCCTCAATGCCGGAAAACAGATTTCTGTCGCGACACCGAACAATAATGTGAATCAGTTGGTTGTAAAGAGCTTTTGAGTTTTAGTTAAACTCATTTAGCTAGTTTATAAAGTTCATGTAGTATTCAGTCTTTACTACATGGCCACTACTTAACCAGAGTCTGCGAGTCCTGGAAAGAGTAGGGCATGTGGATGGCTACATTAGATGGCCGGAGCAAGTAGGTGCGCCGGCGAAACTCTCGGGCGACAAGGTCGCGTTTCTCTGCCAGAGTAAAACCTCGCGCAAAAGCGGGCCGAGATAAGAGGAACTGTCAAACGCCAGATGGGTTTCTTAGGTTCAATTCGAGAGGTAGGTCATATATCCCTTTAAGACCTGACCTACGCAATTGTGTAGGTGGTCTCAAAGAAAAAGGAAAAACATTTTCCTCTTTTTGTGCGATTTAAAGCCGAGCCTTCATCCACAGAATTGCGTGGATCCTCCCTTGGCATAACTTTATATCAGGTATTTTTTTCAATCAAATATGATCCTATTAGGAGAAACCACCAAAAATTTCCCGGTCTTAAAGGGATCTTTCCTCCTAAGAAATGAGCGATAGAGAATATTTATGAGCCAATTTTTAGTAGGGTTTTGAACATACCTGAGATGTCATTGTGCTGTGAAAATATAGGGTACGAAGAAAGTATTGATAGTAAAAGCAATCTCTACTACAACGCCATAGATACCATTATTTCAATAATTTTTATTGGGTAAGTTTAACAAGTAAGTAACAATTGATATTCTATCATTCTTTTTCGATTCGGTCTCCTTTTGTCTGGAAGGCATTCACGGCGCGCCGCAAGTAGTCCGCATCGAGACCGTTCCATTCACGTGTCAAAGCAGCTTTTAAAGAAGCGATATTCTTGTGAGGTTTAGCACAGGTTCCCAGTGGCGTACCCAGGATTTTATTTCGGGGGGGGGGGGGGGCTGACTTAAATTTCCATAATGTACTATATCTTACGAAACACGTTGAATTGTGTTGTAAAGAGAAATCATTTTTGACAATAAGGCCGTAGCCAGAGGGGGGGGGGGGGGGGGTAGGGATGATTCTGTTCCGAATTTTCCGTAAATTTTAGGTATGAGGTTCCATTGAAAAAAAAAAAAATCGGTCATCAGTCCCAAAATTTGCACTTAAAAAATGTATCGCGACTTTTGACAAATGGTCGGCGAAAAACATCAATTTCATCAATCCTTCGAAGAAAAAAAATCTCAAATTTCCTTAAAGGATCGCGGAAAAAAACGGAATTATGTCAAAAGGCCGTGAAAAAACGCAAATTTTGTCATAGGATCGCGAAAAAAAGTCAAACGAGGAGGAAACGCGAATTTATTCTATTGACCGCTGAAAAAACACAAATTTCGCCAAAGGGCAGCAGAAAGAAAGCTAACTTCGACAAATGATCGCGAAAAAAAACACGTGCTCCGTCAAAGGGCTGCGGAAAAAATGTAATTTCGTCGAATGACCGCAGAAAGACCGTGAATTTCGTCAAAAGACCGCAGAAAAAAAATCGTCAAAGGACCACATAAAAAACGCAAATTTCATGAAACAGACGCAGAAAAAGCGCAAATTTTGACAAAGAATCGCGAAAAAAGCGCGAATTTCGTCAAAAAGCCGCTGAAAAATGCAAATTTCGGCAAAGGATCGCGGAAAGAAACGTGAAATTCGTCAAATGGCCGCGGATAAGACACGAATTTCGTCAAAAAGCAGTGAGAAAATGCAAATTTCAACAAAATATCGCGACGGAAACGCGAATTTCGTCCAAAGGCTGCGGTTAGAAACGCGAATTTGAATCACGACAAAGAGAAGTATCTCGCCAAAGGGTCGCGAAAAAAAGCAAATTTCGTCAAACCATCGCAAAAAAAAAAAACGTCAAAGGGTAGCGGAAAATGCGAATTTTGTTAAACAAACTCGGAAAAAGCTGGAATTTCGACATAAGATCGCGAAAAAACGCGAATTTCGTCAAAAAGTCGCGAAAACGCAAATTTTGACAAAGAATCGCGGGAAAAAAGCAAATTTCGACAAGGGATTGCGGAAAAGCGCAAATTTCGACAAAGCATTGAGGAAAAAACGCGAAATTTCGTCCAAGGGCCACGGGAAAAAACGCGAATTTCAAGATAGGATCGCGAAAAAAGGCACGTATTCCACCAAAGGGCCGCGGAGAAAAAGCGAATCTCGTCAACGCATCGCAAAAAACGCAAATTTCGTCAAAGAGTTGCGGAAAAACACGAATTTCGTCAAACGGCCGCAGTTAGGATCGCGAAAAAAACACGTATCTCGCCAAAGGGTCACGGAGAAAAAGCAAATTTCGACATAGGATCGCAAAAAAAAAACGGGAATTTCGTCAAAAAGACGCGGAAAAACGAGAATTTCGACAAATGATCGCGGGAATAAAGCAAATTT
Source organism: Maratus speciosus (assembly GCA_963932465.1). Taxonomy (NCBI): domain Eukaryota; kingdom Metazoa; phylum Arthropoda; class Arachnida; order Araneae; family Salticidae; genus Maratus; species Maratus speciosus. The sequence continues at coordinate 658,683,955 of OZ010787.1, read as the reverse complement.
CGAGAAAGGATCGCGGAAGAAACGGAAATTTCGACAAAGGCTCGTGAAAAAAACGCAAATTTCGACAAAGGATCGCGGAAAAACGCGAATCTTGTCAAAGTGCCGCGGGAAAAAATGCAAATTTCGTCAAAAGGAAGCGAAAAAAACGCGTATTTCGTCAAAAAGCAGCGGAAAAACGTAAATTTCGACAAAGAATCGAGGAAAAGAACTCGAAATTTCGTTAAAGGGCCCTGAAAAAACGCGAATTTCGTCAAAAAGCATCGGAAAAAGCCCAGACTTCGACAAAGTGTCACGAAAAAGACGCGTATTTCGTCAAAGGGTCTCGGAAAAACGCGGATTTCGTGAAAGAATCGCAAAGAACCGCAAATTTCGTCAAAGGGCAGCGGAAAAACGCGCATTTCGTTCAAGACCCACGGGAAAAAAGCGTGAATTTCGTCAAAGCATCGCAAAAAACGCGAATTTCGATAAAGGGCCGCGAAAAAACGCGCATTTCGTCAAAAAGACGCGTGAAAAGAGGGAAATTCGACAAAGGATCGAGAAAAAACGCGAATTTCACCAAAAGCCGCGGGAAAATGGAAATTTTGACAAAGGATCGCGGAAAAAAACGCAAATTTCGACAAAGGATCGCGAAAAAACGCAAATTTCGCCAAAGAGCCGCAAAAAAATGAAGCGAATTTTGTCAAACGATCACGGGAAGATGCAAATTTCGTCAAAGGGTCTTCATAAAAACCTGAATTTCATTAAAGGGTCGTGAAAAAAACACGGCGTTCTCTTTAGAAAACGGCACATATACAAAAACTATGTTTATTAATACAGGTATAGTTTTTAAGCGGAAATAATATACTGAACTAACGTTTTAAAAGTCTGGTTAACCCGAACCCAATTTGCAGGAATGTACACTCAGCCTGAAATTGACCAGAAATGAAAACCCAAGTTAATGAAAACCAAGAAACAGAGTTAACCCAAACTGCAACAAAAATAATTAGTGCCGGGAAGGGATCTCCCGTTACCCCCAATGCTCTAACCTTTCAGAAAATTTGCTGTGAATGTCAGAATTCTTTTTAAACTCAGAATCACCTACGGCTACGGGCTACGGGTCCGATCCTGAGGCCTCCCTACTCCAAAATAAGTTTAAAAGTGTTAATGGGTTTTATTTTATATACTTTCATTTAAAAGAAAGTCATTGTAACTTAAAATCTGTAAAATTGTTCTCCCCACCACTGAAAATAAAGTCTCCTTCACCTTCTTTGGGTATGCTGTGGTGTCTATGTAGACTAATATGGGACTAACGAGAATGATTAATCCGCGGTAAAACAGAACACTAAATTACAAATTTATCTCAAACAGAAAGAAAAGAAATCAGCACCTTTTTCATTTCATTTTTGACTATTTCAAAAGGGGGACCTGTAACCCCATCAGTCCCCGTCCCCTCGTTGGATAAACTGTAGTGTAACTTTTCGCTGATATGGGACTAACTAGAATGGGTAGTTCTTTATATTGCAGATAACAAAGTTACAAATTTATCTCAAACAAAATGAAAATAATTAGCATTTTTTTTCATTTCATTTTCAACTATTTTGAGAGGGGGCTGCAACCCCATTCCACTTCTTTGGGTATAATGTAGTGTCACTGTGCACTAATATGGAACTAAAGAGAAGAGAGCGGCTAGTCTGTTGAATGATAGGAGGGAAAATATACATTTATCTCAAGAAAAAGAAAAAAAATAAGCATTTTTTTTTCATTTCATTTTCGACTATTTTGGGAGGGGCTGCAACCCTATTAGCCCCCTTCCATTTTTTTTAGTATAATGTAGTGTCATTGTGTACTAATATGGAACTAAAGAGAAGGGAGTGGCAAGTTTGTTGAATGATAGGAGAAAAAAGGCAAATTTATCTCAAACAAGAGTAAGAAAAAAAAATGCACGATTTTTTCATTTCATTTTCGACTATTTGCGAGATGAAAGGGCTGTCATTCATCAGTCCCCTTCCCCATCTTATAGTATGTGTGGACTAATATGAGGTTAACGAGAATGGCTATTTCGCTGTATGACAGAAGAAAAAAATTACAGATTTCTCTAAAAAAAAGTAAGGAAAAAACACTTTTTTCAGTTAATTTTCGAATATTTCAGGAGGAGGAGGGGGGGGGGGGGGCTGTAGCCCCATCATTCCGCTTTCTCTTCTTTGGTGTCAATGTGGACTAATATGGGACTAATGAGAATGGCTAGTCCGCTGTATGACAGAAAAAAATTAAAAATTTTTCCAAAAAAGAAGGGGAAAAATGAGCAATTTTTTCATATCATTTTCGAAAATTTCGGGGGGGGGGGCTGTAGCCCCATCAGGCCCCCCCCCCTTGAGTACGGCCATGCAGGTTCCAACACTTCCCATACTGAGTAATCAAGTGCTTTTAAATCAGCCTTTGGTGCTGTGTATATTGAGCAAATGATTAGGAATCCTTCTTTGGCTATGATGGTCACGAAGGCACAGTATAAAGATGTGTGTAAATAAGCTTTTTATTTTGTATGTCTGCTTGTTCCGAGTACATTTCGGATGGAAAAATGGTCCACGATGTTGGGAAATCTGTTAGCTCTTCGCTTTTGTTACAGTGCGATGTCTATGTTGTTTTATATCATGTGATTTTTGGCTGTTGCATTGTCTGTTTTGCAGTGGTTGAGATTTATTTGTATGATCTTAATGTGACCAAATGGTGGAAATGATCTCGATTCAATCATTTTCTAGTGTTTTAACGTCCTGTGCAGCAAGATGTGTTGGTAGCTAATTTGGCAAGAATAATGGAAGTAAATTTGAATTATAAGAGAAGTATTTTTTTTTTTTTTAGTTAGCAAGAGATTGTAGTTTTAGCTATTTGCCTGTGAGAATATATACATACTAGATGCATAGCTGCCAACTTGTACGGATTTTCCATACCACTAAAATTTAATAGAAAATTTTAGCTAATTGAATCACCGAAATTCAAGCAATTTTAACGTTTAAATAAGTCAAAAATTTCTATTAAATTTTAGTCGTAAGAAAAATCCGTACAAGTTGGCAGCTATGTAGATGGTACCCGTCAAGATTTGACGGTAAATAACTTGAATGTTTCATTAGAAAAATTCTTGAATTTTTAATGAATTGCTTTTAAATTAATTATTGAAATTGTGACAAATTCCTATATTGCATAAGTGATTCCTATTTCTTTAAAGCGATAAGAGGGTACAGTCAGCCAAACCTATTCAATGAAGTCACAGAATTTTAACTTTATAATTTACAACCAATTATGTTTCTTTTTACCAGAAATTTAACTAAAAATAGTGGGTAGAGCATTTATTTTTATTTATTATGATTTTTTAACTACATGACCATTAAAAGCTGCCATGAATTTTATTTTTATCAGTCTCATTCTCTAAAAGCCCAAATTTGAAACTTGGTGCAGCATATAATTTTTATTACTTGAATTTTATTTTACATTTTTTAAATATTAAACATTGAATATCAAGGTAATTTTTTTAATAGTTCTTATATGAATATCTTTCTTTCTTTCCGTTTTCATTTTTTAAGGAAAAGGAAGGCAAACTTTTCTTTCTGACACACACACACATATATTCTTGATAATGGTCAGAAGATATAACAAAAATTGTAGATAAAAATATTTTAGCTTAAATATTTTAAATATAAAATTATTATTATTTTAAATATTGTTCAGCGTTACATTTTATTTAATTATAAAGCATTCAAATAATAATAATAAAATAAAAATCATATAACTTTTCGTCCTAATAAAATATGCCATTATTGAAATAACTTATCGTGAAAAATATTACAGAAATCATTTTGCCGGGCGTTGGGTTCGAACCTGCTATCCACTACAAAATATCGGCGCTTTAAACTGCTGCTTTAGACCGCTCAGCCACCGAGAACTCCTTCTCAATCCCTCTAAATTGAACAGGGTTGGTGCATGTGCAGATGTCCCGAAATGGGTCTACTTAAAATTTCATCTTTGCGTTTTAATATATATGATAATTTTATAGTTTTTGAAGGTTTTAAAAAACTGAAGAAGGATAGATGTTATAAAACGTAGATTAAATAAGGCAGTTGTTCGACTTATAATACGGCATCGGAATGCTTAAGCCTAACATGGCCGAAATAAAATGGCTGATTTTAACGAAAGATTATCAAGATCCGGATGAGTTCACTCCGGAAGCGTTATACACTTTGCGCCGTTATACATATAATTCTATTGAAATTGTTAGTTCATTAAATAAAATTTTATATTAGATTATTTAGATATAAAATTTAGGTCTAGTATTTATAGTTATAAACTTAAATACCTTAGAGAACCCGTCTGTCAGAGTGATAGAGATGTTCACTGTTATAAGAGGGCCGCTGGTGATGAGGAGCAACTGGATAGTAAAAGTCAGTTGGGTGGTGCTGTAATCTGTTCAAACCCTGGTTGAAGAAGTTATGGGCTTCGTGGTAAGTTCCGTATGTTTGCTGCATGTTATTGTATTCGTCGATTAGCGAGGATGCAGAAGAAGTGAAGGTTCGTAGTCGTCCTAAGTCCTAAGGATGTTCACGCGAAGAAATCATCCAACCGGTTTCTCTCATGGAACTCCTCTCTGTAGGTATTACGGTAGACTAGGCAACCTTGGGTAGTAGGTCACGGTCTTTGTTATGTTGGGGGCAGTTCATGCAACTAAGTTGTCTCGCAGTTTTGGGTGTCATGGTTGATTCACACAGATATAGCTTTTTGAGGAGTCCAAGTTCCTGGCAGCTGCGTCAAGGTAAATGGTTTAAGTGGGCAGAGGTTCTGGACTAGGGTTAGGCAACTATCTAAGATTACCACCTTTGCGAGGGCCTGGCGTAGAAAGATAATTCAATCGCAAGCACCTTGGCTCTGATGGCGTGTTCCTTAGCATGGCGATTTGATATTTAAAAGTGACGTAGATGGAGATGGACACCTAGAACAGTCATTTTATTGAGCGTGATGGATTTATTTCCGAAGATTACATCTTTGTTTATAGCCTGATGGCGTTAGAGTGCTTCCTTCTCCTCTTCTGTTAGAACTTCTTATTTTAGATGGTATCTTTTTTTAGATGGATTTGTTCAACTATTGCCAGACATATGATTTTTTGTCTGGCAGTAAGGCGTTCAATTTCTCTACCAGACGTTTTCTTGCGGTCGATAACTATGAGTATGCGCCAGTGTTTTCGTTTTTTTTTTTTTTTTTAATTTATTATTGTGGCTCAGGTGGTTGTCATTCTGGCTGTTGCGTGCACTGGTGATGCCGAGATGCTTGAGTTGATAATGGCGGTGGTGTGGTCGCATGAGGTGGACTGGGTGATCTTCTGTGCTATTCTTGGTTATTAGTGCTAGATAAAGACATTCATTTCGTAGCTTTTCGTCTGTTTGCTGACCTTGTTGTAAGTGTTCGGTCAAAGCTTTGCTGCTTACTGCTGTGCCAATGTTATCTGGACTAGGAATATTTGCCATACAGGTCTGCACCTGCTAGTTATAGATTTCGGCTTTTTCCTGCGCGAGGGCGTAAGTGATCTGCGTGGCCTCCAATTCTTGATTGTCTTTGGCATCTTGTGGCTGGATTTTGGCAAGTAATTTCCGTACATCTTTTAGATGTTCTTGTGCATTTCAGATGAGTCGACTTTCAGTGTCGTTTTTATTTAAAAATAACTCGCATCGCGATGCCATGTCAGTTATTGCTTCATCGGATTTTAATTTTGCGCTGGTCGGCACTTGTTTCGGGGTTTCTATTTTAATGTGCAGTAAACTGACTAATTATAAATAAAAAACTGATATAATGAAAATATAACTCTAAAACTACTTAGCGAAATACGCTGTCATTTCAGATTTGGACCGATTTCTAGAAGCTTCAAATATACAATTTCAAAATTATAGCTATTTCTGCCAAGTAGTTTTTGAGTTATACTTAAAAAAACTACCCACATTGGAGTGTGTTTTGCAACCATTAAAAAATATTTAACATTATGCGTTCTGAATTTTCAAACTCCATCAACGGCTGAGAAGTTCTGCCTGAGAAACGAGATATACTGGGTTGAAACCCAACTACGCACGCCAGCCTAATCGTTCAGAGTTTCCCGTGGTTTTCTTCGAATCTTGGGTAACCTTGTGTACTATTAGGTTCCCCTAGAATGACCCCCACCCCCCACGGAAGGCCCTTCCCCTAGGCTATATCCCTCGCGTAGATAATCGGCCGTAATAAACAACACAAACTCCATGCTTTCAACTTGTAAACTTCCTAAACTACTTGACCGAATGACTTCCGTTTGATATCCCAGAGGTCTGTCCAGACTTTTCCTACAGCGTCCTGTTTTTGTGAAATAGTGAATATTTTCTTATATTTGTAAAAATTCTAGTCATAATTTTGTGAATTTGAAATTATCTATATATTCGAGTTCTACCCTTTAAATGTAAAAAAGCTAAGTAATATGTTCTTTGATGAGTTCAGCTGTTTTGTTACAGGTCAGATTTTATTTTTAAATGATTAAATTTGTGAAAAGTTCAATTTGAAGGTGGAAAAATTATTTGAAAGATCTATTTAAGAGACATATGATTTTGTGAAGGGTCCTGTTTTGGGATAAAATAAATTGTGAAGGGTCTTCTTTTAGGATAAAATAAATTGTGAAGGGCCCTGTTTTAGGATAAATTCTATTGTGAAGGGTCCTGTTTTAGGATAAAATAAATTGTGAAGGGTCCTGTTTTAAGATAAAAATTTTTGTGAAGGGTCCTTTAAAGGACCTAATGTTTTCTTAAGCATATCCCTGTATCCTAATATAAAAAATACCGACGTATCCAAATATAATGTCAAAATTAGGTCTTAGTATTGAATTTTTTTAAGTTTGATATGATATAAATGATGTCATTGTTTAACAGACGCTATTACTAATCAATTGTTACCAGTCACATTTTTATAAGACGATTTTCACCCAGTGATGAATTTAGGGAGTGGCCCTGAAGGACATTCCCCCCTCGGAGCATCGAAATATTCTCCCGGAAGATTTGGAGTTTTATACTATTTAATGGTCTAGAAGTGCAAGTTACCCCCACCCCCCTCCCTACCGTGGCTGCAGAAATTACCCCCGGAGAAAAATGTCTGAATTCAACACTTTTTGCGGTTGAGTTTGTATGGGGTTATCCCTTTTTTATGATTGTACAATATAGTAAAATATAACAAAAACGGTACATCCCTTTTTTGGTGAACATTTGGGTGAGAAAGAGGAGCGTGTTTGTATTATTGTTTCATATCATCAATTAACTCACTGTTTTTGAATACCATCGATATTATAATATAGTATTAACCCTTAAATTCCTGATTTTTCAAAAATCATTGTAATAATGTTTTTCGGCTTTCATTTTTTAAATATATCATGGGAAAAAATCATATTTTGTTTTAAGTATGGTTTACGGCTAAAAAACAGTTTCTTACTAATCGGCAATACTGGTCTTTAATTGAAAAAATAATTTTCCTTGATAAAATTCTATAATATTAAACACGTAAGAATTTTAGGAACTATAATAAGAAATAAATTTTACTTGCTCACTGCAGAACAAAATAGGGTATTTCGCAAGCTTCCAAACAAAACAAAAAGAACAAGTAGCAATAATTAAAAAAAAAAAAAAATCTATCTTTATTCTTAAACAGCACAAGTGTTGCCATCTACATGTTGAAAATTGATTTAATAATATTTTCAGAATGCATTTTATTGGCAACATTAGGCATTATAGCTTCAATATTATTCTAATAGTATTTTAGAGCCTAAATTGGGTATGTTGCCGAAAAGCAACACCCGGCATTTAAAGGTTAAGTATGTTTATGTGTTTGTGGTCATGAAAAGAAAAGAAAAATAAATGGATTCAGCAATCTCTTGCTGAACAGGGCTTGAATTGCGTTAACGCTGTGATCGCTTTACCCCATGTATGTACGCTTTGCGTGGGGAAAAGAAATAAAAGTCAATTTCATCGATTTGGCTATGACACTCGCACGAGTTCAAGAACCTAACCAACTTCCGTTCAGATTGTTTGTTCGACAATTGAGGCAAGAATCGAGGTTCTACTGTACTCTGTTTCGTTACTTGTTCGTCGCATCCAGTTGCATCGCACGTTTTATTTTATCTGCAGATTTTTGATTTCAGATTTTTCTACGTTGAATCACTAGCTACGTTGCTCTTAAAATAGTTTCTACTTTTTAAGAAAATGCTATGCCTTTTGCAGTTTAACTACCTATGAGTAGATCATACGCGATCATGTGTCTTTCTAATTATTATTAATTTTAAGCATTATTTTCTAACTATCCGTGTATGTATTGGTTATTGCCCGCTAATTCAAAGTGCAATGGTTTGCCATTACTGTTCAAAACTAATTATCATTTTCTATATTCTTAACATTGTGTTCTGCACCACAGTTCTTATCTGAGATTGGAAGTATCTCTAAATGCAATATATGAACTTAAAAAGTTCACTGTTTACTTAAGCCTTCATATCCTGACGGTACTTTTAAGTACCATTAAAGAAAATTCAATGTAAAATTTATTTCATTCCTCTACTAATAAAGGTAGATTGCACTTTTCATGCAAAATAATTGGCTCAATCCTATTTATTATATCACAGTGAAACAGTCGAAGCTAAATGTTTTTTAATGGGGTTGTTATCTCAACCATTTACTTACAAGGAAGGTCTCCATACGGGCATACTCAGAAAAATCTGAAAAAAAAATACAGAATGTTCTTCTCCTGTGGGTGTATATGTTTATAAAAAAAATTGCGGCGGAACCTCGATAGAACGTCCATAAAAAAATAATGAGCATTTTGTTTATTTGGCGACTTATCACCGTTTGGCGAGGAAATAAAATTTCAAAAATGCGCTTTTAAAAATACGCTTGTCGAATACTGTTTAAGGAAAAAACTTTTTATGTTGAATTTGTTTAAATAAGTTTAATTTAAATAACTTTAGTTTTGTCATTTTTAGTTTCTTTTAACTGTAGTTCTGCGATATATATATTTATAATGTACTTATAACGAAATTTAACTATCATATTTTACGATTTAAATTGATTAAAATTGTTCCAAACTCAAAAATATGCCCCATTGAGCACTGTCGATTCAACTTTGTTGCTATGGAAACAACTTCTTCGATATGGAAATTTATAACGGCAGCATTATTCATTTTGCTTTAAAAGTTATTTTTATAACCGGTAAAGCCATGTAAATTAAAAAAATTGTAGATTGGAGAATAAAACAAATAGCAAAACTTCATTCAATTTGGCAACAAGCAACACGTATAATACAAAATGTAATAATAATAAATTATTTCGTGGTTAAAGTTTAAATTCATTAAATGCCGCACATTCTCAAAAATAAATTAAAAGCAATTGTCAGATTCATTAAAATCACTTGTTTTTGGCGAGGAAAAGTGCCGCTGGCCAAATTGCGTATCGCTTTCGTCTTTTTACGCCAATTATTCAAAAGTATTTTATTTTTTTTACAGATTTTCTACATGAATTCCGCCGCTAATTTTAACTGATCCTTTATTACATGCATGAGTAGTTTCACTAGCATTTTTTTTTTCAACATATTCTGAGTATGCCCAGTATGGAGACCTCCCTTGTTAGGTGTAGCTTTTATTCTATTAAAAAAATGTTATACGAAAAATTCGCAACACTTCTCTGTGACAGATAGGATCACAATACATTTATTTAAACTGTTTTTTATAAGAATGAGATCCTGATTATAATATGTTATAATGTATGTATTGTATTGCAATGCATGGAATGTATTATAGTTAGAATCATTATAATTACACTGTAAAAAAAATCTGTAATTTTTACAGAAAATAATTGAATTTTTTACAGAAAAAAACTGTTGTGAAGAAAAACAGTTTTTTCCTGTAAAAGAAACTGAATTTCGTGATTTTTGCAGAAAAAATCTCTATTTTTTACAGAAGAAAACTGTTTTAATGAAACATTACAGTGTTTTTCTGTAAATTAAACTGTTTTCGACTGGCGCCAAAATTAACAGTTTTTTCCTGTCAATTTGACAGATTTTTTTTTACAGTGTATAATGATTATAATCTATAAGATTGTGAGATTTCCATAATAGTATTTTTTTTTTTTTTATGAATCTCATTATTCTTGTCAATATTTTGCCAAAATAGCTCTGACGACCGATTTATTAAATATCAGTTTTAATTTTTAAAAAAAATCTAAAAATTAAATTATTATTGTATATGTTGTTCTGGATATCTTAGACATTAACGTAAATAATTATTTAGGTGAAGCAATTTTTTTTATTCAAAATTCAGGATATAAAGGGTTGGGTCACATTAAAATAACGTAGATGGTTGTGTTTATGACGGCCAATTATCAGCACGGGGGATATAGGCCTTAAGAGGGGGGGAGTGCCCTCCGTGGGAGTCTTTCTAAGGCAACTTAACCCGTATTTACGCTTGGAAAACCAAGGTTCGAAGAAAACCACGAAAACTCCAAACGATTAGAACGACGGGCGCGATTGGGATCGAACCCAGCACCTCCTGTCTACCACCTTCGAGAGCAGAACCTCTCGGCCACTGGTGGGGCTAAAATAACGTAGATATAAAAGCAAAACTTTAAAACATACATTTATCATTATAAATAATATCTATTATCATGATATTTATTATGATAAATGTGTATTTTAAAGCTTTACATCTTTTAACATCTATGTTATTTTAATGTCATCTTTTAAGTAAACAGTGAACTTTTTTAAAAGTTCATATTGTATTTACGAATAACTCGGTGGAATTTTAGATTTCGCCCTATAATTTTATTGGAAGTATTTGATTTCAATATGTTTTAATTTATCTTTCCGCATAGGACTTTTCTCATTTGTTATGCCTTTTCAGTTTGATTAGCTCTTTCCGCAATTTAATATCACCCGTGAAATTTTACCGCATGCGGTTACTTATAACCGAAATAAATTTGCAGCAATTTACTCCAAAACTACTTAGACCCTGCTACCTACTCAACAAGAAAATTTTACTTAAAGTCAACCAGAAACTCGACCTAAACCATTTCACCGCTCGAAACCCTACCCGAACTCGACACACTTGAATTTTAATCAAACCCGAAATAGAAGAAATTTTTATACGATACCATATTTTAATAAAATTACGGTGAAATAGTCTTACAGTTATATCTCTAATATCAGTTTTATCTTTTACATTGAAAAATGAGCATATGTATATTCTTCACTATTGAAATATATAGTTTTTTTTTTCTGAAAAAAATGTTCTGGACCTTTTTTAAAAAATTGGGTCAAGCTTTCAACCTCTATAACTCTTTACCAAATAACTTCCCGTTTGGGAACCGAATGTAAACTAACAAAGTATCCAAATACATTTGTATTCAACTTGACCACCACCACCACCAGCAGCAGCAACAACAACAAAATAGCGTTAGCCTGAACCGCGAGTCAGGTCGGATTCGGGTAAAATCGGGTTTACCCGACCCGATGCAGGACTCTAGTACCACTTATCTACCAAAGAAATCTATACAGAGACCAAACAAAATTTGGGTAATATGTATTTGAAAATTTCTGTAAAAAAGCAAGTCTTTGTAAAACGTATTATATAAATGTAATGTATGAGGAAATCTGGGCAGTTGGACCCTTTTTTTGTTTGCCATTTTGCCTAAGATTTTCGCATTAGCCAAATATTAATTCCCTCAAATCTTGTTCAGTTATATTTATTGGTAGATTAAGTTAAATTCTTTCCACATGCGTATGTTTTAAGATGATCAGCATTTACTAGACTGCGACTTCTAAAATTTTCCTCAATTTGATTTAGAATTTTTAAGACAGTGAGGCAAATGCCTAAAGTGTCTACGGCACTCAAATTTAGATTATGTGTTATAATTTGTCTTTATTTCTTTATGTATTTTATGTGCTTTTTTGATATCGTTCCAGGTTGCTTTGTATGCAAGACAAGAATTGCAAATAAGAACCGTCTCAAATTTCTTGCTGTCATGTGCAGCTGTTCACCAGAATGCACGTATGTACCTGGAAAAGTACTTTGAAGCTTCTATAGTCTTACCTTCAGATTGGATTGAAGTTGCTGAATATTTCCAGGCAAGTTTCTTTCATGTGTGAATTCTTGCATGAAATCTGTTTTCATCTCTCAGTTTCACAAGCAAATTTCTTCTTGGCAACTATCAAACACATTTTTTTAGATTTAGCTTTTCTTTTTTTTATTTCCCTTTTCCTTTTTTTTTTGTTTATTTATTGTTGTTATTTATTTTTCATTTTTATTTATTCCTTTACTAGCTGATTCGCCCGGCGTTGTCCGGGACTTTTAAAAAATAGCACAAAATGTGAAAAATACAATAAAAAATTGCTACATAAAATCTGAATAAACATTACTGTGAAGAGAAAAAAAATACTATATTGGGCAAGAAGATTGAAACCAGATTCCTTTTACTGATGTGGAAAAATCGCAGCGAATTACTAAAAACTACTAAAATATCAAAAGTCGTCGAGGGTAAAAATTACTATATTAGGCCAAATTATTAAAACATGATTTCTTCTGCGAATGTCGAAAAATGTTTTGCAGAACGCGAAAAAATCTAAAAATCGCATGAAAAATTAGAAAATTGGTGCACGAAATCAATGTAAACACTATTGAAAAGAGGACAGAATTTTACTAAGATCAAAAAATCGCAGCGGATCTCGAAGAAACGTAAAAATCGCAAAAAGTTCAAAATCACGAAGGACAAATTTTACTATATTTATTAGGATAAAAGTTTGAAATCTAGTTTCAATTACGAATGTTAAAAAATCGCCGTGAAACTAAAAAAAAAACCGCTAAAACTCACGATAAAATGCCCCAAAAAATCCAAAATCGCACAGGAGAAAAATTACTATATTACGCTAAAAGTTTGAAACCGAAAAGTTCGTTTCCGAATGTCAAAAAATTTCCACGTAACTCGAAAAAAAAAATAAAACAAAAAACGCTGAAAATCGCATTAAAAATCGCTGGGGAGAAAATTTACTACAATAGGGTAAAAGTTTGAAACAAAATTCATATTCGGCTAAAAGTTTGAAACAGAATTCCTTTTACAAATTTCAACAAATCGCCGTCAAACCGGAAATTTTGCGTTAAAATCGCTAAAAATGCATAAATCGAGGAAGAGAAAATTTACTGTATATTAGATTAAAACTTTAAAATCAAATTCCGTTTCCGAATTAAAAAAAAAAAAAAAAATCGCCGCGGAACTCTAGAAGTCTCTAAAAATTCTAAAATCGCTAAATGTTGAAAAACACCTCGGGTAAAAATTTGTCATACTGGGATAAAACATCGTAATCAGAAATCTCTCACGAAAGACAAACAATCGACGAGAAACGCCAAAAATCTCTAAAAACCGCTTAGAGGACAAAATTTACTATATTAGGTCGAATTTTTTTTACAAATGGTAAAAAAAAAAAAAAAAAAAAATGCCACGAAACTCGTAAAATCGATAATATCTTTTTATCATAATCATTGAATGTTTCAATAAAAATCGCTAAAATTCCAAAATAGCGGAGAACAAAATTTACTATATTAGGTTAAGAGGCTACTTCAGTCAAGGAAAAAGGAACGTTCGCTAATGCTAATCCTGTGGAAGAAATTTATAAAGATATCTCGGCTGCATTTCAATATTTTTAAATGATTTTTTTGCACTGGATAGCTGAGATCGGTCTGTATGCAGGCCGTTTTTTACTTTTTCGATTTCAATTGCAGATTCTTTTTATGGGGATGCTTTTAGTTTCGAAACCGGTTCCGAAAATGAAAGTGTCCTCATTAAAATATCTGTAAACAAAATCGAAAAAGTAAAAAACCGCCTTTGTACAGATCGATCTCAGCTATCCAATGCAAAAAAAAAATCATTTAAAAATATTGAAATGCAACCGAGATAACTTTATAAATTTCTTCCATAGGATTAGCATTAGCGAACGGGTCTTTTCACTTGACTGAAGTAGCCTCTTAAATGTTTGAATTCGAATTCCTTTTACGAATGCCTTGGCCACTAGGCTTGAAAAAACGCGTAGAATCTCATTGAAAGTTGCATTATTAGTATTAAAAATCGCTAAATAATCAAAAATTGGTAAATATTTAAAAATCGCTGGAGTCAGCATTTGCTAAAAATGCTAAAAATAACATTAAAATCCCTAAATATTAAAAAATCGCTGGGGTCGAAATTTACTAAAATGGGTGAAACATTGTAATCGAATTTCTTGCATAAATGACAAAAAATCGACCCAGAACGCACAAATCTCTAAAAATTACATTGAATTTATCATTACAAATCGCTAAAATTCGAAAATAGAAATAAACAAAATTTACTGTATTAGGCAAAAAATTAAAACCGAATTCCTTTTACTAATGTCAAAAAATCGCCGTTGAACTGGGAAAAAATGCTAAAAATCGAATTAAAATTTCAAAAATAGCAGAGGACAAAATTTACTATATTAAGAAAAATATTTGAAACCAAATTCCTTTTCCTAATGTCAAAAAATCGCCGTGAAACTTCAAAAAACACTAAAAATCGCATTAAAAGTCATTAAATATTCAAAAATCGCTAGGGACAAAATTTACAATAAACGGGTTAAAAATTGTAATCGGCATTCTTTGACTAATGACAAAAAATAGGGGTAAAATGCTAAAAATCGCTAACTATAAAAAAATCGCAGAGAAGAAAACTTACTATAATTGGGTAAAACATTATAATTGGCATTATTTCGCTAATGACAAGAAATCGCATTAAAAATTGCATTAAAAATCAAAAATCGTAGCGGACAAAATTTACTACATTAGGCTAAAAGTTTGAAACATAATTCCTTTTACCAATGTCAAAAAATACTCGCAAACCGCGAAAAAACACTAAAAATCACATAAAAAATTCGCTAAAAATTAAAAAATTGCTATACGAGTTTCGAATAAACATTGTTGAAAAGAGGACAAACTTGAAATATATTGGGTTAAAAGAGTGAAAACGTATTCCTTTCAATAATGTTGTAAAATAGCCTCGAAACATAAAAAATCGCATAAAAATGAAATTAAAAAAATCTATTCAAAAAATTCAAAATCGGGCTTCGAGGTGCAAAACTACATACTGTACTGTCGTGGGAAAAAAAAGTTAACACCCCATGCTAACTCTGCAACAGTTTATTGTAGAAGAAAGTTACTGCTACCAAACGAATAGCCTACCGAGGCTAAGGAAAAAGACTGGCTACCGTGGTGCATTCCACATATCTTTTTTTACAGACCGCTGGAGTCACGTGATGCTTGAATGCACCAATGAAGGTGTGCGAAAGGAGCATCACGTCACTCTAGCGATCTGTAAAAAAAGTCCTTCCAGCCAGTGCCGGGAGGAAGAGGTAGCTTTCATATTCCTTATTTTAAAAAAGCCAACTTATATTATTCAAACATACGAAGCTCAATTAAGTGGAAACCGAATGTAGGAGATTCAATACTAATTTTTATCAATACTAAATCATTATGAATGAGAATTTCGCGAAATTAGTCAGCTTTATCCAAGCTGCTTTTATTTAAAGTAACTTATATTTGGCTGCCAAATTCGGCGATTTCTGAAAGTGCCTGCCATTTTAAGACAACATGGTGGATGAGGCTAACCAGTGAACTTGGTCCAGACCTTAGTAATTACTGTGCACATGCTCACTCACATCGGAATCGGTTGATATATACGAGTGCTGTCGCAGGCAAAAAATCAGATTTTTCAAAATGTCACCCACGTTAGAAATTGAAACTGCTATATCTGAGCCATTTTTTAAGATAAAGACAAACGAAAAATGCTCCTGAATCCTTATATCAAGGTCAAATACTTAAGAAAGAAACCTTTTTCAATTTCTAATTTTTTTGCACCTCACTTTAAATATAATTTTTTTTAATTTAATGGCCGCCATTTTGAAACAAGATGGCTGATGAAACTGGCCAGCGAACTTGGTCGAGTTATTGATGTATACTATCCACATGCCTTCTTCCATCGAAATAGGCGAATACGTGTGGTATCGCTTGACAAATACAAGATCGTTTCAAAGTGTTAGCCATGATAGAAATTCAAAGTGCTATAATTCAAACACTTTTTAAGATATAAACAAAAGAACAAATTTTCAGAAACAAAAACTGCTCCAGAATCTTTGTATCAAGGTCAAACACATAAAAAAAATTTTTTCATTTTCTAATTTTTTAATACCTCATTTTAAATTTTAAATTAAATTTTTTTTTTAAATGGCAACCCTTTTGAAACAAGATGGCGAATGAAGCTGGCCAACGAACTCGGTCGAGACATTGGTATGTACTATGTACAGACCAAGTTACATTCAAATCGGTTCATAAATCCTGTTATCGCGTGACAAAAATCAGGTCGTTTTAAAATGTCAGCCACAATAGAAATTCAAAATGTTATAACTCAACCATTTTTTTAGATATAGACGAAACAAAACCTGTTCCGGAATCTTTGTATTAAGGTCAAAGACATACGAAAAATCTTTTTCATTTTCCATTTTTTTGGTATCTGATTTTAGATTTAAATTTTTTTAAATGGTCGCCAATTTGAAACAATATGGCGGATGAAGCTGGCCAACGAACTCCGTTGAGTTATTTGTATGTACTATATACACACCAAGGTACATCCAAATCGGTTCATAAATACGTCTGTTATCACGTGGCAAAAATCAGGGCGTTTCAAAATTCAGCCACGCTAGAAATTCAAAATGCTATAACTCAGCCATTTTTTAAGATATAGACGAAACAAAAACTGCTCCTAAATCTTTTTATCAAGGTCAAACACATAAGAAAAAAATATGTTTTAGATTTTCAAATTTTTGGTACCACATTTCAAATTTAAATTTTTCTTAAAATTTTAAATGGCCGCCATTTTTAAACAAAATGGCGGATGAAGCTGGCCAACGAACTCGGTCGAGACATTGGTATGTACTATGTACACACCGAATTACATCCAAATCGGTTCATAAATACGAGAGTTACAGTGTGACATAGGTCAGATATATATATATATATATTGATATATATATATATATATATATATATATATATATATATATATATATCAATTTTGAACGGAGTGTGGTTTCGGGGTCTGGGGGTCATGATCGATGAAAATATACCAAAATTTTTTGAAATCGCTTTCCTCCGAACGGCTGCAATAGGTAGCTTTTTGTAAAGAAAGCTACCTAAAAGATACGTGGGATGCACCGCGGTAGCCTCTCTTTTTCGTTAGCCTCGATAGTCTACGAAGTGATGCATATAAAATTTGCTTAGAAGGTCATCTACATATCAAAACGAACCCAAACTTTGTTTTTTTTCAATAGCAATACCCAAGTTTGACACTATAAATGAATTCTATACCCTTCAATTAGTCTAAACACAATTTTTCATGAAATTCGTACGATTAGTTTTCAAGAAATTATTTTAAAGCGAGCATTTTTTAGGGGGGTGTCCAAATTGAAGTTCGGTACTCGATCGTTGAAATGCTACAAAATGACTAACTCACTTCTATTAATGTATTATTTCTTCCCAATATGTCCATTTCACTCGTTTAATGTGTTTTGACTATTTCCAGCCCAAATATTTTAATAAAATGAGTAAAATGTTTTTTTTTTCAAATTATGCTTTTCTGCACGTCATAGACGGCCCCTTAAACTATGATTTTGGCGATTTTTAATCATAATTAGAAAACTACTTGCAAGAGAAAATTTAAATTGAGAATTCGTATAAAGCAGGACATAATAAATATCTATCGAAGAAATTGTAGGTTGCAATTCATAATTTTTTCGAATATTACTTTCATAATTTATATTATAAATTTTTTTTTTATTACAAATTTCTGTATTTATGTTTGGGTTTTTTAGTATTATAACAACACAAAAAAATTAACACATTAGGATTATAATTTCAGAAGATATTACAAAAAATATGAAAATGTAATTTAACATTAGAAGCTCTCAATTTTGAATGTTTATAATTCGAAAGCCAAATACTAATTTGAAATTTCGTTTCTAGGCATAGTTTGAACCGAATATTTAAAATATATCGTCAAAATTAATTGTTGCCATTGAAAAAAAAAACAGTTTGGTCTTGTTTTGATTTGTAGATGGCCCCTAAGCAAATTTTATATACATAATTTAAAAGTGGACTTTATTTCCAATCGTTTGGTACCAGTAACTTTTTACTTTCTTCTATCTTTACAAGAAGAAAGTAATGGATTCATGAAAATTTTCGACTTCCGGTTTTCGACGGATTTACACGTTTTAGGGGTCAGAGATTCCGAAAAACATGTTTTTACAAAATGTCTGTCTGTGTGTGACACAAATTTTGTGGGCGCTCTATCTCAAGAACTAATGAACGGAATTTAATAAAAATTTATATTCGAGTAGTCCCTAATGGGATTTGGTGCTGATTAGTTTTTGGTGTAAATCGCCCAACAGGTGGCGCTGCTATGCTGCATTTTTCGCGATTTCTGCAATAGCTCTATCTCAAGAACTAATGCACGGATTTTCATCAAACTTCAGATTCAGTTACTCCTTGATATGAATTGGTGTTGGTAACGGTTTGGTGTAAATCGCCCAACAGATAGCGCTGGTATGCATCATTTTTCACGATTTCCACAATAGCTCAATCTCCAGAACTAATGCACGGATTTTCATCAAACTTCAGATTCAGTTAGTCCTTGACATGAATTGACTTTTTACACATTTTGGTGTAAATCGCTCAACAGGTGGCGCTACTGTGCTGCATTATTTACGATTTCCGCAATAGCTGTATCTCAAGAACTAATGCTTGGATTTTCAAGAAACTTCAGATTCAGGTATACCTTGATATGAATTAGGGCTGTTTATGTTTTGGTGCAAATTGCTCAAGAGGTGGCGTTGTTATGCTGCATTTTTGAGAATTTCCACTATAGCTCTATCTCAATAACTAATGCACGAATTTTCATCAAACTTCAGATTCAGGTATACCTTGATATCAATTAGTGCTGTTTATGTTTTGGTGTAAATCGCTCAACAGGTGGCGCTGCTATGATACATTTTTTAGAATTTCCGCTACAGCTCTATCTCAAGAACTAATGCACTAATTTTCATCAAATTGTAAATTCAGGTATACTTTGATATGAATTTGTGATAAATTGGTGTAATTTCGTGGTATCATTTGAATGATTTAATTGATGTGATTTATATAGAAGAAAGTTTTGTGATGGCCACAACATACTAGTTTTTTGTTATAATTAGTTGCAGAGTTAGTAGTGGGTGTTTCTTCCCCCCCCCCCCCCCCCGACTGTACCTTCCCACCAAATTTTGTAGTTCTACGTGCAGCGGTCTCTTCAGAACATCGTCGACACACACAAACTTCTTTCTTTATTATTACAGATTCTGAAATTTTGTGTTACTATTTAAATCTACCTGACCTTCTGATTGTATTTGTCAAGTCAATACTTTTTCAATACAATCGTTTTCTTTTTATTTCTTGTTTTGTTATTGGGTACTTGTTCTCGTCTATATTTCTCTTCTTCCATGCCTTTTCTATTTGCTATCAATATTACTTCTGTTCTCGTAGTGTTGCCCTGTATAAAAATTGCAATTTGCGTCACATAAAATTTAACTATTTGAGACAATCTTGGACAAAAACGAATCGCCAAGCATCTGGCGAGCCAAGTTAATGCTTAAGCTGTGCTTTTAACATGTCTCACTTATGTAATCGAAATCGTTCAGGCGAGTATTGCCTAGTTCTGGAATGTAGGTTTGCAATACTTTAGACAAGAAAGTTTGTCTAAGCACAGTCTGTGTATGCGCTCTGTGCGTTGGACACCACCACTCTCATATGGAGGCACTCTTTTATGCACGTCTCTTGACTGAAGAAGTTGGATTAAATCTTTTGAGACGCATCGTTTTTTCTGAACATTTAAGAAACCATTTTTCAGTGTTTTATTTAAATTACTCAAATAATTAATTTTAGTGTTTAAATAAGACTGACTCATTGTGTGTTTGTGCCACATTAAGCCAGACCGCTACAGCGTGTCCACTCTGAATGGCGTCCAATGGCTAATTTCTAAACCGTGAGGCATATCACACACTGAACAGACAAGCGACAGAAAAGCGTAAGTCGAGACATTTCACCCTGATAACAAAGAAGAAACCGGTTTGAACGCTACAATTTGTCGCTTGTCTGTTCAGTGTGTGATTTGCCCTCAGAGTAACGATAAGAAGTAGAGGCCGAATCCCATTGTTCTTTTGGTCAGAACTTGAAGCTAACATGTTTCCGCTTTCATCGCCAAAAGGTTGTCTTTTTTAGCGATGATCCCCTTATTGACATCTGTCGGATTTGGTTCATGCGAAAGAAACGCCGACGCAAGAAAATTTCAGCGGGAACCAGAGGAGAAAAAACCGGTTTGGCGCGTTTTCTCTACCCACCATCACGTGACGGTGGGCAGTGATCCCGGCTTCAAGAAAGGGTTGCTATTTCTGAGTCCAGTTATATGAGAAGTCTATGGATTTGCCTTAGTCATAGACATATAGTTCCAATTACAAAAATGTTTTAAATGAAGTAAAAAATTATTTTAAAAGTCATTTTGATCTATAGGAACATTTCTTAAAGTTACGAAATTTAAATTTTTGTACGGTCCGTCGGTCCTATAAGTGATATTTAGTAAAAATTTTCTATTACACTAACAAGTAAGGGGGAAAAAAGTCTCATTCATTAACACTAAAATTGACAGAGTTATGAGACTTCGAATTGCATGACTTATGCCAATTATCTGCATTTGAACACAGATGAGTTGGGCCATGCTTCGAGGGATCGCACACAAAGTGCTTAAAGTATTTGATTTATTTCGCGCGTACACTTCTGCATTGCAGCCGAAGGGAGTTACTTCGAGCAAGTTTTAAGATAACTTTAATTTTTGTTAAATAAGTTTTAGATTAGATAATCTAATATAATAGCATTTTAGAATATGTATCATTTTGTAAAGAATGGAGACTGTTGCTTTTCATCATTTCATTTAACAAAAATTCTGTTATTTTTTAACTTATACTTTTAGTAGAAGTTGTGTTTTTTTACTTTAATATGTCAGAATGAAAACAGATTTCAAATTTATATTGTAATGTTAATTTTACTCTTAACTTTTTTTTATACGAATTAAATATTTCCAACTGAGCTAAAAAATGCCTTGGCCGGGAATCGAACCCAGATCCTTGGCTTACAGGGTCAATGCTCTACCGTTTAAGCTAACTGGGCCGCCAACAGGTGAGCATATTTCACTCAGATAACCTTATTAGTAATACCCCGGCGTACCCATCGTTTATATGGAGTTCCTTTACCTTGTGGCATAATTATAGTGGTGGGAGTTCATGAGGAGTCTTATAAGCTTTAAATATAGATATTTTATTTAACAACGGGCAAAGGGTTGACAGACAAGATCTAATAAATTTCGCCCTCACTCCGTGATAGCAATAAAACAATCTTAATTAAATATAAAGCTTAAAAGTTAACTCACGTAACTTCATTTCTCCGGAGCGTGCTTGAGCTGCGTCGCGGGGTTCATTTCAAATCCGCGTCTAGATTTCATCTCATTCTAAATCTGTTCTTGTTCCCAGGCTAAGCTCCAGCCGTACATGGCCGTTTCTCCACACCAAAACTATTTACGCCGGCTCACACTCTCTCCAACGTCTAACTGCACTGACTCACTACTGACTGACCAATTAACCGCTTAACATATTTTCACTCCCCTATTTATACTCTGTCAGACTGAGCAAATAAATTTGCATACGGTTACCTCTAACTCGCGGAACAGTGAACTCCTAATTAAAAATGCACCGCGGACAATTAGAGTGCCTCTACATTACAGTTACGTCTTACACCATGTTCACCTTTAAACCACTAGAGAGCCTCTGTAACAAAGTTACTGGTTCCTTACAACCTGCGGTTTATTCTGTTGAGCTGTCTACATGACAGACCAGATGTTATTACCAATAAGGTTATCTGAGCGAAATAGGCTCACCGGTTGTTGGCCCAGTTAGCTTAAACGGTAGAGCATTGGCCCTGTAAGCCAAGGATCTTGGTTCGATTCCCAGCCTGGGCATTTTTTCCCTCAGATGGAAATATTTAATTCGTATGATAACTTTGCCAATCAGTTTGATTGTGTTAAAATAGTTTACACACACACACATATGTATATATATATATATATATATTCGACGATTATTTATATTTCTAGTGAGTTTGTGAATGACTCCTATTTATCAGCAAAAAAGATGTTTCAACTTTAAACAGCTTATTACTCGATCAGTTTTAATCGTTGAAAAATGGGCCTTTTTATGTTTTACTTCTTAGTGTAATAGGATATTTTTACTAAATGTAACTTATAGGACCGGGGATCTTATAAAAATTTAAATTTCGTAATTTTTTAAGAAATCTTTTTATTGATCCAAATCGCTTTTAAAATACTTCAAGACCTCATTTAACACATTTTTGTAATTGAAACTATATGTCTATGTCTAACAGTTTAGGAATTAGCCATTGGACAGTGTTGAGAGTGGACACTTTGTGTGTATTATAGTACTTGGAAACAACAGACTAAATACTGTCCTCTGTACTGTTCGTGAGTAACTAAATATCGCTCACCCGTAAGAAAAGGGACACATCTCAGCAAAAGTAAATTTCACAGGAGAGGCAAAAGAAAATTTGCATGATTTTAATGTTACATGAAACTATAGCACTTACAAGGAAGGTCTCCATACTGGCATACTCCGGAAAATCTAAAAAAATACAGAATGTTCTTCTCATGAGGATATATATGCTTATAAAAAATTTCGGCGGAACCTCGATAGAGCGTCCGTAAAAATAATGAAAATTTCGTTATTTGGCGATTTTTTATCGGTTGGCGATGGAATACAATTTCAAAAAATACTTATGTCAAATACACTTTAAGAAAAAAAAATGTTTCGTATTGAACTTGTTTAAGTAAATTTAATTTAAATAACTTTAGTTTTGTCAGTTTTAGTTTGTTTTAACTGTAATTTTGTCATATCGATATTTATATGTATTTATATTGAAATTTAACTATAAAAAATTACGATTTAAAAGAAAATTAAAAATTTAAATTAATTAAAATTGTTTCAATCTCAAAACAAAATTAAGTCAAATTGAGCATTGTCGATTCAATTTTGTTGCTATGAAAACGACTTCTTAGATAACGAAATGTATAACTGCTGCATTCTTCATCTGGCTTTCATTTTTGAATACGCTTAAATGTATGAAAATAATTTTTTCAATATGGTTTTTATATATATATATATATATAAATATTTTTTCCGTAATAAATTAAATAACTGCAGCAACAAACAATATATGTATATGTAATACAATATATATGTGTGTGTGTGTGTGTGTGTCTACATATTAAACTCTCCTTTGTTTAAGTTTCAATTCATTAAATACTATTTACACGCATTCTAAAAATCTATTAACAAACAATTTTCAGTTACATTAAAATTGTTTGCTTTTGGCAAGGAAAAGTGCTGCTCGCCAAATCGCGTGACGCTGTCGTCTTTTCACGCCAAATATTCGAAAGTTTTTTTTTTTTTTTTTTTTTTTTTTTTTTTTTTTTTTTTACAGACTTTCTACTGTTATTCCGCCGCTAAATTTGTCTGATCCTTTATTACACATAAGTAGTTTCATTAGTATTTTTTTCAAAATATTCTGAGTATGCCCAGTAAGGAGACCTTCCTTGTGAGCTCTACATGCAGGTGCAGGAATAAAAAAGTTGCATAAAAGCGTAAAAACCTTAAGAATGAAGTTGTAGAATGAGTTTTGGAAGATTGAGTCCTTTTATCTCTCCACACAATCCACCCCACCCCCCTCCTTCTCAATAACGAACATATGAGCGTAATAAAGCGATTTTCCGTATAATAGTCCAGGGGAAATGTACAAAAAAAGGGGGGTTACCTTACAAAAAATCGGGTAGAAGATTTTTTTTTTCTGAATTGTTTATAATGATACGAACATGGAAAAACCAAGTTTTCCAACAAAATTTCTTAAGGCTAAATTTTCTGTGGCCGGAAAACAACAAAATTTGGGACTTATTTCGATTTTTTTTAAATATCTCAATAGCCGTTGCAGTAGCATAATTTTTGTCAATTACAATATTAAAGAGGACAAAATTCTATACAACTTTCATACTTACAATTTTTTTATGCACCCAATAGCAAGCGCAGTACGCCATTTCAAATGTAAGACAATTTTTTCAATTTTCTTAAAAACCGTGAAAAACGTAGTTCTCCCCCGATTATTCATATGTTTCTCACGGATTTAATCATGTATGTAAACTTCTATATATTGGTAGCAGTAAATTATGTGTTTGAGGGCCAAAACTAGCCTTTCGGGGGGGGGGGGGGTTAAAATTCATGCATGTTTTTCCCCACTCCTCGTTAATTATTTTAATAAATCTCTAAGAGCCAGATTTTGAAAATTTTAAGTGTGTAATCATTAAATACGTAATCAGATTTTTCAAATATGGATTCATTAAAACCTTGAAAACCGAACCGAAATATATTCCGCTTTAAACAGGTTTCCATCTTAGGAGGTATAACTGGTCATATTCTTTCTCTTAAAAATATATAATTTTTTCTTTAAGGACCGGATTCCGTATATGAAGATTTTATTTTCAAAAATTTTATGATAGTTGTAGTATTGAGGCGTTTAATGTCATAGTTATATGAATTATGAGACTAAATTAGTCATACAAAGACATCGTTAGATATCGACCTCGGTATCATATGAAAAAATAAATAAATATTAAAATTCAAGCAAGAATTCTGAAAAGAATACTTTTGTAGGTTTAACATGAGCGTGTAAATGTTTTCGCGTGAGACTTCACTACTCACGCGAAGAAACTGGAATGCTAAGGTTAAACCTATGGAAGCGTTCCTTTTACAATTTCTCGTTTGCAATTTAATAGTTTTTAATGGATTTTTTTTCTTTTTTCTTTTGAGGGGCTTAGAAGTGTTGACGTTGAATTCCAACCGTATTAGTGTTTACTTTTTCTATTTTGATTACAGTTTTTATTATTTTTTATTTTTGGTCAGTTTTCCGGCTGCGAGACTTTTTTATCCAAATTTCATATGTATATATATATCAGGGCCGAAACTAGAGGGGACAGAGGGAGCATGTTCCCCGGGCGCCAGAGTGGGAGGCGGAGGGGCGCCAAATAAAGATTTTTTTGTCGTTTGATACCAAAAAATATATAGTATGAAATTTGGCTAAAATTTGTCTCACAGCCTGAAAATCCAAAATGCAAATTGAACCAAATGCATTAAAACTGGATAACGGAATCCTGTTTTAAATGAAAAAATTACATGTTAATCCAAAAGAAAATTTGAAACAAATGCATTAAAATAGGATAACGGAATCCTGTCTTAAATGAAAAAAGTACAGAAAGAATACTAGCAATTGCAACTGCTGAGAGGGAAACCTGTATAAAGCGGAATATTTTGGGTTCCCTTTTAAAGTTTTTAATGAATCAATATTAGACAAAGCTGGTTACGCAGTTCAGCATTACGTATTTCACGATTACATTTAAATTTTAAAATAATTCGGCTATTAGAAATTAGTAAAATTCTTTTTGTAAATTTCTTTATAATGACATTCTTTTGAAACGGGATGCTAATGATCCTACAACAGTGTCATCAAAGAGAAAAAAATATTGTTAAATAGCCTGTAAAAAATTATTATTATTAAAATATATTTTTTCATTTAGCTTATTAAGTCATGTTGCGTACCTTACTTTATTATTGTGTAAGAAAAGTGGAGTTGAATGCGACAGTAAAATCAATGGCAAAATAAAAATGTTTATATGGTCTGCAATCATAAGTAAATTGGTATTTCATTTGATAAATGCTATCACTGAGATCATTAAACAGACACAGTTTCAAACCAGTGCATAATACAGAAAATTAGAATATTCCACAAAGTGTATTTTTCAACAATCGAAGTAAGTTTTTCTGTTTAAGCTTTAAAGCAATTAATAGATAATCTTAAAGTTTTATATATTTTTGCATACTAAAGTGATATAATCTCTTGTTCTATTTATTGATATAAGTAGGAAAATCTGACAGTATTTATTAAAACTAATCTTTTAAATATTTTTATACTGATCTCAAATATGTTATTGACAAAATTTTTAAATATTACAGGAGATAAATATATAACATCAGTTAGTGAAATAACCTGTTGTCATTTTTATTGTAGCTATTTTATAAGGTAAACGCATTTCTTACATAAAATATATTTATTTTCTGAGTGCCTCCCCTCCCCCATTTTATTTGGAAGTATAATCCAATGTTTACTATCTTTAAAAAATAAAGCATTAAAATATATGTTATCAATAATTGGTAAATAAAATATACCATTGTATGTTAAGTGTGTAATATGTGGAATAAAGTATGTTTTTCACAAATTTTCATATCTATCCCATTGTTTCCTGGAAAAATATGCATGCATTATAAAAATTATTACAATTACAAAATTATTAAAATTAAACAAAAATTCTTTCTTAATTGAAACTATAGTGCCAATAAGTTATTAAATACTAAAGTATTGTTTTAAACAATGCTTTGAAATTAACATTATACACACTTAAAATTACTGTCGATACGAAAATTGTTTTATTCATCTACACACTATCCTATTTTTAAAATTATATAATTTTATTGAATATAAAATGTATGTTGTGATGAAAATAAAGACGTGAGTGTCCAAATAATATTTAATTTACTGCTACCAATTTTTAGAAGTTGACATACGTGATTAAATCCGTGGGAAACATGTGAATAACCGGGGGAGAACTACGTTTTCACGGTTTTTAAGAAAATTGAAAAAATTGTCTTATTTTTGAAACGGCGTATTGCGCTTGCTGTTGAGTGTATAAAAAAGTTGTAAATATGAAAGTTGTAGAGAATTTTGTCTTCTTTAATATTGTAATTGACAAAAATCATGCTACGGAAACAGGTATCGAGATATTTAAAAAAAAATCAAACAAAGTCCCAAAATTTTGTTGTTTTTTGGCCACAGAAAATTTAGCCTTAAGAAATTTTGTTGGAAAACTTGGTTTTTCCATGTTGGCATCATTATGAACAAGTCAGAAAAAAAAAAATCTTCTACCCGATTTTTTGCAAGGTAAAATGTACATCTCCCCTGGACTATAACTACACTTATGAAACTTTTTCTGTAGCAAGATGCACCTATGACAAATCCATTAGTGGAATAAAATGCGAAATGAATTTTTGCGAGATGTGTCACTTTTCTTGCAGTGTGCGATATGATATGCAATAGGCCATTGTCTTTTGAGTGAATCTATATTACAAACATAAATTATGTGACACTTATTTTCTAAATTGACGCAATTCTTTTACAGGTTTTAAGCGGTGGGCAGAACAGGCGACCATTCCCCGCTGCATTACGGCGTGCGATGAGAAAATGTTTTCAGAAGTTTGATAAGTATCAGTTAGGTAAGTAATGGATATTACTTTTTTTAGGAACGTTCGTAATTATATAAATACGTAGCATCTATAGTCGTCGTTCGGTCCGTCTGTCTGTCTGTCCGCATATAACAGAGCAAAAACTACCCAACCGAATGGTCTGAAATTTTAAATATATAATTGTTGCAAAATTTTGTCGAGTCATTTCAAATTTTATGAAAGTCGGATGTATAGTTTAATTTCAGGGACAGTCAAAAGTTATCCGTTACATGACGGCCAATGGGGAAAAAATATTTCAAGTGCATTTTAATGATGTTACAGTCTTTCGAACAGAATGAAATTGATATGCCCTTATGAAGTGCACTGAAATATTTTTTGACACGGTGGGCAAGATTTAAAAAAAAAAAAAAAAAAAAAAAAAAACTATTCAATGGATCATCTTGATTTTTTTTTTTTAATTAAAGCTTATTTAATTGCCTTCGATATGAATTAAAGCTTTTACTAAAATTATTTAAAAAAAATTATTAACAAATAAGAACGATTTTTTTAACAATTTTTTTTTCTTTTTTAATCAGCCATGACATAACTTTTTTTAAATAAATTATGGGTTCCTTTAATTTAAATAGAAGCTATACTCACGAAGTTTACGAAAAAAATTATTTTTGTGTTTCAGATAATTCTGCAAGGCGCTATCATGCCCACCGTCCAGACGAAATTTTCCAAAGCAGTTGAACCTATTTGTTTATAACTTTGAGTAGAAGCAAAAAAATCTAACAAAAAAATTCTTGTGTATACCTTAAAATATGTACAATAAACTGTTAAAATTTCAAAAAGATCCATCATGCAGTTTTCTTACAAAAAAAATCATAAAAAGTACTCTTTTTTTGTCTGCTAATATAGAAGGTCCCCTTAACTGAGGAATGTTTTTTTATTTAATAACTCTGACAATTACAATTTTCTTACGTTGACTTTATAACTAACAAATGTTAACTTTATAACTACGTTAACTTTTAAACTAACAAATGTTTTTAAAATAATTGCTTCGTAGAATTTTTTCTTCAGCTATTTTAGGCACCCTTGTTCACAAAAATGTATGGTTAAGTTGATAATAGGAATGATTTAATAATATTTAATATGCTTGATTATTGCGTAAGTATGTTTCATTTTATGTAATAATTATTGTGTTTGTTTATTTTTCCAGCCAAGTACAACAGAGCTGACACAAAAAAGAAACAAAAAATTGAAGAGGTAATTTATTTTTGTTTATATATATATTTTTTAAAAGATAAAGTTAATTTAACGATTTCATTGGGGGCATTAATGATTTAAATTCTTTTTCTAGGTATTTGCCGACACTTTGCATTTATCGGACAGTGAGGATGATCATAATAGGCAACCTGAAGTTAGCAAGGGTTTAACATTGAAAAAACTAATACGAACTCTTCACATTGATTCTCCCAGTGAACATGTTATGTGCTTACTCGAGAAAAAGTAAATATTTGCATTTATCTTTTATTATTTCTCTTTTAACCCTTTATATTTGCGGAATTATTTATCAAGAAATTGCTTCACCACATTGTCTTCTTTATCGTGGTCCAAAACACAAAAATCTTCAAAATTTCTAAAAAAAAAAAAATAATAATAATTGCATTGAAAATTTCTCTGGGTTTTTTGTTGTTGTTGTTGTTTTTCTGCTTAAAATGACGTTTAAATCGTGTTTCTATCTTAATTAGGACAGGAAGTATTATTTTTTTCGATTTGGTTTGTTTTCAAAATCTAGCTTTCAAGCAATGGTTGTCATGGAAGCGACTTCTTGTGAAAATGCGTTTTTTCTTCATGATGTTTTTTTTTTTTTTTTACACCATTTTTACTTTCTTCTATCTTCAATAGAAAAAAGTATTGTAATCGAAATTTTTTTCGACGGATTTACACGTTTTAGGGGTTAGAGATCACAAAAAAAAACATGTTTATACAATATGTCTGTCTGTCCGTGTGTTGCCATTGTACCATAAGTTTTTGGCTATGACAAGCAGGTCCTCCCTGAATTTGCAAAAAATCCGCCGGTAGGGGGCGCTGTAATAGCGAGTTTTGTGCATTTTGAATATTGTACCGTCGAAAAGTGTATGAAGTTATGCATAGAATTAAACCAAATTTTTTGTGTATGTTTTTGGCCATGGCAAGAAGGTCCTCCCTGAATTTGGGAAAAATAAACCGGTAGGGGGCGCTGTAATACCGATTTTTATGCGTTTTTGTGCATTTTGAATATTGTACCATCGAAAATTGTATGAAGTTATGCATAGAATTGAACCAAATTTTTTGTATGTGTTCTTGGCCATGGCAAGAAGGTCCTCCCTGAATTTGGAAAATTTTCGCCGGAAGGGGGCGCTGTAATAGCGATTTTTGTGCAATTTTCAATATTGTACCATCGAAAAGTGTATGGAGTTATGCATAATTCTAATAAAAATACTAATAAAACTAATTAAAATGAAATATTGATATGAGATAGAAAAAAGTTTTGGGATTGGCACATCCAACTAGTTCGTATTTAAATTGTTATAAGTCAAGAACCGTTAAAGACAAAGGGTTCAAACTTGGACCAAAGGTATGAAAATATGGAGGACTGGGAGCAGGAAAACACAATGGTAATCGTATGAGTCAGCCGCTAAAATAAGGTTTTCAGGTGTTTTCCACCAAGATAGGACTTGGCAGACCGATTGCGTTTTAATATGCGAATCGAGTTTTAACTCATTCTGGAATTTCAGCCGTGAACTCGATGGAATGATGGTTTGTGTTGCCGCCTCCCGGTCTATAACGAATGAAGTTATTTCGCGTACTTTTCCTATAACAATAGTCTAAGAATTTTTGAAGACGTTTGGAAAATGTCATATTACAACAGGATTAAACGAGCATTGTTTATCACAAATTATTTGTTCAGATGAGTAGTCTCTAATAGGAATGCACCGAATAGTGATTTTGGCCGAATACCAAATATTCGGCCAACAGGCAAGCCGAATATCCGGCTAGCCGAATAGTAACTGCTAGGCCGAATACTGAATATTCGGCTTGTCGAATAACTTTATATTTCAAAGTTTAAAGGCATTAAAATGTTAAATTTTAAAACAATTTTACATAATATTTAAAACAGAAACTTTCATTTTGGTAATCAAGAGCTTTTTTCAAGTAAACATTATGCTGAAAAAAATCTGCTGATTTCCGTTATTTAAGAAGAGGTTATAAAACTTTTTTAATTAACAAAATTTTAAATTTTCATGGCTTCTGTGGATTAAAACAAATGAATAAAATTTTCTTAAATTTTAAAACATACAATTTAAAATCAAAGAGAAATTGCGAAAAAATTGGAAGAAAAATTGTACAAGATCATATATTATTTGTTTGTCAGGAATAGACTAAATTTAAAGTAAATAAATAATACCATCTATTCAAATTTTATATGGTGGCAACTCAGCAAGAATAACTGTTCTACTCCCTTTGACTAAGCAAGGAAGTTCATGCATCCTAGATCGGTGTCTGGAGTGGACGATCATTTTCAGAGATTGTAAACGCTGTTCATAAAATCTTAGCAAGAAACAGATTATTTACTGGACAATGTTCAGGAACTTGCACAAATTAATGTACAAATGCATTTGTACATAATTAGTTCCAATGAAAATCCTAGTAATTGGTTAATTTTCTTAAATAATACTTAACAAACAGCAAATAAATAATGTAAAAACATTCTCTTTTATTTAAATATATGATTCTGTTTCTAATTATTCTGAATATCTTTATAAGTTGACTGTTAAATGTAGAAGTGGTATAAGACTTTTAAAAATATGTTTCAAAAGTTTTTTTTTAAGTATTCGGTTGGGCCGATATTTGGCCCACAGCTTGCCAAACCGAATATTTGGCAAGCCGAATAGTTTGCTATTCGGCCAAACCGAATATTCGGTAACATGGCCGAATAGGCCGAATACCGAATAGATATCAAATATTCGGTACATCCCTAGTCTCTAATTTAAGGCTGCTCTCAAATCCAAAAGGGCAATTTTGTGACATAAGTTTTAATTTATTTTTGTTCGGAAATGCAGGAAGCTAGCTGGTGTTGTTGTTCAGAAACTATGTAATCGGACTGTTTTTTTCCGGGGTTTTTTTTTGCAAACGCAATAGATCGTTAAGAAAATAGTGTCAAAATGGGTGTTTTGAGCCGAATTTCCGCGCGAAGGAAGAATAACCACTCAAGAATGGGTGAAAAACGTGTTTTGACACGCGATCAAAATCGCTTCCATGGTGAGACTTTCCAATTTTATATCTTTCCGTTAAAAAATGAATTTGTAAATGTGGCAAAATGTTTTGCGCTTGTTGGGTAGAGCAGTTAAGAACAGTCTTAAATTTAAAGAGTGAAACGTGTTTGAAGTAAAACAAACGTCAACGGTTTAATGATAATGAAGGAAACTTTTAATATTATTATTACTAAATCTGAAACATGAATGAAATCATAATATTAAATGTATAGGCTATACTGGTGTGCAAAAATTAAGGATGAAGCAGATAAATGAGCATAAAAGCTCAACAAGGCAACAGAACAGATTGTTTAAATAGTTTTGATCACTTATCCCATATTTTCACCACTTTGAGATCTTATGATATGATTTCGGTCGATGTGGGAAACTACTGCACGACGATACATTCGAAAAAACATCTCGTTCTCACTTTTTGCTCACTGCACTGAGAAAAAACAAGAAAGAAAAATCATGCGTTAAGCATAGATTATGAAACACTTTCCAACACTTCCTGAATGCTTTAACAAAACTTCGTTATTTAGGGAAATAACGTAAATAAGATAACTAAGTAAACATTTTAGAAAACGCATAAAACATTTGAAAAATGTATTTCAGCAGTTACCGTCCATAGACAATAGTACCTTTATTACACGCCACAATTTAGCTAAAATTTAATATAAACTAAAACACTCTTAAAACTACTGAAATCACATTTCCAGATATTATTATCCATAGACGGCCATGTATCCAGTTCTTTGCGTGGTCCTGTATATAATTTTATCTATATTCTAGCAACATTTATTAGTAAACTAAATGCAATTCAGCGTAAAAATGCATAACTCTTTTAAAAACCACCTTTAAGCAATTTACGCTCATACTCAGTAACCCTTACGAATTCTTTTGTGTAGCCCTGTATATGAGCTACAGCATTTATACACACCGTATAATATGCATAAATATAGTGAAACATAAAAGCGCATATCATAATTAAAAATGCATTTCCAGCAATCATCGTTTATGTATAGTACTTCGGACACAATATAGTATCTGAAATATTTTGTGTGTCCCTGTAAATGTTATGCACTTCTTATTATGCATGAAATAACTTATAGTACACCTCAGCGGTGTATATCAATTGCATTATATATGAAATAGTTTAACATAATTAAAATACGCCGCAACCCCCCCCCCTCCCCTCCGCACCCATATCATTATGTAACGGAATTCTTTTGTGTGGCCCTGTAAATGAATAATAAGTATTCTATGCACAGCATATTCTTCAGAATGCTTATTTTAGTGCACTTCATAAATGCATATCAATTATTTTATGCTTGAAAACGTGTAACATCATTCAAAATCATTTGAAACGATTTTTTCCCATTGGCCGTAATGTAGCGGAATAATTTTGGCTGCTCCTGCGAATGAACTAAACGTGCTACAAACTTCATTTGAAATAGGGATCATGCTATGGTGAACCTTAATAACATCCAAAAATTTCAGGGCGATCCGAGTATATTTACAAGAAAAAGAGCGCGGACAGACGGCCATCCGGACAGACAAACCGAAATCATAAACACTTTTCAACTTTGTTGGAAAGTGTTTAAAAATACCGCCTTCACCTAGAATGAATAGGTAGTCATTTTCTGAATCCCTAAACTAGAAATATAGATTTCCGAGCTATGCGAATAGGGTAAACAACTAAGCCGAATAGACGAAATGATTTAGAATTTCTAGTCTCTTGTTTTCTAGGTGACGAAACGATAATGAATCGTTTCAGTAGCGAGAAATGATCGATTGATTTCTGGAATGGTTTCATAAACTAGAATTATAGTTACTAAAACTAACCTCTTATGTTCGCATCTATATTTGTAGAGATTTTTAAATAAGTTTGACCACGAATTGATTCTTACAGGATATAGTTAAACGCTCTTGGATTCTAGTAGGAGACTCTTGAACTCTCTATCAAAGGGAACTAGAATTTATAGGGATGACATGGAATTATTTTTTCTAGAACCGCAATTTAGATTCTAGATGCCAGAACCGTACTTTTTTTCTCAGTGCAGTGTACTATCACTATTAAATACTGAATTTAACAAAAATAATTCTTAAGATAAAAACAAGTAATATAAAAATTTGTTTTTAATGTCAATTCCTACTTAGGTCATCAAAGAAAAATTTAATAGAATCCCTTAAGTTAACATTAGATTTTGTTGCATTAAATATCTCAATTTATTGATTTTCTATAAGCAAGTAGGTTTACAGTGGAAGTCTATGGGAATTTGGCGAAATATTAGAGATATCGCCTAGTTGGCGTCACTTTTGGCGACTCATTTTGGCCGCCAAATTTGGCGATATATCGCCAAGTTGGCGACAAACTTGGTGGTATTTGGCGACAGAACAGGGTCTCCCCTATGGTAACCCTCTGATAGATATGAAGATGCATTAAATGCTTCAATAACCAATGGTCGCCATTTTGTCTCCCATGTAAAACTAAAATTAATTAATTAAAATTTAATTAATGAATTAATATTTGAAAAAACTGTATTAACATCAATTGTCATCCAGTACAAGTTAAAAAAAAAAAAATTATTTCAACTTGATAGGATGAATAATAAGTATTTTATTAACGATTGAAAATTTGAACAAGATATATAAATAAATCGACCAGCATCTCTTCGTGTGCCGGCAACGCCTGGAGCGTCGATCGACTGTGATAAGCAGGGTTCGCACAGACTACTTAGACTCCTTGGAAACTCCTTAGAAATGAAAACATTCCCAAGTAGTACTTAGAACTACTTAGATAAGCAAACCACTCCTTAGAAACTCCTTAAATTGTATTGCGGCTTCGGACGCAAGCGATATTGCTGCCGAGGAAAAAAAAAATCGTGATTGTAAAACGCACGGTAAATCTTTTATGCACGTCATTTATCTGAAGAACAGCGTTGATTGGTTAGGATAATCTTATAGCAGGGCTCTCACTAGGTTCGTTTTTCAATTATTAGGTCCGTAAAGTCCGTTTTTCAACACTGTTAACCGATCTTTATTTTAAATTTTATCGATGGATGTTTGGCATCTAGCCAAGAATCTCGAAAAAACCGCGTTTTTCGCGGATATGCCCCCAAAAAATACCGTCAAATTTCGTCAATCGACCGCGGAAAAAGTTCATAAATTTTGTCAAAGGATCGTGAAAAAACGCGGATTTCTCCAACAGATCGCGGAAAAACGCGGATTTACTCAAAGGATCACGAAAAAACGGAAATTTCGTTAAAAGATCGAGAAAAAAAAAGCGGATTTCCTCAAAAGATCGCAAAAACACGCGAATTTCCCCAAAAGATTGCGAAAAACACGCGAATTTTGTCAAAGGATCGCGAAAAACACGTGGTTTCCACCAAAAGATTGCGAAAAAAACGTCAATTTCGTCAAATGATAGAAATAAAACGCGAATTCCATTAAAAGATCGCGAAAAAACGCAAATTTCCCTCAGAAGATCGCGAAAAAACGCGAATTTCCCTCAGAAGATCGCGAAAAAACGCGAATTTCCCTCAGAAGATCGCGAAAAAACGCGAATTACCATCAGAAGATCGCGAAAAATGCGAATTTCCTCAAAAGATCGCGAAAAATGCGGATTTCCTTTAAGGATCGCGAAAAACACGCGAATTTCCTTAAAGGATCGCGAAAAACACGATCGAAATAAAACGCGAATTATATTAAAAGATCGCGAAAAAACGCGAATTCCTCCCAGAAGATCGCGAAAAAAAAACGCGAATTTCTCCTAGAAAATAGCGAATAAACGCGAATTCCTTCCAGAAAATCGCGAAAAACATGCGAATTTTCTCAAAAGATCGCGAAAATCACGCGGTTTCTTTCCATCAAAAGATTGCGAGAAAAGCGTCAGTTTCGTCAGACGATCGAAATAAAACGCGAATTCCATTAAAAGACAGTGAAAAACGCGAATTTCTCACAGAAGATCGCGAATTCCCCCCCCCCCCTTCCCCAGAAGATCACGAAAGAACGCGAATTTCCCCCCCAGAAGATCGCGAAAATAAAAGCGAATTTACCCCAGAAGCTCGCGAAAAACACGCGAATTTAGTCAAAAGATCGCGAAGAATGCGAATTTCCTCAAAAAATCGCGAAAAATACGTGAATTTCCTCAAAGAATCGCGAAAAACACGCAGTTTCTATCAAAAGATCGCGGAAAAAACGTTAGCTTTGTCGATATAAAACGATCGATATAAAACGCCAATTCCATTAAAAGGTCGCGAATTTCCGCCAGAAGATCGCGAAAAAAAACGCGAATTTCCCCCAGAAAATGGCGAAAAAAAATGCAAACTTTCCTCAGAAAATCGCGAAAGACACGGAAATTTCCTCAAAAGATCTCGAAAAAGACGCGAATTTTCTCAAGAGATCGTGAAAAACACGCGGTTTCCATAAAAAAAATCGCGAGAAAAACGTCAGTTTCGTCAAACGATCGAAATAAAATGCGAAATCCATTAAAAGATTGCGAAAAAGACGAATTTCCCCCAGAAGATCGTGAAAAACACGCGAATTTCCCCCAGATGATCGTGAAAAACACGCGAATTTCCCCCAGAAGATCGCGAAAAACACGCGAATTTCCCCAGAAGATCGCGAAAAACACGCGAATTTCTTCAAAAAATCGCAAAAACATCAGTTTCGTCAAACGATCGAAATAAAATGCGAATTCCATTAAAATATCGTGAAAAACGCGAATTCTCCCCCAGAAGATTGCGAAAAAAACGCGAATTTCGTCAAAGGATCGCGAAATACATGCGAATTTCGTCAAAGTTTCGTCTTCAAAAAATCGATTACCGCTGTTCTAAAAGAATAAATTCAAAACTTGTTATATTTTTTCTTGTATGTTGCGTTTAGCATTCTTTTTTTTTTTTTTTACCTTTTTAAAATTTTCTTTAAGATGTATCATGTATGTGATATACATAATAAGTGTTTTAGGTTTGACTAATCTCTGTTTATATGACCATTGGTCGCTGCATAAAAGAGTTTGTCTATTTTGTATTTAAACTTACGAAATCAGTAAGCAATATATTGTGAATACTGTACAATTTCAGCACTAACAATTGGATTCTAATAGAGTAAAATTTATTTTTGTCTCCAAATTGGGTATTAAAAATTGGAGTGTGCATACCACATAACGATGCAGCACATAAAAGCAACAACAACAAATAATAATGGCAAATCCTTAAAATCTTTTGGACTCCTTAGATTTTTTCGGTACTCCTTGGATTTTTTCTTCCCAACTCTGTATGAACCCTGGATAAGTTATATGCTCTGTTTTTTTATGATTTTGGACGTTGGACGGAGAGGTTGTTTATGCACCTTAGAGAAGCATGAACCGCACTGCGAATAAGAAAATAATGTTTTTTCGTTTTTCTTGTTTTACTAGTAAAATATAAGGAACATTTTAACCATTAAAACAATGCTCTATAATCCGGCTTCTGAGGATAGTGGCAGTGAATGTGTTAATAGGACGCCTGGGCCGAAAGGGTTAACTTTCATGGCTTCATCAGTGAATTAACTCTTTGAGGGGTCGTGGGATATATTATATCCCACTTAACTTTACCTTTTGCACTCCTCACCAAAATTTCAATCACCTACCAGCAATTCCACGCCATTTTTACAGATTTGAAATAATATGTGGGGAACTCCCTAAAAGTATGTTTATTTGTTGTTTACCGTATGGGTGTCAGTGGATTTGTTGTTAAACTTAGTATGTCACTGCATAGTTGTCAGTGGATTTGTGGTTAAACTTAGTATGTCACCGTATAGGTGTTAGTGTAGTGCAAAAGGTTAATGAAGATTCGCACCAGAAACTTTTAATTAAATTTTCTTTTACAACTTTGGTGGATAAAAACTGAAAAATTGCTTTCACTTATTTTGAAACAAAATTTTTGGAAAATTCCAATCAGAATTCGATATTAGGGCGATTCCGTGAAGAGTGTCACACACGTAACGCAGGCTTTAATTTGCATTTATTCAAGTTATTTAAAAAAAAAGCACATTTTGAGTAAATGAAATTAAATTATATACTTCTGTGAGTTTTATTGCCACACATTTAAATTTAAAAATATGGTAATAACTTATTTACTATACCACTTAAAATCAGAATTAACATTAAAATTTAATAAATAATTGAATAAATGCAAATTAAAGCCTGCGTTACGTGTGTGAAACACTCCACGGAATCGCCCATTACAGGAGTACAATTCCTTGCCCCTGAAAGGGTTAAAACAATGAATAAAATTTCTCTATGTTCTAAAATATTTATTTTATAGCGTGAGAAAATTTTTGCGTTTTTTAAATTCAGTTACGGTTTTTACGAACAATCCCCTACCCTTTTCTCAGCCAAACCGAATATTCGGTACTTTGGCCGAATACCAAATATTCGGTGCATCCCTGATCTTGGGTTCTAGTTTTGTGTTGAATTTTTATGAACTGCCTACTAAGAAATATTTTGTTTCTGATTGCTTTATTGCTGCCGTGTCAAAGATTTTTACATACAAGGGTAGTTTATGCGCCTATCGAACTTTTGATCGAGAATACTCACATTTTGAAGATTATGAAACGCTTATCACATATGCGGTCAAACGTCTATAAAATTGACACGATTAGATTTTATAAAGATCAAAATTTAAAAAATAAACGCAAAAATGAAAAATAAAAGCAATTAGCTTAAAAAATTTTGCGATTACGAAATAACTTAAAAGTATTCTATTAAACTACCATGTTGAAAATCGTGAAAGACATTAATTTTTTCATCAAACTATATTCATCAAAATTTAAAGAAATTAAAAGTCTCCAACTAAATCAATAATTGGCGACGTTTCTGAAGAAACCGCACAAGGCAAGGATCTTCAGAATTCTAACCTAAACGTCTCGAATCTTTCCTTGAAGGCGCATGAATAATAGAGAATTCGATCCTAAATTTTTTGAATTGCTTTATTATTTTATTCGTTTTATGAAATACTACCAGATGTGGCGGTTAATAATTTTTCCATTGAAAAAACGCGTTAAATTTGGAAAAAGGGTAAAAAAAAATGTTTCATTCAAACTACGCGCCATTGCTAGCTACACATTTTCCCCATCTCTCTGGCAAGTTGTTGATGCCCTCTCAGCAAAACTTTGCATATTTTGAGGTTATCCAATCATCAAGCCATTTTTCGACATATCCTTAATTGTTGAAGCGTTTTATTGAGAGTGTGTCGGACATCGGTGAAAACAAGGGGTAGTCAGAAGGGGCCAAGTCTGGTGAGTACGGTGGATGGGACAAGAGTTCGCAACCAATGTAGAAATGATGTCTCTGACCAATTTTGCTGTGTGTGATGGGGCGTTATCGTGCAGCAAAATCATTTTTCCGTGTTTTGTAGTCCGTTCTGTTCACTTTTCGATCAATGCATAGTTCAGACTGATCATTCTTGACGGTAGCGAACGGTATTAACTGTTTTACCTGGATTTAAAGGCTCATTTTACATGACACACTTTTGATTCCACCAAATGCACAGAATTGTCTTCTTTTCAAAGCAATTCTGTCGTTCGGTCGATGTTGATGGTCGTCTTAAGTCAACCCTTGATTTTGAGTTGGAACATTGTTACCGTAAGTTTCCACAAGTGTACACCGCCTTTCACACGCTTTTTTCTTTTGATTGAACAAAACAAGTCGGAAATTGTACGACAAACGTGGCAAATGAGGTGCATCCGTACTATAACTAGTTTTATACGTATTCAGATCTTGGTGCAATAGTTGTTGCACCCTTATGCAAAAATCCATGAATACAAAATTTATTACGATTCTATATATTAAATTCAATAATACTGAAATAATAGGACTCCCTCTTAAACTGGACGTCATCACCATGGTAACCTAAAATCATGACCTATCATGGGATATGATTGAATTAATTATGTATGATAGGATTTAATAGAATGAAGAAAACGAACGCACCTAAAAAGCAGTATGTGCCACACATGCTCTTTATTTGGCTGGAAACTCAACGTGTTTCCACACGATGAAAATATGACACTAACTCGAGATATTGTCATAGCTACAGAATGCCGTAAAAAGTTTCTCTGTGACCCAATTCTTGTTTCCAGCGCCTTCTCTTCAAATAATTAAGAATTATTAACCCTCCACATCTGGTATTTGTGTAGAAATGAAAATGTTTTTTCGATTTTTTTTTTCAAGTTCTGTAATTGTTTTGGTTTCGAAGTCTCGATTTCAGTTACAAATATTATTCGTAAAAGAATGAATGTAGTATAATTCAGTCGACTTTAAACCAAGCCGTTGAAAAATATAAACTGCTTCCTTCCACATTGTCGACAGCAGACATCAGAGATCGAAATAGAAAAGATGTTCATTACAGCATAGAAGTTTTTTTGAATCAATTAATTAGAAACATATATAATTTTAATTGATTTTTCAATTAATTTTCAGCAGTGAAATTACGCTTGAAATTATTGAATATTTAATATGTGATTTATCACATTGCTAAATAAGCGTAGAATCAACAGATTGAAAAATGTCCAAGACGGAAATCGAACCCGGAACCCTTGGAATAGCGCTCCAAGTGCTCTACCATTTAAGCTACGAGGACGATACCCAGCTTCGTGAGAGATGCGATCCATGAATACGATGAAGTGGTCCAACTCCAGATAGTCCAAAACAACCCCAT
Source organism: Maratus speciosus (assembly GCA_963932465.1). Classification (NCBI taxonomy): domain Eukaryota; kingdom Metazoa; phylum Arthropoda; class Arachnida; order Araneae; family Salticidae; genus Maratus; species Maratus speciosus. The sequence continues at coordinate 658,643,430 of OZ010787.1, read as the reverse complement.
ACCATGACATTGCCACCTCCATGTTTAAGAGTAGAGATTTGGTATCTTGGAAGGTTTATTGTGTGGATTGGACGTCTGATATACTTTACACCGTCACTTCCCTGCAAGCAAAATTGTGATTCATGTTCAATTGTGGTTCTTGTTTGATTTGTATTCACTGAAATGTTAATTAAAAGAAATATTATTTTCATGATTTATAAAAATACGAGGGGTTGCGGATGGGAAGGGTAGACTAAAAAAAAAATGTTGTTTCGAGCAGACGTGTGTAAAGTTACCGCAAAAGTCTCTAGAATTAGGTTATACACGTCACAATTGGACTAGGTCATAGGGTCGATCCGCATATTGTGTTCTCTAATTGCTGGAAATTCGGGAAATAGATTTAATAAAGTCTAATGTGGAGTTTGTCCTTCGTATCCCCGCAACACTTAAATGATTCATTATCGTAGATGGGATGTCTTGCCTGATAATAAGATAAATTTTATAAATTCGTCGTATAGTAAAAGGATATAATCTCTTAGTTTAGGAATATTTACATTTCAATAATTGTAGTTTGCTACTTCTCTGAGATATCGATTTTGGTATTATTTGTTAAAATGGTTTTCTTTTTGCTTCCTCTTGCTTGCTTTTTGCTTCCTAAGCTTGCTTCCTCGTACTTAACCCTTAATTAACGTTATGGTGCCATTGAGTCCCCGCGTATTTTTCTATTCGTGTTTTTTTTTCATCGGCCAGTAAGATTCAGATAAAAATAATGAAGTGATCTATTGACTGATTAATTCAACTGACAACTACAGCCATGTAAAAATAGCGTTGTTTTTATAAAAATTATTTATTTCTTCCTATAAGATGGGGTCGCAATGGGCATCATGACGCCGAAATTTCACGACGATAAGTTAAGGATGTTCTCAAAATCCCTGCTCAGCAACGCGAAACTTTCTGACATATTTTCTGACTCATTTTAAAACCTAAAGGCATAAAATGGACAGGCTTGACTACTGAAGCGATTTTGAATCGAAATTATAGTTTTCCATTTTTTATTAAATAAATTTCTTATGAAGCGATTCTGGTCAAGTGACAAGTTTTTCGGCTTTCTGTAGATGCTGCATCGGGAATTCAGTTCAAAACGTCAACTTTGACGGTATTTTCTGACAGATCTATTGCTTTTACCAAAAAATAGGAAACGTCTTTCGATTACATAGTTTCTGAATAAGAACATTAATTGTTCTGTTTCTATACAATTTCAGATCGTCTTGAAATACAAATGAAATCAAATTCGCCTACCTGCGTCTGGAATTCCAAAATGGAGTCGGGCTGGCGGTCTTTTCGCGGCCAATAATCCGTTGAGCAGGTAATTTATAATAAAGTGCAGACGCACAAAAAGAAGCACCAAAACTTAAGGAAAATTCTTGTATTGTAATTCTTGTTTAAAATAATAATTTAGCACTGACGTTGACATATTTTACATTAAAGACAAACTATTTACAGCATTAATTTAAAGATTTAAAATATTAAAGTTTCTAAATTAATCATTTATGATTCTTGAGTCTAAAACGTCCAGCCCCGGACATATCTTGAGAGAGGTTCTTAGGTCTGCCCAGCTACCTCTCTGCTCAAGTTCTACTTCAGTTCTAAGCACTGAGGGTAGGTGTAGTCCCGTGTGCAAATTCACAAACACTCAACGTCCCAGCGCTCTTAACGCCAACCTCTGTTGCCAAGCGCTTTGGCGAGAAAATGAACTTTGACGCGCATGCATGCATGCTGCGGTCTATTTTTAATATCGTAGTTCGAAATTTGCATGTGCGAATATTTATATCCGCTTTATATGAATATTTTGGATACGCTTACTAAGTTCAAAGAGTTTTTTTTAGCTTTCGCAGATTAATTCAGTCTACACAAAGTGATTATACTAAGTCGAATATTGATGCTGTTAGTATAAGATTATCGCTACAAACTAAGGATGCAAATTCTAAATGAATACAGCACTGCTATAATCCCACAAATTCAATAATAAAGTAATGATCATGTTTAGGTTTTTACTTTTTGAAATTCATCCTAATTAAGTAAAACTTTTGATTTGTTTTAAATAAATTTGATAGCCGTACAGAGAAGAAAATTAATTGAGTATTCCATTAATGGATAAATATGGAAAAAATTAATAAAAAGGAGAAATGGATAAAATATCTTGAAATTTTTGAAATAAATGCAATTTTGTAAATGGCCATTAGTATATAAAATTCAAAGTTTTCTATTACTTTGAAAAGAAAATACAAATTTTTTGCTTCCCAAGTGGTTTGATTATGACGCATGCATGGAAAAATTATGAAAAAAAAATAAAAACTAAATTATTATTTGTTATTTATTTACGAATCAAAAACTTGTGTGTGTGTGTGGGGGGGGGGGAATTCTATTACTGGTCAGGAGACTATGCAGGCTTTTTTTCGGGGGGGGGGGGCATTTTGTAAAAAGTAAAAGTTATTTATGTGAACTATTTATATTTTTGTGAAAAATAAATTTTACAACGAAAGATGAAATCCAGTTACTCAAATCTGAACAAAGTATTAATTAATAATAACGGCTTAAAGTCATCCTGTTAAGTTTTGTTTTCTAGTGCACTTGTTTTGTTTACAAAATGTACATTTTAAAATCTGATAAAATAAGAAATAATTAATGAAGGGTATGTTTTTATGAAATGAGCTTTTGTGAAGGGGTCTATTTTATTAAGAAGAATTTTGTAGAGGGCCATTTTTATTAAAAATAATTTGGTGAAGGGGCCTGTTTTATTAAATTGATTTTTTCGAAAGTGCCAAAAATAGGCCCTAAATTTTGCCTGGATCGCCCCATGTTAGCTATTTTTAACTTATTATCAATCAGCAACAAAGCACTTATCTGAGCATAGACGCAACAAGTAGCTAAGATAATTATAGTAAATTTTCATTTATTTATGGTGATCATTTAAAAAAAGCGGATTATATATTATTTATACTAGTTAGTTCCCGTCAAGATTTGACGGTAAATAACTTGAATGTTTCATTAGAAAAATTCTTGAATTTTTAATTAGTTGCTTTTAAAGTAATTTATTGAATGACGAACTACGTAACGAATTTCTATTGCATAAGTGATGGTGCTGCCAGTCTAACCTATTCAATGAAGTGAAAGAATTTTAAGTTTATAATTTACAACTAAATATGCTTGCTTTTTATCAGAAATTTACCTAAAACACCGGGTATAGAACTTATTTTTATTTACTACGACTTCATTTTTTATAACAATATCTATTTTCATTTATTTATTTATTTATTAAAACTACACGGCCATTAAAAGCTGCCATAAATTTTATTTTTATCTGTCTCATTCTCTAAAAACCTAAAATTGAAACTTGATGTAGCTAACAATTTATAATGTATATTTTTTATTACTTGAATTTTATTTTACATTTTTATACATTTTTTAATTATTAAACCTGGATATCAAGGTAATTTCTTTTATAGCACTTAAACGAATATATATTTTTTTTTCCTCTCCGTTTTATTTGTTACGCAAATGAATGACAAACTTTTCTCTCTGACACACACATATATATTCTTGATAATGGTCAGAAAATATAACGAAAATTTTAGATCAGCTCAATTTATGTAATTGATAATTACATGTAAAATATTTTAGCTTAAATATTTTAAATATAAAATCATTATTTTTTTTTTCAAAATATTATTGAGTGTTAAATTTTGTTTAATTATAAAGCATTCAAATAATAATAATGATAAAATAAAAATCCTATAACTTCTGTTCCTAATAAAATGTCATTATTGAAATGAATTAGCGACAAAAATAGTACACATTTTGCCATGCTTAGGTTCGAACCTGCGTCCCCTACTATTATTCAGAGCCTTAAAGTGCTGCGTTAACTCGCTACGCCACCGGGGACTCGTTTTGCTTCCTTCTAAATTGAAGAGGTTCGAAAAATGTCTCGAATTTGAGTTCTGTATTTACAGAAATAGTTTTGCGTTTTAATATTTATGATACCTTATTTTTTCAAAGAAGTAGCTACAACTTAATATGCTACTTTCCCAATCTTCGTGTCACCAGACACAACTTTTAGACTCAAATCACTATGTTTATCCTCTGCGTGTAATATGACACCCCGAAATAAACTGTATCTAGCTCTTAATATAGACACAACAAATCTTTTTATTGTTAATAATGATGAAAGAGCCAAATAATATTAACTTTATGAAAGAAAGAAAAGCTTGTTTACAGTAAGATCGAATAGCAGACGACCTTAAAACAACTTCGACCTGTGATGTGACAGATGAACTGAGCGAGCATTTTTGCGTATGTGCAGCGCGTCACTCCAAAGGCAGACTTGTACTTATATACTGCGCATGCGCAGCTGTAGAATTTTAATTTAAAATTACGGCTAATTAATAAAATATTTGAACAAACGAATATACGATAACAAATCTGTGACCAAATATCTTTCATTTAAAAAAAGATTGGTATAATTCGATGCAGTAGTTTCTTCTCATGGGCTGTCGAAAGAAATTGCTTAGCGTTTTAAAGATATAGATTACTTATATTATGGAGCGAAATATGTAGATACATATATACTTATATAAATATAACTTATATTTATATTACTTATTTATATTATAGAACGGATCTATAAGAATAAACATTTCACGTATTCACAATATACATATACATGCATATAAATATACATATAATTATTCAGAGGATGAAATAGGGACTTGTTATTGTAATGTATTTAGTACTTATGTTTGCACTAGATGGCAGCACATACTACGTACCACTACAGAAATAAATACTTTAGCTTGGGAGGAAAAAAAAAATACAAAGTTATAGAGCAGATCTATGAAATTAAATATTTGACTTGTTCACAATATGTAATGCATGCATATCTATTACAATTATTCAGAAGGTAAAGTAATGATTTAGTATTTCGCCCTCGTATTCTTGCAAGTATTCCACAAACAAGAAATACGCTTACGCAGTTGAATGGATAAATTAAAGTAGCTTCAGATTTTTGCAAGCATATTTGTATAAGAACACACGCATGCGCGTCGAAGTTCATTTTCTCGTCGAAGTTCATGTAATTTCCCCCTCGTTTTCTCAAGGCGGAAGTGCCAGGGGTTTTGCAACAACCTGCCAATTTCACGGGTTTCCGAACAAAAAAGTGCAGAAAGTAGCCCATTTGGATAAGAGAACAGCCTACAGGGATGAGATTCTTCCGACTTATATCAGAATTTCCGACTTTTCGAAAATTTTTGAGAAATTTTTCGATTTTTATCTGTAAAAAAAAAAAAAAAAAAAAAAAAAAAAAAAAGAAAGAAAAAGAAAAAAAAATCAGACTTTTGCCGTTCTTTTCTTTCTGGCAAAGAAAAAATGCGCCAAACGAGCCAGCATTGCACTCTCTTAAATTTCGCGTAGCTGAGAAGTCCTGACAATCTCTGTGATTATTTGACGAAATTCGCATTTCTCCCCGTGGTCTTTTGAAGAAATTCGCATTTTCTTTCGCAATCTATTGAAGAAATTCGCATTTTTTTCCCGCGATCTTTTGAAGAAATTCGCCTTTTTTGCAGTCCTTTGACGAAATTCGCGTTTTTTCAGCTGGTCTTTGACGAAATTCGTGTTTTTTTTCTGCGGCCATTTGACGAAATTTGCATTTTTTCCTCGATTCATTGACATATTGATTTTGTTTTCGGCGACCATTTGTCGAAACTCGCGATATTTTTTATGTCCGAATTTTCGGACTGATCGATTTTTTACGTTTTTCGGAACCAAATGCCTTAATTTTTCGCAAAATTCGGAACAGAATCAACCTTGCAAGAAACGGGGGGGGGGGGGGGATTGAAAATGACAAAAAAGCGGAAAATCTGGGATCCGCGGAAGAATTTAATTCCTGTTTTTTGCAAAATATGGTTTCACGCGCGGCTTTTTAGTTTGTTACAAAATTTGAGCGTACGCGTATTTTCAGACTTTTTGTTCTTTACCCACTCTCATGCCTGCTTAAAGGTTCTACATACTTAATTTTATTTCTAGGTATCCCCGGAATCAAGAAGAGTTTCGGTCCTCAGGTTTAACTGGTGTTTGGGATTCTAAAGAAGCTGGTAAACGAATGAAACTGCCAACTCCCGAAACTTGGGAAACTCGTATATCTGCCTATGGAAATAAACCAGCTGTGTGGGAGTCCTTAATAGGTATGCATGTTTTTTTTTTAAATTTACTTAGTTTTTTCATACGTCATTCATTATCTTGCTGTTACAAGTTTTTAAATTTTAATATTTAATCCCTTCTTGGTCAGAATTATTTTTAAATTTCCGATCCAAAAAAACTTTTTTAGTTGCTGAAAATTAACATGTTCTATCCTGAATTCGAAGATGCAAAGTATTTTTGTCACTAACTAGGGAACATCCCCAACTGTCAGTTCTGTATTTTGACGAGAGTGGTATCGTTCGAAAGTTCTTGTCACGAGGATCATGAAATGTATAGGAGCTATACTCCCGAATTTAATAGTTTATCAGATATGCCCCTTTCCTGTTTCGGAAAAAGAGAAATAAGAAAGGGGAAAACAGCATGAGATTTCTTCAAAAGCTTCCTAAGGGAGGAATTTTGTCTTATAATTAATTAATCATAATAGTGTTTCATGATATTGTAGTAACGAGAATGCTTTCCTGGTATCGGGCAGATGAAGTGGCTAAACAGATGAAAATTTGTGCCTCGAAAAACTAGATTCTGCTATACAGCCAGTCTTCCTCCCAGCTGGATTGACAAAATACCTTCAGCCACTGGATATTTACTTTTTCCAAGACTACAAGTACTTGGTAAAGAAAATAGGAGAATATTTTAAACTCATGGAAGTATTTGCTGTGATGCTAACGCTATTACTATAGAAGGCATACTAAAATTACATCACTTGGCCTACAACCAGTTCTCTTCACCTACTTACGATTCAATGATTGAGTGTGCTTTCCAAAAAAATTTAATGTGAAACACGGATCCAGTCTCCCTAGCAGTGAAACATATATGCTTCATTGTTACTTAACAAACCTGCGCTGTCTGTCATACAATAATGCACTTTATCGTTTGTGCCTGCTGTTAGAAAGACTTGTGTTTTCAATACTTTTACTTAGAAAAGCACTTACCATGTTTAATTATAATAGGAAATTCCTGGCTTCGATAACTTATGAAGGAATCTCACGCTGTTTTTAACCTTCTTTATCTTTTTCCGAAACAGGAAAATGTTCATATCTCGTAAATTATTGGATTCGGGAGTATAGCTCCTATACATTTCCTTTCGCTAAAATCCAGAACTGACAGTTGAGTATGCAGTTTTTTTCTTGACCTGCTAATGGTCATACAGGTAATATCCCATTCACTAATCACCATGTTTTCCTGAAATGCGTCCAAGTTAGGGGAGCACACTGATTTTTCTTTTACCCATATCCTTTACTGAGCTCATATCATTATCTTCTGATCACTGAGCTCCACTATAGTACGGAGGGCTAACTTCCTATTCTGATACATTGAATCCAGCGGCCCGTCCATGGATACATTGTCAGAGATTTTCCGAGGAAAATTTTTATCAAAACATAGATTTCTTTACATAGAGTAGTATAGGGCAGATATTTTCGAAATGGATTTTCTTTTAAAAATAAGACGAATTTGCTACAATTTTCATTGATATATGTTGTTTATTGAAAAAAAACTATAGATTTTATTTAAATTCATCCCAAATTTTTAATTTGATATTAATTAAAAACGAAATTTTAGGCAAGCTTGTAACGTGCCCGGCAAGGCCGTTACGTGAATGAGAGGTCATAACTCTAATATATGGTTAAAAATTCTTTATTCAAAACTTTAGGAAAAGGGTTAGCAGATAAGACCTCGAAGAATTTAGCCTCAACTATACGATAAAAATCAATCTTATTCAAATGTAAACTTCAGAAGAGATGAATCAAAATAAAGTCACATAAAATCGTCTTCAATAATTAGCTGCCAGCCTGAAAGTGTCCACGTGGAAGCTGTAATGAATTTGGGTCATTAAGATGTCTTTATTCTCAATACTATTTTCTCAAAATGGCTTACCGCTCTGCTTTTCTTTCCTCCGAGATTTCACTCCGCAAACTTTTGTAGATGAGGCTCAAATTCCAATACCAAGCAACTCGGCAAAGATTCCAAGGTTAATGCTCAACGCTGGTCTCAGATACCTCAGTGGCAGGACACGACAAAATCCATTGCATCACACTTTCACTCGAATATTTATACTCCTGCAGACTGAACAACGACACCTAAATTTGCATACGGTTATAGTTAAGAGGCTACTTCAGTCAAATGGAAAGACGCATTCGCTAATGCTAATCCTATGGAAGAAATTTATAAAGATATCTCGGTCGCATTTCAATATTTTTAAATAATTTCTTTTGCATTGTATAGCTGAGATTGATCTGTATGCAGGCCGTTTTTTACTTTTTCGATTTTGATTATAGATATTTTTTATGAGGATGCTTTCACTTTCGAAACCGGTTCCGAAAATGAAAGTGTCCTCATAAGAAATACCTGTAAACAAAATCGAAAAAGTAAACAACGGCCTTTGTACAGATCGATCTCAGCCATACAATGCAAAAGAAATCATTTAAAAATATTGAAATGCGGCCGAGATATCTTTATAAATTTCTTCCATAGGATTAGCATTAGCGAATGCGTCTTTCCATTTGACTGAAGTAGCCTCTTAAAGCTTAGAACTGTAGACTCCAAGGAAAACCAAATGCACCTCGGAAAATTAGAGTGCCTATTGTATAGAGTCAGTTGCGCACACAAGTTATGTTTTACGCCACGTTCACATTCAAACCACTAGAGAGTCTCTATCACAGAGTTGCTCAACTTATAAGCTCAACAACAACACAAAAAAACCTGAAAAATTTGTTAAGTATTGTTCATAAAAATATCAAAAAGGTGTTGAATAACCAAAATTGATAAAAAGTACGCTGAAAAGTTTGAAAAAATGCATCTAATATTAAAAAAGGGGCAGGATTCATTACTTGCGCGCATTGAAAGTGTGATGCGGTCCTTTCAGAAAGTGGATCGGTGAGTTAGCTCTCCGTACTATTATGGAGCTCAGTGCTTCTGATTCACTAGACTCTAAATAAGTGCCATCACTAAGATAATTCAGAACTGTCCTCTTCTGAGTGAGAAATGTTGAATTCACTGCCCTCAGAATCACTTTCTGAATCCACCATAAAAGCCATTTTGACATGCAACAGCATCTAACGTAAGCCGACATTGCAGAAAATACTAACAAAAGTAGTACGGCTTAAAAATAAAATAGTAGGACTATAATTGAACCATCTCATAGCAATATCCAAAAATGCAAACAACAACCACGGAATATTTAATGCGACGAATTCACTTTCAACGATGCAATTTTTTCTACGTCGCATGGCATGCGACGCCGACTGTACAGGCACAAACAAGCCACATGTGACGCTGAAAAAGAAGGGGTTAAAATGGGGAATATATCATGTGATTCTATTAATATCATGGAAATTGCCGATGTAGCCTCTTCTTTCTGCTCAAAGTATTAAATAGTTTTTTTCAATCGAACTTATACCTTTGAAATGGATCATTTTCTTCTGATGGACTGTTGACTTCCATTATTATGAAACAGCCAAAGGCCACTCCCTTCTCCCCCATTCTGATTAGAAAATCAGAGTTCTAACTTTTTACGACTGCTCTCTCATCTTCACCTAACACTTCATTTATAATGGCTGTTTCATAATAATGGAAGCCATCAGTCCATCAGAAGAAAATAACTCTGTTTAAGCGGGACTCAGATAATCGGGACTCTACTGTGTATTTCATTTTAAAAATGATCTTTAGAATATTTTTGTTGGTGTTCAGAGGGGGGGGGGGTCATGACCCCCGTGACTTTCCCCTTGGATCCGCCATTGATTGATGCAAGAAAATCTTCCAGAATAGTGCATATGCTTTCCGCTGTCGCGTATTACATTAGGGGAACCTACTTTTTTGGCACCCCCCAAATACATATTCAGCACTGTATTAGGTTTTAGAAAAAGTTTGTTATTTTATGTGGAATTTCTACATGTTGTAATTGGATTTTTATTTTATTTATTTTAATATTTATAGATAATAATAAACTACCCTACATGGCCACGCTTCGAAATCTGAGAAACTTAATTCTGTCTGGGATTTCAGCTAAACACCATAAGAAAATAATTTCAAACTTACAAAACAAAGTGAGTGTTAATTTAAATCATTTTGTATAATTATATTTAGAGATAAAGATTGGTATTTAGATTTAGAATTTATTAATATCTTTTTAAATTATATTTTTTACCCATTTCAGAAATATGTGTTGAATAGCCGTCAGCTACCCATGCAATATTTTGAAGCTTATAAAGTACTTCAAAAACTTGAGTTTATGATCGATATCGGCGGAATTTTAGAAAAAGATAACAGTTCTCGACCCGTACCTGATTGGCAGAAAATGCGACTCAAGAAAATGAAGGAAAAGTGAGTATTTCTATGTTTCAAAATGATCCTATCTTGGTCTACTTTTTAAATGGCTATTCAGGTTAAGTATTCATCCAAACTTCAGGGGACCAGAATCAACCAATGGGGGATGGGGGGATCGCCAGGGTTTGATCCCCCTCCAAAATTTGTCTCAGGATTACTATATACCACTAAATATTCGAAAATCAACTAGAGCCAAAATTCTAAAATCAAAGTACTATAGCATATACAGTAAAACCTCCCTAAAGCGACCACGCTCCGTTCCAATAAAAATTGGTCGCTCCGAGAGGTGGTCTCTTAATTGAGGTCATATTTAAATCTAGATTTTAATTGTTAAAAAAGAGTAACAATGTTACTAAAATTTATTTTTCACATTAGGAAAAAAATATAAAAATTTAAGTATCAAAACAAAAGTTAATTACATAAGTTAATTACCGAAGAGTTTAAAAAATGAATACATTGACCTTAGCTTTGATTTTATAGTTTTATCTTTTATAACTTTTATTTCCCATTCCTTTCGAAGTTCAGTAAATAAATGCAATTTTTTTTTTTTTGGACGGGAACAAATAATGACGATTTCATTACTTTATCTATTTCTTTGAGAGTTTTCCGACTGAATAGGGCAGAGGAGTTTATTGACCGTCATTCTTAATTTGCCATCAGAGTTAAATTCATTGCTTAAAAGGGCACAAAGGGGTTTAAACACTTAAAAGTTACTGGCATAAAAAAATATCTAAACTTAGTTTAGAAGTTTGATGAATAATGCACTCTCCGGGGAATTATTTTTCTAATAAAACCTTCTTCAAGCGACCAAGAAAAAACGGAATTTTCTTCAAAAAAATGGGTTCATGGAGGGAGTTCAATTAGGATGGTCTCTGAATGGCCGTAAAATTAGTATTGAGCCTATGGAGCTACATTTCGTTCCATGAAAATATGGTCGTTCAGGGAGGTGGTCGCACAGGGAGGTTTCACTGTATTTATTGTTTGATTCTGTTAGTATGTTCAGAAAATAAATAAAATTTCTAAGAAATCTTTAAAATTCATTCGAATATTTTTGGAATGAGACTGTAAAAGCAGAATGTCAATAACATGAGCAACAGATTGATACAGATTGTCAAATTTGTTTAGCCCAAATTCTTGAAGAATGCAATAAAAGTCATTAAAAATATCCCCATACTTAGCTGTTCTGTTCTGTTCTGACGTATGCAAATGGGAAGACATTTTTGGCAATAAAACATTTGAAAGCATACATACAAAATTTCAAACCTTAATTTGGTTTGACACTAACGTCAATAAATCACCGCAGAAGCATTTAAATGATATTATGATTTTATTTGCAATAAAAAGGCTTGCATTTTCTTATGTGATTATTTCAAATTAAATCCTTTGAATTCACAGTAAAACTTAATAAGTTCTTAACACTTGACAATCAGTAAAAAACAATTATAAAACAAGTAAAAATTGAATTTAAAAAATCAAAAAACCCGACTGCGTGAAAAGTGAACTAATTAATTATTTCTCATCATTGTGAAACTATTTTTTTTTATTTACTTGTATTGATGACTTTTAAGTTGTGTTTAATTGTTAGTTCTTATCTATAAATACTGTTTTGATGAGGCCTATAGATGTGTTTATGATGGTTAGAGTTGCAGTAAAGCTAGAGATCCTACTTACACAACTTCCAGGTTGTGTAATATTCTAACAGAGCTTCTGACTGTAAAATAGTCAATGAAACATCGTGTTCATTTTGAAAGACCTATCCAATGATAGGCCACCCAATAGGATGCGTAAATTTTTTTTTTTTCCGTGTCGACTGCCATTTTGTATTTTAAGGCCACTATTTTGAATTTATAAAAACAAAAGCTAGCCTATAACCATTGGACGGTTAAGACGAATCGACAGAGACCTCATTCATTAAAATCCATCTAGCCGTTGGGATGTTTCGAGGGTATAAAAAATCCACATACCCAGATACGCCTGAAACACATAACTCTTCTTGGCAGTCGAGTAATAAAACAATAACTGTTTGGGCCTCAAATCCCCTTCCGAAATATTTTTCTGGCTACGGCCTTGGGACAGAATGGTTTGAACTGACAAAATATATATATATATATATATATGATGAAAGTTGAAAGACAAAGAACATCTGTGACTGCTACAGGGCTTTTTCAAATTGTGGAAATTTTGGAGGGGGTGGGGCGAATAGAATGGACAGTGAGCGGACTGCATTGACCCTAACACACTTAGAACCTTTTTTTGTTTCACACAGTAGTAGTGCTTAATAACTTTCCAGGAACTTAACTCTATACATGAAGGGCTCACAACCTAGTAGACCAAATCCATTTTGAAAAATAAATAAATAAATAAATAAATAAATAAAAATGAGGTAATCCATTTAGAAGGTGCATAAAATTTGTTTTATCTACTCCCACAGTGAACAGATGTCTGTGACAGATCTTAGTCTGTGGACAGATGCCACATATGAGAGAGTACAGACTTAGTTCACTGTGGGAGTAGATAAAACAGATTTTATGCACCTTCTGAATGGACTATCTCATTATTTTTTTATTTATTTATTTTTCAAAATGGACTTGGATTACTATGGTTGTGAACCCCTCACATAATACTTTGCTTAATTCTCAAAGTAAATCGGCATGTCGGACGACGATTGAAGATTAATTTTAATTTAAATCTGTTTGTACGTTTAATAATGGAATTTTAAAAAAGTGTAATTTAATGTGTGCGACTGATATAAAATTCTCACTTTTATTTGTCTAGAAATGATTATTTAATAATTTTTTTCGAAGTTTTTATTAATATATAATGCATTTTAAACAACCGAAAATGGTAGTAAAATTAAATTTGTATAATGGCAGCATTGTATTTCTACAGTCAAAGATTTTACCTTAGGCGACTACAATTTCAATTGTCCGTCGTTTTAGAAGAACGGTCCCCTGAAAAACGTATAACTGCCCATTGAATTTTTTAAATTTTTTACAAATTTTTATTGTGTTACAGCAAGATCAATATGAATAATATAGATCTGGGGATAAGTTTTGGTTTTTCTTTATCATAAGTATAGTGTTATTTCAGTAACCGGAAATCCCTTCTGCTTATGTATTGCAATGACTAAGCTATACTTTAAAATTTTGCTGGCAAAATAATTTTTTTTCTGGAAATCTTTGATGTTTTATTCCATTATTTATATTTTATTTAAACTGTTGTAAAGCAAGCTGGTGTGGAGCCCCCCCTCATTAGTTTCCGAGCGCGGGCTCTTCCTATGAAGTGTCCCGCGATTAGGATTCGATGATGTGACGGTGGCTCTGCATCAGGTCGAACCTGTTCCGACCCCTCTTTCGAGATTTATTGAGCCGGGTTGCTTGGTCAGCGATCGGACGTTAGTATTGGGTGTTTCGGGGGATCATCATTGACCAACGTTAGTGTTGGTCCGTGGTTCCTCGATTGTGCAATGCTCCAAAGGAGGCTAAAGCGGGACAATCCTGCTTGGGACCCTACTTTGAGATATTTCGGTGCATGGTCAGAATGACTAGCCCGTTCTCGTAGGACACTCCCTTGCAGTGGGTGCCGTGGCAGTCCTTTTGGAGGGCACCGTGTGGTGACCAGCAGCAGTCAAGAACACGTACGTAGTCTGCTTTAAACTGTTGTAAGTGGTTATATGTTCCCCTTACTGCTATAAATCTTTAAAACCTCTTCGTTCCCAAAGCTAAAATAATACTACAAATACTCATTCATTGGTTTCAAACAAACAAAATGACATCATAGATGACAGAAAAAAGAACTTTTCGGAAATTGATACTTTCGGGGACTAGTCATTTAGGTTTACAAATAGGGATCTAAAATTACAAATTCCGTTAAAATATCAATTTAATTATCACTCGCCCAAACTCACACAATCACAAATTTAAGGCCAAATTTAAGGCCTTGTGAATGATATACAAATCCTCAAAACATTTTATTGTAAAGGATTTAAGTTAAATAAGTATGAAAATTTCTCAATTTCTTGGCCACACCCTCTTGAAGGCGTTTTGCAAACTCAGAGGAAAATATCTATTTTATGAGGAAATCAGCATAGATTTTGCCAGTTATTGGTTTTGCTTTTAAAACAAAAAAACATTCAGCTATTAAGAAATGAAGTCAAAATGTAAAAAAGTCAAACAGTTTAGTTTTTATGGGGAAAAAAATAGACAGGGGTCTGTCCAGACTTTTCTCTCATGGTCCTGTTTTTGTGAAATTGTGAACAGCTTTTTTACATTTGTGAAAAATCTAGTCCTAATTTTGTGAATTTGAAATTATCGTTATATTCAGGTTCTTTTTTTATGTCTTTTTACAAATATATATGTATCTAAAATACACATATTTTCTTTATATATGTAAAAGTGACGGGTCAAATTTCACTTTTAAATGATTAAATTTGTGAAAGGTTTAGTTTAGAGCTGGAAAAAATTTGTAAAAGGTCTATTTTTAAGACAAAGAATTTTGTGAAGGGCCCTTTTTTAAGGTGAAAAGTTTTGTGAAGGGTCCTGTTTTGAGAGGAAAAATTTTGTGAAGGGTCCTGTTTTGAAATTAAACATTTTGTGAAGGGTCCTTTAAAGGACCTAATTTCTTCCTAAACAGATCCCTGATAGAGGTCGACATATGTGGACACAGGTAGCGAAGAGCTTATGCATCTATCGTCATAATGTTGCCAGGCCCAGTGTCGCAGAAAACGGGACAGGCAGACAAAAAAAGCGAGACAAAGGCTTTTAAATCGGGACGTAAAAATACAGTAACCCCATGGAAACGTAACCTGCCTATGGCGGAATCCGGTCTTAAATGCAAAAATGTCCCCGCTAGGTATACCGTATATGTTATGAGAAAATCCTATTACTTAACCTCTTCGGTCCCTGGGTCCCCAAACGGGACCTCTGTTCTTTTCCTTATAAAAACTAAAATGTCCGATTTTTTTTTTTACATTTTCACACCACTTCTTAATAGCTAAATGTTTTTTGCTTTGAATGCAATGGAATAAATGGCAGACTCTAAGCTGATTCCTACAAAAAAAATAAAAAAATGTTATTTTCATCTGTGTTTTCAAAATGCCTAAAAATGCCCAAAAGACAGTAGGACCAAGAAAGTGAGAAATTTTCAGAAGTATTTAACTTAAATCTTTTTCAATAAAAATTTTGAGTATTTGTAGATTATTTACTTGTTTAAAGCTCTTAAATTTGTGTTTGCGTTCATTTAGGTTAATGGTTATTAAATGGATAGGGGGTTTGTAGTTAGATCCATATTTTTGAACCTAAATTACTAAGCGCCTAAAGGATCCATTTCAGAAAAGATATTTTTTCTGTCATTTACGATGTCATTTTGTTTGGAAAAAAACCAATGAATCAGCATTTGTATTATTATTTTAGCTTCGGTTGGTTGTGGTTGGTTGTGTTTATGACGGCCAATTATCAACACGAGGGATATAGGCCCTAAGAGGGGGGGGGGGGAGTGCCCTCCGTGGGGTCTTTCTAAGGGAACCTAACCCGTATTTACGCATGGAAATCTACGGTTCAAAGAAAAACACGAAAATTCCGAACGATTAGGCCGACGAGCGCGATTGGGTTCGAACCCAGCACCTCCCGTTTACCAGCTTCGATATTTTAGCTTCGGAACTGAAGACGTTAAAACGGAATTTTTCTTCTATCCCTTGCTATCCCATCTTAGCAGGTTTTATTATATAGAATAAACACAACAATCTTATACAGTAAAACCTGCGAAATCGGAATCGCTAGGGATTGAAACAAAATTCCGATTTAGCAAGTATAAGTGTATAATATTCCTATTGTAGCAGGGTTGCAAAAACCCCAACTCGGGTTCTTTTTTTTTGGGGGGGGGGGTTGTTCGGGGTTTTTTAAGAGGTGAGGCCAGAGGAAGTATCTTATTTCTAGAAAGTGTGAGGCATTCTCACAAAATTTTAACTTTCAGGACTAAAAATCTGGTGAAATTAAACATAGTAAAATAGCATTTTAAACTTATAGACGAATGCCTTAATGATTCAAAATAAAGAAAAAATGGTCAACAGCGAAATTTTTTTTATTTAGCTGAGGCTTAAGTTAAACTTGCGAGTTTAATTTTCCTTACGTTTTACCTCTCTAACTTTTTATTTTCTTCTAAATTTTTACGTATAATGAATTTGCATAGTCCCCACAGAACATTCAAGTAAGAAATAGTAAGTAGTATTTTTAGTATAAAATTTTGGTATAACATTGTCTTAAAGAAAGGACGGTAAGAAAAATTACCACCTATTTTTAGGCAAATCATGTTAAGACTAAGTGATAGCCACAATGCTCATTGATTTTTAGAAACAGTTAGTTACATTGGGTTAAATAAATAATAATAAAAAAAAAATACCTCGAAAAGTGCAGGAATAAACCTTGGGGACGTCAAGACTATCAATAAAGCCACGATGCTTGAAATGGATATTTAAATGCTGATTTAAATTCTGCAGTAAATTTCCTGTCAAAGAATTTTAGCCATTCTTTATCTAGCATACTTTTGCATCAGAAAAAAGTTGAAAAAAATTCTGTGGCTGCATCTGAAGTGATTTTCTGTATAATTTTAGCAAGAGGGACGGACGATAAGGAATCTAAAATCCAGGGACAGAGTTAAAAAAAAAAATAATAACAACCGTGAAAATGCGTGCAGGTTAATATTTTGCTACATATTATGTAAAATAATAGTCCCAGTTTCGGAAAAAAATGACATCGAATGAGTCTTATTGAAACTATTTTATACAGACTGCTCCAAACTTAAAAATCAGCATCAGGGACACGGGATGATATAGGAATTTCGTGGTAAATTTGGACCCCCCCAACATCGTCCAAAACTTATTTATCTCGTTAATATTGTTACACAGTCATGCAATGGGATTTTTTCCAGTATAAGAAATAAAAAAAAAACCACAAGAATATGTACTAAAATAAAAATTATTAATCAAAAACATAATTTGAAGAACAAATTAAAAAAACAAAATTTATGTCGTACATTGTTAAAGCCCGAGAAGGGACAGATATTAAGATATTTCATTCAATTAGTTCTACAGTTAATGTTAAATTTTTGTGACAAATCAGTTACGCCAATTGAAGATTAAAAAATAAAAATAAAATTCATACAATATGATACTTAAAACACCCTAAAAAATTAGATTCCGTTCAAATCAAATCGAAATAAATCTTAGACTTCTTCCATTTTTAATTGAAAATATTTGTATTGCAGATTTTGTATTATGTTTATGACAATTGTACATAAAATGGTAAGATGCATGCAAAATACAAAACTTTAAAAAAAGTAACATTTATTTCGATTTCATTTGAACAGAATCTAATTTTTTAGGGTGTTTTAAGTATCATACTGTATGAATTTTATTTTTATTTTTTAATCTTCAATTGGCTTAACTAATTTGTTACAAAAATTTAATATTAAATGTCGAACTGATTGAATGAAATAACTTAATCTGTACCTTCTCAGGCTTTAACAATGTAGGAAAAAATTTTGTTTTTTTAATTTGTTCTTCAAATTAAGTTTTTGATTAATGTGTCAAGTTTTTTAATAACTTATAGCACTCAGACGAACGCATTTCAAAATTAATAGAGAGTATCATCATCAGGTTTTGATGTATGCGGTATTGCATCACAATGTGGGATGCAGTTTACCAATGTGTAATTCAAAGTGTTTCACCACTGTAGTAATGCAGGTTGCTGTACTTTGGACAAAAACTTCCAATCTGAACATAAAAAATCTATAATCAAAACATAAAAAATTAACTTCACTTAAATTTAGATACTTTATTTCCCACTCAGGAACGCTATGAATGAGAATGTAAATTGTGTTGAATCCTTACTGCTAATATTTAACAATAGTATAGCTGTGATACAGTAAAAAATAAAAGTTTAACTTAAATTTTTAAACCTTATTCTCTCCCAAGGGGTGATGTAAACACATTAGAAAATTATTACCTAAGTTTAACTTGGGGTATAAATAGTACTCATCTCCAAAAGAAAAAAAAAATACATTTTAAAATTTAAGTTATGTAATTCCCCACAAAGTTCATTACCTGCGTAAAAATAGCTATCCATTAGAAACTTTTTACTAAAATATAAACTTGATCAAAGCAAAAACTTACTCTGAAAATATCCTTTTTATTTCCACTATGACGCCATATTCACCTTTTTAATTTTTGCAAAAAAAAAAAAAAAAAAAAAAAAAAAGGCTCAATTTAATATTTCACGTGAAAATCTTTCAACTAAAAAGAAATAAATTATTATTACGGCTTTTGAAATTTTTGCAACAATGAAGTAAAAATGTTACATTTTCTATGAAAAATATCCGTTGATTTTCAATGAAAAAAACGAAAATTGGAATTATTAAGAAAAATATTTGAATAATGCAAAAAAAAATTGGCCCATGTTTCTCTCTGGGTTATAATTCACCCATATGCAAAGGCATTTTACCATTCGTTTTGACTCTAACGTCAGGCAAACGTTTTTACACTTTAAATTTATAATATCATTAGAATAAGTAAAGAATAAAAAATGAGTGGCATCAGGGACAAAAAGGTGGGAAGAAAAAAATGAAAAAGTTATGAGCTCCATAGGCTTTTCTATGTTAAATTAACATTGAGAAGTGACACTGGAAATAAATAAGTATTGCGCTGCCGCGCAATACTTAAATTATTCAGGTACTTAAAAGTCAAATTTATGTGAGAATGCCTCATGTATTAAATTAAGAAATCATATTTTTATTAATTAACTTTATATACAAGTAATTTGAATTAACATAAATCAGTGTAAAAGGCTGTAAAAATAGTTTTTACTTCTGACATCATATATTATATAATAACTACATACCACATATTTAAAAGTTACTTTAATAGATTACTTTTTATCTGTATTCCCCACTAAGAACACATTTTTTACACAAATTTTTTCCTCCTCAAAAAGTCAGCTGATCAAAGGCACAGATTACACTTTTGCAATCATATATATTGATTTTAGCTTCTTTCCCCCATAATATTAGCAGGCTTTTAAGCTGATAAGCATGCATGAGTATTTATATATTTCCCCCCATTTTTCCGAAATCTTCAATTAAACATTATGGAATATTCTTTTTTCACCACTTTTTTTTTATTCTCCCATCTTTAATAATAATTGCAGAACGGCTAAATTACGCCAGATCCTAAATTACATCAGACCTTCAGATTTTAATGTGTTTTCTTAAAACGTGTTGATCATTAATAATCATCGTATGATTGTTAAATTTCTTTTAGTGCTACACTGATTTTTCTTAATGTTTGGCTAATATATTGCTTTTTATACCCCATTTCTCATAAACACTATTAACTTTAAAATGCAAGGAAATGTCAATTTAATTTGTATCGATTTATTATATGGTTGTGATAAGAATGAAAAAAAAAGCATCTTGAGTGGAGGGGTAAGAGTGGCGTGTTTATAAGAAATGGAGGTATACTCCGAAATGAAAAGCCTATGAAAGGGGTACGTGAAAGTCCGTCATTCTCAGGTTCTTTTTCCACGTTTTACTATATTTTAATTTAGCCATATTTTAACAAGCTTAGAAATCTACTATTCTTTAAAAAATTTCAATTTGATTGTTTAGATTAGTGTTTTTCTTTCTACACTTTAAAAAACTGCAGTAAACTATCCAACCATTCAACCGTTATTGTATATGTAATCGGTTGAATGACTGGGCAGTTTGCTTCCATTTTTTTTTCTTTTTTAGGGTTCCGTACTTAAAAAGTAAAAACGGAACCATTATAAGATCACTCCTGTGTCTGTCTGTCTGTCAGTCACAGCCATTTTACTCGTAAACTATGGAAGTGGAAAGTTCAAATTCGGGGAAGTAATAAAGACCATTGACCCACATCTTTTCAAATTAATAAACATTCATAAATATATTTAGTAAAAATGTAGGGGGGCAAATTATGCTACTTGAAAAAAAAATCTTTTCTTTGTATATCATGTGGGGTATCCTGTGAAAGCTTTCGTAACGCTGAACTCAAAAATACATTCCTTTTAATTTTAGGTATTATATTTAAAAATATATATTGTGGAAAATGTAACGCAAAAATATGCCCCCCCCCCCCCCCCATCTAATTCCGAAACTACTGAAACTAAAATTATGAAAAAAATTAGAGGTAGTAGATGTTAATATAAACCTTGCCGGAAAATTATAGCGATTATCCTAGGTCACATAGTTTTTGAGAAATTAGCGTTTTTCTGTTATACACAAATTTCGATTTACGGGCATTCAGAAAAATTGTTGAGCATCGCTGGATATACCTATCGTTGCGGAAGTATAAAAGCATTGTTGATAATGATTTTCGAAAAAAATCATCAGTAATAAGCTGAGATATTAACCCTTAAAGATAGGCCAGTTTGGACATACATAAGGACACGGGAGGCGTAGTCTATGCCTAGTTAACAACTTTTAATGATATATATGTGTAATGTAATGTCCAGTAACAGTATAAAAGCAATAAACGTCAAATTGTTAAAAACATACTAGGTCTCAGTCAGGGGTATCAAGACTCTAAAAAGTGGAAAAAATGAAAAAAAGACACTTTTCAATATTTGATGTCTTAAAATGTATATATTTTAAAACACAATTTTAATTGGGATGAAAAATATAAGTATGTTCTTTCATTTCATGTATTTAAAAAATTGCAAGATACAGAATTAGTATTTATAGGGGGCTCGAAACTGTTAGACTTTTGTCGAACAAAAAATTGGGATAACAGTTTACGTGCCGGATGACAAAATAAATATTGCAACTAGAATGAAAATTTTGGTGCTTACTTATACTTCAGATTGTAATAATTTCCCTGAACTTAAATAAATTTGTATTTAAAGCATTTTTATATTTTTAATGCAATGTTGCATTTAGCTAATACAAAATTTTGAAAATATCAACAGTAAAATCACCTAAAAAAATATTTCTTTGAACAATAAAAAAGAAATTTTAGGTTCAGTTTATACAGACTAACATGAAATACATGTTTTGACAATTTCATGAAAAAATATTCAGAAGGTTTTGAGGTATTCTGCGCGTTATGCCCAAAAGACACCATTTGGAGAAAAATGACTTCAAAGTTTCGGAATCACCGCTTCAGCTATTGAGCGGGTATAATTCTAAAAGTCATAACTTCTGTTCTAACGGGAATTTTAAGGAAACAATTATAACAAAATATTCAGAAAAGATAGGAGTTTAACATCTAAAAAAATTAAAATTTCTTAAATTTTGAAGTTTTAAGACTCCTGCGACCACTTAACCGTTTCTGGCGCGGAGTAATTCTATTTATAAACTTATGAAGTAACGAACTGACACCAGAATTTATAAACGAATTTATTAGAAAATGCGAACTTGTTTATTTTCACGTACATGATAAAAGGAAAAATTTAATTAAATATTCTTGGTGCCGATTGTCTGTTTTGGAATTAAAATTAGGTGTCCTTTTTTTAAGAACACCGCCCTCGAAAGGTTTAATTAGAATGAATCGTATAAATACTGTGGGATTCGCGATAGTTTGCATTGAGTGTATCTCTCAATATGACTCGAGTGACTTTAAAAGTTAAACACCTATCTGGAAAAACGCGGCACTGACCAAGGCGGCGTTACAACTTTGAGACCTCCTTTCGAAGCGCGCTTAGCACAATGCCAAATTTAAACTTTGAACAAAGGTTTTGTTTTAGCTACACTGTAGAAATAAAGGTTATTACTACGCTAAATTTAGTTTTATGAAATGCCAAATGAAGTTTAACTATGCACTGCTTTTATTGTCAGTACCGAATTAAGTTCATCATAAACATATTAAGATAATATTAAAAAAAGAGTTATACGAATAGCTATATTTGATATTATTTAGGTTCCATATCTCTTTGAACTTTTATGGTATACCCATCTACACTTTTCTAATATATACAGTTATACCCAACCCTACGTTGTATAGTGTTTTACAAAATCTTAGTATTCTTTTAGCAACAGTTTTTTTATAATACCATTACAAATTCATATATTTATTCTACGGAACCCTCTGTGCGCGAGTAATACTTGCACTTGACCGTTTATTTATTTATTTATTTTTTTGCAGTGTACGTCACACCATGATTTTTAAATTAAATTTCTGTCATTCATGTGGTTTCATATTTTTAAGATTGCAAACTGATTAAAATAATATTCAATAATGAGGTAATCTTATTATTAGAAAAATACATATTTTAGATCATTTCTGTCAGAATTTAATTCATATGTAACTTTAATTGAATTTTTCCTTAAAATTTCAATTAGTATTACAAACTATGAACTAAATAAATATTGTGAATAAAGTATTTTGTTCCGATTTTTACCACGCATGTACCTATTTTCATTGCATGCTCTAAAATATTTTATTCTTTTAAAATGCCCATAAAAGCGGCATAAAAAAGAATTCAGTCCATAAAAAAAGACCATCCACTCCTATGAAAGACTGACTATTCACTCCTACCTGGGATGAAAAAACACACTCCTTTAGCAAGCGTGAAATATCACTCCTCCAACAGAGTGATTATTCACTCTTGTTTAGAGTGAATATTCACTTCCCAGGTTGGTTGGTTGGTTGGTTGATTTTGTGACGGCCGATTATCTGCACTAGGGATATAGGCCCGAGGGGAGTGCCCTTCGTGGGGGTCTTTCTAAGGGACCCTAACCCGTATTAACGCATGGAAATCCATGGTTCGAAGAAAACCACGAAAACTCCGAACGATTAGGCCGACGGGCGCGATTGGGATCGAACCCAGCACTTCCCGTCTACCAGTTTCGAGAGCAGAACCTCTCAGCCACTGGTGGGGCTTCACTTCCCAGGAGCTGGGTGAATAGTCACTCTTTTTTATTTAGAGTGTACAAAGTCCAAAAATGCGGAATCCTCCGGCCCCCGGCGATTCCGAATTTCGGATCATTAACAGTTTATTTGTCATTATATATGCAAATCCTAATCTAAAACCCCCTCTCCCCCTAATCTCGCGAATTATATATGTAACACATTTACACATTAACATGCACACAGTAACACATTTGCAATGTTAAGAAGGGGTAATACTGAAATAGATATTTTAATAGAGGAATGATTTTTCAAAAAAGGGAAAATACTACCAAAATTATTTCACAAGTGTCAAAAAAATTGCCGAAAAATTACATTGAAAATCGACTTAAAAAAAAATGAAAAATCGCGGAGACATATTTACTATTATGCTGAAAGTTTGAAACCGAATTTCTTTTACGAATTTAAAAAAAAACGCATAAAAAATCGCGAAAAATTCAAAAATCGCAGAGTACGAATTTTGAGTAATTCTTATTCGAAATAGGATAAAATTTACTATAATGGAATGAAAGGTTGAAATGTATTACTTTGACTGATGTGGAAAAATTGCATAAGAAGTCGCTAAAAATTCAAAAGTCGCAGAGAACAAAATTTACAAGTGGGCTAAAGGTAACCGGATTTATTTGACGCATGTCAAAAAATTGCCGCGTTGCGCAAAATAAACGGTCAAGTGTGAGTATTACTCGCAGACAGAGGGTTTCGTACAATAATATATGAATTAGTAAGTGTATTATTAAAAAAAAAAAACCCCGTTGCTAAAAGAATACTAAGACTTTGTAAAAACTATACAACGGAGGGTTGGGTATAGCTGTATATACTAGAACAGTATAAAGGGATATACCATGAAAGTTCAAAGAGATATGGAACCTAAATAATATTAAATATAGCTATTTTGTATAACTCATTTTTAATCTTATCTAATCTGTTTAAAATGAACTTAATTCGGTGCTGACAATAAAAGTAGCGCATATTTAAACTTCATTTGGCATTTCATAAACCTAAATTCAGCGTAGTAATAATCTTTTCTTTTTACTTTGTACCTAAAGCAAATTCTTTGTTCAAAATTTAAACTTAGCATTGTGCTAAGCGCGCTTCGAAAGGACGTCGCAAAGTTCCAACGCCGCTTTGATCCGTGCCGCGTTTTTCCATATAGGTTGGTCTATTGAGAAAGCCACTCAATGCAAACTAGTCGCGAATACCATAGTATTTATGTGATTAATTCTCATTAAATTAGTAACAATTTGATGTTTATTGCTTTTATACTGCTACTGGACATTGCATTACACAAATATATCCTTAATATTTGTTATCTAGGATTTAAAAACCGATGGAGCATAGAGTACGCCGTCCGTGTCATTGTGTATGTCCAAACTGTCCGTGTCTTTAAGGGTTAATATCTCGGCTAATTACCGACGATTTTTTCCGGAATTCATAATCAACAATGCTTTTATACTTCTGCTACGATAGGTATCTCCAGCGCTGCTCAACACTTTTGCTGAATGCCCGTAAATCGGAATTTGTGTGTAACAGAAAAATGTGATTTTCTCAAAAACTATGTGACCTAGGGTAATCGCTATAATTTTCCTGCAAGGTTTAAATTAACGTATACTAACTCTAATTTTTTCATAATTTTAGTTTCAGTAGATTCGGAATTAGATTGGGGGGGGGGGGACAAATTGTTGCACTACATTTTCGACCATAACTTTGAAAATATAATACAAATATAAATAAAATAAATATAATTAAATGAAATATATTTTCCGTTCAGCATTAAGAAAGCTTTCACACGATACCCCACACGAGATATACAAAGAAAAGATTTTTTTTTCAAGTGCCTTAATTAGCCCCTCAACATTTTTCCCAAATACAGTAAACTCTGTCTAAGACGGATTCGATCAGGACCGAGAAATTTTTCCGTGGTAGACAATATTCCGCCTTAGACAAATTTTACTCTGTGTCTATGGATTCGCAGGGACATGAAAATCTTTCCGAGTTAGACAGATCCGCCTTACAGAGAGTTTACTGTATACTTATGAATATTTATTAATCTGTAAATATTTGGGTCAATAGTCTTTATTATTTCCCCCAATTTGAACTTCCCACGTTCCATAGTTTACGAGTAAAAGGGCTGTGACAGACGGACAGACAGACACAGGAGAGATCTTATAATGGTTCCGTTTTTACTTTTTAAGTACGGAAACCTAACAAGCATTAAAAATCGCTGTACTAATTCCGAATGAACTTTATTGAAAAATGGACAAAATTTACTAAACCAAAAAAAAAAAAAAAAAAAAAAAAAAAAAAAAGAGTGCAACTGGATTCTGTTTATCTGTGCTGAAAAATTGCAGGAAAACGTTACAAATCGCATAAAAAATGAAATTTAAAAAATCGAAGAAGTTCCGGATTTTGGAGAATTCCGATTTTTGGACATCTAGATTTGAGACTTTGTATTGTATATGTAAAAAAAAAACCTTCTAAAATACATGCTTATTTTTCAGGCCTCCTTATTATTTTGTTAGTGCTATATCAGATTACTAATGTTTTTATTATTATTATTTATTTATTTTAGGGTTCAGAATGCTTCTGTTTCTCTCGTGGCGGAGTATAAAGCAGCAGTCTGCAAAGCTATAGAAATTTCCTCCATGAACAATTTACACCCAATCCCTGGGAAGACTCTGATTATTTGCCACCTTGATCAAGACTTTAGTGCTAAAGCTAAGGTAACCCTTTCATGATATTCAATCTACTTCAGATTGCCGTTTTTAGGTGCGTTCGCAATTAACCCTTTAAACTACTGAATTAGGAATTCAGGAAAATTTTATCTTCTAAAGCATTTTTCGTGAATAGTTTAACTTCTTCGGTCCCTGGGTCCCCATACGGAAACCCCTGTTCTTTTCCTTATAAAAACTAAAATGTCCGATTTTTTTTTTTACATTTTCACATCACTTCTTAATAGCTTAATGTTTTTTGCGTTCAAAGCAAACGAATAAATGGCAGCATCTAAGCTGATTCCCACATAAAATAAACGTTCTTTTCATCTGAGTTTGCCAAATGCCTAAAAATGCCCAAGAGACAGTATGACCAAGAAAGTGAGACATTTTCTGAAGTATTTAACTTAAATCTTTTTCAATAAAAATTTTTGAGGATTTGTAGATTATTTACTCGTTTAAATCTTAAATTTGTGATTGCGTTCATTTAGGTTAATATTCAATGGATTTTTTTTAAAGGGGTTTGTAGTTTTAGATCCCTATTTTTGAACCTTAATTACTAAGCGCTCTAAGGTTCCATTTCAGAAAAGATATTTTTTCTGTCATTGACGATGTCATTTTGTTTGGAAAAAACCAAAGAATAAGCATTTGTATTATTATTTTAGCTTCGGAACTGAAGAGGTTAAACAATATTAGAAGATTTACGTAATCATGTAATAAATTTTAGAAGGATTCATTAAATTTGAATTTATGTAGGGATTTTGTGCACTATTGATAACCCCACTTAAATCTTGTATTTTAAATATTTTTCTTAGTATTTTGTAGAATTAGGAAATGTACAAATAGAATGTTCTTACAATAGAAATATAGAAATATTTCCGAATTGCCACCCCCCCCCCCCCCAACGTCAAGAAAGCTGAAGAGATGCAAAGGCAAGTGAAATCATCCTTTTAAAAATATTTTTGTTTTGTGTAAACTCATAATGCTTTTGGAACAAGATAAAGTATTGTATCCCTAACTCATTCTAAACTGTATTTACAACGAATCGATGTATCAAATGAATTTGTTATTTTAATGGTACTTATAAGTACCGTCAGTAGATAAAGGGTTATATATATATAGGTAGCACCTGTAGTCGTCCGCTGGTCCGTCTGTCGTCTGTCCGCATAGAACTGCGCAAAAACGACCCAACTGAATGGTTTGAAATTTAATATATATATATATATATATATATATATAATCATTGCAGACTGTTGTCGAGTCGTTTCAGATTTTATAAAAATCAAATCAAAACTTAACAGTTTTCTTCATTCTATTAAATCCTATCCTACGTTGTTTATTCAATGGTATCCCATGATAAGTCATGATTCGAGGTTGCCAGGGTGATGACTGAGTTGAATCTATAGAATCGTCATAAATTGTGTATTCATGCCTTTTTGCGTAAGAGTGCAGCAGCTATGCACCAAGATCTGAATAGTTATAAAACTAGTTAGAGTACGAACGCACCTCATTTGCCACGTTTGACGTACAGTTTCCGACTTGTTTAAATTCCTACCTTTTATGCCAAAATGAAGTGTAAAAATCATGATGATTTTTTAAAATGGGTCGATCAACTATTCTTTGCTCCATGATTAACACTTTCCAACATAGTTTAAAGGCGTTTGTGAATTCGGTTTGCCCGTCTATCCGTGCTCTAACTCTCGCAAATACGCTCGGAATGCCATGAAATTTTTATATGTCATTGACCAGGATTCCTACGGGTCAGAGGAAACAGGGAAAAGTCAGGGAATTTGAAAATTTAGGCAAAACGTCAGAGAAATGTCGGGGAAATTTTTAAATATTTGAAGTGGTCAGGGAATTTTTGATGTATAGCCTCCCCCACTTAATCGGATCACGGATAATCGAATACCCCGCTTATTCGAATAGAATCCTCCGGAACCGAATTTATTCCTATTGGTTCTATGTTATTTTCCCCGTTTAAACCAAATACCTTTTACGAACCTCTCTGCTTAATCGAATAACAACTGTGTGACCTATGTTTGAAAATAGGCACGAAAAGCACGTTTCAGCTGGAATTTCCTTTAACCTTTTGTCATTTTGGGTTCCTTTATGCTGAAAACAATTTTTAAGTTCTTCCTGCAATGATTTCGGCCGGCAGGTGTATAATGCACAGGTCAAATGACCTCCCCACCATCACTTCTTGCTGTTAACCAGGCTTTAACGGCAATGCACTGTCACTTCCAGACTTGAGATGGTAGTTGTGATATTTTGCACTCATTCGAAAAATAACTCGATATTTACTCCTTTAAAATTCCACTTAAACAAACCACTGTAAACGATTATTTTAAGGCAGTATAAGTAACGTAAATAAGAAGTAGCAAAGTTTTGACCAAACTGAAACGAGCCCCATTAAGTGTGATGTAAATTATATAAATGTATGTACTGACATTAAATTAATACGTATTTACTTTATATTAGCATTAGCATTTATTGTAATGTTATTCTATTAACAATTTATTATGTTGTTAATTAACTATACCGTAGATGGTTGTTTTGCCTTTTGTATTACGCATTAAATATTACAGTTATGATTCCTCGTTTAATAAAATATCCCGCTTAATCAAATATTATTTCTGGAACCGTCAATATTCGTTTAAACGGGGACGACTGTACTACTTTCCATCAGAACCTCGCTTATCTTAAAGGAAGAAATTTTGAATTAATTATTCATCCAATGTAAAATTTTTATATAAACTTTATCCAAACGAACAATAGACTCATATGAAAAATAATTAAAAATCGGAAATTCATATAGCGCATACTTTTCTTAACCCCTTGCCTGTGGAATATATTTGAGAAAAACGTGTCAAAAATCGATTTTTTTTTTCCTCTGAATGGTTTGAATGAAATTTGGGAAGAACTGCAAAATTACAATAATCCGACTAAAGGCACGAAACTGCCGAACTTTTCGCGGGAAAGTATCGCCATCTATTGAGAAAATAGTAAATTACATATTATGCATTGAACGAACTGAGTTCGGGCTTCACGGAATTGAAACACCGATTTTTCTCTTCCCCGAACTCAGATCGGGTATTCCAAAATTGGCGCGTTTGCGTTGCCCGAACTGAGTTCGGGCATCATAGGCAAGGGGTTAACTGCTATAACTTATGTATCAGTTATTGTTTTTATTTTTCAAAATAGGGATGGTATCAGTTACCAGGGTTATTGAACCTATTTATGGAAAAAAAAAAATTAGTAATAAAAAGTATAATTTTTCAAAATTTTGTCAGCAATAATTTTTAAATGTATCCCTACTGTACTTTTGAAAACAAAGATAAGTATAAAATAGATTTAAAAATTTTAATAATGACTTGAACAAGAAAAAACCTTTAAGATGGCAGTTACTGGGGGGTTTCACCCTAGTGTGTAACAGTTTTGGCTGAATTATTGTTCTAAATAAATCCCGCCACCTTTAACCCTTTATCTACTGACAGTACTTGTAAGTACCATTAAAATAACTTGTTATAAAATTCATTTAACACATCGATTACTTGTAATACAGCTTAAAAGGAGTTATAGATACATTACTTTATCTTGTTCCAAAAGCATTATGGGTTACACAAAACAAAAATATTTTTAAAAGGATGATTTATTTTGCCTTTGCATCTTTTCAGCTTCCTTGGCTTTGGAGGGGAGAGGATTTTTCAATTCGGAAATATTTCTATTATTAGAACATTATATTTGTACATTTCCTAATTCTACAAAATACTAAGAAAAATAATTAAAATAAAAGATTTGAGTGGGCAATATTGCACAAACTCCCTATAAATTCAAATTTAGTGAATCCTTCTAAGTCCTTCAATCCTTCTAAAATCCTTCTAAAAATTTATTAAATGATTATGTAAATTTTCTAGTTTAAAAAATTCACGAAAAATGCTTTAGAACGTAAAATTTTCATGAATTCATAATTCAGTGCATAAAGGGTTAAAACACCCTTAATTCTAGTAAATATCGTCATCAATAATTAATTTCTTAACTCTTTATATCCTGAAATTTGAAAAAAAAAATGGCTTCACCTGAGTAATTATTTACGTTAATGTCTAAGATACCCTGAACATCATATATAATAAGAATGTGATTATTAGATAATTTTTTTTAATGAAAACTGATTTAACAAATCGGTAGTTAGAGCTCTTGTTACCCGGCTGCCAAGAAGGGTTATGTGTTTCACGCGTATCTGGGTATGTGGATTTCTTTATACCCTCGAAACATCCCAACGGCTCAATGGATTTTAATGAATGATTTCTATCGATTCGTCTTCTTAACCGTCCGATGGTTATAGGCTAGATTTTGTTTTTATAAATTCAAAATGACGGCCGTAAAATACAAAATGGTGGTAGAGACGAAACAAAAATTTTACGCACTATATTAAGTGGCCTATCATTGGATAGGTCTTTCAAAATGAAGACGATGTTTCATTGACTATTTTACAGCCATAAGCTCCGTTTAAATATGACACAATCTGGAAGTTGTGTAGATAGGATCTCTAGCTTTACTGCAACTCTCATAGACATCTATAGGCCTCATCAAAACAGTGTTTATAGATAGGAACTAACAGTTAAACACAACTTAAAAGTCATTAATACAAGTAAATAAAAAAAATAGGTAAGTAATATAAAAAATGGTTTCACATTGATGAGAAATAATTAATTAGTTCAACGCAGTCGTGTTTTTTGATTTTTTAAATTTAATTTTTATTGCAAAATATTTAGAATAATAATTACATTAATTAACAAAAAATACCGTTATGGCAATCTCACAATTCTTAAAGAACAGTGTCAATAAATGTAGTGTGATTCTATCTGTAACAGAGAAGTGTTTTGTCGTTGCCAATTTTTCGTATAAAATTTTTTAATAGGATAAAAGCTACACCTAGGTAAAGGGTTGAGAAAATAACCCCATTCAAAAATAATGAGCTTCGACTGTCTCACAGTACTTTCTAAATAGCATTAAGCCAATTATTTTGTATGAAAAGTGCAATCTACTTTTATTAGTAGACGAATTAAATAAATTTTACACTGATTTTTTGTTTAATGGTACTTAAAAGTACCGCCAGGATATAAAGGTTTAACCATATATTCTCAAACAATAAATATATAGCATAAAAGCCATTTCTCTTATATAAATAGGATTCTATTTCTTAAATGTTATGAATTAATATCTCAGTTTATTCACCGCAAAAAATAATAGCACTTATGTAAGAATTATTTTTAAATTTTAAAAGATTTTTCACTTCCTTCTATCTTCAATAGAAGAAAGTATTGTTATCGAAATTATTTCGACTTCCGGTTTTCGACGGATTTACACGTTTTAGGGGTCAGAGATCGCAAAAAGTATGTTTATACAAAATGTCTGTCTGCCTGTCCGTATGTTCGTGTGTCGCCATTGTACCATCAAAAATTGTATGAAGTTATGCATAGAATTGAACCAAATTTTTTAAAAAAGTTTTTCGCTATGGCAAGCAGGTCCTCCCTGAGTTTGGAAAAAATCCACGTGTGGGGGGGCTCTGTAACAGCGATTTTTGCGCATTTTGAATGTTGTACCATCGAAAAGTGTATGAAGTTATGCATAGAACTGAGCCAAATTTTTTGTGTATGGTTTTGGACATGGGAAAAAAATCCTCCCTGAATTTGGAAAAAATCCGCCGGTAGGGGGCGCTGTAATAGCGATTTCTGTGTGATTTTTGTTAATTTTGAATATTGTACCATCGAAAAGTGTATGAAGTTATGCATAGAATTGAACCAAATTTTTTGTGTATGTCTTTGGCCATGGCAAGAAGGTCATCCCTGAATTTGGAAAAATTCCGCCGAAAGGGGGCGCTGTAATTGCGATTTTTGTGCAATTTTCAATATTGTACCATCGAAAAGTGTATGAAATTATGCATAATTCTAATAAAAATACTAATAAAACTAATTAAAAGGAAATATTGACATGAGATACAAGAAAGTTTTGGGATTGACACATCCAACTAGTTTAAAATGTTTTAACAATACAGTATTCAAGAACTTGCTGTTGTTGAATTATTGCTGTTAATTAAAAAAAAATCCTTCAGGGATATTCATAATATCATATGAATATCGATATTAACGATTAATTTTCTTCAGTATCAATTTTCAATAAGTAAAATAAATAAAATGAATTTGATTTGATAAAAAAAAAAATGATTCTGTTTCTTAATTATTTTAAATTAATATCCCAATTCATTAACGATTAAAAATAGCAATTATGTAAGAATTAGAAAATAATAAAGTTTTTTGTAGCCAAATATTTTCATATTTGTCTTCACCGAATATCTTTATGTTTCGTTTAAGGGAACACAGTACACTTTAAACAATACTGCAATATATGTAGCGGCATTATATATAATACTATAAAGTAAATATAATTTCGTATAATTAAAAAAAAATCTTGTATAACAGCCTATTTAACTTAAATTCAATATATATTTTAATTTTTAACTTTTTAAAAAACTCTACATCTTTTTTTAAATATGAATATTTTTGCTTCAAGTTTTTTTCCACATTCCTTAGACTATACTACGTAAAACTGTGCGTCGATTTTTAGATGTATGGGACATTACATTTGTGGCGCCTCTATCTTGAAGACGAGTAGCGTGTGCGATCTTCGAAGGCGATGACGAAATTATAGCAAAAAATGGTTTATCAAATAAATAAAAAAAGTGTGCTGCTTGATTCATTTTGACATATCGCAACAAATAGTATAAGTTGATAGATGGGATTGTTCAACAATTTGAGACTAATTGTAGTAAAGTTCTAAGTCCCAAATAAAAGAGGTTAAATGTCCACAAACAATGGAGCAGTAGCCTTTGTCTAATACGACTAATATTAATTCATTTTCTACAACTTAGAGAAACAGCTCGACTCAATCGTCGCCTTGACTTCTTTCACTCCTAGGTCCGGAGGAAGATTAGCTTTCCCCTTGGAACAACTGCCGAGATATTGATTCAGTCTAACTTGAGAGAATACCTCTCTCACCAGGTTCCAAACCTGACCATCTCGTAATGAGAACTCAACACTGAATGATTTCATTTCTTCATCAAGGATCTCATCTCTCTCGATCCCTTGATTAAAATAATAGTTCCTTTTTTAGCCACTTAGAGCGTTTGGCTCATGAGGTCATCTTTAAGCTATCGTTTCATAGTTTCCCTCCGCACCGCCTCCTCGAGGGAGATCAGTTTCACTTTCGTCTTAGCGCGTGGGAATATTTTCTCTTCCCCACGGTAGTTTCACTTTGCGGTGCATCACACTGATTCCACTACTGCCTTTCTATTCATCTACTTGTCCTCATAGTGTCATCGCCGATGATGAATTTACATCGATCGATTTCATTTGATCCTCCCGGCAATATGCTGGACTTAGTAAAAATCCTTTTTAGCCACTTAAAGCGTTTGGCTCATGAGGTCATCTTTAAGCTATCGTTTCATAGTTTCCCTCTATACCGCCTCCTCGAGGGAGATCAGCTTCACTTTCGTCTTAGCGTGTGGGAATATTTTCTCTTCCCCACGGTAGTTTCACTTTGTGGTGCATCACACGGATTCCACTACTGCCTTTCTATTCATCTGCTTGTCCTCATAGTGTCATCTCCGATGATGAACTTACATCAATCGTTTTTGTTTGATCCTCCCGGCAATATGCTGGACTTTGTAAAAATCCTTTTTAGCCACTTAGAGCGCTTGGCACATGAGAAACTCAACACTGAATGATTTCATTTCTGCATCAAGGATCTCACCACTCTCGATCCCTTGATTAAAACAATAGTTCCTTTTTTAGCCACTTAGAGCGTTTGGCTCATGAGGTCATCTTTAAGCTATCGTTTCATAGTTTCCCTCTGTACCGCCTCCTCGAGGGAGATCAGTTTCACTTTCGTCTTAGCGCGTGGGAATATTTTCTCTTCCCCACGGTAGTTTCATTTTGTGGTGCATCACACGGATTCCACTACTGCCTTTCTATTCATCTACTTGTCCTCATAGTGTCATCTCCGATGATGAACTTACATCAATCGTTTTTGTTTGATCCTCCCGGCAATATGCTGGACTTAGTAAAAATCCTTTTTATCCACTTAGAGCGTTTGGCTCATGAGGTCATCTTTAAGCTATCTTTTCATAGTTTCCCTCTATAACGCCTCCTCGAGGGAGATCAGTTTCACTTTAGTCATGAGCCGAGATATTGATTCAGTCTATCTTGAGAGAATACCTCTCTCACCAGGTTCCAAACCTGACCCTCTCGTAATGAGAACTCAACACTGAATGATTTCATTTCTTCATCAAGGATCTGATCACTCTCGATCCCTTGATTAAAACAATAGTTCCTTTTTTAGCCACTTAGAGCGTTTGGCTCATGAGGTCATATTTAAGCTATCGTTTCATAGTTTCCCTCTGTACCGCCTCCTCGAGGGAGATCAGTTTCACTTTCGTCTTAGCGCGTGGGAATATTTTCTCTTCCCCACGGTAGTTTCACTTTGCGGTGCATCATACGGATTCCACTATTGCCCTTCTATTCATCTACTTGTCCTCATAGTGTCATCTCCGATGATGAATTTACATCAATCGTTTTTGTTTGATCCTCCCGGCAATATGCTGAACTTAGTAAAAATCATTTTTAGCCACTTAGAGCGTTTGGCACATGAGAAACTCAACACTGAATGATTTCCTTTCTTCCTCAAGGATCTGATCACTCTCGATCCCTTGATTAAAACAATAGTTCCTTTTTTAGCCACTTAGAGCGTTTACCTCATGAGGTCATCTTTAAGCTATCGTTTCATAGTTTCCCTCCGTACCGCCTCCTCGAGGGAGATAAGTTTCACTTTCGTCTTAGCACGTGGGAACATTTTCTCTTCCCCACGGTAGTTTCACTTTGCGATGCATCACACGGATTCCACTACTGCCTTTCTATTCATCTACTTGTCCTCATAGTGTCATCGCCGATGATGAATTTACATCGATCGATTTCATTTGATTCTCCCGGCAATATGCTGGACTTAGTAAAAATCCTTTTTAGCCACTTAGAGTGTTTGGCTCATGAGGTCATCTTTAAGCTATCGTTTCATAGTTTCACCAAACCGCCTCCTCGAGGGAGATCAGCTTCACTTTCGTCTTAGCGTGTGGGAATATTTTCTGTTCCCCACGGTAGTTTCACTTTGTGGTGCATCACAAGGATTCCACTACTGCCTTTCTATTCATCTGCTTGTCCTCATAGTGTCATCTCCGATGATGAACTTACATCAATCGTTTTTGTTTGATCCTCCCGGCAATATGCTGGACTTAGTAAAAATCCTTTTTACCAATTAGAGCGCTTGGCACATGAGAAACTCAACACTGAGTGATTTCATTTCTTCATCAAGGATCTGATCACTCTCGATCCCTTGATTAAAACAATAGTTCCTTTTTTAGCCACTTAGAGCGTTTGGCTCATGAGGTCATCTTTAAGCTATCGTTTCATAGTTTCCCTCTGTACCGCCTCCTCGAGGGAGATCAGTTTCACTTTCGTCTTAGCGCGTGGGAATATTTTCTCTTCCCCACGGTAGTTTCACTTTGCGGTGCATCATACGGATTCCACTATTGCCCTTCTATTCATCTACTTGTCCTCATAGTGTCATCTCCGATGATGAATTTACATCGATCGATTTCATTTGATCCTCCCGGCAATATGCTGGACTTAGTAAAAATCCTTTTTAGCCACTTAGAGCGTTTTTCTCATGAGGTCATCTTTAAGCTATCGTTTCATAGTTTCCCTCTGTACCGCCTCCTCGAGGGAGATCAGTTTCACTTTCGTCTTACCGTGTGGGAATATTTTCTCTTCCCCACGGTAGTTTCACTTTGTGGTGCATCACACGGATTCCACTACTGCCTTTCTATTCATCTGCTTGTCCTCATAGTGTCATCTCCGATGATGAACTTACATCAATCGTTTTTGTTTGATCCTCCCGGCAATATTCTGGACTTAGTAAAAATCCTTTTTAGCCACTTAGAGCGTTTGTCACATGAGCCGAGATATTGATTCAGTCTATCTTGAGAGAATACCTCTCTCACCAGGTTCCAAACCTGACCCTCTCGTAATGAGAACTCAACACTGAATGATTTCATTTCTTCATCAAGGATCTCATCTCTCTCGATCCCTTGATTAAAATAATAGTTCCTTTTTTAGCCACTTAGAGCGTTTGGCTCATGAGGTCATTTTTAAGCTATCGTTTCATAGTTTCCCTCCGTACCGCCTCTTCGATGTAGATCTGTTTCACTTACGTCTTAGCGCGTGGGAATATTTTCTCTCCCCCACGGTAGTTTCACTTTGCGGTGCATCACACGGATTCCACTACTGCCTTTCTATTCATCTACTTGTCCTCATAGTGTCATCGCCGATGATGAATTTACATTGATCGATTTCATTTGTTCCTCCCGGCAATATGCTGAACTTAGTAAAAATCATTTTTAGCCACTTAGAGCGTTTGGTACATGAGAAACTCAACACTGAATGATTTCATTTCTTCCTCAAGGATCTCATCTCTCTCGATCCCTTGATTAAAACAATAGTTTTTTTTTAGCCACTTAGAGCGTTTGGCTCATGAGGTCATCTTTAAGCTATCGTTTCATAGTTTCCCTCCGTACCGCCTCCTCGAGGGAGATCAGTTTCACTTTCGTCTTAGCGCGTGGGAATATTTTCTCTTCCCCACGGTAGTTTCATTATGTGGTGCATCACACGGATTCCACTACTGCCTTTCTATTCATCTGCTTGTCCTCATAGTGTCATCTCCGATGATGAACTT
Organism: Maratus speciosus; assembly: GCA_963932465.1. Taxonomy (NCBI): domain Eukaryota; kingdom Metazoa; phylum Arthropoda; class Arachnida; order Araneae; family Salticidae; genus Maratus; species Maratus speciosus. Next base: position 658,606,419 of record OZ010787.1, on the reverse strand, counting down.
ACATCAATCGTTTTTGTTTGATCCTCCCGGCAATATGCTGGACTTAGTAAAAATCCTTTTTAGCCACTTAGAGCGTTTGGCTCATGAGGTCATCTTTAAGCTATCGTTTCATAGTTTTCCTCTATACCGCCTCCTCGAGGTAGATCAGTTTCACTTTCGTCTTAGCGCGTGGGAATATTTTCTCTTCCCCACGGTAGTTTCACTTTGCGGTGCATCACACGGATTCCACTACTGCCTTTCTATTCATCTACTTGTCCTCATAGTGTCATCGCCGATGATGAATTTACATCGAACGTTTTCGTTTGATTCTCCGGACAATATTCTGGACTTAGTAAAATCCTTTTTAGCCACTTAGAGCGCTTGGCACATGAGAAACTCAACACTGAATGATTTCATTTCTTCCTCAAGGATCTCATCTCTCTCGATCCCTTGATTAAAACAATAGTTCATTTTTTAGCCACTTAGAGCGTTTGGCTCATGAGGTCATCTTTAAGCTATCGTTTCATAGTTTCCCTCTATACCGCCTCCTCGAGGGAGATCAGTTTCACTTTAGTCATGAGCCGAGATATTGATTCAGTCTATCTTGAGAGAATACCTCTCTCACCAGGTTCCTAACCTGACCCTCTCGTAATGAGAACTCAACACTGAATGATTTCATTTCTTCATCAAGGATCTCATCTCTCGATCCCTTGATTAAAATAATAGTTCCTTTTTTAGCCTCTTAGAGCGTTTTTCTCATGAGGTCATCTTTAAGCTATCGTTTCATAGTTTCCCTCCGTACCGCCTCCTCGAGGGAGATCAGTTTCACTTTCGTCTTAGCACGTGGGAATATTTTCTCTTCCCCACGGTAGTTTCACTTTGCGGTGCATCATACGGATTCCACTATTGCCCTTCTATTCATCTACTTGTCCTCATAGTGTCATCGCCGATGATGAATTTACATCGATCGATTTCATTTGATCCTCCCGGCAATATGCTGGACTTAGTAAAAATCCTTTTTAGCCACTTAGAGCGCTTGGCACATGAGAAACTCAACACTGAATGATTTCATTTCTTCATCAAGGTTCTGATCACTCTCGATCCCTTGATTAAAACAATAGTTCCTTTTTTAGCCACTTAGAGCGTTTGGCTTCATGAGGTCATCTTTAAGCTATCTTTTCATAGTTTCCCTCTATACCGCCTCCTCGAGGGAGATCAGTTTCACTTTAGTCATGAGCCGAGATATTGATTCAGTCTATCTTGAGAGAATACCTCTCTCACCAGGTTCCAAACCTGACCCTCTCGTAATGAGAACTCAACACTGAATGATTTCATTTCTTCATCAAGGATCTCATCTCTCTCGATCCCTTGATTAAAACAGTAGTTCCTTTTTTAGCCACTTAGAGCGTTTACCTCATGAGGTCATCTTTAAGCTATCGTTTCATAGTTTTCCTCCGTACCCCCACCTCGAGGGAGATCAGTTTCACTTTCGTCTTAGCACGTGGGAACATTTTCTCTCCCCCACGGTAGTTTCACTTTGCGATGCATCACACGGATTCCACTACTGCCTTTCTATTCATGTACTTGTCCTCATAGTGTCATCGCCGATGATGAATTTACATCGATCGATTTTATTTGATCCTCCCGGCAATATGCTGGACTTAGTAAAAATCCTTTTTAGCCACTTAGAGAGTTTGGCTCATGAGGTCATCTTTAAGCTATCGTATCATAGTTTCCCTCTATACCGCCTCCTCGAGGGAGATCAGCTTCACTTTCGTCTTAGCGTGTGGGAATATTTTCTCTTCCCCACGGTAGTTTCACTTTGCGGTGCATCATACGGATTCCACTACTGCCCTTCTATTCATCTACTTGTCCTCATAGTGTCATCGCCGATGATGAATTTACATCGATCGATTTCATTTGATCCTCCCGGCAATATGCTGGACTTAGTAAAAATCCTTTTTAGCCACTTAGCGTGTTTGGCTCATGAGGTCATCTTTAAGCTATCGTATCATAGTTTCCCTCTATACCGCCTCCTCGAGGGAGATCAGCTTCACTTTCGTCTTAGCGTGTGGGAATATTTTCTCTTCCCCACGGTAGTTTCACTTTGCGGTGCATCATACGGATTCCACTACTGCCCTTCTATTCATCTACTTGTCCTTATAGTGTCATCGCCGATGATGAATTTACATCGATCGTTTTCGTTTGATCCTCCCGGCAATATGCTGGACTTAGTAAAAATCCTTTTTAGCCACTTAGAGCGTTTGTCACATGAGCCGAGATATTGATTCTGTCTATCTTGAGAGAATACCTCTCTCACCAGGTTCCAAACCTGACCCTCTCGTAATGAGAACTCAACACTGAATGATTTCATTTCTTCATCAAGGATCTCATCTCTCTCGATCCCTTGATTAAAACAGTAGTTCCTTTTTTAGCCACTTAGAGCGTTTGGCTCGTGAGGTCATCTTTAAGCTATGGTTTCATAGTTTCCCTCTATACCGCCTCCTCGAGGGAGATCAGTTTCACTTTCGTCATGAGCCGAAATATTGATTCAGTCTATCTTGAGAGAATACCTCTCACACCAGGTTCCAAACCTGACCCTGTCGTAATGAGAACTCAACACTGAATGATTTCATTTCTTCATCAAGGATCACATCTCTCTCGATCCCTTGATTAAAACAGTAGTTCCTTTTTTAGCCACTTAGAGCGTTTGGCTCATGAGGTCATCTTTAAGCTATCGTTTCATAGTTTCCCTCCGTACCGCCTCCTCGAGGGAGATCAGTTTCATTTTCGTCTTAGCGCGTTGGAATATTTTCTGTTCCCCACGGTAGTTTCACTTTGTGGTGCTTCACACGGATTCCACTACTGCCTTTCTATTCACCTGCTTGTCCTCATAGTGTCATCTCCGATGATGAATTTACATCAATCGTTTTTGTTTGATCCTCCCGGCAATATGCTGAACTTAGTAAAAATCATTTTTAGCCACTTAGAGCGTTTGGCACATGAGAAACTCAACACTGAATGATATCATTTCTTCCTCAAGGATCTCATCTCTCTCGATCCCTTGATTAAAACAATAGTTCATTTTTTAGCCACTTAGAGCGTTTGGCACATGAGAAACTCAACACTGAATGATTTCATTTCTTCCTCAAGGATCTCATCTCTCTCGATCCCTTGATTAAAACAATAGTTCATTTTTTAGCCACTTAGAGCGTTTGGCTCATGAGGTCATCTTTAAGCTATCTTTTCATAGTTTCCCTCTATACCGCCTCCTCGAGGGAGATCAGTTTCACTTTCGTCTTAGCACGTGGGAACATTTTCTCTTCCCCACGGTAGTTTCGCTTTGCGATGCATCACACGGATTCCACTACTGCCTTTCTATTCATCTACTTGTCCTCATAGTGTCATCGCCGATGATGAATTTACATCGATCGATTTTATTTGATCCTCCCGGCAATATGCTGGACTTAGTAAAAATCCTTTTTAGCCACTTAGAGTGTTTGGCTCATGAGGTCATCTTTAAGCTATCGTATCATAGTTTCCCTCTATACCGCCTCCTCGAGGGAGATCAGCTTCACTTTCGTCTTAGCGTGTGGGAATATTTTCTCTTCCCGACGGTAGTTTCACTTTGCGGTGCATCATACGGATTCCACTACTGCCCTTCTATTCATCTACTTGTCCTCATAGTGTCATCGCCGATGATGAATTTACATCGATCGATTTCATTTGATCCTCCCGGCAATATGCTGGACTTAGTAAAAATCCTTTTTAGCCACTTAGAGTGTTTGGCTCATGAGGTCAACTTTAAGCTATCGTTTCATAGTTTCCCTCCGTAAGGCCTCCTCGAGGGAGATCAGTTTCACTTTCGTCTTAGCGCGTGGGAATATTTTCTCTTCCCCACGGTAGTTTCACTTTGCGGTGCATCACATGGATTCCACTACTGCCTTTTTATTCATCTACTTGTCCTCATAGTGTCATCGCCGATGATGAATTTATATCGATCGTTTTTATTTGATCCTCCCGACAATATGCTGGACTTAGTAAAAATCTTTTTAGCCACTTAGAGCGTTTGGCTCATGAGGTCATCTTTAAGCTATCGTTTCATAGTTTCCCTCTATACCGCCTCCTCAGGGGAGATCAGTTTCACTGTCGTCTTAGCGTGTGGGAATATGTTCTCTTCCCCACGGTAGTTTCACTTTGTTGTGCATCACACGGATTCCACTACTGCCTTTCTGTTCATCTGCTTGTCCTCATAGTATCATCTCCGATGATGAATTTACATCAATCGTTTTTGTTTGATCTTCCCGGCAATATGCTCGACTTAGTAAAAATCCTTTTTAGCCACTTAGAGCGTTTGGCACATGAGCCGAGATTGATTCAGTCTAACTTGAGAGATTACCTCTCCCGCCAGGTTCCAAACCTGACCTTCTCGTAATGAGAACTCAACACTGAATGATTTCATTTCTTCATCAAGGATCTCATCTCTCTCGATCCCTTGATTAAAACAATAGTTCCTTTTTTAGCCACTTAGAGCGTTTGGCTCATGAGGTCATCTTTAAGCTATCGTTTCATAGTTTACCTCTGTACCGCCTCCTCGAGGGAGATCAGTTTCTCTTTCGTCTTAGCGCGTGGGAATATTTTCTCTTCCCCACAGTAGTTTCACTTTGCAGTGCATCACACTGATTCCACTACTGCCTTTCTATTCATCTACTTGTCCTCATAGTGTCATCGCCGATGATGAATTTACATCGATCGTTTTCGTTTGATCCTCCCGGCAATATGCTGGACTAAAAATTCTTTTTAGCCACTTAGAGCGTTTGGCTCATGAGGTCATATTTAAGCTATCGTTTCATAGTTTCCCTCTATACCGCCTCCTCGAGGGAGATCAGTTTCATTTTCGTCTTAGCACGTGGGAAAATTTTTTCTTTCCCACGGTAGTTTCATTTTGTGGTGCATCACACGGATTCCACTACTGCCTTTCTATTCATCTGCTTGTCCTCATATTGTCATCTCCGATGATGAATTTACATCAATTGTTTTCATTTGATCCTCCCGGCAATATGCTTGACTTAGTAAAAATCACTGACTGTTTTCACTAATACATTAGCTTTACTATGCCAGCCTTTTCCTGAATATTTAAGAGGTTTTCTGGGGAATCAGTTCGATTTGTTACACATTTAATATGCATTTTTCTCTCTCGTGTATAGTAAAAAATCAAGTAAATTCAACAAACTCGTAATTGAATTATTAAAATAAACAATAACTATAAACTTGAATGTTAAATCCATGCACAGTTTTATATTCTAAGGAATGTGGGAAAAATTTGAAGGAAAAATATTTATTTAAAAAAGTAGTAGAAATTTTTAAAAAGTTAAAAAAAAAATTAAATTTTAGTAAAATAGGTTGTTGTACATGATATTTTAAAAAATTATATTTGCTTTAATAATATTAAAGATAATGCCACCAAAGATATTACAGTATGTAACAGTATTATTGAAAATTTAAAAAATACTGTCAAAGATACCCTTAACCGAATAATTCGGTGAATCTCTAATTCAGAGCATGCCGTTTCCCAGGTTGTGTTTTATGAAAAGAGCAATATATAGTTTTAATATATGTACTAGTATTAATATAAATAATATTTTTTGGCCTTAACAATGCAATAATCAAAATATTCATAGTTCGCAATTTCTGCAGACATAGTTCCAAGATTAAATTTCATTATCAGTTCATCTCTGGATTAAATCGGGACATCGCGAAATTCCCCCTGTTGACGGCTGTTTTGTAACAGTTAAAAGCGCTTATTTTTTAACATCATTTGACGGTTTTTATGTTTTAAAAAGCTTTTTATGTATTTTTAGCACCTTTTTACTGAAATAAATTTCTAATATATTTTTCATTTAAATTTGCTCTTTATACTATGTTTTACTACCAAGAATGCTCTATAATATTTAAAAAAGTTTTATTTGTATTTTTTTGTTTTCTAATTACAGAGTTATGAGCTTTTCCTTATGATGGGTTTGATGTGTTTAAAAGCTTGTGAAGACTGTAAAATGTGCATTTTTAGCAACTCCAAAAAAATGGATACTATTTCATTGAAAGAAGATGATCAGTTTTTAGATGCATTGATGAAAACAATCGAAAAATGTCAACAGGTAAATAAAGCCCTCATTTCTAATTATAAATAGTGCAATAGTAAATAGGTATTTATTAAATCATTCCACCATTCCTTTGCTTCATTATAAGTAGTATTCTGAATGCATGTAAATAATTGGTACTTGTTAATTATCCCGTCGACCAATTCCCCCAAATTATATAAATCGCCCAACCACTCGCCAAATTATACAAATTGACGTAATTTTTATTTTAAATAACGAAAAAAACAAATAAATTAGTATGACATTAATAAAAATACAAATAAAACGTCGAAATAAAAATCACTTGGTGACGTAAACACGTGTTGTCAGCTGAATGTGACATTTACGATCAACCATTATTGGCATTTAATCTTACAATTTGGCGACAGTAAGTTGGTCGACAGGATAACTAACAAGCACCGAATAATTCAAGGCGGGCCACAATTCATTTTATTTTTATTTTTATTTTATTAGAATATACAGAGGGTGTTTACACATATTGGGAATGATTTTGACAACAAAAATAAAATACATAAACTAAAACAATTATTTTTTAACACCCGGAAGGAGTCGATTCGACTCCGACCCTATGATTAAATGTCAATTGGAACCAGAAATTCTTTCACAAAATAAGTTAAATTTTAAAAACCCAGATTTACGTTAAATAAATCAGTCAAATAATTTTAAATAAAAATTCTGGTGTAAAATATTTTTATAAAACTTGAGTAAAATTTCCGGGCGTTCTAGTGTTAATATGTACCATCTGGTAGCCCTTGTTGTGGACTATCCTATTGCAGCCAGATTTCCAAGATAGCAGGGCTTTTTGTAAACTGAAAGTGGAATTTTGTTCCATTCCCCCACCACACATTTCCTGAGTCCACTCTTTCGCAAGAGCTTGTTTTAAGGTATCCTAACACCTTTAAAACGTAATTTTCGATCAAAATATCGATCTTTCATTTTTGCAATAATATTAAAATTGAATGTTTTATTTATCGATATCGGCTTAAATTTTGTCTGTATCTAAAATAGAACCCGAGTTACAGCCGTTTAAAGTTACGCTATTACAGCTTTTGAATTGTGTTAAAAAGTTATTTTTAGCCTTTTTCTCAAAATGAAGTTTTTCAGATATTTATTACAGTGAAACCTCCCTATGCGACCCCCTCCATTAAGCGACCACCTCCCTGAATGGCCATTTTTTCATGGAACGAAATTTATTCCCATTGGCTCAATACTAATTTTACCTCCATTTAGAGACCATCTCAGTTGAACTCCCTCCATAAGCGACCCATTTCTTTGAAAAAATGAAACAAATTCCGTTTTTTCCTGTTCGCTTGCAGAAGGTTTTATTCGAAAAATAATTTCGGAGAAAGCATTATTCATCAAACTTCTAAACAAGTTTAGATTGTATTTTTTTTATTCCGGTAACTCTTAAGTATTAAACCCCTTTGTGCTTTTTTAGGCAATGAATTTAACTCTGATGACAAATTAAGAATGACGGTCAATAAATTCCCCAGCCCGATTCTGTCAGGAAACTTTCAAAGAAATAGATAAATTAAAATGAAATCGTCATTATTTGTTCCCGTCCAAAAAATAATGGCATTTATTTAGTGAACCTCGAAAGGACTTGGAAATAAAAGTTATAAAAGATAAAACCGTAAAACCAAAGCACACGTCAATGTATTCATTTTTTAAACTATGCAGTAATTAACTTGTGTAATTAACTTTTGTTTTGATACTTAAATTTTGTATTTTTTCCTAATGTGAAAATAAATTTTAGTAACATTAATTGTCACTTTTTTTCAACAATTAAAATCTAGATTTAAACATGACCTCCATTAAGAGACCACCTCTCGGAGCGACCCATTTTTATTGGAACGGAACGTGGTCGCTTTAGGGAGATTTTACTGTATACGCAAAACATCCTAAAACAGAAAATTATTCATGAAATGCCACGAAAATTTCTGTACTTCTTTTACAAATGTTTTTTGAGGGAATAGACTACACATGATAATATATTGAATAGTTTTATATTTACGCTGGTATATAAATGACAAACTTGAGACAAATGTTGCGAATTTTTCCGTACATTAGTACTTTAACAGCCATATCATCCGAGATAGAGATGCGATTATAATGTGTGTAGTCTAAGTCTTAGAGAAAGTTGTTCTGTTTATTATGCAATTTACAAAATATCAATACATTGTTTTATTTTTGAGTTATCACGTTTTGCGGAAATGTCAATTTTTGACATAGTTTTGACTATTTTTCTCTTTAAAAAATTATTTCTGGGTAATTGCTAAAATTTTTATATATTTTTTTCAAAGTTTTAAAGTAAATGTCATTATAAAAAATGGATAATAAGAGAAATTTTCAAAAAAATTAAAAAATCACTTCCGAAGCTGTGCGGATACCTTAATAGTTCAAAGACATAGTCATCCATAGGTGAAACATCTAGGGACTTGGTTGGAATATGATTAAACGGTATACACTTGATTCCAGTTTCTCTTGTCAATTTTTCGAGAAAAATGCGACTGTACTTTTGGGTGTATGGCTGCGTGGAACTCGACACTTTTAATGTCCGTAGGATAAAGTTTTGGAAATTCTTTTTAAAAAATAGGAATTAGAACATTGTTTTATAAGTAGAGTTAATTTTGGCATTTTTCTCAACTTTTCTGATCTTTAACTTTCCGTTGTAAGAGATTTCAGCAAAAGTCTTTTTGCCCGTTTTTCCGATAATAAATCGATCTTTTTTTTTTATTACAGTCATTTAGATAAATCCACGCTTCATCAATTGTGACATTTTTTTCCACTTATCACCTGCTAAATGATTTTCATAACAATTCTCTTCAGAAAGAGCAAATATATAACCTTCAAGCTACTTGTTTCTTTAGCGCACCATTTCAGTAGCAGACGATATTTTTTCATAGCAGGCAATATTTCAGTTATCACGTTATTACATGTTGCCAGATTGTTCCCCTATTGTTTTTCGTTCTTTTTAATTTAACACCAAAATCGTTCCCAATATGTGTAAACACTCTCTGTAGAACTGCCATATATGATATGGTAGATTACATTTAGGCTTGAAACATGTACGCAAAATTCCTATTATTATTATTAGCTTTTAAGGCTGTTCTCAAATCCAAAAGGGCAACTTCATGACATAAGTTTTAATTTAGTTTTATTCAGAAACTATGTAATAGAGCTGTTTTTTCCTTTTTTTTTTTTTTCAAATGCAATAGATTATTCAGAAAATAGTGTCAAAGTGGACGTTTGGAACCGAATTTCCGCGCGAAAGGAGAATAGCCACTCAAGAATGGTTGAAAAACGTGTTTGTCACGTGATCAAAATCGCTTATAACTGAAAAGGTCATTTTTTGATCAAAAATGAAAAATACAGCTCGATTCCCAGTCGCTTCCATGGTCACGTTTTCCAATTTTATATCTTTCCGTTAAAAAATGAATTTGTAAATGTGTCAAAACGTTTTGTGCATGTTGAGCAGAGCAGTTGAGAACAGCCTTAATATCTCATATTTCTGTGGATTTTAAAGATGTTTCATTAATATATATTATCTTTTTTCATATTTTTAAAACAAATTTAATATTCTAAATATGCATTTTCAGTATGTTCATTAATTCAGTTTCTATATTTATTGAAATAAGCAGCTTTACTCACTAATGAATTTTATTTTAAAAATGCAAAATCCATTGATTCGAGATCGTGGGACCCCCCCCCCCCCTATCCGATCCTCCAGATAGATGTATCGGTCTACTCGCGTTCTTTTTGTTCTGGTCAGGCAGCGCTTTGTTTTGGTTACGCGAGGGTTTTCATCTTTTATGGCTTTACGGGGAAAGTGCTGGACGTCCCGCAAAAGGGAGAAGTTTGATCTAATCCCCTTATCTCCTTTTCATTGTTGAACCCATTCTTGAATTCCCTGTCTTTTTTTTTTTTTAATACCACATTTTATTGCCTTCCGATGACAGTGAGCACTTTTCTTTTCTGAACCTTCCAGATAGACGTGTCATTCTACTCGCGCCATCTTTGTTCTGTTCAGGCGGTGCTTTCTCGTGGTTATGTGGCGTTTTTCATCTTTTATGGCTTTACGGGGAAGTGCTGGATGTCCTGCAAAAGGGGAGTGCCTTCTTCAAGTTCCATCTAATTTTATCTCCTGATTCATTGTTGAGACAATTTCTAATCGAATGGTTATTTTCTTCTCTTTTTCTGCGATCAATTTGATGATTAAAATGTATAGATGTTCTCTTTTTTGGAGGCGGGGGGGAGGGCGAAGACTGTACATTATATTCGAACTTATTCAATATTACATATTGTCACCATAAAGTTCTTATGAATACACGTAAATTATTGTAAAAATAATTAATTATAAAATGTGTGTACTTACCGATCCTTATGCATAATTATGCTTGATAAGTTTGATAACTGGCCCAGATTCGATCAATACAAAATAGTTTTCATAATGAAAAAAATATGGAGAACAAATAATAATAATTTTATTAACCAAAATAACCGAAAATCTGAGATCAAAGGTTAAAATAATAAATAAAAGGTAAATCGAGTCTGCGTGCGACTGCAAATACATCCGCATGCCGAAAGTTGCCGATGTCTACTGTGTGATTTGATCGGTGACGCCCTATTAACTGTCAGCTACATTCTGAATTATGGAGCGTCTAGTTCAGTGCTGTTTAGATGCTAATACTGTTCATTCCTAGCACTTCTTGTGTTGTCACCACTTCTCACAATTTGTTAAAATACCTCGATTATGGGTTAAGTTTATGAAAAAAAATCCGGGTCCAGTTTGGAATGAGACGACGTGTAACCATTTTTGACTGAATGAGTGGAATACAGACCTAATCTCCAATACAAAAATTGTTTGTTTTCTCAATTAAAGTTCTTGGTGAAGTCTTCCTTTTCAATACTTTTTTCTTTTTTCAAATAAAAAAAAAATTAATTGCAATATTTTTTTTATGAGTTTAGTAATAAATATTTATAGTGTAAATATTATTTTTCAGTTGCTGTCCATCTCGAATTTAGAACATGATCCTAATGCTGAACTGGTTGAGATGTTAAACGCGTATTTGAAACCCCAATCGATGTCTTTTAAGGTAAGTGCCGCTCTTTACACATATATACAGTTGAGCTGGTTAGCTTAGATTTTACTATTGTTTTAAGGCTGTAGCAGTAGATCAGTCAGAACGAAATTTGCATTTTGTCGTCCACAAGGAAAACATGCCTTCTCCCCAAACCCCTCGAAGATAAATGTCAGAGGTGTTAAAAACAGTTTGGGACACTTTGAAAACATCTCTATTTAAAGACTTTCCCAGTTTAACCGTGACCATCGACATCTTCGGCCAAAAAACTGAGTTTTAACGTCACTCTATAGCAGTGGCTCCCAGCGTGGGGCAATATGACTTTTCAGGGGGGGCAATATCAGATTTCTTATTAAGAAAATTTCTGTCACTTTTTTTTTTTCCTATTGAAAGTAGTGCCGTAGTCAAAAAATAGATAGTAATAGATGAAAAACTTTAAAAATAACTCAATAAAAATTAATTTTTGAAACGTTTCCATTTAAAATTTCAAAATATACTGACACTGCACTTTTAAAAATTTTGCAGCATTCTGGCAGGTCATTCGACCGTTTTTTGAAAAAACGGTTTCATAACCATAATTTAACTATATTCTGACCATAAAATGGCCAACAATATGGTCAGAGTAGAGTTAAAATTACGGTTGTGTAACCGTTTTTTGGAAAAAACGGTCAAATGACCTGCCAGAATGCTGCAAATTTTTAACAGTGTGGAATAATTATATAATTTTTTCTTGATATTCTGACACTTTTTATGTATTAAAAAACCATTTAAATTTTTCTGGCTTTAATAATATTTTAGTAAAACACACCTCTTTCTTTTACTATTTATTTGAAGATAAAACTTCTACATCTATTCATAGTGCAATATGCCCAGGGGCGTCGCCATGGGGGGGTATGGGGGGGGAGCCTCCCCCCCCCCAATACTTGTGAAGTTGGGAAATTTGAGCTTAGAGTTGGGAAATTCTGGATTTTTGAGACATTATGAAATTTTTATTTTTTTGGTGATTATGTTTCTGGCTGAGTACTGTAACAGTAAGCAAGTTAAATTATCAAAAGAAATACAAAAAGAAATCAGCCACACTCAATCTATCATTGTATTTTTCAGTTCTACAAAAATATTATACATCTACCAGACCTAAATTTCTGTACTCCTATCCACCAATAGCTGACTATCCAGTTCCTTTATTTCCTTCAAAACTTTGTTCCTTTCTCAAAAATTTCACCCTTCCTCCCTTTCACCTCCCAAAAGAGAATCCAGCTATTTTAATCCAAAGGGATCGCAGCTTCTTTTGAAAATTGGAAATCACTTGTAGCACAACAGAAAGGAATGTAGTCACCTACTTGAAACACAGCTGGGCAAGAAGATTTGATGAGTTTTCACAAATTGCACTAATTTTGCGATTTTTGGACAATATTTTACTCATTCTCGTGATTTTTTTGCTCCGAAAATTAGTTAACCATTCGCTGTCAAGACAAAAGCATTATATGAGCAAATGTGAATACAAGAAGTCGTTAGTTTAAATAAATTTGCCACATTTTACCTTTATTTGTGTGCGGAAATATATATATGCCCTGTTCATTTATATTTATAGGTGTTTATGAAATTTTAAACCAAAAGTCCAGTGTTGTGTGTTTAAAGCTGTTCTAAAAAATGACTATAAATCTTAGCACGAAATAACCCTTCATAATAGGAAAAGAGTTTTCGTTCAAGATTTTGGAGCATCTAAAAATCCATTCGAGGATGAAAAAGGTAAAAAAGTGGATGATTTGAATTTGGAACAGAAATATGACCAGAAAGCAGTCCATCAACTGAAGAAAAAAGTGGATTCACAGGTTGACATAAACACTGACAGGTTGCACTTGAATAAAATTTTGAAGAAATAAAGATTTCCTTATAAACAAGTTCATAAACAATTATGAATATTAGGATGTGATTGAAGAAGCTGACTTCTGAAAGCACCGTAGGAAAACGGTTTCACCAAATGGAATAGATAAAAATAATAGCATAGCAATGGACATTGATACACATAAGTTTTACAGGGAAGAGTTATAAGAAATACAAGAAAATTTCGGCAATTTAGTAATGGGCTTAAATGACAATGTTCCCTATATCAGGAGAATATTGCACCAATACATTCCATATTTAAATTGCAATTGTGCAAGGCAAATTTGAGTATCACTAACTTAGAAAAGTTAATAATGTTTCCATCTGGATATGAGAAACCGGATGTACATGACTTTCAGAGTCAAATAGAAATAAACCAAATCCCAACTCACTTAACAAACCTGTTACTCATGCCATGAAATTCAAAGACTATTTGGGTCACACTGTCAAACTATATACTCGTACCTTAACATTCACAGCAGCTTATCTTTTTGGCGTTGCATCTAATGAAAAAATCTTTAGTCAAATAAAAATTTAAAAAATATATATTGCAAGCTACAATGAGGCCTGACAGACTTGACAGCCTAATGCTTTTAAAATGTGAAAGTGAAATAGTGGATTTTATTAAACTGGACGATGTTAGGTTAGCTTCTTTGAAGACCAAAAGAATTGATGTTAAATGAAAACTATTTGGATGTGCCAATCCCAAAACCTTATTCTATCCCATATACATTTTAATACTTCAAAATTTGCAATCACAATGTTAAAATTAAATAACAATTCTATGCCCATAATAATGAATTCTAAAGGTTTAATTGTGTTTATAATTAATTTATAATTCATTTAATTGTGTGCGTTTAAAAAAGAGATAGAAGCATCGCATTTTTCAAACAAATCATTGAATTTCGACACCCATGCTCTTAGATGTCTGCAACCAAAATTCCAAACCCAAAGAGCTCAAAAACGATACCTTTGGACAGTATACACCCAGCGATGCCGCGGACGCGCTATAGCGCGTAAATTACGCAAAAAATCGGAGACGGGACGCAAAAAAATAGCTCTTATGCGTCCCGCGGGACGCGTAAATTCGTTAAAAAGTCGCGGAAAAAAGCCGATTTTCGCCAAAAGATCGCAAAAAAGCACAAATTTCACCAAAGTATCACGAAAAACGCGATATTCAAAAAGGGCCGCGAAAAAATAGCGTATTTCGTCAAAAGATCGCAAAAAAATAGCGAATTTCGTCAAAAAATCGCGGAAAAAAGGCCGATTTTTGTCAAAGGATCGCAAAAAGCGCATATTTTATCAAAATATCGCGGAAAAACGCGATTTTCGTAAAAGGGCCGCGAAAAACATGTCGTATTTCGTCAAAGGATCGCGAAAAAATAGCGAATTTCGTCAAAAAATTGCGGAAAGAAGGCAATTTACGTAAAAGGGCCGCGACAAAATAGCATATTTCGTCAAAAGATCGCGAAAAAATAGCGAATTTCGTCAAAAAATCGCGGAGTAAAGCCGAATTTCATCGAAGGATCGCGAAAAAAGATGACATTTCGTGAAAGTATCGCGGTAAAAATACGATTGTCGTAAAAGAGCCGCGATAAAATAACGTATTTGTTCAAAAGATCGCGAAAAAATAGCAAATTTCGTCAAAAAATCGCGGAATAAAGCAGAATTTCGTCAAAGGATCTAGAAAAAAGATCACATTTTGTCAAAGTATCGCGGAAAAAACACGATTTCCGTAACAGGTTCGCGAAAATTTAGCCAATTTTGTCAAAGGATCGCGGAAAAAACGCGAATTTCGTCAAAGCATCCAAAGTACCAAAAAATGCGTGCAAACCAAACTTATAGGTAGAACATTCATAAAATATGATTTAATTATTTTTTTATGAGATTCTTAAAAATACAGCAAGATTTCAGTGTACTTTGATAATGTATTCAGAGGTGGACCAGTGACCCCCCCCCCCCCCGCCCCCACCCCCACCCCTTCTTACTGCATTGAACTGTCTCCTACCTTCGGAAAATTTAGGATTTGATGTTTATTAATGATTTAGATGTGAATTTCCCTTCCAAGGAAAAAGTGTGATTCCAACATGACAAAATATTCAATGGGAAGTGTAATGAAAAAATCCATTCATTCAACAAAAAGTACCCCTTTACTTATATCTTTTTCAATAAACCCGTCTTGCCCCTTTTTAAAAGAAATGCGAACATTACTGATACTTGTTAGCGGAACTTGATTGTATCTTGCATTTTTATTTTTAAAAAAGTAAAGGAAATTTCTCTTAATATTTAAAAAAAAAAATCTTATTTGAGTGCAAATAATACTGGTTTTAATTCATTATTTAATTATTATTAAAACAATAATTAATGCATTTATTTTATCTTTTCCAAATAAGCAAATTTCATTTATTCCTTTAAAATATGAATTGTTATTGATGGGGACCCATTTTTGTAAAAAGGGGACCCAGATTTTTGGAAATCTTGGGTCCCGGGAACCCAGGATTTTTCGAGTATAGCGACATCACTGACACCCAAGCAAAATAAGGAAGTGTAACCGAATATGAAGTTGACTAAATTTCCGTGCATTAGTTTTTCAGATATAGCTAACGCGAAAATCGTGAAAAATGCTGCACAGCAGTGCCACAGATATATACAAAAACCTAATAAGCACTAAATTATGTCAATGTTTAACAGAATATGAAATTTGATCAAATTCTGTGCAACAGTTTTTGAGATATAACTATCGCTAAAATCATGTAAATCGTGAAAAATACAGCATAGCAGCGCCACCTTTTGGGTAATTTACACCAAAAACTAATCAGCATTAATTTTTATCAAGGTATAACTGAATCTAAAATTTTATAAAATTCCGCGAATTAGTTCTTGAGATAGAGCACCCACAAAATTTGTGTCACATTCACACAGACAGACATTTTCTAAAAACAGTCAAATCATGTTCAGGACCTTCTAAAACGTATCAAACCGTCGAAAACCCGTTGTAGAATCTTTTTACGAATTCAATACTTTCGTCTTGTAAAGACAGAAGAAAGTAAATCGCGTGTTTGTTTTTTTATTAAACAAACTAATAATTAGAATTTTTATGTTTCTAGTTTCAAAATTTTTCTTTGGAAAGGAATTTTTTATGCATAAGCTTCATTATCATTATTACACACTTTGTGCATATTACTTTAGTTGAATGTTGGAGGAATTTGTTTCAAGTTGGGAAAATTTCGAACTCTCCCCCCCGAAAAAATATCTGTAGCTACGCCCCTGAATATGCCCCATGAAGGAACTTTTACATATGAAATTTTGTAGGGTATATCTAAAATTGACCATTTGGACATGTTTAATCTAAAAAATGTTTTTAATTATCTAAATCAGGTACTACTTTTATGAAATTAATAAGTCTCCAAGCGCATTACCGAAGGAAATGGCTAGAAAGTAAACTGCTTATGGCTCTTCTGCAGATACACAGTACAGTAGAACCTCGATTATCCGAAGTAATTGGGACCGACCCTCTTTCAGAAAATCGAAATTTTCGAATAATCGAGAATGCTTCAATTTTAAGATTAAGGCGAAATATATACAATATTTCTTATTATGGTAACAAATGCTTAATAAAAATAAAGCAATAGCAAAATAGTAAAAATAATAAATTGCCTGAATTTTAATTTAGAAATTAAGCACCTTTTACGTATATCACAAGGGTTTGAAAAAATGTTTCGTTTGTCGCATTTTCGATTGCCTTTGCTTTGAATCTCTATCACGGTGTTTTTTAATATTATTAGTTCACCAGTATCCCAGTCTTTCTGCTGCTCTAGCCATGCCAAAACTTTTGCAAAACAAACAAAAGCTTCAGAATTGCTAATTTGTTCGGTTTCTTCGTTCCACTCCGCAGCTTACGGGAGTTCAAGTTAAATTCAAAGGAACTCTAAGAAAGGGGATCGAAAATATTTATATGTACTAGTAGTTCGGAAAGGACCGCTTACACACAAGGAATGTGATAGTTAAAGCTTTCAAAATGGATTTTGCACACAAGGAATGTGATAGCAAAATAAAAATCTTTAAAAATGGATTTCGGTTAACCCAGAGTTTCGGATAAAAGAGGTTCTACTGTATATATAAACATACTTCATGACATATGCATTTTAAAATTTAAAATCTGAGAAAACATACATGGTGGTCAAATAAGAATAATGGGAAAAAGAGAATCCGCTATCAAAGAATTACGTTATGACGGGAACTGGGTCCCCAAATGGAGACCTCCGTTTTGTTCCATTTTACTAATGGTACTCGAACATAATTACAATTTCGATATCACAATGATATGTTTCGAAGTCTAAGATTCGAACTAATGCAAATAAAATAAAAATCTTGCTCTGAAATCAAATGGGAGAAGAAATAATTCAGTAATAATTAATAATACTGCATTAATACTCAGTAGCGAAGAGGTTAAAATGGATAAAAGCGCAAATACGGAAATGTTATTTGGGAATTATGTTATCCATACAATCTCGGTGATAAACAAATATCACTTGTTCCTATTGAAGTGCTAAAATCCATTATGAAATGTATCAGTTCTATCAAACGTAATACAAAATGTGAGAGGGATTTGAAGAAATATTAAGAAGATAAAAATTTAGACTATTTATCACTTTTAAATGCGAAGATCCATGGCCTCATTGCATTCATAGAGTTATGTTAAAAACATACTTGTAATGAAAAAATATGATTTTGATAAATTAAAGAATGTGAAATGACTTAGAGTTAATGCTATTTTCGGATCCTTCCGGGAAAATAGAACTTTACTTTTTATGTAATAAGATTTATATATTAAAGACGTGAATTATTACTTTGCTAACTAAGCGTAAACCAACAGAGTGAAAAATGTCCAAGCCGGGAATCGAACCTTGGGCCCCTGGAATAGCGCTCCAGTGCTCTACTACTAAGCCACGAGGACGATGCCCAGCTTGGCATATTTCACTCACCTAAGTCGGTAAGACTGCTACTGCAGCTACTAGATGGAAAAGTCTTCATGAGCACACATTCCTAGCGGCGTAACATGAGACACAAATGAACCCAGCATCGGTGAATATACAATTTAATTAATTTTTCAACTACTTTTCAGCAGTGAAATTACGCTTGAAATTATTGAATATTAAGGACGTGAATTATTACTTTGCTAACTAAGCGTAAACCAACAGAGTGAAAAATGTCGAACCCGGGCCTCTGGAATAGCGTTCCAGTGCTCTTGAAAAATTAATTAAAAAGATTTATATAATATAGAAGTTTTGGGACATCATGCTATTAGAGATGCTTAGGTGGGGCGCGGCCAAAAAAGGTTGGGAACCACTGCTCTATAGAGCGTTCGCGTTTCCATCGCTGGGAGAGATCTTTGAAGAAATATATAAGATGTTCTTTATTCCTGATTTTACCTATTAAAATTAGGAATAAAATTCTTCCATAGAAATGCACCTCCCCCTTTTTATAAGGATTTTTTTTCTGAAGTCTGAAACATTTTTACTTTCTTCTATCTTTACTTGAAGAAAGTAGTGGATAAGGAAAATTTTCGACGGATTTACACGGTTTAGGTGTTAGAGATCCCGAAAAACATGTTTTTACACAATGTCTGTGACTCTATCTGTATATGTGACACGAATCAGGGCCAAAACTACGGAGGGGGTTGCAGAAGAGGCATGTGCCCCGGACGCGAGAACGAAGGGGCGCCAAATGAAGATTTTGTTTGTCGCTTTTTCTCGCGTCTATGTTTAGCACGGTGTTCTTAAATTCGTCCTGTCTGGGGTATGTCAAAGCGTTGAAGAATCTAAGGATGATATGGCATAAGGATCCTGTATATAGCGGAATTTTTTCTATTCCGTTTTCAAGATTTCAATGAATCAATATTTGACAAAGCAGATTATGTAGTTCAGTATTACATATTTTTTATTTAAAAATAAGTCGGCTATTAGAAAATTAGTAAAATTCTCTTTGTAAATATATTTTGTGGAAGAGGGGGGCGCTAAAACCCATGTTTGCCCCGGGTGCAAAAAAGGCTAGTTAATTTAATAAAGATTCAGTTAGACGTTGACACAAGTTGTTGCTGATTAGGTTTTGGTGTTAATCGCCCAATAGGTGGCGCTATGCTGGATTTTTCACGGTTTCCGCAATAACTCTGTCTCAAAAACTAATGCACGGATTTTCATCAAACTTCAAATTCAGTTAGACGGTGACATAAGCTGTTGCTGATTAGGTTTTGGTGTAAATCACCGAACAGGTGGCGCTGCTATGTAGTATTTTGCATGATTTACACGATTTTAGCGATAGTCTTATCTCAAGAACTAATGCACGTGCTTTTATATCGTTAGAATCCTCATGATGGGCATAGATTGCCATTTAATTGTGGCACTGTGAATACCGAATTTTGAAATATTAACGTGTATGAGATAGAAGAAAGTTTTGGAATTGGCACATCCGACTAGTTATTATAGTTTTTGCATAAATTTGCTAAAAAATCAACGTCCATTAATTTTTCACAACTGCTATTTTTTTTTCAGTATTTATTCATACATATTTTTTTTAGTAAAAAATACTTAATTTTTAATATGAGAGTATTATTTTTATATTATTTTTAATATTATGATTATTATTTTATGATGATTATTATGATTGTTATTTTTAATATGAGATTTGATATGGCATAGATTGCCATTTAATTTTGGCACTGTGAATACCGAATTTTGAAATATTAACGTGTATGAGATGAAGAAAATTTTGGAATTGGCACATCCGACTAGTTATTATAGTTTTTCCATCAATTTGCTAAAAAATCAACGTCCATTAATTTTTCACAACTGCTAAAAGAATTTTTTTTTAGTTTTTCAGTATTTATCCATACACATTTTCTTAGTAAAAAATACTGAATTTTTAATATGAGAAAAAGAAAATAACAATAGGTTATTGAAGTAAAATAAAAAAGAAATTCTGCTTTATAAGTTATTTTTTGACATATTTCATTTTTTAGTAAAATATATTTTTAATAATTTGTTTTGAATGTAAATGCTCTTACTTTTTAAACATAAACAGTTTTTTTTTTTCTCTTTCTAGTGAAATATCTTTTAACACACATGTGTTTAAGATATTGATGAGATATGTGATAAGATAAGATTGTGTGTGTGTGAGGGAGAAGGGGAATATCTAGCAATCTAAACTAGAAATATATATTAAAGAAAGCTTGTTCAATTCTTATGATTAGAATGGTATCAAGGTACCTCACAACAAGGTGACATGTATACAATTTTGATAAATTTGTGATTAAAAAAAGAACTTAAAATCACAATAAACGCATGGTATTCTGTTCTTGCTCCAACATTTGGGAGAACGTCAAAACAAAAGCGAACGCGAAACACGAGGGTTTAGAGTCCTACATCGAGTCGGGTTGCCGCCATATTTTTCCGTTGCGGGTCGTGTTCAGGACGGGTTGACTTTCATTGTTTCGGGTTCGGGTCGTGTTATGGCTCTTGCGGTTCGGGTTTGGGCTGACTTGATTTTCCAAAAGAATGTTCAATTAAAAATCTATATACAATAAAATTTCCGCTAAGCACACTCCCAGGACCGGGCACCTATTTAGCGAACACTTTTCAATTCGTTACGCATTTGTACGCTTTTACCCCTGAATTGTGAACACCTCACAATCTACACGCACGTAATATATGTATGTGTGCATAAACTATCACAAATACGATATGGGTGTTTGTCATCCGTATCAAAAATGAAATGTTGGTAATATTTTCATATTCCGAGAGAAGAAAAAATGGCTCATCCTAAAAAAAGAATCAACTATACTTACATTTCTTATATACATTTTATTTCCCGAGCAGTAAATCGAATATATACTCATTCATATTCAAATACGTACTTATTTTCATCTGGAACATAGTTCTGCTCAAACTTTTTGTGAAAATATCAATAACACGACTTGCAAAAAACCTAAATCTGACCCTCAAGAATTATTCTGGGATGAACCCAATCCACGGGGTGGGGGGGAGGGGGGGGGTGGAATAGCCACCCTGACCCGGAAAAAGAAAATTAAGGATAACCCGACCCGATGCAGGACTCTATTCAACAACGATACCGAATTGTCCGTTATTCAGAGATTTTATTATATTTGAATATTAAAGAATATACGGGGTAATCATAAAAAACTTTGTCGATATATGGAACTCTAGCGGCCGTTCTGTTTAACCGATCGAGAGGAGTTTTCAGATATATGAGCAGAGGTATGAGCTCGGGGTTCTGTGAACGGCAACAAATTGGCGGTTACGGTTATAGGTACAGAAACTCGAAATTTTCGAATGGCAACGCCCTTTTCTTTTTCGTCGCAAAATGCTCAGCGCATGCGAAAACCCTAACTAGCGCTGGAACGTTACGTGTATCGCAATAAACGGACGCGTTATGCACGCACAAAAAACAGCTCTGCAAACGTCAAAAAAAAAAAAAAATGCATATGACAGAGGCAAGAATCAGTTTTCTACGCTGACTATCTGACGAACGGCGTTCTGTGATTGATGTTTTGCCTTTGTCATATGCAAATTTCCCCCGTGCGCCCCGATCGTGTATTTTTTAAAAATACAATTATCACTATTGCAAGAAAAATACACGCAGTATTTGTCCCATATCTACACTGAGAAAAATGACTCTTTCAAATCTGATTAAATCTGTGTTTTCATTTTGTTATGAAACTTTTTGTTTCAAATAGGACGACCCAATGCTTTCAATTCTGAAACACCAGAAATACTCATTTTCAAACAAAATTACTTTTCATTCGTTATACGTAGTAAATTTTACCAGGGTAGCTGAATTTATTCATATTATATAATTTGTTATGATTTCGAACGAAACGCTCCTTTCAGTAATAATTTATAACATGAAATGTTGCGAACTACATTTTTATCGTGTTCGCGGAAGAATACTTAAAAGCCGTCGTAATATAATCGCGAAAGCGTAAATTTTATTCTTCAACGTTTGAAATCGAAGAATGGATGAATTTATAAAAGAAAGACTTCGCAGGTAGGATTTGATAACAATCAACAATATATAAATACAAATCATGTATAATGGTGAATAAACATCATGAATAAAGCGTTATGTGCTCCTATTTGAGTATGTCCATGTTTTCAGAAATGAGTATATACATGTTTCAAACTTGAGTAATTTTGTTTCGGAGCCATTTTGACTATGCGACATACTCAGATTTGAGTAATTAGGGTTTCGTTCATCTGACGAAACCCTATTCGTCTCGCTCCTCTGTCTGTCCGTCTGTCCGTCACAGAGCCCGTTCTCAGAAACTATACATGTTGGAGACTTGAAATTTTGCATACTTATAGCTGAACACCACACACCATACAACAAATCATAAAATTTTGAAAAAGTCGTACATTTAACCCTTTGGGCTCCCATATGTGTATTTTAAACAATTCTTTCAAAGTGAGCCCCTAATTAGGTTGAAGGCGTGAAATTTTGCGAACTTATAGCTGAACACCTCACATCAAACGACAAATCATAAAATTTTGAAAAAGTTGTAAATTTAACCCTTTGGGGTTTCACATGTGTACTTTAATCAATCCTTTCTAAGTGAGCCCATAATTAGGTTAGAGGCGTGAAATTTTACATACTTATAGCTGAACACCTCACATCAAACGACAAACTATAAAATTTTGAAAAAGTCGTACATTTAACCCTTTGGGCTCCCACATGTGTATTTTAAACAATTCTTTCTAAGTGAGCCCCTACTTAGGTTGGAGGTGTGAAATTTTGCATACTTATAGCTGAACACCTCACATCAAATGACAAACCATAAAATTTTGAAAAAGTCGTAAATTTAACCCTTTGGGGTCTCACATGTGTATTTTAAATAATTCTTTCTAAGTGAGCCCCTAATTAGTTTGGAGGTGTGACATTTTGCATACTTATAGCTCAACACCTCACATCAATTTTGAAAAAGTCGTATATTTAACCCTTTGGGCTCCCACATGTGTATTTTAAACAATTCTTTCTAGGTGAGCCCCTAATTAGGTTGGAGGCGTGAAATTTTGCATACTTATAGCTGAACACCATCATGCGACAAATCATAAAAATTTGAAAAAGTCGTACATTTAACGCTTTGGGCTCCCACATGCGTATTTTAAGCAATTCTTTCTAACTGACCACTTATTAAATTGGAGATTTGAAATTTTGCATACTTATAGAAGAACACATGAGGCCAGGCGACAAATCATAAAATCTTGAAAAAGGACTTACATTTAACCCTTTGAGCTAGCATATATGTATTTTAAGCAATTCTTTCCAAGAGAGCCCCTAATTAAGTTGGAGACATGAATTTTTGCAAACGTATAGCTGAATACCTCAGACCACACGACAAATCATAAAATTTTCAAAAAGTCTTATATTATTTACTCCTCCGTGCTCTAACTTGTATATTTTAAGCAATTTTTCTAACCTGCCCTTTTCACCCGGGGAGCACTTTTCCAACTTTTGCCGACAACCCTTTGACCATTCTTTCATATTATGCACCATAGCCTTACATATCTTAGTTCCCATTTTTACCGCCAGGGGTGCCTACTTATCTCGGGTGCTATGGGCCCAATCCCTTCGACTAATCTATATACTGATAGTATGTAAAACGGAGTTTCGTTCGGATAGAGGTTTGTTTAGAATAGAGTGCGCCTCTGGTTGCGAAATGTAGAACTAACAGATTTTTCAAAAGGATAAAGTGTTTCGAAAGGAATATTAAACGAAACCCTCTGTGCGATCTGCGATCACACTTACCCACTTGTTTTTGCTCAATTTTGAAAATGTCGTTTTTAGAGTGTAGAGTAATGGAATGACATAAATTTAAAAGCAGCGTTAAAAACGCCAAAATATGCAACCTTTGAGCAGACTAGTTTTCGGTAGCATTTAGCGTACCATCCTCAGTGCAAAGAATAACGGAAACTTGCTCAATTATATAGAGGAGAAGCGGATTCAACTGAGAAGTTCATTAACCAATGGGGAAACAGGAAAATTGGTTAATGAATATCTCAGTTGAATCCGCTTCTCCTCTATATAATTGAGCAAGTTTCCGTTTATTCTTTGCGCTGAGGACTGTACGCTAAATGCTACCAAAACTAGTCTGCTCAAAGTTTGCATATTCTGGCATTTTTAACGTTGCTTTTAAATTTATATCATTCTGCGCCAAGTAGCATCTTAATAATTATTAATGGAATGACAGCTTAAACACCTGCAAAGGTGTTGGTGAGTAAGGTCTCAATTTCGCTCGATAATCCTATATTACGAGCAAATCTTGTGTGTGCAAATTTTATTTAAAAAGCAACTCTAACGATTTTGACTAAATTTTGTATCCTACCGTTTTGGAGTACGAGAAGACCATTGGGTGAGGTCACATATTCGACAAAATTCGATGAGTGGGTCATTTTGGGATCACTACGGGTCAATGCAATTCAATGGGAATGAAGGTTGAAGCAGTTATGTTGTTGAACTGTCGGCAATAAACGAAGTCACAAAGGTGGCAACATTTCGCCAAATTTGGCGATATTTGACGAGAAAATTGACTTTCAAGATTACCAATGCCAAAACACATGCTTGGCGCCAACTGAAAGAATGTCGCCAAATTTCGCTACACTTGACGAAAAAATGATTTAGATGCATGTGCCTAGTTTTAATATTGATTGTTTCTGTAAATAATGCTGTTATAAAATTAATTGTTTTATAGTAATAATATAGCAAGAATTTATTGTTATATCGAGTTGAATATAAAGCTAATTTTAACCGAGCGTATCTCGGTCTTCCCTGCTGGTGTTAAACCTAAGAGCGTGGAATGCCTTCGTATTTCCAAAATATCGCCGTCAGGAAATTAATATTTTTAACTTCTTTTTTCTGTGCACTCTTCTTAAAGGACGCCTTTTTCTTTTTTATTTGACAAGATATTTCAAAAATATAGGTTTGATTTTATTTTGAAATTTTAAAACCTTACTCATAATTGATCAGCTTCGCTTAGATTTTAACTCGTAAAATATCAAATTAAGAAATGTTTTAGAAATATTTTGTCAACTAAAAAAAGAAAAAGGCGTCCTTTAAGAAGAGTACACAGAAAAAAGAAGTTCAAAATATTAATTTTCTGAGGGGATATTTTAAAATTACGAATGCATTTCCACACCATTACGTTTAACATTAAAGAGGGAATTTGAGATATGAAACTAACTAACTAACAATCACTGAAACTAACCGATCCCTGAATCTCGTGTTAACCTATGAGAAAACTTAAAAGCCCGGTGACTCATTACCCAGTATAATTATCGGAATACGGTTTTCAGTATCAGAAAGTAGACATTAAATGCCAACCTGGTGGGTTTTTAAAAACTGTCTCCTTAAATTTTAAGTAATTACAAGAAGGTGATAAAATGTCATCAAGTGGGAATTTCAAAGTACATAAGGATTTTTTAAATGCTCAAAATTTAAGGAAACAATTTTTAAAAACTTACCTCGTCGGCATCTGATGTCAACTTTCTGAGAATGAAAACCGTATTTCTATAATTACATTAAGTAATGAATCATCGCATTTTTAAGTTTTCCCATAGGTTAACATGAGATTTAGTAATCGGGAAGTTTCAGAGAAGCGGCCTCTTAAGATCCTAGACTTGTCACGAGAAGAAACGCTCAGGCTAGGATGTTATCCCTATGTATAGTCCCTAGGATGTATACCCCTAGGATGTTAATCCTAGGGCAACGTTCTTTTCAAATTTCTCGCTCGCATTTTGAAATTTTTAAATGATTTTTTTTTAAGGTACCTGAGGTCGATATCTATTGCTGTGGCGTTTGTACTTTTTCAATTTTAGTTACCGTTTTTTTATATGTTGATGCTTTCACTTATTGGCACCGATTCTGAAAGTGAAACTATCCTAATAAAAAAAAAAAACTGTAACCAAAATCGAAAAAGTACAAATGCACAACAACAGATATCGACCTCAGGTATCCTACGAAAAAATCATTCAAAAATATCAAAATGCGAGCGAGAAATCTGCAAAGATTTCTCCCATATGTTTAGCATTAGCGTTTGAGTTTTTCCTCGTGACTACTGTAGGCTCTTAAGGCTGCTAGATACTCAGCTTCCGAATTCTCCTCGCTAATGCTAAATCTATGGGCGTAGAATGCATTCGTCTATTTAAAGTATCTCTTCGGGAAAATAATATTTTTAACTTCTTTTTTCTGTGTACTCTTCTTAAAGGATGCCTCTTTTTTTCTTAGTTTTCAAAATATTTCTAAAATCTATGCTGAATTTAACCCATTTTAGGCCAAGCGTAGAAATTTTATAAAATGTGGTATTATTTTCATTGAAATATGCTTACATCACATTCATTAAGACAAAAAATAAAAGTTTCGTACATGAAAAATAATATTTTATTTGAGAAATAAAAATCACTCGGCATTTTCATGCATTCGGTCAATGGTGCGCTAACGCACCATTAAATTTAAAATTAATAATTTTTTTTAAATTTTTTATGATATTTGTTTTATTATTATTTTGTTTACAGAATTTGCAACTTTAATCCATTATAAAAACATAGACTAGCGTATTTTGAAAATTTCTCAACAGAAAGTGTTTACTCCAATTGAATTACTGATATTTTATAGATGTCTGCAGAACCCTTAAAAATAGCAGAAAAATAAAATTAGTGAAAAATATTCGTCACAGTGTTAATAAAAAAAAATATTTATTGAAATGGTGCGTTTACGCACATTTGGCCGAAAATGGGTTAATATTTTATGTGCTAAAAGCGGGCGAACTGTGAGTAAGATTTTAACACTTCCTATAAAATGAAGTCTATGCATACTTTAGAAATATTTCGAGAACTAAGAAGAAAAGAGACATCCTTTAGGAAGTGTACACAGTTTCAATGGTATATTGTAACAGTTTAGAGTCTTTACAAAAAATCATACTTCAAATGGAAGGTAAACTAGTTTTTCTTACAAATGTTCAATATGTGCACCTTTAGTGACACGGCACACATCCAACCTAAATAGCCCAAGAACCGGCAGCACAAAAACCTATGTTATCAAGCACAAGAAAAAAAACCTTTATTTTATGGAAGAGTAGAAGTTGGGGAACCTAATGATCCATGTCTGCCGGAAGTGAAGTGGCGCATAAGCCCAAAACAAAATACCACCAGTGATTGACTCGTAGGTTTATCATTGTGTTTTCCTGCTCCCAGTCCTCCATGTTTTCATATCTTTGTTTGTAGGACAAACACAATGATAAACCTACGAGTCAACCACTAGTGGTATTCATTTTTGGCTTATGCACCACTTCACTTCCGGCAGACATGGATCATTAGATTCCTCTACTCTTCCATAAAATAAAGATTTTTTTTTTCTTGTGCTTGATAACACAGGTTTTTGTGCTGTCGGCTCTCGGGCTAAAAGTCCAATTCTTCCCACAATTCGATTAACAAATCCGGAGTCATGGAAGCAATAGCCTCTTCCATTCTGTGTCTCAACTCTGGCAAATTATTAGGTAGCGCCGGAACGTATAGACACGGTCAGGCAACTCAAGTTCAAGACTTGCTTTCCGAACAGATTTCTTAGGACTACGCAAGTAAGATGCTCTGGCACGGTCAACATCCAGTACAGACACTTTGGGTCGTCCCGTGGATAGATGCCGCATAACTAAAAGTTCACCTGTTGAACATTTGTAAGAAAAACTGGGTTTGTTGACCTTCAATATGATGTATGATTTGTTGGAAAGAGTCTTAAATTAAACTGTTATAATATACCATTCAAACTGGGACTTTTTTACGGACACCCCTGTATAACCTCTCCTCGCCAAAAGAAAGTAAAATCTGTACAGATCACTGTAAGGTAAAGTGCCCTAAAGCTGATATCTTTAAATAAAACAAATATTTAAAACATTACCAATTTTCCAAATCCAAGATATCTTGGATGAAGTGCTGTCATTCAAGAAGAAAGAAAAACTCATTCTAAATTATTTTAGAAAATTGGTCATGCTTTAAATATTTGTTTTATTTAAAGATGTCAGCTTTAGGAACTGTTTTTGGGGTGTCAGCTTTAGGGCACTGTACCTTATTATTTTCAAGTTTAGTGCAATACGATCTTTTTAGGAGGCAGAGTTGATAGGAGCTCATTTATCTGTGGTGTAATGTCCTGTAGCGACTAAGAACGATTCAGATATGTCAAGGGGGCAGGTCACTCAGCTTCCGATTTCCCCTCACTCATGTAAAGACTGTGGGCATTAGATGCATTCGTCTATTTAAAATATCTCCTCAGGAAATTAATATTTTTAACTTCTATTTTCTGTGTACACTTCCTAAAAGAGGTATCTTTTTTCTTAGTTCTCAAATTATTTCTAAAATATAGACTTAATTTTATAGGAAGTGTTAAAATCTTACTCGCAGTTCGCCCGCTTTTAACACATGGAATATTAAATTCAGCATAGATTTTAGAAATATTTTGAAAACGAAGAAAAAAAAAGACATCCTTTAAGAAGAGTACACAGAAAAAAGATGTTGAAAATATGAATTTCCGAGAAGATATTTTAAATACACGAATGCATCAAAAGTCCATAGATTTAACATAACGGAGGAGAATTCCGAAGCTGAGTGACCAGCCCTCTTAAGTTTAGAAGTGCACAAACAGTGTCCCGCGGGTCAACAAATGGCCGCTCATTTAGAATATATTAATTTACCTTATTTAATAGCAGAAACTTTCCAATTAAATAAGGCGAAGATTACCGTTCGAAAATTGTGAAGGCAAACACATTTCAAGAACAAAAAAAAAAAAAAAAAAAAAAAAAAAGGTGCGCAACCGTACTAAGAACTTTATAAACATTTATCTTCTGGACCCATGCTTCATTTTTTTTTCTGGTTGAACAAAAAAGGTGAATCCGAAATTCTTCATTTTGCTTCAGCAATTTCACCCAACCGCCGATCTTTATCCTATACAGAGTGCTCCTGAACTCATGGGCCAAACTGTAAGGGGAAGGTAAAGTACACATAAAGAAACCATTTTGGTATAGTAGTGTGGGGGTTGAAAATGAAAAGTGTTGGCGAAAAACAAGAAATGCGGAAGAAATGAAAACAAGCTTTTTATTGACATAACCATTACATCAAGTGCTCCGATGTACCGCCACTAACATCGATAGAGGACTGAAACGAAGATTCCAAGTGACACCCATTGATTCTGATCCTCATTGCAAGACTTTCAGTTGCTGCTGCTAGTGTTCGTCAAACACCCGGAATCTTCGAAAGAGTACTTGAATCACTTACTAGACGCCGCCAGGCCTGTATCGATGTGGGTGGTAGTACATTGGAGCACATGCTTTCATAGAGATCTGTACGGGCCGGTCCGCGGCCCGAAGCCCGCTATTTTTATTCACGGCATTCGGGCCGGGCCGGGTACGGGCCTTACTTTTTCGTGAAGGATCGGGCCGGTCCGGGACTAACTTATTTTTTCTGTGTAGAGCCGGGACTGGTTTCATTCCTTACTCTTCACGGCCCAAAATTTTCAGTCCTAGTTTTGAACCACCCCGTATGAAAATCATTCTCTCCGCGTGGCCTCCGTTCAAAGGTCAGTTAAATTAGGCCTTCACCAAAAATTTTTACAAAAAATGCATACATTTTTAAATCGCCATTATTCTACAATGAAACATTAAAATTTATTCTTTCTAAAGAATAGTAGATTTCTACGCTTATTAATATATAGCTAAATAGCTATAGTAAAACGTGTGAAAAATAACCTGCCAATGACGGAATCCTGTTTTGAACTGAAAAACGTGTTGATCCATGCAAAATGAATATACCAATACGTAAGAAAAGAATATATCATATAATACATTTACACTTGCTAAGAAGGGAACTTGGTTATAACGCATTTTTTTTTCCTTTTCTATGCAATTCCGACTTTGAAGATTTTACTGTATAGCATTTTTCAGATTTTTAACACTTCAATCCATGGAATATGAGTTAATAGTATTAATGATAACTGAAACATGACACTGAATTAATGACATATTAATGATAACTGAAACATACATGAAATAGAGATTCGCTTAAAAAAAAAAAAAAAAAAAAAAAAAAAAAAAAAAAAAAATTACCGCATCCTGCATCATTTTCTATAAAAATGAAGATTATAAGCATGAAAAATAAAGTTAAAATAAATATTTTTGATCAGAACTCCTCGTACGAGACAAATTTTTAAACAAATCGACGTAAAAATCAATGTTTTGTAGAAATTAACTCGGGGCGGGGCCGGGCCGAGATTTTAACAATTTTCCGGGCCGGGCCGAACTTTTAACTTTTTTACCGGGACGGGCTCGGGCCAAACTTTTAATTTTTGTATCGGGCCGGGCCGAATTTTTTTTCTATGAGTCGGACGGGCCTGTAAATTTCGGCCCATGCAGACCTCTATACTGTCATTGTTATGCCAATAAAATGCTTGTTTTCATTTCCTCCGCATTTCTTGTTTTTTGCCACACTTTTCATTTCCGACCGCACTTTGCTATACCAAAATGGCTTCTTTATGTCTACTTTCCCTTGTAGTTTTGTCCATGAGTTCAGAAACACCCTGTATACAACAAAATCCCTTTACGAGTTTTTAAAAATAAATTTGTTGCCTTTATCCTGCATGCTAAGCCTATTACTTCAAAGCTTTGTTACTCTTTCACTTCTTGGAATAACCAAGACGATTTATGTTTTAAAGTACGTCATAGATTCTCTTAATGAAGGTATTCAGCTATTTATCATCTGCCCCACATCTTTTTTTTTTTTTTTTTTTTTTTTTTTTGGAAGGGGGAGGGTAAAAAATCTAATTCTTTAATTAAAGTTTGCCATTTTTTGTCAGATACAAGGCGTACTAGCAGCAGTCTAGTTTTTGTTTCCCCCCCCCCCCCCCTACGTCTATCTAAGAGATATAAGAAAGAAAAATAGCTTCTTACAAAAGGCCCTTATTATTATTTTTTTAACATTTGAAATGACAAGAAACGGCAACTCATGAACGGGAATTAGGGTTCCAAAAACTTCACTTAGACTTCATAAGAAATTCTACCGTTTTCTGAAAAAGGGTTAAAAAGATGTTTTTTGCCTGTCTATATCTTAAACAAAGAGCTGTATTTAAGGTTTAAAAAAAATTAAAGGGATACAAAAAACTTTTTTAGAGTTCATAAGATGGATTGATATCACCTACAACATTTCGTCGAAATCGAAAAATGTTGAGGTACGGTACATTTGTTGATTTTACAGGGTGGTCCTACCAGAATATGTACCCTTTTCAGATCGTAACTTTATTTGTAGATATTTTTTTCCCAGTGGTACAGGAGCTGTCTTCGACATTTTTACAGAAGTTATACAGACTTAATCGGAAAGAAGATGTCGGGAGAGCGGCGAGAAATTGAATTGAGATTAAAAATCATAAGACGAAACGCAATTTTTCACCTTGATTCAACATAAAATATATAATGTGAACATTGAAAAGTGCACAATCT
The DNA here is from genome assembly GCA_963932465.1 of Maratus speciosus. Classification (NCBI taxonomy): domain Eukaryota; kingdom Metazoa; phylum Arthropoda; class Arachnida; order Araneae; family Salticidae; genus Maratus; species Maratus speciosus. The sequence goes on along the minus strand of OZ010787.1, from coordinate 658,574,773 downwards.
TACTTAAAAGGTGACTAAATTAATGAAAAAGATGTTACAAGTTTAAAATATACATTTTATTTAAAACTTCTTAGTACTTTCAAGCCTTCCTGTAGCTCATCATCAGAGAATATCTTAATAACTAAATGTTGTTTATTTATACAAATACGTCATTTTGTTTTGAAAATGAGAGAGCCAATAATTACTAGAATTGAAAGTAGAAGTAGCAGTAGCAGTTTGTTGGATTGAATTTAATTAGTGGAAATATATATTATTATTATTATTAATTGCAGTTCCATTTATTTTATGACATCACTCTGTTTCTCATACGTTAATTTTTAATTTTTAATACGTAAATTTGTAATAATTAGTTTTTAATTAATACGTAAATTAAAATTTAAAGTACCGAAGTTAAAATATTTTCTTCTACCCGTGGAAAGTGACGCATGAGAAACAGAGTGATGTCATAAAATAAATGGCACTGCAATTAGTAATAATAATATATATTTCCTCTAATTAAATTCAATCCAAGTAACTGCTACTGCTACTTTCAACTCTAGTAATTATTGGCTCTCTCATTTTCAAAACAAAGTGACGCATTTGTATAAATAAACAACATTTAGTTATTAAGATATTCTCTACTGATGATCTTGGAAGGCTTGAAAGTACTAAGAAGTTTTAAATAAAAATGTATATTTTAAACTTGTAACATCTTTTTCATTAATTTAGTCGCTTTTCAAGTAAGATTGTGAACTATTTAATGTTCACATTATAGACTTTATGTTGAATTGAGATACTGAATAATTTAGAAAAATGCAAAATGAATGTTTATGCTGTACAGTTAACCGAGTTGTCAAATTTGAAAACAAATTTAAATGAAGCTATAACGAATTGTACTCATGCCAATTTAAAATTTTTACATTCAAAGTGTATTTCATGGGATCTTTGAAAACTACAGGGGGGGGAATCACATAGCCATTTAATAAATGTTTTATCCTTGTGACTTGCATTCATCCGATAAAATGATTGCCTTAGATTTTGGTGGGGAAAAAAAAAAAAACTAAATACAAACAGGGAGCAGCAATTCTGCTTTTTCAGAATTTAGTATCGCCTCCGATAAGGGAAAAAAAAAACAAAAAAAAAAAAAAAAAAAAAAACATTATTATTACGAGGTGGAATCCGTCGAATTTCGACGAAAGAAAATGTTTAAGAAGTAACTGTTTCATTAATTTATAATAAACCTACAAAATTAGTTACAATAAAAACTGAATTTTATATTAGTTAGTCTAATTCTCAAACAAATATTATTTTAACCTAAAGGTCACTGCTCTTCCGTAAAGGCACTCTAAATTTTTGTAAAACTTTTCGTTTTATGGGTGTGTGATTTCAATTGCGTTATTTTCAAAAGTGGAGCATTTCTACCTGTGAGGAATTTCAAAACCAGTGGAGTGAAAATGATGCGCTTCTACAAAACTTATTTCAGTTTTAAGACCTGGAATACGTGCTTTTATTTTATATAAAAGGACGTCATTTGCATCAGCTAAAGAATTCCGCATTTACGATCCAGTCTGAAACAACATCAATGAAAAAAGTATGCATATGGCGTCACTATCACTATTAATACACAAACCCAGCAAAAAGCGGTGTCTTAAACGCGACAAAAATAATCGGCTAGCTAATGATTCATATGCCTTTATTTGTTTGCAACATTAATATGGATATTTCAAATTAAATATAGTTTATAATAGCTCCTTTTTTTTTTATCAGAAATCATTTGTTTATATTTTTCAAAATAGAACGTATTATAATTGCAATTGTATCAGTTGTTATGGGAAAATGGCAACAAAAAGATGTAGTAATCTACTATTTTCCAACTATTTTCCCTTTCTACAGAAATAGAGTACTTCAGTTGCCATCATTACAGAAATTGCATTAAAAACTACAAAAAAAATATAATATCTCAAAAATAAATTGAGATGCAGTTTTCAAACAAATTGCATTTAAAAGTACTTTTTATCCCTATACGAAAGTGTAAAAATTGAAAATGTGCAATGCTTAGAAGTTTAAAAAAATTGCAGTAGAGATTATGAGTATTTAACCATACAATGATATAGCTGTTTCGTTTTACAGCTGGCTTATGTAACGGAACGTTATTTTTTAGGGACGACACTTTAATTGTTGCTCGAAAAAAATTAGCATATAGGGGCTAAAAAGAGCTTCATATCTCTGTATGTTGAGAAGCAGGGAAATTAGTGGCAAAGTAAAGAAGTAGAAAATTAATGAAATTATAATATTTTATTATCAAGGAAATTAACCAACAGGTGTTCAGTTCTTTCATTCCTTTGATGATACAAATTGATCCATCTTTGTACTGCATTTGGTTTAAGTGCTCGAAGAGCCAAGCGGCATTGTTAGAAAATGATAATAGTTCCATGGTTGCAAATGATGTCCCAGGAATTGTAAACAGCCTGATTCCACGAGAGCTTTGCCTTTTATGCATGGGGAATAGGGATTTAAAACATTGATTTTTTTCATATTCAAGGATTCCGATGCAGTTTAAACAGTTTCATATTGAAGGGTAAATGTTTCATTCGCTATATGAAATACACTTGCGTTGAATTTATTAAAATGAAGTGATATCAGCAGTTATTTTTCCTATTTTTAAAGTTGTATTCTATTAATAATACTTTACTTCAATTCCTTAAAATAAAGGAATTATTATGTTATATAAGACATTTTTTGAATAGAAGCAAGCGTGAGATGTGTAGCTTAATTTATACTAATTTTGGAAACTGCTTTAATTTATGCGTGATGCATGATTTTTATTTTCTTTTGTATGGCATACAATTCTAAAGAATGGGTGACTGTTTCATGTTTCGATGCATTGTGAAGTCCATTAGCCATTTTTGATAAGGTGATTGAAAGTTCAGAAGTAACTCTCTCTTTATTCTGAAGTGAACTGTTGCATTTGATGTCTGATTTGCCTCAGATAAACATGTAACAGAGGCTATGAAGTATTCCGTTTGTCATGCAACGGTGAGAGCTGCAACTGGGCTGTATATCTATGAAACATGACTTGTAGGTTGAGGAATAAACCACATTTGGAATGTTGCGCCGATACACTAAATTTCTGCTAAACGATATATATGCTGTGCGAATTTTACATAATTATGCTCCAGAACGTATAGGAACAATTTGAAATTAGCTTATTTGACTGACAGCATGACATCATGCTTCCTTGTATGACTTCATAATACTGATAGGATGAGGATGAATGAATTTGAATGGTTCAGCTAGAGACTAATTTGTATCCTGCTGCAAAAATATTTTGAAAAATAGTAATAAAGTTACTTACCAGACTACATTGCCTTACAAAATATTAGAGTTCTGTACCATGTTTTTAGAAAAATAGTACAAAGTGTCAATTAATGTTGTAGAAACTTAGTAGCAGATTTTTCTTAACGGATGTGATAGTAGCACGTGAGAATATCTTGCGTTAACTCCGATGTACTTTGTGAGAGAATTTCCAGTTTAATCAAATATCCATCGACTGTAAAAAAGTGTTTGGATAGTCGTCTTAGCTTTATGAGCATATATTTATGTATGCATAGGCATACGTTGTTTCTTATAATCTCTTTTGATTCATACATATTGGTAATAATAGTAATTTTTTGTATATAATGCCCACAACATAATTTATTTCAAGCATATACTTTAATCAATGTGATATTCTTTATACAGTTTGATTATAGAAAACAATATTAACTAACAACACATATAGTTCATATTGATGTGAAGTTACATAAATATTCTTATGGAACATATCAATAACATAATTAAAATCTGTAGTAAATTTGGTAGGACCTTCAGGGCATCACCTGAAAAACAGTTCAGATCTGTCTTGAACGCGTTAATAATAGGTTTATTCCCCATGTTTGTACATTTGACGTCTCGTAAATCATCGAGATACGAGTCATCACAAGGTATCATGATATCATTACAATCATTTTGATGTTCATATTCTGATATCCATTGCCATATCCAGCCCATTTCGCAGCTGCACTGGAGTCTGTTGCCTGAAAGTTCTAATTTCTTTAGGTTCTTATTTAGACCCTGAAACGAAAAAAAAAGATGAAAATAAACTTTGAGATTTCTCCAACAAAAAACATTACACTGAGTTCATCAACCCCTTGAAGAAAAACGTGCCAAATATGTAAAAAAAAATATTCTTTATTTTGTTCGTTATTATTATCAAAATGTTAGAAATAGATTATAAAAAAGAAAAAGAAAATAAACGAAATAACCACTATATTCAATACTTTCACATATGGGAAATTTAATGGATTACAGTAATTTTTGCTTAAATTATAGCAAAATAAATCAAATGTCATAATTTTCAAGATAAATATAATCAAGATAAATATAAATAAGATAGATAAAATGGTAAATTGCATATTATGCATTGGACGAACTGAGTTCGGGCTTCACGGAATTGAAACACTGATTTTTCTCTTGCCCGGACTCAGATCGGGCATTCCAAAAGTGGCGCATTTGTATTGCCCGAACTGAGTTCGGGCGTCACGGGCAAGGGGTTCGCAGTCCGTTCACCAATTTAATCTTTTCAAATTTCCTTTTCTTTAACAAACAAGTAAACAAAAACTCAATTTGATGAAGCTAATAGCACACATAATTAACACATAAATAACGCATTTTTGTTCATAAGTTGTTTTCAGTGTTGTCAGCTTAGCCCTTTTTTGCCTTGCCTAGCCCTGAAAAAAGTTATTTTGTGTCTAGCCTCGAAAAAGATTGTTTCAGTTTCCAGACCCGAATTCTTGCTCATTTTAAGATTGCATTTTTAGCCCATTACCTAAACAGAGCTAAAAAGTCACAAAAAGTTGCTCAAAAAAGGATTAAAACGCTGTCGGAAAGGAGATCAGTTAGCCCCCTTTTGCCTTTTTGAGCCACTTTGAGCCTTTTTTTCTTCCTTGATCATTTGTCAATGTTACTGATAGACAGTCTCCTTATCCTTATTTCATTACTAGAGATGATGAGTAGTTGAAATAGGGATACTTGATGTCTTTTTCAATAGATAGTCAGAAATTATAATTAGCTTATACTTAATTGTACAATGTACAGGGTTAGCACAAATGAATGACCGGATTTTAAAAACTTATATTTTCGAAACTATTACACATATTACAATAAGTGATACACGAAATTAAAGAAAAATTTCCAGAGTTTCTTTTCCGTGTCAAATGTTTGATGTGCGAACACTGATGCACCGTAAAACTTTTACGGTGCATCAGTACTGCATTATTTAGTGCTTTAATACATCAGTGCTGCATTCAGAACAGTTGAAAGTGAAAAACTGCCAAATGTGTGTAACGAACTTGATTACAAATTAGATGTTTGTCGTGTTGTGAAAGGTTCGCACATCGAACGTTTGAGAGGTTCACAGCCCTAGTAGACCAAGTTCATTTTGAAAAAAAAAATGATTCATTTAGAAGGTGTATAAAATCTGTTTTATCCACTCCCACAATGAACTAAGCCTGTTTTCACGTAATTTGTCATATGTCATCTGTTTACAGATTTGGTTTACTGCGGGAGTGGATAAAACAGATTTTATGCACCTTCTAAATGGACTGTCTCTTTTTTTTTTTTCAAAACGGACTTTGTCTACTAAAAAAAAAAAAAAAAAAAAAAAAAAAAAACGGACTAAAAAACGGAGATTCTACTGGAAATCGAGACGCCAGTACTATTTCCGTATTTTAACGGAAAATTTTCCCATAAATTCCAGAAAAACGGAAAATTTTCTGTAGTTTATAGGGGAAATTTTCCGTAAAAATACGGATTTCTGGAATTTACGGGGAGAAATGTCCGTTAAAATACGGAAATAGTACTGGCGTCTCGCTTGCCAGTAGAATCTCCGAATTTTTAGCCCGTTTTTTTTTTTTTTTTTTTTTTTTTTTTTTTCCAGTGTGGTTGTGAGCCCCTCATTTGTAACTGAAAAGAAACTTGGAATCTTTCTCTTTAATTTCGCCTATCAGTTATTGCAATATGTGTAATAGTTTGGAAAATGTACATTTTTTAAATCTGGTCATCCATTTGTGCTAAACCTTTACGTTATACTCACCAAGTTTGAAAGAGTTAAAACTGTGTTCATTAGGAAAGTTATTGGCTTGCATATTATTAGCTTTAGAAACACCGTGCTCATTACTCTATTTTCGTGGCTTCTTTGGTATTCATTTTTCGGTGAGGAGCTTAATTACTAAAATATTGACTGGGAATGATTAAAAAAAAAACTGAATTTTATAAAACGCCATATTAAATGGTAATATCTTTTTATTATTATAATAAATTTAAAACAAGGTAACTGTTTATAATTTTGGCCAATTATTTAAAATGATGAACAATTAAAAGTTTGACTCGGATGAATTAATCTGGCATTTAATTTCTTTCAAATTTGAAATATCTATAAAATAATTTTTCAAGTACGTTTTAGCTTTTACAATGCGCGGTCGTTGCTTTGTGCCTAAATCGAAATACATTTTCTGGAAAAGGATTTAATGAAAAAAAAAAAGGGCGTCTTTCATTTTTCTTTTGCATATTCAAATCGAAAATAAGAAGGATTGGCGACTCTTCTTATCGCTGTCAACTTTGAAACCTTTTTTCTTCCACATTTCATGTAAAAGAAATTATCTTGATGATGTTACGAAGACATCGATAATAGTAAATTCCTAAACCGTTAGTTTTAGAGGTATAGTTCTAATTGCAAGAAAGGTTACAAAGGTGTTCTACACCCTTTGAAAATCTATTTACGCCAAACTGTTTATCTTTAAAAATTTACGAAATTTAAATTTTTATACGGTCCATGGGTTCTATGAGTTATGCTTAGAAAAACTTTCCCATTGCTGTAAGAAGCAGGGCTGCGGAGTCGGTGGGAAAAATGGACGACTACGACTCCGGGAATTTTAACAGATCCGACTCCGACTATTTCGCTCAAAAATGGGCCCGACTCCGACTCCACAGAGCCCTGGTAAGAAGTAAAACAATCAAAATTCCATTTTTGTACTGCCAAACATTACCGAGTTATGATACTTTTAATTTTATGGATTTTCAGGGTTTTCAGGCACTGAAAATGTGTTCTTCCGTTTTTAGTGCCAGAAAACACCGAGAATTCATAAAGTGAAAGCATCATAGGGGTAATTTTAATTCATAAGAGAATGGACTTTTTTCTTTTTGACTTCTTACAGCACAGAGAGAGTTTTTTTAAATATGATTTCTAGGACTCACAGACCGTATAAAATTTTAAATTTCTTAACTTTTCTAAAACATAGCTATTTTGACGTAAACTGATTTTTATATGATAAAGAGCAAAGTTTCAAACAGTTTTGCAACTGTAACTCTATTTCTAAAACAGTTTATAAATTAGAGCGTTTAGAAAATAAGAAGGAACACCCTATCTGTTCGTAAATCCATTAGTGTATGCATAACATCATCAAAATTTTCCCCATTATGTGAAATGTGGAAGAAGAACGTTTCAAAGATAACAAATTCGGAAACAGTATAGAAGACCTTCAATATTAAAAATCCTAGAAAAAATTTCCAATGACATTAAATAAACACACATTGGATTATCATAACTTTCTCTCAATATTTAATATTTACAATGGTTGTCCAACTGTATGGTAGTTTTTCTGTCACTTAACGAAGATAAAAACCTTTTCACATTTGGAATTATTCTTTCTCCAAAATTAAAGTAATAGTGATGAATATCCAATAGTGAAAATATATACTAGAGAGAAAGACCGAAGACCCTATTTATTTTTTGTTTTGATGATAATTGCAGATAAAAATGATTCCCAAATAAGTAGTTTCAAAAATAGTTTTTTCCCCACAAAATTGGAAGCAGTTTCCCTTCATTTAAGTATCTTAAAATATGTATTTATTAAACAGTTTAGAATTTAAATTTATAGCAAATAACACCTTATAGTAATATATTAATTTCAAATGCTAAAAGGTGTAAATTAAAACTTTAAAACCATTAAAAATACGTTTATTTCGATTGTTGAATGTTGACTGTTGTTCGACTATCCTCCTCAGACCATTTAAATGGATGTTTTGCTTTCTCCTTCTATTGCGTTAAATTTCATTTTAGCAATCTAAAACTAGTTTGGCGTAGTAACGTATGAATCAAAAATCAACATTCAGCTTTTGGATTTTGGCAACGGTAATTACTTTGTTTACAAAATGGCTTAATAAATGAGTCAAGTTGGAATTCTACGTTCTGCTGGTAAGTTTCGTTTTTATGTTATTTTAATTTGTTTAAACAAATTTTTTTTTTTGCAATTTTAAAGCAGATGTTAATACTTGCCTTATGTTCTTTATAATAAATTCTATTTTTTCCCGTACTTTTAGCATTTTTTAAATTATTTTAAAGTGAGTTATGTCCTGAACATCCATTTAGATGGATGTGCTGTAAAACAAAATTAAAAAGTCGAAATTTATTAATTTCTTTGAAAACATCATTTTTTTATGCCTATTTGTTGAAAAAAACTCATATTAAAAAATATATATATGCATTATATTTTGCTTGGGTCTCAGGAGGATATGTAACGAAGCAGCATCATTTCACTTACCAAAAATATGGCTCGAGCTACTCAATGAATATGAAAATAAAATAAAATAAACATCCATATAAAATAAAAATGTAACGTGCATAATATGAAAGAATACGTGGAAAACTGAATGATGACGTATCATAGACCCTGCAAATTTAGAATAGCTTTATTTATTTGTTTTTGAAAATGACTCGGGGTGAGTCGAAACATGTCAACAGTCGAAATAAACATATTTTTACTGGTTTTAAAGTTTTAATTTGCACCTTTTAGCATTTGAAATTAATATAACAGTTTAGAATTTATTTATGTATTTTAGCTGACTTTTGTTCATTTAACCCTTTATGTCCCGAATTCTAAATCTGAAATTGGCTCCTCTTCAACAATTATCTTCGTTTATGTCTGAAAATATCCAAAACAACTTATAGAATAACAATTTTATTTTTAGATAGATTTTTAAATAAAACTGATGTAATAAATCGGTAGTTACAGGTTTTTTTTTTTTTTTTTTTTTTTTTTGTGAATTATTGACAAGAATAATTAGATGAATGAACAAAAAATATTGTTATGGAAACTTCCGAATTCTTACAAGGACAATGCCAATAAATGTAATGTGATCGTATCTGTCACTGAGAAATGTTTTGTAGTTGCAAATTTTTCGTAAAACATTTTTAATAGGAGAAAAACTAAATCCATGTACAGGGTTGAGAAAATAACCCTATTAAAAAATATTTCGCTTCGACTGTTTCGCTGTGCTTACGGAATGGGATCCAGCAAAGTATTTTGTAAAGTACCCCTACTTTTATTAGTAGAATAATTAAATAAATTTTACATTGAATTTTCTTTAATGGGACTTAACCCTTCACTGCACGATGTTTTCTATTTTTATGAAAATATGATTTGAAATCCATATAACGGTCTAATAATGGGAAAAATAGTAAAAAAAAATTAAATTTCAAATTTTCAGCTCAAATTTGATATTTTATGACGTGTACCCTATGTACACAATTAGGGTTTTAAAACATTGTATTGCTATATTTTACAAATAAATGAGCTTAAATTAATTTTATCTGCTTAACACTCTGCAACTTTTTTTTATATTAATATTTTTAAGTATTCAGTAAAAATAATGAAAGTAAATTTGACCTTAATAGCTTAATCGAAATTTTTTTTTTTTGTTTCCGAAGAACAAATTCTAAGTTTTTGTCAAATTCAGCCATCTGACATGGACAAAATAAGTGTTATTCCATTCTTTGGACTTTTCTTGATCAGGAATAGAGATCCTATTGGCCAAATTCATGGCACATAATAAGAATGACAGTGTTTTCAGGTATGTGCCAGATGTGGCACGTGGTGAAGTGAAGGATTAAAAGTCCATAAAGAGTTAAACATTATCGCTATAAATACTGAATTAAAAATATCAACTTACCTCTTTCGCAAATGATTTCATGATTCTTTCAACCTTCTGTAGCCTGTTGTTTCTAAATGATGCCGTGAAATTTCTCACTTCTTTCATGTTATGGAAGACTTTCTGTGACAGAGACGTTATATTGGTGTTTCTAATATCCAACGTGAGGTGTTGGCTTTTAATGTCAACAAAAGCAGATTCTGCAACGCTTTTCAAATTTCCACCCTCCAGAATAATGGCTTTCAATGATTTTGGAATGGTTCCATGGAGTACGTCATCTAAATTATTCTCTTGGACATGGAGATGAACTTCTTTGAGGGCATTATTTTGACTAAACAGCTGCGATAAAGTGATTGTTTTTATCCTTGGATAGGTGTCCATTTCGATTTTCTTGAGTGCAGTCAGTTCCTGGAAGGCTTCTTTTTGGATATCTTGCAAATTCAAATTATTAATGTACAGTTCTTGTAACCGTTCCATGCTACTGAAAGTTCGATTAGAAATGGTTTGGATGGGATTCATTTGTAAATATAAGGATCGCAGCTGCTGGAGATTTGACCACAAGTTATTGTAAATGTTGGGCAAAAGGTTATTGGAAAGGTCCAAAATCTGGATTCGTTTCAGTTGTTCCAAGGCTTCAGAGGGGATTACCTGAATGGCGTTGCTGCTCAAGTTGAGGAGGATAATATTGCAAGCATCGAATACGGGAATTTCTCTCAAACTTGTATTTGCTAAATTGAGGGACTCCAAACTTTGGGGCAAGCTATCCAGCATCCACTCGGGAACATCATAAATATTATTGTATGACAAATCGAAAGAGATCTAAAACAAAAAAAGAGAGAAAGATGTAGTTTATAAGTAATTAAAGAAATTGAAATGAATTTTTGAAGAGCTCGGATGATAAAGATGACGAGATAATATATATATAAAATTGAGCTAATCATATGATTGAATATAATCAAGGGTTCCCTAACCATCTGTTAAATTACCATTTGGGAAAAAAAAATAAACACTCACAGAGATTTTAATGGATAAGGGAGGCATTTAACAATAAACGCAAATAGACGTTTGGAACACTTTACAGGTCATTTTCTCAAAATGATGATTGTGTCACTTGCCACCTTTATCATCTGAGCTCTTCATTTAAACTTTATCCAATATAATAGCTTAAAAAGACCGCCCTTTCGGCCTATATCCCTCGTGCAGAACAAAAATAACACCAATCTTATAGAAAAACAGTTAAAAATGTGTACAAATAACGTTTTAAATTTTAAGAATATTATAACGTGCAATTGCTTGATATTTATGTAGCACGTAAAATTTTGCCAAAATCATTTTTTAGATACTGGCAGAAATTGAGCGCCCTTCTCCTTCTCTCTTTTACACAAACACATATATTTCCCTTTCAAAAATCCTTCTTCAAGGTCAATTTTGTTTTTGCCTCAGTACACGTGTGTCGTCTAGTTGCAAAACCGGCCATCTCCAAAAAATAAAATTTTTCGGGAAAGCTGTTTTTTTTGCCACAGTTAGCTAAAATAAGATTGGAACCAGAACTCTTTAGTTTTATAGTCATTAGGACGGTATATTTGACCGGTTTTGGTATGATTTATTGTTTCTAGATGGTAGAAACGCTTACTTAGAACTTAAAAAACTGAAAAAACACATTTTCCAATTCTGAGGAGTTGGCCGGGTTCGCAACTAGCCGACACACGTACATAATAATTTTCTGTCTCGCACACATACATGCCTATTATAAATACATTAAACTCTGTTTAATGCGGAATCGATCGGGACCGATGGAATTTTCCGCCGTAGACAATATTCCGCCTTATACAAAATCCCCCCCCCCCCCCCACACACACACAAAAATAATAAATAAGTAAAATTTAAAAAATGCACAAGTTGTATATATTTTTTACATTCGTAACCTTTAGTACCGTTCTTTAAAATTACATTTTTAGCGAGATTAAACTTTTCATTAAATTTATTGTCTTTAATAATATTGAAAAACATTATTCGAGCACTGTAATAAATAGCATTGATTAAAAATTTCTTCAGTTCTGGAATTTAATGAAAAATATTCACTTTAATAATACAATCATATACCTAATCTTTAACATAGTTTCTGACGAGACGGAAAATAATATTTTAGCGATGCTTGTTTTTACTTCCGGTTTAACAAGCATTTTTCAGTAACACATTATGAGTCACGTTGTGTCACTGATTATTATGGTTAAAAATTGCCATATTTAACCATAAAGTTAAATATGGTCTTTTTGAATTAACTTTATTAATCTATTACGAAATTTAATTAAAATGTTCGAGACTATTTAATGTATATTACATATCAGTTGTAAAGTTTCATGAATCAAATGCATTTCATTTTTAAAATATCATTTTTTCCGCCTTATGCAAAATTTTCGGTTCGGTAGGACCTTAAAAATCTTTCCGTTTCCGCGTTAGGCAGATTCCGGCTTAAACAGAATGGATTAATGTTATTTGCTTTGGGTTCGCCGGGACTTTGAAAAATTTCCGCGTTAGACAGATTTCCGGCTTACACAGAATCCGCCTTAGACAGAATTTACTGTATTCTAGAATTGTGAATGAAGCCCGGTACCTCAGCGGGTACACACCACGTGAAAAATACGCTCAACCTTTCATCCATTTTATTTAAAAAAGTGAGTACCAAGCTTGTCTGCACACTGAAAAAAAGGAAGTACTCAAAACTGAGTAAATCGATGTACTCATATCGAATTGAGTATTTTTTGGATCAAAAATGAACCTATGCTTTCTCAATTTTGAAACATCACATGTTATGAAACCCAAACATAACGATCATTTTGTACCCTGTAATGGTTTATTACATTTATGGCGGCATAAATGATGTTTATTAATGTAAATATTAAATTAAGCAAAGTATTTTAAAATAATTTAAAAGTGTTTGCAAAGAATGCTCTTGACATAAAAATATTCGATTTGGGTATCTTGCTAATAATTTTGCTATTTTTCTTAATAAATAATCAATTAAACGTTTCTTGTTAATAACTTTGAACGGGAAATAAATGTCAGTACATTTTTACTTTTAATTTTTAGGTTTAGGGGGGCAGTACATAACGATTCATATTTGAACACAACCATGAAATAAAAAAATGAGTACATTTTTTTCTCAATTTTGAGTACATTTGGATCGGAGCTATTTTGAGTATGTGACGTATTTAAAATTGAGTACTTTTTACTCAATTTTGAGTACCCATTTCTTTCAGTAGGCCGACCACTTGACCGGGACATATGCTATGTAGCACCTCAAGACCCTTAGTGAAGTTGGGCACCACCATTATAGTAGTTCCTTCAATAAAGTAATTAGGTTATAATATAACTAATTATGTAGCTAAATTTTCAAGAAAATAATAATTCACCGTATTTTTTTAGGAAGTTGACAAGAAAACTGCATTGAAATATATGACAGTATCTTTATCCTCTTATCTGTATTCATATAATGTGTTGGGAGCTGACTCTAGTCCCGCGACGACATTTGCATACTAATATTAAACCAATGAAAGCGTTCTTTACGTATTTCTCTTTTGCCTTTCAATATTTTTAAAATATTCCTATTGCATATTATATCCGAGGATCGATGTCTAACGCGATAGTTTTGTACTTTTTCCGCTTTTGGTTGCAGTTTCATTCTGAAAACACCATCAGTTTTGAAAAAAAAGCTGTTTCCAAAATTGAAAATGTTCTCAGAATGAAGCTGCAACAAAAAGTGGAATAGTACAAAACTATCACGTTAACTTTCAATCACCCGTACTATCATAAGATATGCTATTTTCTCTCGTTTCTTGCAAATAGGGTTATTTTGAAGATTGAATGGGATGAGTTAATGGAAGAAACACGCAGAGTCATCGCTTCTAAATGTTTTAATTTAAAACATTTGAGAATTAACAAGGGGACCGCACACAAATTTTGAGGATTTTAAAGTATGTTGTAGGGGTTATACCCCTAACTATTCTCGTGAAAGATTTTTTTTAAACGATCCTTAGTTTTTGGTAAGTTTTTCCTTAGTAAATTGGGGGTTAAAGTTCAGCATAAGTTCCAAATACTTCTAAGCTTGGGCTACTGTATGTGGTCTCCATGGCGCCGAGGTAGTGCACACGGTCCGGGCGACGTGGGTTCGACCCTACCCTGTGACCCTTTTTTTTTTTTTAATTAATTTTACATTTTTGAGACTTTACAAGTTTTATGCAGAATTATGAATTCTGCAGCTTTGAATTTGTGATATTTTTCAAATAAATTTCATTTACATCTTTGAATGTTTCATGAAAATTTATATTTTTTCTGAAATTTTTAAACTGATATTTCTATTGACGAAAATCTAAATTAATTTATGTCTAGATATCTCATCATTTAAAACTCAATTTTATTGTTTCCATGTACTACATATAAATATAATTATTTATCACGGTTATGAAATACAGCTTTTTTGTGCATTTTCTAAAAAAAAAAAAAAAAAAAAAAAAAGGCATTTAATTCACCAAGAAAAATATAATAAAATGAAATATCTGTTTAATATTTGATTTTTTCTAAATATATTAAAATATGTTAAATGATGAAATAAAAAAAAAAATTGCAGTATGGACACTGGTATTTTTAGTTTGGTAAATATGCAGTTAATCGTGTGGATACATATTCACAACATAAAAAGGCATTAAAATATCACTATAAAGACAGTAAATTAAAATAGCAACTAAAGCCTTTGTGCAGGAATATTAAAAAGCAGTAAACCATGCACAAATAATGCGTGAAAAGCTGCATGTTGCTTTTCACGCATTATTTGCGCATTTTAAACGTTGGTTTACTGCTTTTTAATATAAAGACAGTTTCTTTGCATGAATTTTTTTACGAATGTTGGAAGAATGCATTTATAACCATATTATAATTCTTTTAAATACTTTATTTGTGATTAAGATGTAAAAAATATGCTACAAGTTGGAAAACAAAAATGCTTAACCACCATTCGTATAAGTTAAAGTAAACACACATTTAATCATGTATACTTGTAAAATTTTTCAAAATATAAGACGACATTAGAAACAGCACAATTTATAAACCCCCCTTTTTTTTCATTATCATGAATCTTTCAAAAAAAGCTGGAAGAAAATTGAGAAAGCGTAAAGGAATGTAATATTTTAATACTTTATTTGCGATTAGCATTATGCAATATATCAAGCATTATTTCATTCAAACCTTGTAATTGTCTACAAAAGAAGCAAAACGAGATCAATATATATATATATATATATATATATATATATATATATATTTCTGATATAATTGTGAAAGTTCACCAGACGATTTCTTTAAAAAAATATTCTATATAGTCAAGCCCCGATTCAACGAATCGCGATTTAACGAATTTCTCGATTTAGCGAATTTTTTTATGGTCCCGACGAAAATGGAACAAAAATGCTTCGATTTAACGAATTTATAATCCCGATTTAACGAATAAATTTCTATGCAAAAAAAAAGTGGAAAATTGAAGAAATTTTCTAATATTTATAAAATATTTTCAGTGTTCCTGATTGTCGATTTTCTGAATATGTATCATATGACGCAGAAATATCTAAATGCGAAAATGTACATTATACCGAGGTTATTCATGCTGGATGGATCGGATGGAAAAGATGAAACAGAGATGAAGCATTCAACATTCAAAGAAGCAGTTAGCAGTTTAGATACTTTGAAACTTGAAACGGAATCTAATGGCTTATAATGTTGATAATACTATTTTCACAGCTTCATGAAAAAATCGATAAAGAAGTTTGGAATACAAAATGGAAATAGCGCAAACAAACATCTATAAAAGATATCTTATAATTTATCGACAAAATTTGAATGAATGAGAATCTTTCTTTATTAAAATGATTGTGATTTATAGCGGTGCATAAAAAAAGAATGAATTTTTAAACAATGTATTTTCGTAAAGCAACAAATGTTTAAAATCGTTATTAAGGCAAGTGAGGAATATTCTTTTTATTTACAGCCATTTTTTAACTTGTGTTGTTGTATAAAAAAATTCCATTGATTATCCCGATTTAACGAATGATCTCTATTTAACGAACAAAGTTGCTACTCCCGAACGATTCGTTAAATCGAGGTTCGACTGTATATGTATCATAATTTTATGTTACCTTTCCAGTTGACTAAATTTTTAAGTATGACGTCGGCAATGTTTTTACTTGTTAGAATGATTAAAAAAATTCGAAATATAATTTGTAAACTTTACAGATGAATGTATATGCACTCTTAAAAATTTGCAACATTCTGGCTGGTCATTTGACCGTTTTTAACGAAAACGGTTACACAACCGTAATTTTAACACTATTCTGACCATATTATTGGCCATTTTATGGTCAGAATATAGTTAAATTTTGGTTACGAAACCGTTTTTTCAAAAAACGGTCGAATGACTTGCCAGAATGCTGCAAAATTTTTAACAGTGTAGAGCACATTAAAAATTTGTACAACTGGTAAAATTTACATATAAGCGCTACTGCTTTAATGTATTATTATTCTTTTGAAGACATGCTATAAGAATTATCTAATAATACACTGTTAAAATTTTGCAGCCAGTCATTTGACCGTTTTTATCGAAAACGGTTCACTGTTAAAAATTTGCAGCATTCTGGTAGGTCATTTGATCGTTTTTTTCTGAAAATGGTTACACAACCGTAATTTTAACACTGTTCTGACCACATTATTGGCCATTTTATGGTCAGAATATAGTTAAATTACAGTTATGAAACCGTTTTTTCAAAAAACGGGTCGAATGACTGGACAGGACAGTTTGCTGCAAATTTTTAACAGTGTATGTTTGGGAGATTCGACATGAAAAATATTTTGTATAAGTTATACAAAAAGAAGGAAAATTTTTCAATTAAAATTCCATAAAGTAAAAAAAAATATCCTAACTATGATAATATGATTTAAAATGTAAAAATATAAAAACGTAAATAATAATAAATAAATAAGTACAGAAGTAAAAATAGTTTTTTTAACACTCTTTTATGAGCATTCGATGTTCATCTTGAAAATCACGCCTATTTTTTGACTGTAATTCAGATTTTTTTTTTCAAAAATTTCCGTTACAAATATTAATTTGGGCGTGGGCACTGAACTCGATTATGAAAAATTCACTGCAAGTTTTTACGCAAGCATGTGAATTTATTAAAAACTATATATCGTGTTTACACGCGTAATAGTCGCCCTCGCGTAAAACTCACCCCCCCCCCCCCCCCCCGTTTTGAAGCACAAAAAATCGTCAAAATATTTTCTTCGCAAAACAGATCTCGTGTGGAGGACTCACATCAATTCTGCAACCGTTTAAGGAGGTCCGAGACACCATTTAAAATAATTTTTATTTATTGAGTTAAAATTTTGAATTTTTTGTGATGGTTAACCATGTTATTTGTAAACGAAATAACATTATAAACTTCTCATATATTTAAAAAAAAAAATTTAATTGAAAATTCATTAAAAAAAAAATGGGGTGATTTAAAATCGTTATAACTCCAAATATTATGTGTAGAATTTCAGTTTTTTTTTTTCATTTTAATAAACAGAAATATATGTTTTAGTTTAGATTCAGTATTTTTTTAAATATTATTTTTTTTTAATTAAAAATATTTAAAGCAAAAATTTAAAAAAAAATAGTGTAACTTTTTTTTTTAATCATGTTTTCAAAAGTAAATATTTTTTTTAATTTGCTGAATCAAAATTGAAGTAAAACTATTGAAAAAAACATGTTCCAAATTTGAACCATTTATCTTTAATGGTTCTTGACTTATAACGATTTAAATACGAGAAATGGTGAAAAAAGCCATCATGAAGAAAAACGCATTTTCACAAGAAATCGTTTTCATGACAACCATTGCTTTGAAAGCTAGATTTTTGAAAATACACCAAAACGAAAAATTTAATATTTCCTGTTCTAATTAAGATAGAAACATGATATAAACGTCGTTTTAAGCAGAAAAACACAGAGAAATTTTTAATGCAATAAAGGTTTTTTAGAAAATTTGGATATTTTTGTGTCCCAAGCCCCTTTAAAGTCAATATAAAACGAATATATGGAGTTTGGGTGGTCAATGGGAACAAAGAATAAACTCCCAGTGGAAAAGTAAGGTGTCCATCCCGAGAACTAATGTATAGTTGGATATTACAAAGCTGAACTTTAATAACAAGCGATATAATTTCAAATAGTTTTAAAAATAGAGGTATCTCCAACGTTTTGGACGGAAAGGATGTTGACATTTTATGGAAAGACGGAAATGCTTCAGATACCGATTCACATTACAATAGTGATACTGATACCTTCCGTGAAAGTGATTTAATATGAAAAATTTTTTGTCAAAATTTTTACAAAGATTATTTGTATAAGATTAAGTTACAAAGATTATTTGTATTAATGTTTATAAAAATATTATCATAAAAAGAAAAATGGTATATAATAAACAGCACATAATCTGGAAACATTTGGTAAATTACTAATTTTATTATAATGTGTTTTTTATACGAGTAATATTTTAGCATTAGAGTATACAATGTTGTGCAGTAGAATTCTCCGCATAATAGTCGCACCTTAGACTTTCACAATGAAAAATGGGCAAAAAAAGTGCGACTATTACGCGAATAAACACGGTAATTTTTGCTTTGTTTCTTTTTTAAGATAGGACAACAGGGGAAAAAAATAGTATTTAAACTATCTTTTTAGGATTCCTAAATTAATTTCTCAACGTAAAATCGCAAATTAATTAATATTAAACTAATGATTGATAAAAGCGTATTTTTTAAAAAATATTATACTCTTCATATTTTATTTATAATTTATTTTCTACTATTTTAGCCTTTAAAATGTTTCATTGGTGCAATTTTACAGACATTTGGCCTATTTTGGCTATCGTTTATTAGCGCATCATTAAATCCATTATTCTTTCAACTCTGAAACAATTGTACGCGTTACAGAGAATATTTGTGCCAGAAGTTAATAGCCGAAGAAATCGCCAAATATTTCGCTACTTACAGCAGTCTTTCCGGTTCTGATAATTTCAATGGTTTAAGTTCGATGACACGTCTGTTAAATTTGCGTTTTAATTATATTATTTATTTATTTATTTAATAATGAAGTTTTAATTTCGTTATGGAATATTAGCAGGAAAAAATGGTGAACTATTTATATTGTTTTAAGCGGGCTTAAAGCTTTATCGATACCGAAAAACATGTAAACAGAGCTGTCGCTTCGAGTCCGTATAAACACAGAAGTATTCAATGTAACTAATTTAAACTTTCTGATATTTTTGAGGTATGTTTGTAGTCTTATAAAATTAATTGTAAAATGAAGTACTTCAACGTAATAAAAAAAATATATATATATAGTAAAATTTATAGAACACAATTTTCGAAAAAAAAATTAGGTGTCCTATCACCATACGTAAGATATCTTAACGTTGAATTGACATAAGAACCTATTTTTTGCTTTAAAAGGATCAGGAAACTTTACTAGAAAAGCTTATTAAAAGAACTCTCAAAGTTGAAAATTTTAAAAACCCTAAAAAATGCATTTTTTTCCCATTAAAAATACACAAAATATTAAACTAACTAAAATATATTAATTCATTCTCTAGATAATGATGCTATATGCATGTAAAAAAAAAAATTAAGCCATTCCATCAAATAGTTTTTTTTTTTTTTTTTTTTTTTTTTAATCTTACGGATAGTCGTAAAAATCAAGTTTTGAGAAAACGCGACTTAAAGTTACAATTAAATGGGTGCGGCTTTGAAAGCGATTGTTACATAAATGCTTAAAACTCCGTTAAAAATGCAAATATTTTTATACGGTTTTTTGCACTGTGTTCAGAATTAACTGAATAATCAAAATAGATACTAAAAAAATCAATTTTTTGAGCCCTGAGCCCTGTGTGCAAATGTGTTCACTTATAATCGGGCTGTACGCGATATAGATAGATTAAAAAATATATATGCTTAAAAATTATTTTAAAAACCTTAAAAAAACAGTCAATTGAGATACAATTTTCAAATAAATCGCATTTGAAAGAACATTTTTTTTTCCCTTATTCGACAATGTAGAAATTAAAATTGTGTAATGTTTAGATGTTAAAAAAATCGCAGTAAAAGCGAAATTCATTGGTCTGGCGTTGCCAAGTCAAAAGGACACAGCGTTATTCACGGACATGGTTTTGTTTTATAATATAGATATAGATTATGTGCAGGGACCGATTTACAATTTCCGGGCCCCTTTGCACTGATGCTTAAAAGGGGGGGGGGGGGGAGTAGAGTGAAAAAGGTATTTGCTAAGATAACCGCTATTGACTTTAATAATTACTTTAAAATATCCATTAAAAAATTAAATATGATAATAGTTAATTTACTTTTAAACAATTATTTCACAATTATGAAATTTAAATGAGTAGACGTTTTATAATAAATTGCGTGGTGCTGATTATCTTTTCCTATGCAAGTCTGTACATCTGGAATGATAAAAGTATGCAACAACTAATAATACATTTTTCGCAATACCAAGCCACAATTATTTAAAAAATTTAGGGCGCTCTGACACATACGGTCTACGTTCACCAACCCTTAAATTATCTGACGAGGAAAGGAACAGGATTAAATAAGAATTAAAAATACAATATATTTTGAAAGTGATAAAGATAAAAAAAAAAAAAAACTATTCACTGTAATAAGGTACCTAATTAAATATGGATGCTACAGACAAAATATACGATGTTATAAAAATACAATACAAACACAATAGAATGAAGAATGAAATGTAAAATTACATCAGATGCTAAAATTACATCAGATTTTGGCCGATAATTCAGCAGCATTTGGCGGTCCCGTGACACGAATGCCCTGCCGTAAATCAGGCACTGGTTATGTGGAGATAGGGGAGACCCGGGGAATGGCGCCACCCCGCCTAGTTTAAAAACTAACGGCAGTTTGAGATAGTGAATGCGCCTGCACTATATCGGCCAACAATAGAAACAGTGCCTAGAATGAGAGTGATTTTGTTGTACGTCGTTCGTTTGTTCTAGTGAAAAATTTAGTTTTCATCGAGTTGCTTCTTATTTTGGAGCTTCAAATGAGTAGAGGTAAGTACCTTTTATTGTAACATTAGGTACTTAACATAATATTACCCGTAATCTACATGCATTCGCCGACATTTTGATGCAATTTGTTGAACAAGTTCGGTTCTTCATTTAGCTTTGCTGGAGGATTTCCGCTATATTGTCGTCTCGGGGTAATGCCGCCACCATGGCAAAGAGCGACTTTTTCTATTTGAGTTAAATTGTAAGCTTGGCACATTAATAAATCTAGTTTAAGGAACATTGTAATTATTCATTATTTTGCTAAATTATTGCCTTCTAAATATTTTCAGTAGGTTATGTGTCTCCTAGTATCCATTTTATGTATTTACTAGGTCATTAAAGAGTGGCGTCATGACCCCGAAACAGTGGCGGAATTACCCCCAGTGTCCTGGGTAATCCCGCCACTGTACAGAGGTTAAAAGAAATTTTTTTTATGTGTGCTTACTTTACAGTTATGATGACGGTTAAATTTATACAGATACTAAAGATAAGGATTCAGCTAAAGAATTTTTACTATTAAAAAATAAACTTTTTTTTTTTGAGGTGAAAAAGTTTAAATTCCCTTAAGGTGTCGCCATTCCACCGCTCTCCCCTACAATGTAAATGAAGGAAAAGTTGCATAAGTATAGTTATCCGGAAAACCGCTATTTTACGCCGTATGTCACTTCGTCGCCACAGAAGGGGGTACTAAAATAATTGCGTATTTGGTGTTACGCTAATATTTTATTAATGTCTTCTATATCATGTAAAATATTTCGGATTCGATTTGCTTGTCTTTGTACAAAAGTGTTCTCATTCCTTTTGTTTAATACTTTTTAGGAAATAATACTGTTAGTGATATGTAAATAATTTGAATTGAAATTAAATAATTTCAAATTTAAAGATTGGGTACTCGAAAGATGTCAAATCATACATAAATGTGTTGATATTGTTTTGCTTACGTATATTTTGTAATGAATATATACCACTCTGCAGGGAAAGTTATGGGGAAAATTTTGAAAAATCGGGTCAACCCGTTCCCGACCCAAAAGAATTCAACTCAAAACCGCGTGTCGGGTCGGTCGAGTTACCCGACCCGATGCAGGACTCTAGTGTGAGAACAGATTGTTAGAGACAGAACGGATGTCGCCAAATATGTTGAACTGATATAAATGTTTATCTTGCTATTTAATTAATGTCAAGTTTGGCTTATAGTTAAAGGGAATAGTAAAATTAATCCAATTGCTTATTCGCTTTCAACTTTCAAAAAAGTCTATTTCTTGTGTTTCGTATTTTTACTTTCTTCTATCTCCAATAGAAGAAAGTATTGTAATCGAAATTTTTTTCGACTTCCGGTTTTCGATGGATTTACTAGTTTCAGGGGTCAGAATCACAAAAACACGTTTATACAAAATGTCTGTCTGTCCGTGTGTCCCCATTGTACCATCAAAAATTGTATGAAGTTATGCATAGAATTGAACCATTTTTTTTTTTAAAGTTTTTGGCTATGGCAAGCAGGTCCTCCATCAATTTGGGAAAAAATCCGCCGGTAGAGGGCGTTGTAATAGCGATTTTTGTGCGATTTTCGTATATTTTGAATATTGTACCATCGAAAAGTGTATGAAGTTATGCATAGAATTGAACCAAATTTTTTTGTCTATGTTTTTGGCCATGGCAAGAAGGTCCTCCCTGAATTTGGAAAAATTCCGCCGGTAAGGGGCGCTGTAATAGAGATTTTTATGCCTTTTGAATACTGTACCATCGACGAAAAGTGTATGAAGTTATGCATAGAATTGAACCAAATTTTTTGACCATGGCAAGAAGGTCCTCCCTGAATTTGGAAAAAATCTGCCGTTAGGAAGCGCTGTAATAAATATTTTTGTGCGATTTTTGTGCATTTTGAATATTGTACCATAGAAAAGTGTATGAAGTTATGCATAGAATTAAACCAATTTTTTGTGAATGTTTTTGGCCATGGCAAGAAGGTTCTCCCTGAATTTGAAAAAAATCCGCCGGAAGGGGGTGCTGTAATAGGGATTTCTGTGCAATTTTCAATATTGTACCATCGAAAAGTCTATGAAGTTATGCATAATTCTAATAAAAATACTAATAAAACTAATTAAAATGAAATATTGACGTTAGATAGAAGAAAGTTTTGGTATTGGCACATCCAACTAGTTTCAAAATGGATACCATTTTGAACAAACCTCATGAATTCAAATTCAAATTATAACCGAGTCAATATTACATTTATAATGTGTACTTTAATTCCGACTTTATTTGATTTTTAACTATGCATGCGTTTTTCTCGAAACAGTTTGCGTACATTATGCGCTCTATGTATAAAAAAAAAAAAAAAAAAAAAAGTTTTATTTGCAAACGGATCATATTTATTTTGCGCAGGTATGAATAAAATGATTATAACTACAGTCTCTACCTATCTTTTATGTCAATTAAAAATTCTGAAATTTATTTGCTCGGATTAGAATGCATTTTTGAATGTGACGTTTATTAATGAAAAATATGAACAGCACATTCAAATCTGTGGTCAAAAATCTGGAACTTTTATTATCGTAAAATAGATGTCACTGCAATTCTCGAGTACGTGACGTATACCTTCCTGAAGTACTAGATTAAATTGCTTTTAGCACGATTTAGTATTGTTCACGAAGGACAACGTCTTACAACCACAAAGGTAGCCAAGGGTCGATGCAGGATTTTTTTCTTGGGGATCATTTTGTGAAAAATAAAAGTTATTTTTGTGAATTTTATTATACAGGGTAAGTCAAAATGAATGTAGCGATTACAAACGGCTGTAACTATTTAATGGAAAAGAATTTATCAATAAGATTAACACAGAATGTAGACGGAACTTCAAAATTTATTTACGTAAGGCAAGTGCAGTGAAGCGGAAGCCTACGCATGCCCGATTTGAAACTTTGCAACGACAAGAAACCTGTTCATTGCGGCCATCTCATTAGTAAAAAATGGCCAATTATGACGGTAAAAATGGCCAATTTTTTTTTCTGTGGGGTTATGTGAAAGACAGGGTGCTTCCTATGCCCAAAACAATTGAAGAACTCAAAGTACACATTTGTAATGCGCTTACGTCGATGACTGAAGTAATGCTTCAGAATGTATGGCGTGAAATGGACTACCGCCTAGATGTTGTTCGTGTGACCAAGGGAAGTCACAAAGAAAATCTATGACGTATGTATACAAAATTTTGAAGTTCCGTCTACATTCTGTATTAATCTTAGCGATAAACTCTTTTCCATTAAATAGTTATAGCCGTTTGTAATCGCTATATTCATTTTGACTTGCCCGATATTTTTGTGAAAAATAACATTTTGTAGTGAACGTTGAAGTCCAGTTTCTCAAATTAGATCTAAGCATTTATTAACAAAAACTTCATTAAACAATTTTGCCAAAGTTTTCGTTCCTGGTGAACTGGTGTTATTAACTAATCACACATTTTAAAACCTAACAAAAAAAAAAATAAAATAAATAGTAATAAGTTTTTATGGAAAGGAATTTTGTGAAGGAGACTATTTTATTAAATTTATTTTTATGAAGGAAGCTATATTATTAAATTCATTTTTATGAAGGGGCCTGCCTATATTATTAAATACTTTTTGTGAAGGGGCCCTAAATAGGCTCCACACTTTGCCTGGGTCGACCCCTGGTAGCATAGTACAAAATGTTTGCGGTTGCTGTGAGATTGGCCGGGGAAAAAAAAGAAAAAAAGGTAGAAAAAATCCAGTTTAAATAATAATAATAGTGCTAACTTAAATACTGAATACAGTGTTCCTACGCGACAGGAAAACTTGGAAAACAGGGAATGTCAGGAAAAATAACAAGCGCTCAAAAAGTCATGAAAAAGTCAGGGACAATTACAATTTTTTTCTAAAACCTGGAAAAGTCAGGGATTTTTTTTTTAAATGCGCTATCATGTGTCAAGATTCTCCCAAGTTCCGCGGTCCGGCCTAAAAAAAAAGTTCTGATTTCGCTAAACTAACATTTTTAACATAACGATGTTTTAGCCATACAAATTTGTCTCCAAATAGGCGATATCCCTGCGAAAGAAATGTTGAGCCATTTTAATGTGACTAGGATGAGATTTCATGAACATTTAAATAAGAAAAAGAAAGAAAATTATGAAGAAAGCAAAAAAGAAACGGAAAATAGAAAAGGTGTAGCTGAAATTAAAATGTGTAAAGACAAAAAATTGAAACTTACACAACAGACTATTTTTGAAACAACACAAATAAATGACATGTTTAATTGTTTTTAATTTATCATTTTTTATATTTTAAATTAATATTAAATGATATAAAATTTTAGTTTCAATTTTATAGGTTATTTTCATTTTCAGAGGTTTTACATTTTATTCTTATTAATGTATCAATGTATTCTCTTTTGCTATATAAGTTTAATCATTAAGATATAGAATTGTAATTCGTATTTCTAAAAATGTCGTGAATCGTGGTCAGGGAATTGTGGGAAATATGGTCTGGAAAACCTGGGAAAAGTCAGGGAATTTTGTTATTCAAATAGTGTGAACCCTGCAATACTAGTAAAAAGGAAGCAAAAAAGTTTACAGAAAAATTGAATACCAATATTTAAGAAAAAATGAAGTGTCATGTAGTCATCAGTCAATCAATCAATCAACCAACCCTGAAACAAGCTAGCACTATTTATTTCTACGGTTTATTGTTATTATCAAGACATATCTCCATTGTGGTAATTGAATTTCATTTTAATTAAGCCCATTTACAATATGTAAATAATTAATTTAAAAGTTTTTCCAAAGTTACTAAGGCTTCTAGAAATCAATTTGTTAAAAATTCTATGGGTTTTGAATGTATAGATTTTTTCAAATATTAATTCTATAGGTTAGAATGTATAGGTTTTTCCAAATATTAATTCAAGAATGTATAAAATCTAAAATAAATATTAAAAAAAATCTATTGTAACCTATAAACTTTTAATATAAATCGATTCATTTTATGCTTGATTCTATTATGGTGCCAACGGCCACCTTTCCTACTAGGAGAAAGTAACATTTTCCTGATTTGTCGTCAATGATTCCACTGGTTGCTGTATGTCAGTATTAACTTATTTATTTAGGCTATTTAATATTAGATTAATACCAGTAGAAATTTTAACAAAAGTTTATTGTTTAGCCCTTTTAAAAATATATATATATATATATATATATAACCATAATGTAATTACAAATCATCATCTATTTCCAATTACGATAATTAAATCAATAAATTAATTAATTTAGCATCAAATCATAACTGTAACATTATACAAAATACAGATGGAACCCTATACAAGTAATACAAATTAAGCAAAATCCACTAATTCACTAGCACATTGCATACGATTAATCCATATAAACATATGAAAAACAACCAAATTTTGAAAAAATAACCTATTAAAGACATAAGAAACCAAAAATCAGCAGAATAAAGTTGAACCATTAAAAAACGCATTGTAAACAAATAATAGATCAAATGGAAGGATGTAGCCGGAAGCTTATATAGCATTTCACTTTTTCAAGGGTACATGAAATACGAATATAAGCAAAAGCATAGTCGATTTCTGTAATAGAATCCAGCATTAAGCTAAAAATTAGATTCCATAATATATATATATATATATATATATATATATATATATATATATATATACTTTCTGTACAATAATACCATTGAAAGATATATATAACCACTGGTAAAATTGTTACTACTGGCCACTCATGAAATTTCTCAGTTTTGCACTTTAACAAACACACGACACACGCCAATATGATTCTTTTATATTTACTTAGAAAAAAGGTTTATTTTTATTTTTATTTTTCGTTCTGATTTTTAAAAACATTCAAAAACATTATGCAAAAAAATTTACCGATCATTTACGGGAAATCGTAAAAAGAACGCTTTTCTTCCCCATCACTAACAAAAAGCTCACTTCTTGTACACTTGAGTTCAGACCACTGTGATAATGAATATTTTTTTCGTTGACTTCTACCACTCTTTCAAATTCGTTTCATTATCTGAAACCCTCTGTATAGTATTAGTATATGAGATAATATTGGGTTTTTCGTGTCTGCCTGATTGCTTTATTATACAGAAAGCAAAGAATATCCATTTAGCCTCAAATTTGGGAAATGTATATTTAAAGCAGAGGTGGCGAATCTACGGCATGCATCCCATACGTAGCACGTAACGTAAAATTTTTAGCACGGTGTTAACTGAGATTTTAAATTAGATCAAGGTATAATGAAATTGCACAAAATATTGGAATTTAAGTTATCTGAACTTGTTTAAATCGATCTATTGGAAATTGAAAGATTTTAGCTTATTGAATTACAAACCAGTTCAATTATGGACTCAAAAATTTATTACACTAAGACAAGATTTGGAAACTATTGAAACTGATAGAATACTAGGCATTACCAGTAAAATTTTCGATGATAAAATGACGGTAACTTAATTTAGCTTTTTAAAGAAGCTAGCGTTTACCATTTTAACAATTTTTCCGTCTATCTATGCCTGCGAGTAAACACTTGTGAGATGACTCTAAGTTCAGCTTGCATTTTGTTAAAAGTAATTATTTATTAACTTGATATTAATTACTTTTCATCCAAGATGCAAGAACAGAAATAGTATTTAATCGAATTATTATTTTTTTTTTTTACTTTCTATAATATAATTACTACTATAATTCTGTACCTTGGAACAAAAAGGGCCAATGTCCATTTTTCTCAAATGGCAGGAAACCCAATTTAAGTTTGACATATTACATTAACAGTTAGTAACATTGACCTCGACAAAATATTTTGTTTTCAATGATCTAATATTGGGAGGACTTTGGCCCTTTTAACAATTACTTTATATCGCATCCTGAATTCATTTGTGCATTTAACTCAAATTTCTCAATTTTGGACATTGGCCCTTTTTGTTTTAAGGTACAGAATTACTGCAGTACCTATAACAGTTGTAAATTTTCAAGTGGGTGAGAAACGTCCGGACCAGGATTCGAACCAGGGATGTCTCGACTGAAGCCGCTAATGCTCTACCAACAGAGCCATCCCGGACGAATCTGGAGGATTCATTCACCCAAGCATTGGCGACTTCAGCCGAGACATCCCTGGTTCGAATCCTGGCCCAGACGTTTTTTACCCACTTGGAAATTTACAACTGTTATGATTTATTTACCAATTGAATAATTGTGTTAAAAATTAATTTACATATGTCACCCATATTTTTTTAACGTTAATAAAAAAAATTTCAAGTAATTTTAATTCTTTATTTTTTTAATCCCAAATTTGTTTTGTAATTGGTACGTTGTGGTCGTGTCAAATATTTGGCTCGTAGACGTGAAAAGGTTCGCCACCCCTGATGTAAGGTATCTGAAATGAGCTACATAACTTTTTGTTCGATTGCCCCATTCGACAAAAATCGAAGTGTTCCCATTTTCCTCTTATTATTATTATTTTTTCTTTTTTGTTTATTCCCCGGAGAAAATAAACCGTAGCCTTTATTCTTCACATATCATTTCATTCAGCTGTTGAAGACCTTATCCATTTATTCAAGTTATTAAATTTTAACTTCTAATGAGAGGCTCACGCATTGGAGCCCCTGATTTGCTTAAAATTTTGTAGGTAAGTAGAAGGCCCAAGATATAAAATATCCTCGAAATCATAAAGTGTCCTATCCAAAATAAAAAAGAAAGATAAGTAAATCTTTCAAAAACTGATGCATTTAACCCCTTGGAGGACGGTGGTATATTATTTATACTACTTAATTTCAATCCCTGAATGCCACAATAACACCAGAATTTTGGAATAAACTTATGCTTTTCTAGTGTACGTGATGAAAAGCTTTTACTTATTTCCAAATCAGTTTGTTCGTAAATTCGGGCCTTATTGTTCAGCAACTAATATAGATACTATAATGTATATACTTGGTGTTCCAAAATTCGACCTACAAATTAATAGGGGTGATAGGGTTTCATCAGGAGGATGAAAAATGACCATAGAACATCGGGTCGCAAACCACGTATTTAAACAATAATACAGGGTGTTTCATCCTAACTTAGTTTGGGTTCACGGTCATGACTTTCAGAAAACTGAAGTATATTATAATAAGACATTTAACAGACCTTTGTTGTAAATGTGATAACACCCAACAAAAGTGGTAGAAGTTTGCATGATACGCGCCAGCAGTATGTACTGGACGCCCTCCATTTTGGACTATGGTTATCAGTTCATCATCGATTGCTTGAGCAACATTTTTTTTACAGATCTTTTCGTGATGTTATCACATTTTCACACAAAACAAGGTACACATCGTTGCATTTTTTATTTTTATCGAAATTATTACCATCAACCCCAGTTCAGTTAGGATGAAACACCCTGTATTTTTTATTAAGGGGATCCGGGACACAAAAATCTTCAAATTTTGCAAAAACATTTTATTTCATATAAAATTTCTCTGTTTTTTCTTGCTTAAAATGACATTTAAATCATGTTTCTAT
The DNA here is from genome assembly GCA_963932465.1 of Maratus speciosus. Classification (NCBI taxonomy): domain Eukaryota; kingdom Metazoa; phylum Arthropoda; class Arachnida; order Araneae; family Salticidae; genus Maratus; species Maratus speciosus. The sequence continues at coordinate 658,545,071 of OZ010787.1, read as the reverse complement.
TTGAATTAGAACAAAAAATATTATTTTTTTCGTTTTGGTTTATTTTTAAAATCTTGCTTTCAAGCAATGACTGTCATGGAAACGACTTCTTGTAAAAATGCGTTTTTCTTCATGATAGGTTTTTTCACCATTTCTCATATTTAAATTCTTATAACTCGAGAACCGTTAAAGATACAGGGTTCAAACTTGGGACATATCTTTTTCAATTATTTTACTTTAATTTTGATTCAGCATAGTTGAAAAAAATATTTACTTTTGAAAATATGATTTTTTTTTAAAAAGTTGCACCACTTTTTTTGAAATTTTTTTGTTAAATATTTTTAATTTTTTTATAAATTAATATTTTTTAAAATGCTGAATCAAAATTAGAACTTATATATTTCTGTTTATTTAAATGAAAAAAAAAAACTGAAATTCTATAAATAATATTTAGAATTATAACGATTTTAAATTACCCCACTTTTTGAATAAATTTTAAATTTAATTTTTTTTTTAAACTCTGAGAAGTTTTATCGTGTGATTTTGTTTACAAATGATAAGGTTAATCATTACAAAAAAATTCAGAATTTTAACTGAATAAATAAAAATTATTTTAAAATTTGTTCCGAACCCCCTTAAATACGTGGTTTGCAACCCCATGTTCTATAGCAATTTTTCATCCTCTTGATGCGTACTATCACCCCTCTGAATTTGTCGGTCGAATTTTGGAATACCCTGTATAATATATATAATATATAGGGTAGATGTGCCAGTAATGGACACCTTTCAATTTTGTTTAATAACCAATAAAAATTTAGCTTTTATTATTATTTTCATAACTCCCACTTGCATGTTTTATAATCTGGGTTATTGTTGACACTCTGAATTAAGCCAGTCAGCAAAAAGAAAATACTGTTTCGAAGTTCCACTGTTTTTCAGTGAAAATCTTAATGAACATGTTAAGAACTAGCTTCACTTAATAAATATATGTATTCTTTATTTTCTTGCGAAATTGGCATGTTTTTGCTTTGGTAGTAATCAGGGTTCGTTGATATATATCAATGGATATATATCATGATATATATCCGATATTTATTTTCAAAATATCAAGATTTTTGATATTTTCGATATTTTCATATCACTTGATATTTATTTTCAAAATATCAAGATGTGTGATATTTTCTGTATTTAATATTTATTTTCAAAATATCACTGTGCTAGATATTTTTGATATTTTCAGTCAAAACAAGTGTAAATGAAATTTCCAACTGTTATTGACTGTGTTGTTCTGTAGATAAAAAACTTTTGTCTCTGGTAGTGATTTTTTTAGCCAAAAAGGAAAACAAATATCTTTTTCAAGCTTTAAGTTTGAATTTTTTACTTTTAACTGTAGATTAAGTGGGACATAATTAATTCAGAACAGGCACTAAAAGACAAACTGTCTAATTTAGATACTCAGTTATATACAGCTTCATTAGAAAATAATCTCTTCTGGCTTTGATTTAGTTCAGTTTAAACTGTATAAGATGTTAGGGAATAAAAATTAAGATAATCTTATATTTATGTTAAAAACTTTCAATTACAAAAATGTTTTGTATAAAAATTTTGTTTTATAAATTTCTGGTTTCTTGATAGTTGATACTGAATCCTATAGCCTTTTTTTTTTTTTAAGCATCATGTAAGTGTATAAAGAAAATTGTTTTCAATTAGTTGATCTTCAATATTGTTCTAAATAAAATAAAAAGGAAAATAAAAATGCACTTTTAATATATTGTTTGATTAAGTTTTCTTGTTAAATCCAATATGTTTTAGTTTCTTATTTATATTATGCTTGAAATATTTATTAACAGCAGTAGGTTGACTATTTTGAAAATATCGGATATATATCGAAAATATCGGATATATATCAAAATATCGGATATTTTTGATATTTTCGAAAATATCATGATATTTACGAACCCTGGTAGTAATAGAAAACTTTGAATTTTATATATTAATGGCCATTTAGATAATTTCATTTATTTTTTAAGGCTTTAAGACCGGTGTCCATTACTGGAATGCTTAATTAGTCAATTTCCTGTAATGTACACCCCATGTATACATTGTTAAATATGCAATTTCAGTAATGTTCATAGTGTATAAAATCTTTTGACTTAACTGAAAACCTAAGTAATCAAATTTAATTTTTAAATTGCACAAACGAAAATGTAATAACACCAACATTTTTATAAATAGCTGCTTTTAATTAATTTAATGTGGTTAATAAAATTTTCAATATTTTAATCAAATTATTTTTTTTATAACTCTGCCTTGCATATTTTATAACCTGGCAATCAATAAAACAAATCAGGAAGTAGAGAATATTATTTAAGGGCATAGGGAAAAGAGGGGCTCATACGGCTCACTCCCTCCCCATTTAAATAAAAACGATTAAATTACAGAAGTTGTTAAAAATAAATCTATTATTTTCTGTTTTAAATGTCTGCTTATTCATCTCTGACAAAAATAAATAAATAAATTGCAATATTAGTTAAATTTATAGTAGTAATGAAACTAGTCAATCTGCAGATCAATGGCCTTAACCATCAGTTCTGCAGTTTTAATTTTAAATTATTGTATTTAGTATTTAAAATGTTCAACCCGCAGTATTTCTTTCATATTTGTAAAACTAATTACTACCAATAATATATCAAGTAGTTTTGGGGAGTTTAACTTTAAAATATTGTGGGAAATATACGAATCTATGCACTAATATTCAAAAACTTTTTTTTTCAGATTTTTTATATTACCCCTCTACGCCCACCATTGTCTCAATAATTTGATAACTGATATTTAATATAATAATTTAAAATAATTAAAATATATTGATCTTGCGATAATCACAATAATTAATCTAAACTGCGAATAATTCTCACAAATATTTTTTTAGTTATTGATATTCTAATTGTTAAATTTATTTGAAAATAACTATTTTGTTTCATTAGTATGCTTTCGTTAAATTCTGGTTCTAAATACAGTCATAAAAACAATTATATCTATTACTTTTTGTGGGGTGTCCGTTTCTTGAATTTTGTGTGTTTTGATATATTTCGGTTATTTACAATAAAATTTTGATTAATATTGGGAAATGAGACTATGACAATGGTTAAATATTGTTGATAGATTAATATAATATTGAAAAAACTGGAATATAATAACTATAACTGTTAATTAAAAAATAGTTTTTAAATAAATTCCTTAAGGGCGTCCATTACTGACATATTTACCCTATATATATATGTATATATAATATATAAGTAATTTGCTCTCTTATTTATCGACAAATATCAGTACCTACTTTTCCGGAGTCGATTCGATTTGCGTGTACCCTGAAAATTTTGTGTTAAATGGAATATCATTAGATTGTTAACGGTGATATAATTTCTACTGAAAGCATTATGAAAGTATAAACATAATTTTAATAGGTTGTAACGGGTGCCATATTAATTAATATTTCTCATGTTTGATGATATATTTTTATCGTATTGTCAAAACGCAATTATAAGAAAAAAAGGATATAGTAATTATGTGTGTACGTGTAATAATCATATTTGATTTTAAGAAATTATTTCTGCTAATTAGATATTTATGTATCACCGACGTTTTAACACAAAGATTTTTAATACAATTTTATCGTTTTAAAATAAATTTTGCATTTTAATTGTAGAAAAGCCTGATATCAAAATTTAATTTTACCACCCATGTCCAATTTACGATAAAAAAAAAAAAAAGCAAACAAAAGATAATAATGAAAATCTTGAAAATCTTGGAGGGAAAAAAAAAAAAAAAAAACCCGCCCAGCTATGCTCCCGAGCTTCTTACTAAGCCAAAAGTATAAAAGTAAATGCATCTCAATTTTTAAGGTTTAAAAGTTAATTTTTCTTATATTTGAAATTACTTCGATGATATGCTATATCTTGGTCCTCTACCAACTCATATTTTACATTTTGAAGTATTGGAACATGTAATGTAAAATAGATTCAAATATGAAATCTTACCATGTATTTTATCTGTAACCTTAGGAACTGTATCTCCATCGAACAGCTACAGGTGTTAAAAATGGGAATTAAGAACAGCACTCTAAATACATACGACGTGAAATGTGGATAAAAACTAGTCAAAATAAAACTATTATATTTTAGGAATGAAAAATTATATTTCCTGCTTCATTTTCCAATCAAGGAATGTTTCGGATTTTAGAATAAATCTCTGTTTTAAATTAAAGAGTCTATTGCAGTCAACAAATAAAAATAAAAAAACTTAATTTTCAAAATTTAAATCCCTTCATTATTGTTTCTCTTAATTTTTTCTTTTTATCTTGTTTTTGCCGAAAAAATGTAGTATAATCTTTTGTTTTGTTTTTTTTCTACTTGTTTAGAAACATTTAAAATGCACTAAAACTTAAAATTTATTTAGTTTTTGCTGTTCATGTTTGGATTTACAGTTTATATTTGAATTTCTAGTCGTAGTGTTTAATGAGATAGAGCTCCTTTAACAAGAAATGTTTGTTAGATTTTTAAAACCTTTATTAATCTAGACAATTCAGTGTCAAAAATAATATCTAACATGTATAAGAAGCGTATAAATTCTGAAAATCTGAATGAACATCTTGTTTCGAAATCTGATACCGAAGACATGAATATTAATTGTTTTCAAATTATGCATATTTACTAGTGTCAATTGTACTGTCAAGATATATACTTAAAATATGGCCGCACGTTTTTATTTCATTAAAAATCAATGTTAAAGGATGATGATTAAATATTTCCAGATTTCAGAAGCAAAGGAAATGTTGAGGTGAAATGCCTATTATGCAAATAATGCAGAGAACCCTCATTTACCCTCATCTTCATATTTGTTAGTTTATTTATTGAATAGATTTTTTAACGTACATTTTATCATAATTTCACTAACGAGGAAGGTCTCCACATGGGCATACTCCGAAAAAAGTTATAGGATAGATATGTTTACAAAAAAAAAAATTCGGCGGAAACTCGATAGAGTGCATGTAAAAAAACATAAAGAAAATGGTGATTTATCACATGTTGGCGATGGAATAAAATTTCAAAAAATACTTTTTTATGTCAAATACTCTTTAAGGTAAAAATGTTTCATGTTGAACTTGTTTAAATAAATTTAATTTAAATAACTTTAGTTTTCTCAGTTTTAGTTTGTTTTAACTATAGTTTTGTCACATATATATTTATAATGAATGTTAACTATGAAATTTTATGAATTAAAACAAAATTTAAATTAATTAAAATTGCTTCAATCTCAAAATTAAGTCAAATTGAGCACTGTGGATTCAATTTTGTTGCTATATAAAAGAAAAACTTCTTTGATATTGAAATGTATATTAAGTGCAACATTCTTCATCTGGTCTTTAATTTGGAATACACTTAAATATATGAAAATATGTTTTTCAATATGAAAATATTTTTTATATATGAAATTATTTTAACAGTGATAAAATTAAATAACTGCAGCAACAAGCAACATAAATATGTAATACAAAAAAAATATATGCATCAAACTCTCTCATTGTTTAAGTTTAAATTCATTAAATACTATTTACACGCATTCTCAAAATCAATTAACAAACAATTTTCAGTTGCATTAAAATCGTTTGCTTTTGGCGAGGAAAAGTGCTGCTCGCCAAATCGCATGACGCTTTCGTCTTTTCGCGCAGAATACTCGAAAGTATTTTATTTTTTACCGTCTTTCTACTGTAATTCCGCCGCTAAATTTGACGGATCCTTTATTACATACATAAGTAGTTTAATTAGCATTTTTTTTTCAAAATATTCAGAGTATGCCCAGTAAGGAGACCTTCCTTGTAAGTTGTTCTTCAGTTTACAGTCTATATTTTTTCTTTTCATTAGATATTGGACTTTTATTTATTTATATATTTTTTGCAGTAGAATTAGCATAGGCGGCATTAATAGCACTTATAGCTAAAAATGTGCATTTTGGCCGAGCCAGTAGTTGATCCAATGCGGTCGGTGCTACGGGTTTTTATTATATTTCCTAAGACTTAAGTCTTAGAAGTAAACTAACATAATTGCTACAACCCTTAATGAATGTCCTATAAATCTGATAAGCAAAAATGAAATCTGATGAAATTAAATAGCAACAAAATTATAAGTAAATAGTTTCTTTAATGCCGTTTTCCTAGTAGTGGATCCATCGAAGAAATCAGTCGAAAATTCAAAAATTAACATTTAAAATATCATGCTTAAGCTGTCATTAACAATAATCCATGTAAAACTATTATTTGAAGTAAGCAAGATTGAAGTGGATTATTTTAACTTGTCGTAATGGTCTCCAACTCATCAAAAACTAAATTTTTACATTTTTCTAATTGAAAAAAAAAAAAAAAAAAAAAAAAAAAAAAAAAAAATCATAAAATGGCTTCTTTTACAGCAGGCAGCTGACAACAATGTGACAACAGGTGCTCTGGCATTCAAATAAAAATATTATGTCTATTGCCACGTGTAAAACTCATTTCCGACTGAAATGGCGTAATATTTCAAAAATTTGTTCAAGTACTGGAGGGATATCAACTACTGGCGCGGTCATCCTATTACAAATCTGCACTGAAAAACATGATCGCTATTGCAGTACAAAAAAAAAATTATTGATCTGACCACCTGATAATTTTTTTTTTTTTTATGAGAAAGAAGGAGGAGATCTTTCACAGAAAAGGTGGCTTCAATTCTTGATATATAAGAAAACCCTGCAAATCTTACTTGACGTCATTACTCACGATACGGGATAGAAGGGAAACTGGGGAAATTAGCAGTCACCTAAGGAAATTTAATTCCTACGAGTCTAAATGAAAACCTATTACGTTCAAACCATATGGAAGTCACTAAAGGGGCTGTGCATATATAATGTTAACACTTTTGGGGGGATGATATCGTAAGATATCTCTAGGGAGAGGGGGGATATGTCTTTTGATATCTATATCATTTTTTATCCAACCATGATTTTCTCTTTTTATTTGTAATTTGTTCTTTACATCAGTTTTGTCTGTTATCTAATTTTATGAAAAATCAAAGTTATTATTAAAATCCTTAAATTATTATAAAATTATTTAATTCCAAAATGTGGAATACCGCAAAATTTGGCATTCCCCTTCTTCTGTCATATATGCATGAATATATAATCCGCTATTCGAGAAACTAGGTCCGAAGTATGTTTGAAATGACTTGTTGTGTTATACTAGTAAAGAAAAGAGAAAGAATGTTGTCCATCTTTACTGATAAGAAGTTCTGTCGCCATGTGGGGGCAAGTGCAATAAGACATTACTGTTGGATGCATTATATTACAAAAAGCTATTATTAAATACTTTAAAATATTAGCTATTTCTTTTGTTATTTGATATAAAGTTATTTCATACACTTAATAGTGATATTGTATTGACTTATCTTAATTTGAATCAACAAAGTGTACGAATAATAAATGTATAACCATATCTGTTTGTGTATGTCACTGCAAACAAAAGAAAAAAATTGAAAAAATAAAAATGATATTGAAAACGATATCATTAGGGAAAGGGGGGGGGGAGGGGTTGTCAAGCAATGATGACGTATAATACCGTAAGGGGAGGAAGGGGGTCCAAAATTTCAAAAAAGTTGATAACACTATATATGCACAGCCCCAAAGGAAGGTTCTCCTTAAAAAAAATAAATAAATAAATAAAAAAAATAATAATTTTCTGAACCCTTAAAGTGTCTAGAATATGTTCTCAAAAAATGTCTTTGTTCTATCCAATATTTAAGTTCTGACAACCAGTTTAGCAGACCGTAGTCACTCTGACGAAAGGGTTGATCAAAAATTTTAAACACATTTTTCTTGAAGCAAGTTTTTAGAATGTCTTTATGTTCTCGCGCTTAAACCGTTCAAGCTATCGACGCGACGGTGTGATTTTTGCAAACCGAACTAGAATTTTTTAAAGTGGAGGACAAACCTTCCCAAATGAACTGGTTGGATGTGCCAATCCCAAAACTTTCTTCTGTCTAATACATCTTAATATTTCAAAATGTAGTTACAAATGTCATTACTTTAATATTATTAGTTGAATACTATATCAACTTTGACTTTCATCTTAAATTTCTGCTTCGGTCCATTAATCGGAGTGAAAACGAGTTAATCTCGATCATGATATTTATTAAATCAATAGTTATCCGTTATTTTGTTGTACATCAGCTGTTCGCGAATAACCGGCTTATCATGATGCGAAGTTTCCGCCGCTTTACGAGCCGCCGGTGCACAATAGAACTACGAAAAATCAAGAAAATTATACAAAAATCGCTATTACAGTGATCCATTTAAGCGGGATATTTCCGAATTCGAGGAGGACCTGCTTGGCATAGCCAAAAACATACACACAAAATTTGGTTCAATTCTATGCATAACTTCATGCACTTTTCGATGGTACAATAATGAAAATGACACAAAAATTGCTATTATAGCGCCCTCTTCCGTCGGAATTTTTCCAAATCAAGGGAGGACCTTCTTGCCACGAATAAAAACATACACAAAAAATTTGTTTCAATTCTATACATAACTTCATACACTTTTCGATGGTGCAATATCGAAAATGGCACAAAAATCGCTATTATAGCTCCCTCTTCCGTCGGAATTTTTCAAAATTAAGGGAAGACCTGCTTGCAGATAGCCAAAATCTAAAAAAAAAAAAAAAAAAAAAAAAAAAACATTTCGTTCAATTCTATGCATACCTTCATACACTTTTTGATGGTACAGTGTCGACACACGGACAGACATTTTCTATAAACATGTTTTTGGGGATCTCTGACCCCTAAAACGAGTAAATCCGTCGAAAAAAATTTCGATTACAATAGTTTCTTTTATTGAAGCTAGAAGAAAGTAAAAATGAGCGTGCCTAAAAATTAAGCTCAAACTTCAAACACCCGCCAATTTGTGAAATTTTGATTTATCTTATCAATTTGAGGTTTAGCATCAAACTTATTTAATATTATTTAAGACTTCGTGATTTTTGTTGTTGTTTCAGATGATTATTAGCAGCGCATTTACTTGCACCGATTTATTATGCACCCCGTGCGTAGGGAACTTTGGAGGAATTTATATCTATTAAAATAGGAATATTTTTGTAGGACAATATTCACACACATAGACAAAAGTACAATAAATTCAATCTTCAAACCTATTTTTTTATGTGCATTACAAAAGAAAAGAAAAAGAAACCGAAAATGCCCTAACAATTAAGTCATATTGGAAGAAGTCTCCCTTAAGAATTTTATGTTCTTGATAGTTTAATATCGTTAAAATAATTTTTAACTCTTTTATGAAAAAAAAAGGGTTTAAAGAATGTTACCTTTGACCGGCATTACCCCTAGTTTAGGCTAATTGCACCCAGTATGTAAATTTGGTGAAAAAATAAATAATCTGGGGGTAGATTACTAAAATAAAAAAATCTTATTATTTTCGTTGTATTTATTACGATGTTATTAAGAATAAGGTTGCTGTTTTAGGACAAACCAGAATAAATAGATACACATATAAAAATAGGGCTAATAATGCCTATGAAAGAATTCATTTTCCCCGTTAATGATTAACAAATATTGCGGTTTATAGTCTTATATAGGTTTTGTATGTTCTTCTCTGATATATATATATATATATATATATATATATATATATATATATATTTATTTATTTATTTATTTTTCTACTCCAGGCTGCCTGACTGTCATTACACCGAAAACATGCCATATTTACGAATATTAAAGCAAAATAGCAAGCTAGTCTACATTGAAACAAAATATATCATTAAATAGTATGCGTATACAGTATGGTATATCATATATTACTTAAATGAAACTCGAGTACTTATCGTGACGTAAAGAGGATTGTTTTCTAGATCAAAAGCGCAATAAAAAACATTACCGCATAGCTTTCCCTTAGACAGTGCCAAGAGGGGTGTCTCTTGCACCAAGTGTTCTAGGACCACAAGATAAAAACATTCACTATAATTCATAATAATCACATATATTTTTTTCAGGAATATAAAAAAAATCTGCGTGGAACGAAAAAAAAAATTGGTAACATCAATTTGCGCAAATTTATTCCTCCAAACAATGATAAATAGCCAAATCTGCCGATCCAAGGATATACATCAGCAGTAAACAAATAATATAAATTAAATCTGAAAAAGGATTTTCTACACGCCAAAATCACCGCTATATCTCCCAGTATGGAAATCTTACAACGCCAAAGTCGGTAAAAAGGCTCGCTCAGTGTTATATCCATTGACAACTAAGATCTTCCCACACTTTAGATCTGCTCTTTGCACTTCTGCCACAGAGCATATACGAGATCTGGTGACCGCTATTTCCGGAGGACTATTAGTACCCCCAACTTTTTTCTAAGATCCTAAAATTTATACATGCATTTTACATGATCGTGCAAAGCAAGCATCTTAATCGTTGGGCTGAATAAGACCCCATGAGACAAGTGAATGAGCATGTTGATGTAAGGTTGAACTATGTAAGGGAACGTAAAAATTAAGTATTGCCTGAGGTTTTTGATTTATATATATTCATCAGTTCTCGTCTCTCACGATTCATAATGAGATTGGTTTTTACATTACGGAAGACTGTTTCAGCTGACGAAAACATGTTATCTGTTTCTTCAGATGTTTATGGCACTAAATGATCGAAATATTAATAGGTATTTAATAGGTTCACGCGATATGATATATATATATATATATTTTTAAATAATTTTTGAAATAATTTTTTTTTTTTTTAATTTCTCAAATCTCCACTTTCCACAAAAATGCTGTTCCATAAAATAGTCACAAGTATCATGTTTCCGGATGCCGAGAGCATAGTCATGTCAAACTAAAGCAGCGATACTCAATCTTTTTTTTCTCACGGACCGCAGATACAAGTTTGTGACGTTAGGTGGGCTGCATCGCATTTTAAAAAGTGTAAAAAAGGGTAATTAAAATAGTAAGATAGCAAACGCAGTATTAACAAAGTTAATATTATCAGTAGGGTTGAACGTTTGTCGCAGATTCAGCCAGGTGGGGAGGCCTACCAGTTGGTTTGAGCTCAACTAGCCCCACCCAGTAACGTTTGTCGCAAAGAGATATTACCAAAAAAAAAAAAAAATTAACACCTCTATTTTTAAACAAAACGTCGTGGCAAATTACTATTGCAAATGTTGTAGAAATAGGCCGCGTAGTTTGTTATTCGGAAACAGTAGTGTAAAAAATTTTTGGTGCCAATTTTTCCGCAACAAACGTTCAACCCAAGAAGTAGTATTATTTATATAATAAATATAAAACGTTATAATATAACAATTAGAATTTCCAAATTCCAAAGGAAAAACTTCAGATCTTCTCTAATAAATTAGTTTTTTGCTCAATGCAAATATTTTGCTTTCGTTTAATTGCAGAAATATATAATGGAAAGTTAATTAATTTTAAGTATTGTAGATTAAGAAATGTGCACAACACACACAAATACAGTTACATGTAAAAAAGATCTTTGATTAAGAAAACGGTATTTAATATATTTTAAACATAATTTTAAATTAATTATAAAAAACAAAACAGAGTTTTCTTCCCACGAAAACATAACGCAACAGTGAAGGTCTTAAATACATTTTTGTACATCTCACTAACTTTTTATAGATATGGATTAATGATTGTGTCTCGGGCCGCACATGAAAGGTCTTCGGGTCGCATGCGGCCCGCGGGCTGAGTGTGGCTGAACTTAAGTGGCTAAGGTTAAAAGGATTGTGTCATTTTCTTAAAAAGTGGCAGTGAAATTCTCTAGCTTAACTTTCGCAAGCAGCGCTCTTCCAAAAAAGATTTGTGTATTAGAGATGAGTTCGATCCCGATACCGGAAGTACTTTGTAGAAAATTGTTAATAACATTTTAAAATTATTTCAAGATTAGTTTTCTCATTTAAAAATTCCTTTTTACATAGAAATAAGTATCACCCTCATGGCAACATTTCATGATTTTCATCATGTCGCTGGCAATAGGTTTCAAATAGCAAATTTATTATTTATACTCAGCCACTGGCAGAAATCTGCAAAAGTCGCAATTCTTATTCTTTTAACATACTATTTGTATAACTGTGGCAGAAAGACGCGAGTTTTGGTTTCCGATCATTCTGGAAAAGGACTTCAACCAGAAACCAAGGATCCCACGCCATCTTTGTCATTAACACTGACCGTGCAAAGGTTTCAGAATCAGATCGAATATTCCTCCTGATATTCCATCCATAACAATTCAATTAATTTTCAAACTGATTTTTAAAAGATTTAAGAAACTGAGACTGCATTCTTGTTTCTCAAATAGGGAGGATTTTTTTTTTCTTTCATTCACTTTGTGAATAAATAAAATATTCACTTTCAGGACCAGCTCGAAGATTGATATTAAAATCGGGCTCGTCACATCTCTATTGCGTATCATTCCCTTTAGCTAATTATTTCAGATTATGGAAATTATCTATGACAATTCAAGGATTTGTTTAGGAAAAATTTGGGTCCTTTAAATGACATACACAAGAATTTTGATGTTGAAACAGGACCCATCACAACATTTTTCATCTTAAAGTATAACCCACAAAATCCTTTTATCTTAAAAATGACCTGACACAATTTTTTTCCTTCTGCTAAACGAACTCTAAGTATAATCATATCAAAAGAAAAGAAAAGTTGTCGCAAAACAGCTAAAGCCGCCAAGTAAATTATTATCTGGCTATATATAAAGTATTTATGTATGTACAGTAGAACCTCGATTATCCGGAGTAATTGGGATAGACTCTCTTTCGGAAAATCGAATTTTTCGGGTAATCGAGAATGCTTCCATTTTAAGATCAAGGAGAAATGTATGCGCTATTTCTTATTATGGTAACAAGTGCTTAATAAAAATAAAGCAATAAATAGCAAAATAGAAACAAGAATAAACTACCTGAATTTTAATTTTGAAATTAAGTACCTTTTACATATTTCATAAGGGTTTGAAACAGTGTTTTGTTTGCCGTAATTTCGATCGCCTTTGTTTTGAAACTCTATTTAGTAAGTTTTCTAATATTATTAGTTCACGAGTATCACACTCTTTCTGCTGCTCCAGCCATGCTAAACCTTTTGCAAAACATTCAAAAGCTTCAGAATTGCTAATTTGTTCGTTTTATTCGTCCCACTCCGCAGCTTACGGGAGCTCAAGTTAAATTCGAAGGAACTCTAGGGGATCGAAAATATTTATATGTACTCGTAGTTCGGAATGGATTGTAGTTGTAAAATTACTATTTTACATGTGCTATAAATGTAAACGAACTTTTCAGATTAGAAACGTTAACGACATTTAAAGAAGAAGAAAGCAAATTTAATAATTAAATTGTGGAAAGTTTAAAAGAGATTAAGTTTAAATTTTAAATGTAATACTTATCCTACATGTATAAAGATTAATTTTTGATCGTTAAACTTATTTTCACACTTTTTTCTTTTTTTGATATTTTTCAATGAAAAATAGTGCTTCTGTAATACAAAATCAGTTGGAAAATGGTATTTTGCAAGATCTAGTGACGTCAAACGAGATGTGAAATTACTATTACGAGGCTGAATTTACTATTTCTTCAGGATATCAAATTTGAAGTCATTCAGTGGAGAAATTTGGGAATTATATTGATATAAAAATTTGAACTCCTAATGTTAAATTAATGTTTAATATTTTCATTCCTATTTCGTATAACACCATCAGCTTACACGAGTTTAGAAACTGACTTGTATTGTAACCTATAAGTATTTTAGCAGAAATGAATTTCTAGATGAATCCAAATAGGGTGTCAAAATTGGGTGTTTGTATTGAAAATTTCAAAATTTGTTACCATTTCAGTATAGAGAAAACTCACTCTAAGCTCAACGTTGTATAGCAAAAATGTGATGGCGGAAAACTAGATTCAGCGTCGACAAAAGCATAAAATTCAATCATTGCGGTTTCAATTCCAAAAATTATTCATTTTGGCCAATGTAATTATCTTTTTTTTACTGCCTAGTATTTTTCCAGTATTAAGTACCCCAAAATAACTATTTGATTCTCGCGCATTTTTTATAATATTTTACTATGAAATATGAATTGCGAAATTAATGTTTGACATTTTTTTTTAATTGGGACCTTGTGATATTTTAAAAGAAATTGATCGCTATAGGCTTCTAAATATGCACGTACAAAATTATATCTCCAACTAGTCTTTGAGTTAATGCTTGAAAAAAAAAATGTTTGCGGGGCTATGTTTATCGTATTAAGATCTACCTGTTTGTTTGTATTTCTCCACTACTACTCATAGAATATAGAACATTGGGCGATGAAATTAACACCAGTTATCCGCAAAGATCCGAGGATATCATATGAGGTATCAGAATCTTAAAATTTTATTCAGAATTTTAACATATATTATAATTTCCGAAGACATTTCTGTAACGGTGGCAATTAAATGACTCTATTTTAGTGGATAAAAGAGTTATTAGGAGAAACGATGGATATTATGAGATTTTTTATGTCGTATTCTAATTAAAGTGGAAGAGAGAAATTATTTTCAATTATAATAGATGAGGGAAAAAAACCTTGATTAAATTAAATTTTTCGAGAAAAATCCAAGAAATAAAAAACATATTTTCCCATATTTAAACTTAATGAGTCAATTTATCGTACAGAAACAAAACTTATATCTGTCGATGTATTGACATTTAGAAATAATCATCGTAGATTTTTCAGCTTTACATTCAACCAAAGAGGAAGATGTCAACTCCTTGCATTTAGTCGGACATTTATTGATCCCTATTCACAAGAATTGAAAAAGCATATTACTGTTTTTCATTACTTTTAAAATATGGCGGCTAAAATGTTTCACAAAGGCCCTAAAAGTAAAATAGTTTATCGGGTAAAAATGGCATTTTTTTTTTTTTTTCATGTAAAGCATTTATTTTAATTCAGAAAGCTAAAATATTGTTTTATAAGTTTGTCAAAGTGACGTCATTTTCATTTCACCGAGTGCGAAATTAGAAACCAAATCTTAAAAGAACAATAGAGCTTTGTATCAAAAATAATGTAATCTGCAAAATATAATTTTTGCATTTTTTGCTTAGCCTACATTGTAAATATGATTTCTTACTTGAAATTTGGTATTAAATAAATTTAATGTTATTAGTTTTTTCCTAAATGTACAATAATAGTGGATTTCATTCTCCCTCGAGAAATCGGAAGATCTCATGCAATGTAAATGCAACACATCGGGTTGCCACGCAGCTAGTCTATATTATAAAGGACAAACATATGTGTGCGTAACGCATACGTCATTTTGCGAATGGCAACACTTTGAAATTTGAAATACAATTTCGGTTTTGCAATTTTCACTACTGCAAATTTTTAAACGTCTAAACATCGCACATTTTCAATTTTTACACCGTCGTACAGAGAAAAAAATGTGCTTTTAAATGCAATTTGTTTTAAAGCTGTATCTCAATTTATTTTTGAGATATTATTTTTTTTGTAGTTTTTAAATACAAGTTTTGTAATCGTGGCAACTGAAGTACTCCATTTATATTGAAAGTAAAGGGAAAATAGTCATGGTTTATTATTTTTATTGATTATATCCTTATTGATGCCATTTTCACATTACAAATAAAAGTAACTTTTTTATAATTTTTGAACAGAAAATGACGTCAGACATTAAACAAAACACTCATTCTTCTTCATAAATCAGTTACATTTCAATATTTTTACATTAGGCTGATACTGAGTTTGAGACGCTATAGGCAAAATGATTTAGTGTTTAGTGAGTAAAAATGATGTCATATTTAAAACAAAACGATCTTTTTTTTTTATAAAACTAAACATTTGAACAACACTAAATGGCCAGTACTATGACAACTAAAGGCAGATTTCTGAATTTTTTTTTCGCAGGTACTGAGATTAGAACTTAAAGTTTGCGTGAATGTTCACATGAAAAGTTGTATCGGACAAACGTGACTTTAAGTTTGGAAATACATACATTAATAATCTATTGCGCGTTAAAATACTTTCAAATTGTGAATTTGAGTGGTGCGTATGTAAATTATGAGAATTTGAAAATAACGTACAGTTTAGATTTAATGGGGTAAAATTTTATGATATGACAAAGCGAAATCCTTTTTACTGATTTTTCATGCCAGAAAAACAACGTAAGAGCCTCAATCGATAACTTCATCATAATTAATCATCTTGATTACGTATTCTAATATAGTTTAATTTTTCAATAATTTCAGCAGTTGAAGTTTGTGGAAATAATACTTTGGTAATTTTATGTTAAAAATATTATTTGTTTATGAGTTAGACAACCAATGTAAGATGAATTTTTTATTGTAATTATTTTTGTAGGTTTATTATAAATTCGATCTGACAGTTCCTTTCTAACATTTTAGTTCGTCGAATTTCGACGGGTTCAAACTCGTATTCATTAAAAGAATTACTAATTTCGCCAAAATGTTAATAATTGCGAGAGCGGTCCCAATTACTTGATGGAATATATATTTTTTTTTCTAATTTATATTTATTTTTTTCGGTACTAAAATATTTGTAATCCAAAAATGCCCGCCAATTAACAAAGCGAAAATTACAGTTAAAAAATAGTGGTATCCAAACACTTTTACTAACGCAGCAAGCAAACTCTTTTTTGCCCGAACGACATTCGGACAAAACTGTTAACTCTTTAACGTGCTTTTCGTTTCATTGATTTCAGATTAAACTACTCTGGAGCATCTTGGACATCGCGAAACGCTACACACTGAGCAACATCGAGAAAAATTGAGTCCAGTAGGCGCATTTTCAATAAAAAATAATAGAAATTTGGGTACTTCTTTGTTACAGGGGCCTTTGCAGTTTTAAGAATGTGCTATTTCGCGCCAAATATTATGAACAATCACGAATGTGAAACAGCTACCAATGGGAAAGATTTCTAATCTTATATGACTTTATATTTTGTATTACGTTATTGTATGGCTTCTTTCTGTATAAAACAAGCAAATTTCTTTTTCATGTGTGTATTAAATTGTTTAAATATAAAACAAATCGTTTGTGCATTTGATACATTTATAGTTTTTTCAAAAAGCTACAACAATCTGATGACGGTTTAAAAATGAAAATAAAGGCTGCCAGAATGGAAAATTTTGCTTTTATCGCCAAATTCAACCTTGACGTTTTCTCTTGCGCGAAGAAGCATCCTATTACAAAGAAGTACCGAAATTTAATTTTTGAAAGTTCAGAACATGTGTTTTCTTTTAAAAAATCTACATATTTCTACGTCGTCCCTAGGAGTCGAAACAATTTCATAAAATGCGTTAATTTTTCAAACCGAAAAGCTCCCGTAATCAATTTTTACGGGTGACTTTGAGAATTATATACGATTGAAAACTCAACTACCCATTTATCATACATATTTCCGTAATACTTAAAAAATGTTAAAATAGAAATTTAAAAGGATTTTTTATATTTTCTTGATACCTTATATTCCAAAATAGAGCAAATTCTCATCGTTCCGCAATTGTGAAGTAAATATACAGTAAGGTTATTCTCAAATTCAAACTAACTGACGTTTTGGCTCATTTTTTAATTAATTTTTATTCGTGAACGCACACAAATTGCAGGTGTTCCTATTCAGAAACTAGGAAATCGAATAGTTTTTCCGTTTTTCGATAATGGTTAGGGATCTTTTTAAAAAAATACGGCTAAAATTGGCATTTTTAACCAAATTTCCGGGTGCGACAGCACGGGTAAGAAAATAAAACTGCTTCATAAGGCAGCAGTCACTTTTAACTCAAAACGTATTACATTAATCGAAAAATAAAAACAACATTCGATTCCAAATCACTTCGATAGTCATGCCTGCCAATGTATTTTTTAGGGAGGGGGTGAGGGGAAGCATTTAAGAATGAGTTTCTTCTTCAACGGCGACAATTTTGTGTATACTTTAGCTTCTTATAAAATGTTTTTGACATTTAATGCGTGTCTCTTTTTCGGTTTGTTTAAATTTTTTTTAAATAATCTTCCAACTACATTTATCGTGAATCGATAACGTACAAAAAAAAATGGGAAACTTAAGGGAGTCCGGGACACAAAAATCTTCAAATTTTCTAGAAAAAACTTTTATTGCATTAAACATTTCTCTGTTTTTTTCTGCATAAAATGACGTATAAATCATGTTTCTATGTTAATTGGAATAGGAGATATTAATTTTTTAGTTTTGGTTTGTTTTCAAAGTCTAGCTTTCAAGCAATGGTTGTCGTGGAAACGACTTCTTGTAAAAATGCGCTTTTCTTCATGATGGTTTTTTTTTCACCATTTCTTGTATTTAAATTGTTATAACTCAAGAACTGTTAAAGATACAGCGTTCAAACTTGGAACATGTCTTTTTCAATTATTTTACTTTAATTTTGATTCAGCAAATTAAAGAAAAATATTTACTTTTGAAAATATGATTTTCTTTTTTTTTTAAGTTTCATCATTTTAAAAAAAATTTTACTTTAAATATCTATAATTTTTTTTTACAAATTGATATTTTAAAAAATGCTGAATCAAAATTAAAACATATATTTCTGTTTATTTAAATGAAAAAAAAATTGAAATTCTACAGATAATATTTCGAGTTATAACGATTTTAAATTACCCCCTTTTTTAATAAATTTTATATATATATATATATATATATTTTAAATTATGAGAAGTTTTATCATGTGATTTTGTTTACAAAGGATATGGTTAACCATCACAAAAAAATTCAAAATTTTAACTCAATAAATACAAATTATTTTAAAATGTGCCCCGGACTCAGAATGGATTCTCTGTAATGTCGTTACGAGGTCGAAAAGTGCGCGAATTTGAAAAACGTACGTTGGTTCATTCGAATAATTTTAAAAACCAGAAAATGTAAACCTCATTTGGTATGATCATGTGCCATTGAATAATCCCCACATATTTTTTTCGTCGTGTCATTTCTTCATCCATCAGTAAGATTTAAATAAAAATAACAAAGTATATAAATGATATATTTACTGATTTATTCAACTGAAAAATACAGTCATGTAAAAATACCATTGTTTTTATAAAATTTCTTTCTTTTACATATATAAATTAACGAAATGGCAATATAACAACCGTTTCTCACAAAATTTTCAGAACGCCAGTTAAGGGTTAAAGACATATAAGGCAAGAAAAACATAAAACAGCGCAGAAAAATTTATTTCCTACCCCCCCCCCCCTCCACCCCCTCTCTCTCTCCCCCCACGCGCGCAAAAAAAAAAAGAAGAAAAAAAAAAAGGTCGAAAACAAACCGATAAAGCAGTGGTGTCGAGTTAAATATAGGATTGTATAAGATATCAAAATTGCCCATCTTCTTATTACCCGACTGAAAAGAAGGGTTATGTGTTTCAAGCGGTGTGTGGATTTCTTTATACCCTCGAAACATCCCAACGGCTGGATGGATTTTAATGAATGAGGTCTCTATCAATTCGTCTTAACGGCCCGATGGTTATAGGCTGGGTTTTGTTTTTATAAATTCAAAATGGCGGCCGTAAAATACAAACTGGCGGTAGAGACCAAAAAAAATTTTAAAGCACCCTATTGAGTAGCCTATCATTGGATAGGTCTTTCAAAATGAAGACGATGTTTCATTGACTATTTTACGGTCAGAAGCTCCGTTAAAATATTATACAACCTGGAAGTTGTGTAGGTAGGATCTCTAGCTTTACTGCAACTCTGACCCTCATAAACATCTATAGACCTCATCAAAACAGTGTTTATAGATAGGAACTAACAATTAAACACAACTTAAAAGCCATCAATACAAGTAAATAAAAAAATAATATAAAAAAAATAGTTTCACATTGATGAGAAATAATTAATTAGTCGGGTCTTTTGATTTTTTAAATTTAATTCGTTTTTGTCTTTTGTTGATTATATCATCTGAATTGTTAATGGGTCCCCTTTTAATAGTAACCCTCTCAAAAAATGTAAGGGTTAGTTTTTCGGTTTGGAAGGACAGGATTCACAAACAGTGATCTGTTTAAGAAGAAATTGGATCCTTTAAAGGGCCCTTTACAACATTCTTCTTATCAAAACAGGACCCCTGACAAAACTTTTTCACCTTAAAACAGAACCTTTTCCAAAATTCTTTGTCTTAAAAATAGACCTTTCACAAAAATTTTCCCATCTCTAAATTGAGCCTTTCACAAATTTAATCATTTAAAAATAAAATCTGACCTGTAACTTTTGCATGTATAAAGAAAAAATATATATTTTACATATACATCTTAAAAATATATAAACGAGAACCTAAATATCATGATCATTTCAAATTCACAAAGTTATCGCTAGACTTTTCATAAATGCAAAAAACTGTTCACAATTTCACAAAAACAGGACCCTGGGGAAAAAGTCTGGGCAGACCCCCGACCAATGAAATAAAGTATAGTTTTCAGTTAGGCTGTCTAAGGAATGTGGAAGGCTTATATATTTTGTATTAAGTTGAAAAGTTAAATAAATAAGTGTGGTAGAGGCACCATCATATAACCTTTACCCCTAGTAAACCACTCAATGCCTTTAACAGTATATAGAAAAAAGCAGTTCTAATAACGTCGCAGACTGTTTTAGATAGTTCTTGGCGTAATCTGTTTTTAAGAAGAATTTTTAAACTTAAAATGTGTATTTTATGCTTTAAAAGAAAAAATACAGAGACGAGGAAAGTTGATCTCAGCTCACTTTTGAGTTTTAAAAATTGCGATCGTTCGAGTTTTAAATAATTCAATTAACTTTAGCTTCTCCAGTTACTCTGTTAGCTAATGCGCAACTACTTGTTAGTATTGTGGATTTTCGTTTAGGTGTCTTCGGTTTTGTAATTTATATTTAAAAAGAAATGTAAAATTAATGTGAGTGTGCTTTTTATGATTTCTGAAACAATGTCTTTATATATTGTTCTTCAAAATAAAGCAATATCGTTGTAAATTGCATTAAATGAAATTTTAAAAAATAGTTCTAGATTTCAGAAGATAGTGGGTCACTGTTTGCATAATAGCAAAATCCAACTAATAATATTTTCACTGGCAGGATCATATTGCTTCTCCGACATTGAAGAATTTCTCTAAACTTTGGGGAGGTGAAATTTCTCTAGGACAGATAATCCAAGTACATATTTAAAATGCGCTTTCGTGCTGTACCTGATTATATTATTATGATTATATTATATTTTTTGCTGTACCTGAAAACAGCAAAAAAGTGCTTGTTCTTTATTTTCAAATTACGCCCATTTTTATAAATGGAAAATATATTTTTATAAATGGACTCTTTTCCCGAAATACAGAAAAAATTCGCCATGACTTTATTCGTTAACGTAACTAATAACGGTGCAAGTTTTACCTATTTCATTCTATTGGTTAACGAAATCAGTGTGGGACACTGTAAAAGGTTTTACTTCCATTTGTGTTTATATAATGTTGTATAACACATAGTACAACTTAGTTTACTTAAACATATTTATCTAAATATTTATGAAAAATTTACAACCATTCACATTTATCTTGTTTTGGAACAACTGTTCCAAATTGCTTTAAAAATCTTGCATAAACTAAGGCAGTTACATGGCCAAGTATTTATAATTTTTAAAAAAGCAGCGAAATACTTTGAAAATTAAAAAAATATATATGAATGGTTAAATATATTTTTAGAATTATATGAATGATTAATTATATAAACTGAAATACAGCTTACTCAAATAAAAATAGGTTATTGAATGAATTAACCCTTTCGGGTCCGCTTTTTTTTTTTTTTTTTTAAGAAAAAAAATTACTTATATTGTTAATAGTAGCTATCCAAATAGATTGACTGAAGTTGAACGAATAAGTCATTGTCTGAAATGTAACGAATGTACAGTTGGGGGGGGGGGGGGGGGAGTAAACACCCCTTACTAACTCTGCAAAAAATTATCGTACAAGAAAGTTACTGGTACCACATATTGGCAATAAAGTTTACTTTTAAATGATGTATATAAAATTTGCGTAGGGGGGCCATCTACATATTAAAACGAACCATAATTTGTTTTTTTCAGTAGCAGTACACAATTCTGACAGCATAAATGAACTCTACACCCTTCAATTAGCCTAAAAACAAATTTTTATGCATTCGTGCGATAAGTTTCCGAGAAACTAATTATTTTATAACGAGCTTATTTTAGAGGCTCTATCCAAATTGAAGTTCGGTACTCGATTGTTGACCGAGAGAGCCCCCTTCTTGATCAAGGCATCTTAAGCGCCACTCAAGCAGTCATTGAAGACTGCTAGATTACAGGATAGCCGAAGAAATTTCATAATATCTGGTCACTTCTATCATAGACAGCCCCTTAAACCACCATTTTGCCGTTTTTTAAGCATCATTTGAAAACTACTTGGAAGAAAAATGTGAAAATCTGGATTTCCATAAAGTCTGACTTGATAAATCTAAATCCATAAAAAAAATTGTAGGTTGCAATTCATAATTGTTTCGAATTTTAATTTCATAATTCATATCATAAAATTATAAAAATTGCGAATTCAACGTATTTATGTTTGGGTATTTTAATTTTATTGCTACACAAAAAAATTAGCACATTAGGAGTATAATTTCGGGAGATATTAAAGAAAATATGAAAATGTAATTTAACATTAGAAGCACTAAATTTTGAATGCTTATAATTCAAAAACTTATTCAAATGACTTGAAATTTGGTGACTAGGCATAATTTAAGCCGAAGATTTGAAATATCTTGTTAAAATTGGGTATTGCCATTGAAAAAAAAAAAAAAAAAAAGAAGTTTGAGTTCTTTTTAATATGTAGATGGCCCCCTAAGGAAAAATTTATATACATCATTTAAAAGTAGACTTTATTGCCAATCGTTCGGTACCAGTAACTTTCTTCTACGATTATTTGTTGAGGGGTTAGTAGAGGATGTTTACTTTTTTCCACGACTGTACTTATTTTGTGTACTATTCAATTCATATTCATATGGCAATAGGCTAAGGAAGAGCTTTTTGGAGACGTCTGGAAAATATCGTATTACCACAGGATTTAACAGGTATTACAACTTTCTAATTTTTTTTTTTTTCGCGTTCTATCGCACACGATTCGTTTAGAAATGTAACCTATATTTTAAATTTAAAGAGTGAAATATATGTTTAAAATCGACAACGGTGCAAAGAGAATTAAGCAAACCTTTTTATTATTATTATTATTATTATTACTAACTAAATGCCGAAACATAAATGAAGTTATAATAAGAAATGCATAGGCGTATACTACCATTACTAAATGTAGATAGTAACAAGAGTAATTGTTAAGACAAAATAATAATCAATGAAAGGCGAACGCCGGACACGAACGGGTTAAGGAAAAACATAAAATGCTTCAATATTTCGAATTTTTAATTTCGAGCTTAAAAAATAAAACAGGCACAGACAAATTCGAAAATATATAATTATATAGTTTCGCAATGTATGGGCAACTTGAAACAGAACCTCTCAGTTTTAAAGAAATATTGGCAGGCATATGTGTAAATATTTTTTTCGGGTGTACTCAAAATGCATTTTTTAAACATTTCGATGCACTTTATATAGCATATATTAAAGATAGAGAGTTAAAAAGTAGAATATAATTTGTTTCTTTAACAGTATCCTATTTACGAATATAAGTATAATGTTACAGAATGTATACATAAATAAATAAAGGGAACAGGGGACCTTCAAACTCATTTTTTTTATTTTTATAAAATTGCACTTTAAATATTATTTAAGGGCACACTATATGAATTATGCATATATTTATCACACAAAAAATAAAAAAATAAAAGTTTTGGGGAAGGAAATATAAGGAATTTTCCTGAATATTTTAAGCGTTATCAAGAACTTTTCTAAATGCGTCATGCGCATTCCATATCAATTAAAATCCCCAATATTTTTTATGCCAGTTTGGCTTACATATACAAATAAAACTGTGCATAGTTTTTAGAACTAAATATAATTGGAAAATTTAAAGGTAATTAAGGTACCTCAGGACACTTAAAATTGGAAAAAATGAAAAAAAAGACCATTTTCAACATTTAATATCTTAAAATGTACATGATTTTAAAGCACAATTTTAATTGGGATGAAAGATATGAGTATGTTCTTTCATTTCATGTATTTAAAAAAGTTCAAGATACAGAATTAGCATTTATAGGGGGCACCAAACTATCAGACATTTGACGAGCAGAAAATCGGTATAACAGCTTACGCGCAGGTTTACAAAATAAATATTGCAACTAGAATGCAAATTTTGGTGCCTGCTTATACTTCAGATTGTAATAATTACCCTGAACCTAAATAAATTTGTATTTAAAGCACTTTCATATTTTTAATACAAAGTTGCCTTTTTGCTAATACAAAATTTTGAAAATTTCAACAGTATAATCGACTAAAAAATATTTTTTTTGAACAATTTAAAGGAAATTTTAGGTTCAGTTTATACAGACAAACATGAAACATACGTTTTGAAAGTTTCATGAAAAAATATTCAGAAGCTTTTGAGATATCCTGCGCGTTATGCCCAAAAACATCAATTGGGGAAAAATGACTTCAAAGTTTCGGAAACGCCGCTTCAGCTATTGAGCGGGTATAATTCTAAAAGCTATAACTTCTGTTCTAATGGGAATTTCAAGGAAACAATTATATCAAAATGTTCAGAAAATATAGGACTTAAACATCTAAAAAAAATTCAAATTTCAAAAATTTTGAAGCTTTAAGAGTCCTGAGACCTCTTAAATGCAGAAATATGATGCAAAAATGCTAAAAATTTTATAAAATTTAGGAAATACTTTTTTTCTACTTAACTTTATATTCAAATATATAAAATTCAATGCACAGTTTTATTTGTATAAGTAAACCAAACTGGCATAAAATATATTGGGGATTTTAATTGGTATGGAATTCACATGGGGCATTATGAATAGTTCTTCATAACGCTTAAAATATTCAGGAAAATTCCTTATTTTTCTCCCCCCCACACAAAAAAAAAAAATTGAATTTCTTGTATGATAAATATATACCATAATTCATATAGTATACTATATATTAAAGCTAGTATATATAGTAATTAGTATAAATAGTAATATACTATATAGTATACTATATATCATATATAGTTATACTATATATTATATATAACATATAGTATATATTTAAAGTGCAAATTAAAAAAAAATAAGTTTAAAGGTCCCTTGTCCCCTTAATTTATATATGTATACATAATGCTTGTATGTTTGTTTTTTGTATGATTTTCTAACTGTTTCAGTAACTACCATTTAAATTCATTTCTTTTGTTAAAAATGAAAAAAAGTTTCTCGTTATACATGGCTATTACAAATGATGGACCCGATTTTAAAAAATTATATTTTCAAAACTACTGCACATATTACAATAAGTGATGCACGAATTTAAAGAAAAATATACTAAGTTTTATTTCTGTTACAAATGTTCGATATGTGACCCTTTTGTTACACGGCATACGTCCAATCTGTAATCGAGTTCGTTCCAAACATTTTGTAGCATCACTCTGTCAATGGTTCTGAAAGCTTCACAAATGCGTTCTTTAAGTTCTGAACACTTTGTTTTCGGCATGGGTGGTACGTAAACAATGTCTTTGACACTGTCAGAACTTAAAGAACGCATTTGTGCAGAATTCAGAAGCATTGACAGAGTGATGCTACAAAATGTTTGGGACGAACTGGATTACAGATTGGGCGTATGCCATATAACAAGAGGGTCACACATCGAACATTTGTAGCTGAAAAAAAAATTGGTACATTTCTCTTTAAATTCACATATCACTTATTGTAATATGTGCAGTAGTTTCGAAAATATGATTTTTTTAAATTGGGCCCATCATTTGTGATAGCCCTGTATTAAATTATACTTATAATTTTCAACTAAAATTATTTTTTCTAAAAACCCTTCATTCTTTTTATTGCAAGTGGCTATAAATATGAAAATTTGCTTTTTACATAATAAAGTATTGAGTTTTCCCAAAAAGTGTTTTTTACATAAAGTTGTTTTTAATCACTATGTGAAGGACGCAGCATTTTTCATAAAGTGAAGTAGAAGATTTAAAAAACAAATAAAAAACGAAAAAGAAAGAAAAGGGCATTTTTCTGCGATTTAAATTGACTAAAAGGGAAGTTACTGGAAAGCAGGATTTCTTATAAGAGGAAGAACTGAAGCGTTATGGCGATAAATATTTCCTCTTAATCTTATGGATTAAATACAACCGACGGAGGTTGAAATGTTGTTACGCTGAGCATTCTTTATCATAAACGTAATAATTTTTTTTTCATTAAAAAAGAAAAAAAATGTAAATTTAAGTCGTTGCCTAAAACACATTTTGTCATGACAATGTCTATTTATGTGGTCTTGCCTCAATCCGGCATAGAAGAATACAGATTGAATTCCGATAAATATTCTTACATTTTTAGACATATAGTACGTCATAAAATTTATTTACCAAATTCTATAAACATTTTCTAAAAATTATGCATATTGCAATATTGGACAATTTCCATCCGTATTTGGATGGGATTTAGTGATTTTGATAAATATCATTAATTCTAGTTTGGTATTTTTTCGAGTATGAATTATTATATTAGCAATTTTTCTAAAAATATATATAATGTCTTTATAAAATCAGAAATTTAAGAAATTATTTTCTTGGATGAATATTTTTGTCCGATTTACTTGTTTTTGGTCTTTTTATGTGCATTTTTAACTTGTGTAGGTCGCAGTTTTTTTTATTAAGTATCCCTAAATGCAATAAATGAATGAAAAGAAATAGTGTAAAACATACTTACCAATTTCGGTACGTAGAAATCACTTTCTGTTCCTGGTAGATGAAGTCCGTTTTGAGCTATGCTGAGATACCTCAAATTGATTAGAAACTTGAGGCTGCTGAAATTGAGTGTGTGTATATCATTCCCAGTTACATCTAAAACTTGAAGAGTCTCTTTGACTCCCATGACAGCACCCTCTGGAAATTCTTCAAATTCGTTGAATGATAAATCGAGTTGTTCCAGACCTGTTGAACCAAAGATTTTTCTGGATAGAGATTGTAGATTATTATTGGATATACGAAGAATCCTCAAATTTTTCGTTTCAGCAAATAAACGCTCAGGTAATTCCTCCAGATGGTTGTATGAGAGATCTAATATTTGTAGATTAAATAAACCGTGAAATTCATCATCTTGAATGAGACCAATATCATTATGGTTAAGATCCAAAACTTGCAAGTGGTTCATATCTTCAAATGCAGATTCAGTTAAATTATTTAGATCGTTGTAGCCTAAATCGAGTGAACTTAGTGAAAGCCTGATAGGATCAAAATAATCATTTTCGATAAAGGAAATATTGTTATGACTTAAATCGAGAATCTTTATATTACTGGATGCATGGCTGGATGAATAATTACTTGTTAAAACTTGAATGTTATTGTGATCGACATCAATTCTTAAGTGTGAAAGCCTTCCTACTTGATCGAATGCTTCTATATTAAATGTTGTTAATCTATTGTAAGACAGACTGATAAATTGCATATTTGGAAGATTTTGGAAAGCATCGTCGTCAAGATGGTCAATTAAATTTCCTTCAAGTGCAATACTTATTAAAGAATCCAAATTGAAAAAGGCTGATCTTTCAATTCTTTTAATCAGGTTATCGTTCAGCTGTAAATATATAAGTTTCTGCAAATCCCTGAATGTGTGATATCTTAGGTTCGTAAGTTTGTTGAAACCTAGTTTTAATTGAATTAAATTGGGATTGTATATGCCACTTGCAAAATTCTGGTCTAAGCCTTTTATATTATTGTGATTCAAATTTAAATATTTAAGATAATGAAGTGATGCCAAGGCATCAGATGATGCTCGTTCCAAGTAATTCCCACTTGCATCTAGGTACTGGAGTTTCTGCAATTGAGACAGTGGCCCACCTGGAAAGCCTGACATTCTCAAAGCGTCGTGGAGAATAAGTTTTTCTACGGAATGTCCGATGTCTTTAAAAGCCAAATTCGTCATTTTTGATATTGAATTGTGAGATAAATCTAATGTCTTGAGTCCTGTAAATTGTTGAAATGCACCATTTTCGAGACTTTTTACAGATCCTTTTACTATACTTAATTTTTCCAGTAAGGGGCTCACGTTGGCGAAGGCTTGAGTATTAATGCTTGATTGTTGTTTGTTTGTCACCAATTCACGCAAATTCGGCAAATTTTTCAAGATTTCCTGAGAAACGCGTACCTTTGGACCTCGAATATCCAAATATTTGAGTGTATTTCTAAATGACTGAAACTCTTCTTCTTCAACAATGCTAATATCATTGCCAGCAATTGATAATCTTTGTAGTTTGTTCAAAGTGAGAGTCGGAAATTCCTTAAAGTTGTTGTAACTCAAGTCTAATACTTTGAGAGTATTTCTGACACTGTAAAATGCATTGGGACTGATATCAGTTATTTCACACTGTTGCAAATAAATTTCTGTGATATTCGTTGTTAAGAAGGTGTCGTTTATTACTGCAATCGGGTTTCCTCTTAAGTAAATCCGATCCACTTCACTGAAAACGCGAAAACTCTCTGGCAGCAGTTCGTCAATGAGATTGTTCTCCAAGTGCAGCTCTTCTAAATTAATTTTATGTTTCACATCCCTGCCTTCTGATATATAGGTTATCAAATTTTCATTTAGATTCACGATTTTGAGATTTTTTAAGTTGGATAAGGCATTCAGAGGAATTTGATGGAGCTGATTTCCCATTAGGTTGATGTGTCGTAAATTATTCATGGAACTTTGGAATGGGATATCATCGATCGAAGTGATGGCATTGAAGGCAAGATTCAAAACTTCTAAAGAGACCATATTCCAAAAAGCTTCGTTATTAATGTGAATGATGGCGTTGTCCGAAAGGTCCAGTATTTTCAGCGATTTGCTCACACCCCGCAGATCTTCATTTTGGAAAAAGCTTATGTGATTGCCTGATAACTTTAAATTGTAGAGCTTAACAAGATTTTGGATAGCCTCTTTCGGAATCCGAACCAATTCGTTTTCACTCAAATCCAAGATCGCGAGGGTTTTTTCTAAGCCAGCGAATGCCATTGCAGGTATATCTGTGAGAAAATTATTGTTAATTTGCAATTTCCATAGTCCCGTTCCATTTAAACTGTTTTCAGATAAGTACCTTAATTTGTTGTTCTTCAAACTCATTATATACATAGCAGAATTGTTTATTTGGGATGGTATAGTCATGAACGGTACATTATGACAACAAACAGATCCTAAATCGGGACCACCATTTGAGCAAGTACAGAGAGGATTGAAAGTACATGGTCTGTGTTGTTCTTTATACCGTGCATCGACAGCTGCTAGAAGCAAAAGGACACAAATGCTTCTGAGGAATTGCATCTAGAAAAATGGGAAAAAATAACAATTAGCCTATGCACTGCCTTTTAATAATACTTTATAATTGGTATTTTGAAATAAATTAACATAAGGCTACCTTCCAACCGCTACCCTAAGATCTTTTTTTTTTGTAAAATACATATACGAGGGTGGTTCAATAACTATTGTCCCTAGTGTATATAAAATATTTGTACTTTGACGATTGTTGTGGAATATCGAAGCCTAATGCCTTAGATGCGTATATGCTCAATTTCAGAACCGTAGATGTTATATTCACCTAGTTTTTGAGGGAGGAGTGAAAGGGGGGAGTGGGGGTGAAAGTCTGATTTTTAGCTTGTGGGGCTAGATTTTTGACAATGGATGAGACGTAACTACTGTCGTTTGGACTCGGGATCATAGTGATGTATCCACCTCTCTTCCATCGTCACAAATATAGCCTCATAAGCTCCAAACCAGCATTTCACCCTCACCCCCTTCCTTAAAAACTCCCTCAAAAATAGGTCTCTAAAACTTCACCCCTCCAAAACTATGTTAATATAGTAGCTACGGTTCTGAAATTGAGCATATAGTCATTTAAGAGATTAGGCTTCGATATTCCACATCAACCACATCGATATTCCACATCGCAGTACAAATATTTTATATACATTAGGAACAATAATTATTGAACCGCCCACGTAGTTTAAACACAAAAATATGTTCTAATTATTGAAGCAGATTTCGAAAAAACTAACTCAAACGGATTTTTTTGTTCTGCCTTGCCAGAAGAAAAGTCCAATAATGATTTAATATGCCAGGATGCAGTATGATAATCGTGTAGCATAATCACTATAATGAATTATTGTGCTCTGAGAACTTACATAATGGTTGTTTTTTTTAATTAGTTCAGTGACCCGAATGTGACTAAAATGTGAAAGCATCATGACCCAAATGCAATTCTGTCTACATTGCCGTCACGTGAGGGCGAAAATGAGCTAAATCCTTGTCGTTGTGAAGTCGATATGTCCCATTTTGTGACAAGTCGTAAATGGCTCAAAAATCGAACACTATGACTGAACGTAGGGTCGCGATGTGACGGTCACATGAGAATAGTAATGTTGCAAAATTAAAGATACCAACTTTTGCTGATCGGTGTAACTGTGACCATTTGTGACGATTGGGACGTCGCATCGACTGGCGACGCTATTAGGATAAGTCTCAAAGGTTGAATTGGGAGCAAGAAGTTTTAAATTTCAATTTTTTTTGGTGTGGTAATATAACAGTTTATTTAGTATCGTGTTTTTGTAAGTTATGTACTAAAATACAGACGTTACTGACTTTTTTTAAATTTTGAGTTCATATCGACAGTTTAAAAAAATGCTTGTTATGCATTTATTTTGAAACGCGGTGTACTCTTATTTAAAAGATTAAATTAAAAACCCCATACCCAATTTTCAATGGGTCGTATTCAGTTAAAAATTGTATAAAATAAAAAGTAAAACAATGAAGTTCTCTTCGAAAGGAAAACGGAAGTTTAATTTATTTTAAAAGTAGTGCAGGAAGCTTAGTGGACATTTTTAGTGAAATAAAACTCTAGTTATTATCACAACATTCGATAATAAGTTGTAAAATGTAGAGTATGCTATTAATATATCTTGAAATTTATCAACATCTTTGTTTTACTCACAGTACAAGACTTTCACAAATATATCAGTTTCAGTTATATTGTTTGTATTATACGATTTTAAAGTAATTTTTATTCTCTTTTTATTGCATTGCCTTTTTCATTCGTTTTTTCTATAATTTGTCATTGAAGCATAAATATAAATATGACCTAATTTTCTTGAATCCCCATATAAAGTAATAAACTGTTTTAACAAACCGATCACACTTTTAATATTAAAAACCTTACTGAGAAGATTTCGTTGCCATCATCGACACTATTTATTGTTGTAATATATTTTTCAATTACCATTTGCATAACCAGACAAGAATGTACAGTCGTGGAAAAAAAAAAAAAGTAAACACCCCCCATTAACTCCTCAATAAATTATCGTAGAAGAAAGTTACTGGTACCGAACGATTGGAAATAAAGCCTACTTTTAAATGATATGGATAAAATTTGCTTAGGGGGCCATCTACATATTAAAACGAACCATAACTTTGTTTTTTTCAATAGCAGTACACAATTCTGACAGCATAAATGAACTCTACATCCTCCAATTAGCCTAAAAACAAATTTTTATGCAATTCGTACCATAAGTTTCCGAGAAATTAATTATTTTAAAACGAGTGTATTTTAAGGGCTGTATCCAAATTGAATTTCGGAAATTGATTATTAACCGAGAGAGCCCCCATCTTGATCAAGGCACCTTAAGAAGTCAAGGAAGCCTGCTAGATTACAATACAGCAGAAGAAATTTCAAAATATCCAGTCACTTCTATTATAGACGGCCCCTTAAAAAATCATTTTGCCGTTTTTTAAGCATAATTTGAAAGCTACTTGGAAGAAAAATGTGAAATTTGGGATTTGCTTAAAGCAGAACTTAATAAATCTAAATCCATCAAAAAAAAAAATTATAGGTTGCAATTCATAATTTTTTCGAATATTAATTTCATAATTCATATCATAAAATTATAAAAATTGCAAATTCAGCGTATTTATGTTTGGGTATATTAGTATTATTGCTACAAAAAAAAAAAAAAAAAAAAATTAGCACATTAGGAGCATAATTTCTGGAGATATTAATAAAAATATGAAAATGTAATTTAACATTAGAAGCACTAAATTTTGAATGTTTATAATTCAAAAACTTATCATTCTAATGGCTTGAAATTTGGTGTCTAGGCATAATTTGAACCGAAGATTTGAAATATCTTGTTAAAATTGGGTATTGTCATTGAAAAAAATGAAGTTTGAATTCGTTTTAATATGTAGATGGCCCCCTAAGCAAATTTTATATACATCGTTTAAAAGTAGACTTTATTTCCAATCGTTTGGTACCAGCAACTTTCTTCTACAATAATTTGTTGGGGAGTTAGTAGGGGGTGTTTACTTTTTTTTTCCCACGACTGTACAACAGTGAAATCAGTCAACCAATCTTAATAATGTAGATTTACTACTTAAAAAGAAAAGGAAAGAAAAGAAAAGAAAAGCTTGAAATCAATTCCCACGTTATGTGGGATAAATTATTTGCTGTTAAAAAAGTCATTCTTTTTTTACCCTTTATTTATTTTTTTTAAGAGCAGTTCAACGTGAACATTCACTCTGTACTAATGCTGAATAAATATATTTAATGTAAAGCTGAAAGTTATATTTAAAAAAAAAAAAAGCATTATTTTGAAAAAAAGCTGTTAACACTATTTCTACTGTTGTCAAATGAGACCTTTTAAGCGATTTCGATTTATGGTTTTTCATTGGTAATTTTTAGATTGAAGCAATTGCAAATTCTTTTTCATATATTGAAGACTTTTTTATTGTATTACATTCAAAATCTGCGAGAAAAATAAACATAAGTCAAAACTTTAAACAAGTGTCATTTGACACCTGTAGAAATAATGTTAAAGCCGCGAGATTTCCTCATAATTTTAAAGTTGGAATTTGGAAGACAAGAGTAAAAATAAATAAATTAAAGAATTATCAAGTCCCACTGGTCGAGATATCGCATGTTGATGGGCGTGTACAAGGATGGGGGGGGGGAGTGCAACTGAACGGGGTCTTAAGAGGCTACTTCAGTCAAGTGAAAAGACCCGTTCGCTAATGATAATCCTATGTAAGAAATTTATAAAGATATCTCGGTTACATTTCAATATTTTTAAATGTTTTTTTGCATTAGACAGCTGAGATCGGCCTGTACATTTACTTTTTCGATTTTGTTCACAGACATTTTTTGTGGTGACACTTTCATTTTCGGAACCGGTTTCGAAATTGAAAACATCCTCATAAAAAAAAAATGTGCAATGGAAATCGAAAAAGTAAAAAACGGCCTGCATACAGATCGATCTCAGCTATCCAATGCAAAAGAAATCATTTAAAAATATTGAAATGAAACCGAGATATCTTTATTAATTTCTTCCATAGGATTAGCATTAGCGAACGGGTCTTTTCACTTGACTGAAATAGCCTCTTAAGCCCTAAGCTGAAGATGGCTAAGTGAGAAAACTTTGAGTATTAGATATATGCATGTAGTAGGCCGATAAGCTTAATCTCTATCGACCTTCCAATTTTTGTCCACACCCCTGCTAGCGCGCAATAGAAGAATTTAGAATTAAACATTGACATTTTAAGTTGAGGAAAAGAAAAAGAAAATGTTGCAACACAGTACATAAAATAGTACACTGTACATCCCTAATCTCTATAGTCATTTCAAGTTTTATTCAGCTTATTCTGCAGCAAAACTTTATGAGACTTATTTTATAAACAAGAAATACCGAAATCTAAAACAGAACAATCAATGATAGAAAAAAAAAAAAATGCGTTATGATACATTTCCTTTATACAGTTTAGAAGCATAATGATTGGATGAAGGTTGATGTAAATAAGAAGTAAAAAAATATAAAATCGTATACAATATAGAAGCGATAAATATCAAATGTATAAGAAATATTTATCTATTCGTATGGCTTTTTGGAAAGTTTTTATTTACCTAAAATATATAGTAACTATTTTTTAATTGATATTGTTTACGGTAAGCTAATTATATATATTTCGTAAAATTTTGACACAAAAACTTTAAATTATCATTGAGCTCTATTTATATTAAAGTTTTCGTAATTTTTTAAACAAAGCATTTAACGTTATATACATTAATAACAAATTTTTTGGATGTGTCGATTAATGAACATGGAGAGAGCATATGATTTTTTATGTGAGGGTAAAATCATTTGAAGGAACACACATCGCCATCGCTAAGACTTTTTATTGGTGGGGGAAGAGAACCTTAAATTGCCAAGTCAAATTTCAGTATTTGCCAACTCGTTTTATAATTTTGCCAACTTACCACAGTTAAAACATGCAATATAGCTCTTATTTGTTGAAAGTTTAATAATATTCCCAATTAGCTTAGTAATTTTTGCCAAGTCCATCAGAAATAGAAAATATATTATAGTTTTTATTAAATTTTTTACAAATTTGCCATCTAAGTTTGTAAATTTGCCAAGTGTAATAACATTCGCGAATGTTTAGGAAGGGGGAGGCTCCCCCCGTCCCCCCCCCCCTCCCTTAGCGAGGCCCCTGGGAACACACACATATGTTATGTATTCATTTTCAAAACATAAAAGTATCGATATACAACATGACATTCACATGATGACTAAATCTACAATTGTAATTTAAAGAACTATAAGAAACTGCATTGCATGCGTTACAGTTTGCTTTCTAAAAAGTTATCATGAAATGAATAGGGGCGGTATGCTAGTTTGTCTATTTTTCTGTGTGTTTCAACAATTTTTCATAAAATAGTGATCGTTGTGTTTGATTTGTGCTTTCATCGCAGCAATACAAAATTTAATGTTACAAAATATTTGCATAAGTTTTTTAATGAAAAACATATGATAATTGAACAGCTGAGTGGATGAACATGTTATGCTACATTTTCTATTTTTTTTTTTTTTTTTAATCTTTTGTATGAAAGCATTATGTGGTATCCTATCACATGGTGAAGCTAAAATACTAAGATTCCATTTAATCTTGAAGATTTAAGACATTAATCATTAATATTTAATATTTTAATATTTAATAATGTCAATAATATTAATAATTTTTAATATTTGAAAATTAAATATGAATAATTTTTACTGAGAGAGTTTAATACCATACCTGTTAATATTTTAAACACATGGTATCAAACAGAAAATAAATCATTAAAATTTACAGCAAAAAGTTTCACTTCAAATTTCTTCAAATGTAATTTTTGTTACTTAACATGTTCTTCCACTTAGCTCTTCAATTATTTTAGTTCATTTTTTAGAGCGTGGATTAATCACAATTTATCTGAACCCTGAAAAGGATTCAATAATATATTCTATGTATTCTTATTACGGATTTTCCTTTTAGTCTTTAATTCTACATCCAAATAATTAATATAAGGAATGATAAACATTTTTTCATTTTTATACTTTTTAGTTTAGATCTGTATTGCATACTTTTTAAACAAAAATCTAAAATTAAGCCTCCATCAAAAGATTTATTTTCTGCTGATTTTATGAATTTTAAGCATGTATTGGGACTAGTTTGAATGATTTATAAACTAATAATAATAAAAGGAGAGGAAATAATGCACTAAGCATAGATTATTAAACCCTTTCCAACTCTATCATAACGTTGTAACGAAAGTTCATCTTCTCGTACAGTGAAAGAAAGTCTCTAATTTATTTAAAACACGCATAACACCGTAAAAAAAATTGCTTTCGGCAATTACCATCATAGTCGGTGACATATTCTTTTGAACAGCCTTGTTTAGAATCCGTAGATCTTTCTGTACACACAAAATACTCTATTAAAATTTAATTCTTCTGAAAGCTGATAGCACAACTAATAACGCACTTCCGTAATTATCGTCTTCCGGCATTGTATCCAAATTCTTTTGTGAAGCTCTGTATATGAATTTACAGTCAACTCTGTGAAATCCGCACACTTAGAGACCGAGGGTTTTGTAGATTATACATTTCTACGGATTATAGATCATCTCTTTGTTTACATTTTTTAAAGACTGATTATAAGTTAGGAACGACTCCAAAAAAATTAGAATTATAATCGAAAAGAAAAACTAAGGCAACATTGTTTTAATATATTTCGTAACTTAGATTAAGGAAAATTTAAATTAAATTGTATACAATACAAATTTTACTGATTATTCATTATTTTAAACATTGACACAACACAATGGTAGTTTCAGTTTTGGTTTGTTCTCAATATTTTTTTTCTGTTTATGAACACTCATTACTTCTTGTTCTAAGATAAAATTTTGTTACTCAAGGAAATTTAAATATTTATATCCAATTTATATTTAAATATTTATTCATTGTATAAAATTGATAACTGAAAAAAATATATACCAAATTTAACTTTATGAGTTTAACTGTTAATGGCAATTTTCATTGTTTACATTCTAGTGTGTAGTGCGGGTAATAGACATTTTCGGATTATACTTAGGCGGATTTCCCAGAGTTCACTGTATTTGTATGAGACACATATCACATTGTGTCTTAAATTTAGTTTAACTGAAAAACGCGTAACAAATTTGTAAACAAACTTTCAGTAACACTCTTCCATAGACGGCAATGTAGTTTAATCCTTTTGTGCAGCTCTGTATATGATTTACACAACTTATACAAAACACATAATATACAAAAAGCCAAGTTTGAAAACGCACAACACAATTGAAAAAAGCGTTTCTATCCGTTATCACCCATAAGCAATAATGCATCCGAATGCATTTAGTGCAGCTCTGTAAACCTTATGTTGGAAAGTGCATAAAAGAAGTACACGCGTTTTTATCTGTGCTACCTTGTATCATCAATGTCTTAGCGTTGGAGACCACACAAAAGTACATGTGACGTAAAAAACTGACACTTTTGAAAATCCGTTGATTGAATTCATCATATGAGGTAGCACAGCAGGTCTTTGACATGAATAAAACTTCCTGGATACATGCATGAAGTAAACTGAAAAAATCCATTATTTTGGCATATCTGCTTTATGAATCATTGGAAGAGCAGCTCCAAATGCACATGGAAGGCTTGCAGAAAGTCAATGTAAAAACAGTGCAAATGTGGTTCAGAAAATTCTCTTAAAGGTGAACCTTGTGAAACTGGTTATTCACGATGATGACCTGAAACAGGAATCCATACTATTTATGTCCAAAATTTTAGAAAATGATTCCGTTAACCGAAGAAACCATTTTTAACGTTTCATACATGTGAAACATTTTAAAGCTTATTCAATCCCTAAATGTTTCTCGTTGTAAATCGCATCACCATCACAACACACATCCTTTTGTTGCATCACACTGTTTCCACGTGGTATGAAAAATGAGCGTCGATCACATGTTCCAAGAAGTCTTATGAGCCATTCATTCCAGAGAAGTCGACAACACAAACGCTAAAGTCTGTATTTCATTCAAAGAAATAAGTAACTGTATGAAACTAGTAAGCTGTTGAACACGGCTCTGAAAGTGCTAATTGTTGACATTCAATTGCCAAATGGCCATCGCTGGTTGGTACCTTTTAGTCACCTGTGCTTACTAGAAAAAGCAGCTTCGTTAGACTAACAGGAGAGGCACCCCTCATTTCAAGTAAAAATTGCCAATATTATACGATTTGATTGGCCCCACTGTAATTTTAAAGTCTTGGTTTAAGCTATTTCATCTCCTCTAGATTTACTCTTTTTTTTTTTTTTTTTTTTTTTTTTTCACAGACAAAAATATAACAAACAGTAAACTTAACAACACATTATTTGGTTGTAAAGTTGGTTAGAGGCGCTAAGGTAAGATTTTGCACGTGATAGTTAAACAGAAACAGGAAATGTTTGGAAGGGGGGGGGGGGGCTTCGTAGATGATTCTTACCGAAGCACTGAAATGTTTGCGTCTCATTGATTGAAGTGTTTACGCTGCAGCGATAATAATTCTCTGGGGTAAATACATGGTCGGAAAATACTGAGATATGAAGACGTATATGTATTCCTTTTGTGATAATTGACTTCGCAAATAATAAAAATAATACTAAGTTAAAATGTAAAAGATTATTAAAAGTATAGTACTTAACGACAAACGAAAAAATTAAATTGCTTCTCAAGTTTGAGAATGATGAATTTTCATTCCTAAAACCTTTCTGCAATAACGGACGCGACAACATATATATATATATATATATATATATATAACAATTTACTTTGTCTCATTCATTTTAAGATCTTTCAGGACGGATTATTTGTTTTCAAATATAAATTATTTTCATCATATATCACTGTCCATGTGTGCACATGCGCACTGAATGCTTAATCAATCTATATTAAGTAAATATAACATCAACATTTGAGTGGATTGACTGGTGTGTCCTATTAATAGACCTAATATTTATGAATAAGAAATATATATATATATAGAAATGCTATATTAAGCTATATTAATGTGCTTACATTTCATGTTATTTGTTTATTTGGTACTATATCAATATAAGTAAAATTTCATAATTCTTAATTTATTTCAATATATTGTAAGTAGTTAATTAATTTTTATTCAGTTCATTAGAACAGATGCAGCAACTCTAATTGCAGTGATTCCGTCATTGCATCGGTAGTGTCATCTGATGTCACCTACGAAGCACCAATCAGCCTTAGCGCCTGGTGCCGGGGCACCATGATTTTATCAGCTTTTCCTTTCAAAATTTCGATTCCAGTAACCGAAAGATTGATCGCAGCATATAACCTTTAAATTTACAAAACATTTGCTAGTTATGAATGTTTTTCTGGTATATTACCGGCAAAAGTAAAATTTAAGTAAATAAAAATAACAACTAAATATAGAATGATCATGCGTTTAGTGAATCCTAGAATTTTCTTGTAATAAATATTAGTCAACAGTACACCAAAAAGCCTTTTTTAATTTATATATAAAAAAAAATCATTAAATGCTGATCAAAAACACGATTAAGTACCAATTTTTTAAAACTTCACTAAAAAAAATAATTTTAAGTGACTGAGTCTTCCTTCAGACTAAACACGTGCAACTAGCACGAGAACAGTAGCAGGACATCATTAGGTATGCTGGCAAAATTATTCACATGCTTTTCATTTCAATCTTGCGGATGAAATATCTCTTCAGAAACTAGCAATAAACTCAACAGAAACTTTCAATAAAAAGCTGATTCAGTGCATATAAGCCAAATTATCAGTTAACGGGTTACATGTTGTATGTAAAAGCAATTATTTTTGCTTCACCTATTTGCCATTCACTTCAATCGAAATAGTCTCATATACTAAGTTTAAGACTCCAAATCCCTTTTTCCTAATTTGGATAAGAAAAAAGGATTAAAATCTGTAAACATTTGATATGCTCTAGTTAGTTAAATCAGCCTAATTTAAAGGACATTTTTGGAAAAACTGCTGGAATTTCAATATATATAGATACAGTAGAGTGCCGATTATCGGAACTCCAATTAACCGAACTTCCAATTATCCGAACAGCCAATTTCTCTCAAAAAATATTTTTTAACCGAACTTCTAATTATCCGAACAGCCTATCTCTCTCAAAAACTTTTTTAAAACGAACTTCCAACTATCCAAACACTTTATTAGACCTGGATATCAGATTTTAAATGATGATGATATTGTGGATGAGACTCAA
Source organism: Maratus speciosus (assembly GCA_963932465.1). Taxonomy (NCBI): domain Eukaryota; kingdom Metazoa; phylum Arthropoda; class Arachnida; order Araneae; family Salticidae; genus Maratus; species Maratus speciosus. The sequence goes on along the minus strand of OZ010787.1, from coordinate 658,505,206 downwards.
GATGAAAAAGAAATTGAAGAAAATTTAAACGAATGCTCTGAAAATGATCCAGGTCCATCGCATAACAAAGTCTTTTAATGTTTGGAAACAGCTATGAAATAGCTCGAACAGCAGAAGAATGCTAATCCTATTCAACTAACATATTTAAGAAGAATTCGAGATTAGGGCAGCATTCAAAAGAATGTCTTCTTTGAAGCAAGCAACAATCGAAAGTGTTTTTGCTTAAATTATAATCTCTGGAGTTCAGAAAATGATACAAAAAGTAAACAAAAAAATTAAAAAGACAAAAATCAATTTTTAAACAGGCCAGCATTAACTAGTGCTGTTAGTCCGAAGCGTGGATAAAGTATGAAGATTTCAGTATAGCCAGGAACATCCGTTAAATGGTCTGTCCGATTATCCGAACTTTTGCTTAATCGAACTAGAGTCGGTCCCGACTTGTTCGGATAATCGGCGCTCTACCGTAGATACTAGTAAAAATTCAAGTTTAAATTTGTTGCATAAATCTATTCTTAAAAAGACGGAATACTGCTTTATTAAAAAAAAAAAAAACAACAACAACAACAAATAATCAGACAGTTAAAACTATCATAAATGTAAAATTCAACAACGAATTGGGGAATTAAATTATATGGACTGGTTCTTTCAGTTCTAAAAATAGCATTTTCAATTACAAATTATTAACATTAGCATAGAGAAATGATTAGCCGCATTTTTACTTTCAATAAATATTTCAGGGATTTTTTTTTTTTTTTTTTTTTTTTTTTTTTTTTTTTTTTTTTTTGTACACATTTAAAGGGATTGTTATTTATGTTTTGCAAAAAAAAAAAAAAGGGGGGGGGGGAACCATTTTCAGTAATAATAACAAAACTAAAAATTTAAACTTACTTTGAAATGATGTGAAGGGATGTAAAAGGGTTCTTTGCTTATTTTTCCTCCCTGTTCTCCTTCACATCTTGCTTAACCCCAGAACATGACGAAATGAAATGTCCTTAATGGGCTTAACTGCAACCGCTTGTGGAAGTGATTTTGATGCTGATCTCAGCTTTTATATAAGCTTCAAATTGTGGTGCTTCTGAAAGAAGAACGAATCCTTAGAAGTTGTGTCGGTAAACTTGTCTTTTCTTTTCGACACTTTCTCTACCCTGCTTTGGCCGAATTTATTTTTATTTATATTTTGAGTGGCATAAGGAATTATGTTTATTAGCTACCGTAAAGATTTCTCTAGCCTTCACTCCCTTCTTAGAAAGAAAGTAGCGTTTTAATTCTATCGAGATCACTGCAAAATTGCTTTCAATTCAATTAATGATCAATTAATGGGAAGAGTGTTCATTTTAAATTAATCGTACAGTTGCATTAATTGCTTTGTTTGGTATTTATTGTTTTAAAATGGTTACCATTACATAGGCAGCGATTGCGTGACCTACTTTCACGAGTCTACCTATGTAGTGAATTAGGTCGAAAACAAAAGAGGATTTTGTGGGATTGTATTATCTCTTTCGGCTCTGATATGTTATTTGACATCTTATTGGGGAATGTTTTAGATGTATTAATGGAAATTAGATCCCTAATCGTAAATCAGAGTGAAATTCCAATATGTTGTGAAGGTAGACTAGGGCATGGCTGTCCATAAAAATGCCGCAAGTGGGTTAGTTCATCGCTTTCAAGGTCGTGTTTAACTTGTGTATATACTTTCACGTGTGGATTATACAGGGCTATTACAAATGATGGACCCGATTTAAAAAAATCATATTTTCGAAACTACTGCACATATTACAATAAGTGATACATGAATTTAAAGAGAAATATACCCAGTTTTTTTCAGTTACAAATTTTCGATGTGTGACCCTCTTATTACATGGCATACGTCCAATCTGTAATCGAGCTCGTTCCAAACATTTTGTAGCATCACTCTGTTAATGGTTCTGAATTCTGCACAAATGCGTTCTTTAAGTTCTGACAAGCTCAAAAGACATTGTCTATGTACCACCAATGCCGAAAACAAAGTGTTCAGAACTTAAAGAACGCATTTGTGAAGGTTTCAGAACCATTGACAGAGTGATGCTACAGAATGTTTGGAACGAACTTGATTACAGATTGGACGTATGCCGTGTAACAAAAGGGTCACACATCGAACATGTGTAACTGAAAAAACTTAGTATATTTCTCTTTAAATTCATGTATCACTTATTGTAATATGTGCAGTAGTTTCGAAAATATGATTTTTTTTTTTAAAATCAGGTCCATCATTTGTAATAGCCCTGTATTATTGGTGTATTTCATCCATATTGATATATATATTTTTTTATTTAATAGATTTTAGATAGATACACAAACATCAGGATGGCAAGATTAACGTACAGGGCCCGTTCTAGCAAGGTGGGACCCTGGTGTTCATTTGGTTGACTCATTCCTATGCCGTTGTAAAAAATTAAACATTTTCGATGGCTTAGAATATATAAATGTCTATATAAATACATACCTAGGCGTCGCATGACCACCATTAAATGTAATATTTTTAGCTTCATCCTACTCTAAATATACACAGTAGTAATTATAATCAGTATATAAATTCTGAAACTTATTTAAAAAAAACTAGCTTTGAAGAAATGCATTCGAAACTTGAAAGCCTCCAAATCAAGGGTTCCAGTGCCATGGGCCCGTTAGCTCATGCTTCAATTAGGCCTTGGTAACTTATAAATCGCTTGTTACTGCAGTTTTAAATAATGGCAAAAGCGACTCTTCCCTCTTAAAAGCGTTACGTTGATTAATAAAAAGCTTTCCCTTTAAACAGAACATGTCAAATATAGAATCTTATTTTTTATGGAAATGATATTTATTATTCATCTAAGGTATTTTAAGCAGTTCGTATTTCTTTTATTCATTTGTCCTTGTAACTGTTAATGGCGCTGCCCTGAAAAATGATCTCTGTAACCGTATTGGATTTTATTTAAGAGCACATGCAAAATTTCCTGAAGTCGTTTCTGAGGAATTTTCATTTCGACTTGTTTTTTTTTTTTTTAACTAACTGGGCGTTTTTCATAGTTTGCAATTTTGTTATTTTAGCTTTAATATCAGAAAACTTATTGTTATAAAGAATTTCATTTTTTTTGTATTTGAATGCAAATCACGCTTATTCTAATTTATGGAAAATTAAAAGAAAATTATATTTAAGAAGCTTGAACTTTCATGAAGTGAAATGCGCTTTTCAAATTCCAGCTATGTTTGTTTTTCAGCCTCTGTAAAGCTTTTTATGGAAAAGTACCTCAGTTTTCGTCGAGCCAGAATTTCATCTCCATTTACCATTAAATGACGAAACAAAACAAAAAAGTACAAATAGGCTTCACTCAGTAAAAGTTTAAAGATCTTATGGGGGGGCGGGGGGGATATTTAAATGCAAGTAACATATAGCTCTACGAGTTTTACATTGGTTTAAAATTAGCTATGGAAGTCCAGAGGCTCTGCGCAGCGGAGCCTTAAGTTTCGGTAACTTTAAGTATTTTATAGTTTTTATTTTTGTATTTTATTTGTATTTATTTGTATTTATAGTAAGTTAAGTATTGTAAGCTTTAAGTATTTAAATGGTATACGATTTACGGGCGGTTTTTTTATTTTTAAAATGAGGTTTACTTGTTCAATATACACCTGTTTCCAAAACGGTACTCTCAGATTTCTGATTAGGAAAAAAAAAAAGAGTCTAAATTAATCTAAAAAAAAAAGAAGACTGGAAATGTAAATTTACGCTAAAAAATGCTAATTTGAAAATGACTTTTAATAATTAATTTTGAGTTTCACTTAGAAAGAAAATAGTCTGATAAAATACGTAAATCCTGTTATTCTAACTACTCTAAAAAGTCTAGACCTCTCTCTTTCACCATTTCTGAGAAAAAGGTACATAAAGTTGGTGAATTTAACATGGTGGAGATAGAGCTTTCCCGGTCTCCTTAAACGGAGAAGGAATAGGCCAAAACTATTAATTCGTTGCTTCCAAATTTTATTGGTCTCCGAATAGTTTTAATAACATGAAGTAATGCAGCATTGTTTATTAACTTTATTTACTCTACTGCAAGCAAATTATTTTAGTATTATTTTTGTGGCCCGAAGACTAGAATTCTGTTTTAAATTTTTGTGCTATGATTGATAATTTTTAATAAATTAAGATTATTTTTTTTACATCCAATAAGCAGTGCTTAACTTGTTTTTCGAATGTGAGAAGAATAGGAAGCGAAAATCTCTTTCTCCAAGGCCATTAAAGATGAGTTCTAATAATAGATAGTCTTTTCATATTGTTTTGCTTTAAAGGATGGTAATTATGCTTATAATAATAAGAAGAACGAAAAATTATGCGTACAGCATAAATTATGAAACACTTTCCAACACATTCAGAATACTAGGGTGACCCCGCCAGTAGTGGATCAAATTTTTGAAATATTGCGCCATTTCAGGCGGAAATGAGTTTTACACGTGGCATTAGACATAATATTTTTGTTTGAATGTTGGAGCACCTGTTGTGATATTGTTGTCAGCTGTTTGCTCTAAAAGAAGTCATTTTATGAAATTTTTTTATTGGAAAGTGTAAAAATTTAGTTTTTGATGAGTTGGAGACCATGACGTTAAGTTAAAATAATTCACTTCCATCTCGCTTATTCAGCTAATACTTTTATAAGAATTATTGTTAATCGCAGCCCAAGGATGATATTTTAAAGATAATTTTTTACATTTTTGATTGACTTCTTTCGCCTGATTCACCACTGGGAAAATGGCAAAAAAAAAAAAAAAAAAAAAAAAAAAAAAAAAAAAAACTATTTATTTATAATTTTGTTGCTATTTCATTTCAGCAGATTTAATTTTTTGTCCATTATAGGACATTCATTAAGGCTAATGTCAGACGAACGTCTTTTTGCACGCTTTTTTCCCTACATATCATCCCTACACATTGCTAGCGCGCTAGCGGCATTGTGTAGAGATGATGTGTAGGTAAAAAAACGTGCAAAAGGACGTTCGTCTGACATTATAAGCAGGGCCCGACTTAGGCTATGGGGGGCTCCGGGGCAAGAATCATTCTGCCCCCCCTCCTATCTATCTATAGATTTTTTTGTGAATAATGTGGAAGTGGTTAGTACTAAACTTCATACATATTGTATTATATGCATAAATTTTGTACCCGGTACTGCTCACATCTCTATACAAAGTGTCACAAAAAGCTGGTCACAACTTTAAGAAGAAATACTAGTAGGATAATAGTGGAAGAAAATGATAAATTGGTTGATACGAGTCTTTCTTTGCAAACTTTTACTTTGCTTATCTATGTACGTTATGTCTAAAAGAAAATGCCTCAAATTTATCATAATTAATGGGTTTCATTTGCCATGTTACGAGGAAAACGTTAATAAAGAATTTCTTTTATAACAATAGAAAACAATAGAATACTAAGTTGTCAAAATAAAATAATAATCATTAGTTTTATAATGATATAGTTTGTTTTTTACATGGGTGGAGAGGGTACTAGAAGAAGAGGGGAAGGGGGACCGCACCTCCCACCTAAATGTTGGAAAATATATGAACTTTGGTCACTTTTGACTAATTTTAATCATTTGGCACCTTTTAATGAAAATCCTGATTACTCTCACGGGGGGGGGGGGGGGGGGGGCACTAAAAAGGAGGCCCGTGGCAGTTGCCCCGCATGCCCCTGAATAAGTCGGCCCTGATTATAAGCCTATAAGGGTTGTAGCAATCATGTTAGTTTACTTCTAAAACGTAAAAGGAAGGAAATATAATGAAACCCCGTAGCACTGACTTTATTGGATCCACTACTGGCGGGGCCACCCAGTAACAAAACTTCACAGCTTACTAAGGTGAAAATGGACGTCTAAATGAACCATTTGGAAAACGTATAACGCATTTGAAAACCCATGAATAGCCGTTAAAATATACGATTTTTTTTTTTTTTTTTTTTGCAGCCCTTTACGTGATATACAGATATGTACGCATACTACATAGTATATGCTAAAAGTGAGTTCAGTTAAACGCATAGCGCAGTTGAAAATTTCCACTCAGCCATTTCCGCTCATAAACGGATGTTGTTGAGAACTTTTGTGCGATCCTGTTAGTCCAAGAGCCGACAGCACAAAACCCTATGTTATCAAGTACAAGAAAAAATCCTTTATTTTATGGAAGAGTAGAAAAAAGGGAATCTAATGATCCATGTCTGCCGGAAGTGATGTGGTGCATAAGTCAAAAATTAATACCACTTCCGGTGTATTTTTAGAGACTTATCCTAAGGTAAAGAGCACAAGAAAAATAAATTGTAGAAAATGTCGAGTTCATTTAGTATTATAATAATATCCAGGTCTGCCATGCCAATCTATAGAATTTATACACGCCAAGTAATATTTCAAAAATAGTTGCATTTAAAAACGCATGCCACTTCTGAAAACGCACTTCCTGCAATTATTGCTAGCAGGCTTCAATAGTTCAATTTTGGCTCATTTTTTTCTGTAGCCAAATTCTTTTGTGTGTCCCTGTCAATAAACGATAAGTTCTATGCACACTTCAATGGATGTATATCCATTTCAATATGTTTAAAGTACTGTAATTATTAAAATACATGGCAAACGATTTTTCCCCAATAGACCGTAATGTAACGAAATTCATATAGATATAATAAAACTTTTTGTAATTGTAAAAAATATGTATAATCTGTTGATTTTACCGGAAGAAGCTGTCAGCAATGACAGAAAAAAATACGTTATAGGTTTCGTCTCCCCACTTATTATTATTATTTTTTATGTTGAAGCTTTTGGATTGTTACTCTTTTGAGGGGTTGAGGGGTGTAGGCAGGCCCTACGCGTAGTGATGCACACAGAGCCGTCTTCGTTCAAAAGCGTTTCCCAAATTTCTGCATAAAGATGAACACACTTAGATGATCCCAGAAAACATTTCTAGATATTTGAGGAAATTTTAAATCTGAAGCTTTAATAATCTGTAATCTGTAATTACATAAAATTCTAAAGATTAAAGAAAATATTTCTATACGAAACCTTGAATTGGATATACTGACAATTCCATCTGTTATTAGAGATTACCCTAAAAATTGGATTATTAGAAAACTTGAATTGGGGATGGTACCAGGTTGAAGTGTATTAAAACGCATCTAAATGAATTATTTTTGAATTATATTAGTATTGAAATGAAGTATTTTTTTCGGACTGAATTCTGATGGTTTAAATAAAACTTTCATAAAATTAGGTAAACTAGGTCATAATTTGGACTAACACTGAATATTTAAAATTCATTTTAAATCATTAGCAGTAACTTTGCAGACAAAGTTTTGAAGTAAATGTGCGAAAATTTTAATGAAATTACGGTGTATTTTGGAGGTACTCTGAAAATTGACATAATTATTCGAAAATTAACATAGTGGAATGTGCGAAACGCTGGAAAATTTTGCTTAATTTATGTATAAAAAAGATTTTTTTTCTTTCCTTTTCAAAAGGCGCCAAATAATTTTCGAAACGGCTACAAAAAATCCACATGTCGGCCCCGCTAATAGGGATGCACCGAATATTCCGTATTCAGCCATACTATAGAATATTGGGTTAGGCCGAATACATACAAAATAAAAAGTAAAGTGCCCAATTAAACTGATGGCATTGAACTCACCGGCTATTCACACTAATTTTATTATACTCTTATTTCAAAGAATAATGCCCCTCGAAAAATAAAGAAATCGACAAAAAACAACCATTTAGCTAAATTAAGGGGACGGATTAGCTTCCTCATTTCCCCTCTTTATACTTAACCAATGAACCTCCAAATCTAATCAGGGAACCGCCTTATCAGAATAAACCGGTATACCAAATTTGAAGCAAATCGGATAATTCTGCATGAAAAATCCATTTATCTAAATTAAGGGGCTATTAGCCCCCCTCGCCCCCCCTTTATACTTAACCAATGAACCCCCAAAACTAATCAGGGAAGCGCTTTATCAGAATGAACCTATATACCAAATTTGAAGCAAATCGGATATTTCTATCAAGAGTTATCGCGTTACGTACATACATACGGCACATTAGCTCTCCAACTTTGATAGCCTGTGAGCTAAAAACCTTTTGAAAATAATTTAAAAAAATTACATGACTTTAATTTTTAACTGTCAATAAAATAAGATACTAATCCAGAATAATTAAGAAGTAGAATCATATTTAAATAAAAGGTATTTCTTTAACATTTTTTAGTTTGTTGTTTGAAAAGTGACTCTTGGAAAATTAATTAATGACGATATTCAAATAATTCTTGATGTATAAATGCAAGTTTCTGAATATTCTCCGGTAACAACCTGTTTCTTGCTTTTTCACAAGATTCTTGCTAAGTTAAATGGAACAAATATTCAGGGAGGATAATAGCATAACTGCCAACTTTTACAATTTTTTGTTCCTGAAAATTTCTAATAATAATTTTTACCTTATTTAATCCAGAATTTCCGTGATTAAATAAGAAAAAAATTAATATTAAAAATAGGTGGCACGAAAAAGTGTAAAAATTGGCAGGTATGTAATAAGCATAAAGACCGAAACTTTTTGTAAAATGGAACCAGAATCGCAATCCACTCTTTGTATCACTGAAAACCGGACTGAAATTTTTGTTTGTAACTTTAATAATAATGAAGACAGTGTAACGACATTTTCAACACAATCACACCACGAGAAGTTCTATCAATGGTCCCCATTCAAATCCAAACAACACTCACGCTTCATTATTTGTACTCATGTAGCTGACAATACACAGTGTATCATTGACTAAAATCCAGTACACATTCCACGATGTCATACCATTTCATACAAAGCAAAGTTAATCTGATGAAAATCTCATTAAAATATCGTCATTGTTGTTAAATTTGAGGCACTCTGTAGTTTTGACTGACGCTAGTTTCTTGTACAAAAATTGTTTATTTTAATGCATATTATCATTTCTAAAAGTGTGTTCCGAAATCATAGAAATACCCTGTATGCTTCTGAATATAATCCACACACGATGTAATTAAAACACTTCCCTTCAAAATTAACAGGAATGAGAAAGATGGAAGAATGATTTTTGCTGGGTTGCTACCCAACCCAAATAACACAATTTGTTGGCAATTTTTTGAAACCGTTGGGAAATGGTAGGTACAAGAGTTCCTCTAATTTAGAGCGTTTCTGAGCAGGGAACGGTTGAACCACTGTTGGGCTTTTGTTAGCAAATGTTCGGTTAGCTAATGGTACGGGAAGGCGGACATTTCGTACTGTAAGCGAACTTGAAATGACAATTAGCCAACGTTGCCCCAACCATTTTGTGCTATTTGAGAATAGCGCGTTTTGTGGAAGGCTAGGAGGGCAGTTATCTCCTTCAAGGAACTTAATATTTCAGAGTATACCAGTCGTCACAGGTCAGACTTGAAGAAAAATTTAAAAATGCACATAAGTTAATATAGCTTGTCAAATTTGATTACAATGGAAACATTTGCATTAAATAAACACTTTAGGCACGGAAATGATCAATATTATTTGTTATCAATTTACTATTAATAATATTTGCTAAAGCCTTGCTGTTACTACATTTACAAAATGAGGCACAGTTATCAGGAATGAGTACAGTATGTCCATAAAGTCATGATGCACTTTTGACAGGTCACAGGGAATCAACAAAACAAGATGGAAATGTGAAATCTTCACCAAATAAGAGAAAATCGCTCCAAGTTTTATACCTGTTCAGTGCAGTTCGATGTGGCCTCCATTTGTTGCCCACCACACATCTAAACGATATATTCACGTTCTTCCCACACACAGCTAAGAACTTCTGGTGTAACAGAGAGAATAATGTTTGTGATTCTCTGTTTCAAATGGAGGCTACATCGAACTGCACTGAACAGGTATGAAACTTGGAGAGTTTTTCTTTCATTTAGTGAAGATTTCACATTTCCATCTTGTTTCGTTGATTTCCTGTGACCGGTCAAAAGTGCACCATGACTTTACGGACACACTGTACTTGGGCTAATTTTAAAAATATATTTGAGAATAAAACTGTATCAATGCCTTCTGATCTGTTCTCAAGAATATCAAAATAAATTTTTGCCCCCCTTAAAGGACTCCCCCCCCCCTGAGTTTCAATAGATTGGTTTTTATTCACTTTAATCTTTTCCTGACAAATAAGGCTAATTTGTCTCTAAAATTTTCTTTCTAGTCAGTCACAATTAGTTTAAAGAAAAGGAAAAGAAGGTTCAATAAAAACAATAATTGATTTAGAAAAAAACTAAATTTATCTTTGATTTTGAAATATTTGTTTTAGAATATAAGGAAATTAGAAATATATAAAATTTTTTTTTTAAGATTGAGTTATTATTCGAGAAGAAAACAAAGCATAGATTTTTTTTTTATGTAAGTTTTTTTTTTATGTAGTCCTTTTCGTCAAAATAGAAGTATTTGCGTTAAATACGATGCAAAATTGTTTTAAAATTTAATTTTTAAATTTCTTTAAACCCTGAAATATGGAAGTTTTAGACCAGCTGAATTCGGTTTACCTTTGTTCCGAATTATTCGGTATGCGGCAAAACTCAGTAGTCGGTGAATCCTTATCCGCTAATGAGCATTATTTATGCTTAGCATTATCCTATTTTCCCGACAACTTTGTTTTGGAGTACATAAAATGTTTGAGAAATACTTAAGCAGTAAATATGGCAGTAGTTCATGGCACACTAGCTTATCTGATTTCATACGACAATGTTGTTGTTCTTTTTTTTTTTTTTTATCTAGCCAATCCTTTGAGGATCATGAAATGCCTGTTTGTTCACGCAAGCAAAGAAAATCGATTAAAAAAAACATGAGCCCGTATTTTTTTTTTTCCTCATCTGTTTGAATATATCGATTAATGTAAATTCTGTTTACTCTCTAAAATAATTTGGTTCATTTTTTGGCAAGGGATCTTGTTTGATATGAACTATCAGCTCTTTCTGTTAGTCATGTAGCCAAGTGAAAACGATCCCTATTTGATCTCGAATTTTTTAGCATCATCTGTCACATCCATTGTTACAATTTTTTTAAATGTATAACTTCATCTGAAAAGATTCTGTAATACCACGTTTATTTTTCAAGAGTTTTATCCTTTTCCCTAATTAAAATAAGGCGTAAATGCAGGGCTATTACAAATGATGGACCCGATTTTAAAAAATCATATTTTCGAAACTACTGCACGCTTTACAATAAGAGATACACGAATTTAAAGAGAAATATACGAAGTTTTTTTCAGTTACAAATGTTCGAGGTGTGACCCTTTTGTTACACGGCATACGTCCAATCTCTAATCGAGTTCGTTCCAAACATTTTGTAGCATCACTCTGTCAATGGTTCTCAAAGCTTCGCAAATTCGTTCTTTAAGTTCTGAACACTTTGTTTTCAGCATTGGTGATACATAAACAATGTCTTTGACACTGTCAGAACTTAAAACGCATTTGTGCAGAATTCAGAACCATTGACAGAGTGATGCTACAAAATATTTGGGACGAACTGGATTGCAGATTGGACATATGCCATGTAACAAGAGGGTCACACATCGAACATTTGTCGCTGAAAAAAACTTAGTATATTTCTCTTTAAATTCATGTATCACTTATTGTAATATGTGCAGTGGTTTCGAAAATATGATTTTTTTTTAAATCGAGTCCATCATTTGTAATAGTCCTGTATATAGAAATGTTGCATCAAGTATAGAGAAATGTTGCATCTAATAATACCTATCAGGTTTAACCCCTCCCGATCTTTTTTGCATTAGAAAAAAATTATTTTTAGTTAAAAAAAAATTAAAAGCAGGTATCCAAATGACAAAATTGAATGTTTACTGAAATTTAACGAATAGGTCATCTAATGCAAAGAGTTATTTTGCATAATTAATATGACAATAGTAAGGAAAGGGATCTAGCCCTGACCCCGACAAAAAATTCAACTCGAAACCCGGCACACAACCCAAATCAAACTCAGAAATACTTAAACCTGAAACCAATCCATGTTTCAATAGAATTATGATAAAATGGTTTAAAATTATATCTCTAATATATCAATTTTATTTTATTTTTTTTTTTTTCTTTGTATAAAAATGAACATTATTATTTTATTTAATATATAGCTTTTACATTAAAAAAATATTCGACTTTCTTATGAAAAATCCGGTCGATTCGAAAGAGATAAAACACAACGCAAAGTCGACTGGAACCCAAAATATTTAAAGTCAACCCGACATGCACCGAAAAAATACAGCACTAACCTGGCCCGAACCGTTCGTCTTGTCGGGTTGCGTATAATCGGGTTATCTTCTCAATACAAAGATTCTAATTAGCATACGAGATGGGATTAAAAGAACATATTTGCTGTATGACGTTTTCTTTCTGTACGGGAGGGGCAAGGGGACTATATGATACCGTCTTTGTGGACTTTATTTCCAATTGATTGGTACCAGTAACTTTCTTCTATTATAATTAGTTCCAGAGTTAGAAGGGAAATTTACTTTCTTTTTTTTTCCACGACTGAAAATGCATAGCACATGGAGAAATACATAGCCATTATTGTCATGTTTCATATATAATACAAAATGTAGTGAAGAATTAACTAGTATGTTGTGGCCATCACAAAACTTTCTTCTATTTATAAATCACGTCAATTAAATCATTTAAAAAGTACAAGAAATTACATCAATTTAGCACCAATTCATATCAAAGTATATCTGAATTTGAAGTTTGATGAAAATTCGTGCATTAGTTCTTGAGATAGAGCTATAGCCTAAATTGTGAAAAATTTAGCTTAGCAGCGCCACCTGTTGAGTGATTTGCAATAAACATAAACAGCACTAATTGATATCAAGGTATACCTGAATCTGAAGTTTGTTGAAAATCCAAGTATTAGTTCATAAGATTGCAGAAATTGCAAAAAATTCAGCATAGCATTTCCAATTGAAAATAGCTAATTATAATAGAAGAAAGTTACTGGTACCAATTACCAGTAACTTTCTTCTATTATAATTAGTTCCAGAATTAGTAGGGGGAATTTACTTTTTTTTTCAACGACTGAAAATGCATGCCACATGGAGAACTACTTAGCCAAAACCTGTTGATACATAGTACATACACAGAATACCTGTTGATACATAGTACATACACAGAATACCTGTTGATACATAGAAATACATAGCCAAAACTACGCGAAAACCTGTTGAGCGATTTACACCAAAATCTATAAAACGTCAATCCATGTCAAGGACTAACGGAATCTGAAGTTTGATGAAAATCCGTGCATTAGTTCTGGAGATCGAGCTATTGTGGAAATCGTGAAAAATGCTGCATAGCAGCGCCACCTGCTGAGCGATTTACACCAAAAACTAAACAGCACTAATTCATAGTCAAGTATCCCTGAATCTGAAGTTTGTTGAAAATCCAAGCATTAGTCCTTGAGTTAGAGCTATTGCGGAAATTTAAAAAATGCAGCATAGCAGCGCCACCTGTTGAGCGATTTACACCAAAATGTATAATACGTCAATTGATGTCAAGGACTAACTGAATCTGAAGTTTGATGAAAATCCGTGCATTAGTTCTGGAAATTGAGTTATTGTGGAAATCGTGAAAAATGTTGCATAGCAGCACCACCTGTTGAGCGAGTTACATCAAAACTAATCAGCTCCAATTTATATCAGGGACTAACTGAATATAATTTTTTATTAAATTCTGTACGTTAGTTCTTGAGATAGAGCGCCTACAAAATTTGTGTCATATACAGACGGACTCACAGACAGACATTTTGTATAAACATGTTTTTCGTAATCGCTGACACCTAAAACGTGTAAATCCGTCGAAAACCGAAAGTCGGAAATTTTCACGAATCCAATACTTTTTTCTTGTAAAGACAGAAGAAAGTAAAAATAATCGAAAGACAGAAGAAAGTAAAAATAATCGAAATATGTTTTTTTTACATGTTTAGTATTCAACTTATGTGTTAAGGGGGCTGGTCACTCAGCTTCCGATTTCCCCTCTCTCATGCAAAGTCTATGGGCATTGGAGGCATCCGTCTATTTAAAATATCTCCTCGGGATATTAATATTTTTAACTTCTATTTTTTGTGTACTCTTCCTAAAAGATGTCTCCTTTTTTTCTTAGTTCTCAAAATATTTCTTAAGTATAGACTTCATTTTATAGGAAGTGTTCAAATCTGACTCACAGTTCGCCCGCTTTTAAAACATAAAATATTAAATTCAGCCTAGATTTTAGAAATAATTTGAAAACTAAGAAAAAAAGAGACATCCTTTTAGAAGAGTTCACAGAAAAAAAAAATGTTAAAAATATGAATTTCCGGAGAAGATATTTTAAACAGACGAATGCATCAAAAGTCCATAGACTTAACATTACGGAGGAGAATTCCGAAGCTGAGTGACCAGCCCCCTTAAATGAGTGAGAATAAATGGTTTTGTACTATTGTCATTGTTTTGCGACTCGTAGCTTTGTTTATTGATTTTTTTTTTCCCTTGGATGTTTTTCATTTCATTCTGTAATTGTACTCCTTTTACTTTTCTAGGTGGACCACCTCGTATTTTTTCAGATGTGTGGGGGTATGGATGAATTGATATCTTCATTTCTTCACAAATATCGACAGTTGGTCAATGCCGATCTGTTGTATACTCATGTGAATTATTACCTGGACCACAAGAGGTAAGCGGGAAATTTTTTGCACTTTAAAAAAATGAACATTTTCTTTTCTTTAAAAATATAAAGAAAGTTTTAGTTGTTTCTTAACCCCTTGAGGGGCAAGCAAAAATGCCTCTAAATATTGAATTCTTACCGGAATAATCGAAAAATTTTATTTTTAAATAAGGAGAAGCAATTTTTTTCAACGATTTTCCCCAAAAGTTAAAAATATAAAATTTAGTTAAAATTTTCTGGTGAGAATCTTGTTTAAATTAGGTGGGGTATATTTTATCCCACCGCCCCTCAAAGGGCTAATGAGATAAAAGGTTGTTTGAGTAGTGAAAAGAAAATTAAACGTTTCTTCGTTAGACGAACGCCATTTCGCGCCCAATGCAAATGTTCCCGCGAAAGCGAACAAAAACGCTATTCTCTAAATATTATGTAATGTATACGCAGGTACGATCTTAAGGCTCCTGTCCCTGCCGGCGAAGGCACTCCGATACTGATGCTAATCCTATGGGGAGGGATTTTTCTAATATCTCGTTTGCATTTCGACATTTTTAAATAATTTTCTTTTGCATTGGATAGCCGCGATCCGTTTCTACATCGCACTTTTTTTACTTTTTCGATTTTGGTTGCAGATATTTTTTACCCGACTGAAAAGAAGGGTTATGTGTTTCACGCGTATCTGTCTATGTGGATTTTTTATACCTTCGAAACATCCCAACGGCCGGATGGATTTTAATGAATGATGTCTCTTTCAATTCGTCTTAACGGCCCGATGGTTATAGGCTAGGTTTTGTTTTTATAAATTCAAAATGGCTGCCGTAAAATACAAAATAGTGGTAGAGACGAGAAAAAATTTTTACGCACCCTATTGAGTGGCCTATCATTGGATAAGTCTTTCAAAATGAAGACGATGTTTGATTGACTATTTTACAGTCAGAAGCTCCATTTAAATATGACACAACCTGGAAGTTGTGTAGGTAGGATCTCTAGCTTTACTGAAACTCTAACCTTCATAGACATCTATAGTGCGTCTCAAAAGTATATGGACAGGCGATTTTTTGAAATAACAGTTCAAAAAATGAAGCCATAATGACGAAAAAAATAATAAGCATATGGAATTATAGTTTATGACAACAAAGAAATGCAGTATAGGTTTTGCAGAATTTTTGTAAAAAAATCAAAATAGGCTGTCTCAAAAATATATGGACTTTTCGAGTTTTTTGCATTTAAATTCCAATTTTGGATCCGTTCCTTTGAATTATCCTGAAAACATATCAAGTAAGCTTCAAACTAGTATTTGGAGAATGTGTGGCTGTAAAGAGAACCAATTCTGCTCTGCGTTTTGCTTTAATCCCTGAATAGTAGAAAATCGACGAGCATGAGCATATACATCTCGTGCAAGTACTCCCCAAAGGTTTTTAATTGGATTTAGGTATGGTTTGATAGCTAGCCAGTCTATAATAGTTACTTGGTTCTGCGTAAACCAAGCTGTTGTTGAATGACAGATGTGAATCGACGCATTGTCCTCTTGGAATTATCAGTTTCCCCTTCCAAAAATGTTTCCAAATGGAAGTAGATTGCTTTTAAGGACATTTTAATAATCCTCAGAGAACTGTTGACCATTAAGAGAAGCAATATTCGTTGTTCCATTGAAACAAATCGCGCCCTACACCATGAGAAAACCCCTTCCTTGTTGTCGACTAATTTACTCCTGAGGTTCTCGTCGCAGATCATGCCGATGGTATGCCCAGCCATCAGGGCCATCCAAATTGGTTTTGTTTTCGTCACTGAAGAAACACTTAAAAATTCATCTTCCCAAGGCTTGTGTTTTTTAGTTCAAAGAACGCGTGCATTTCTATGGTGCACTTTCAGCATAGATTCCGCGCACATCCTGCGATATTTATGAATTTTGCTTACCTGTATGCAACGGTGAATAGTAGATCTCGTAATAGGAAACGCTAAAGTCTTCAAAATTCCACGAACAAACTTCTTTTGGGTTGAAACTGCTCGAAAAATCTCTCTGTCTTGTTGTAGAGTTGCCTTTTTTTGGTCGACCTGAACGTTGTTTTGCAATCGCATTGTCACTTTTTGATGAAATTTCATAAATTCCGGATCTGTTACTCGTTATTTGTTTAGCAATATCAGAAATTTTAACATTTGAGTCTTTAAACGCCAAATTTTAGGTATACCAGCAGCAGAGAATTGAACGTTGCGAGGCATTTTCCGTCTATTCGATAACTAAAGAATGAGCAGTGATTTTATATTTTGCAGTGGGTACTTCACTTCACATGTACAGAACGCAGAAAATGCAAATTTTTTTGATACGGTGGAAATGAAAGCAATTCTCTTCATTGTCCATATATTTTTGAACAGCTTATTTTGAATTTAAATTTTTTACGAAAATTCTGTAAAACCTAAACTGTATTTCGTTGTTGTAACAAACATATATTATGATTCTATATGCTTATTATTTTTTTCGTGATTATGGCTTCATATTTTGAGCTGCTATTTCAAAAAATGGCTTGTCCATATACTTATGAGACGGCACTGTATATATAGGCCTCATCAAAACAGTGTTTATAGATAGGAACTAACAATTAAACGCAACTTAAAAGTCATCAGTACAAGTAAATAAAAAAAATAGGTAAGTAATATAAAAAAATAGTTTTACATTGGTGTGAAATAAGTAATTAGTTTGCCTTTTACGCAGTCGGGTTTTTGATTTTTTAAATTTAATTTTTACTTGTTAGAATGACATTTTCAGAACCGGTTTTGAAAGTGAAAATAACTTTACAAAAAATATCTGCGACCAAAGTCGAAAAAGTAAAGAAGGTGCGATGTAGAGACGGACCTCGGCTATCCAATACAAAAAAAAAAATATTTAAAAATGTCGAAATGCAAACGAGATATTAGATAAATCCTTCCCCATAGGATTAGCATTAGGCTCGTGAGTGTCTTCGCTGGCAGGGACAGGAGCCTTAAGATAAAGATCATAATCCTGATGATATGTGTATAATTTAATGAAAAAATAATTATTTTATTGAACATTGATATTGATATTTAATATTTCATTATGCAGCCTTTAGTTTAAGATGTTAATTTCACTTATCATTGCTGCAAATATCTTATTTGTTTATTTAATTTTACTTGCCAGTGGCGCTACATAAATTCAGTTAAGATTCAAGATTATAGTACAGGAACCATTATCCAAAATTCCAAAATCCAAGGAAGGCCTCGAAATCCGAAAACGAATTTTATTCGAAAATTTTCTGAATCTTTACTAAAAGTTTCTAAATTTTCTCGAAACTTTTACAGATTTCTAATTTTTTATGTCCATTGTTTCGATGTGTTAACCACTAAAATAATAACATGTTACTTCAGTGGCGTAGCCGGGGTACCGAACCACGGAACCCCCCCCCCCCTTTTACACACACACGCACACACACACACACACAAAAAAAAAAAAAAAAAAAAAAATCATTTTTCTAACAAATTTGGTTTAAAATCAATTTATATTATGTCTTGTAAAAAAAAAGAATTTGTAGAAAAAATCCCCCCCTCTCTCCACTCAGAAAAAAAACTTCTGGCTACGCCATTATGTTACATGAATACAGGTAGAATAGGGAGGAGGGGACCCAAAATCCGGAAAATTCCAAAATCCAAAAGCCTTCGGTCCCGAGGTTACCGGATAATGGGACCTGTATAAGATTGTTTGTAAGATTAATTGACAAAAAATTCAAAGAAATCGATGTATGTGTGCTTTGAATATATAAATTGAACAGCAGTTAATGAAATGCGATGCGGAAATCTTGAAATCATTTTGAATTGGAAGAATTTAAATGCAGAGCGTTTATGTACAACTGTTACTAATTATGCACACCTATTTTTTATTTCGGCAGAGAAATATTATAGAAGGAAATAAAGAATTTCACGCGAAACTGAATTTTTATTAAAAATTTACATGTTTACATTACTAAATTGAGGGCTTTAATAAAGCGGTATTCCAAAACATAAGCAGAGGTTTGTTATAGTATGTATCCAGACTGCCACTTCAGCAATAGTAAGAATTTTGAACAGAGATTTAAAAGCATGGAGCATTTTAAAGATGTATATACTGCAAAATATTTGTTTTGAGTAAAAACGACTTGAAATTTCTCATGACATTTTAATACTTACCTTTAAGGAGTATGAAAACACACTTTTTTGGCCAAATATATCCGACATATTCGTATTCTTTAAAATTTTAACACAAAAAATAAAATTAGTATTTTCGACCAATTTTCAAAGCCTGCTTTTTATGGTGACTTAGTTTAATACTATGGTATTAAGAACTCTTTTAACACGGATCGTATTAAACTTTACTAATTTAGTATTTATTAATTTACAAAATAATGCTTTTTAACTAACGGTTTCATTATTAAATAATTTTTCGATGTGTCAATAAATGAAATTGGATCAACTTTATGTCTAATTAGGTGACTCGCTCGGTGTTGTCCTTGACCTTCAATATACCTAAATTCAGTGTTTTATAATTTCCTAAATTCAGACTTTTTCTAGCCCCACCAGTGGCCGAGAGGTTCTGCTCTCGAAACTGGTAGACGGGAGGTGCTGGGTTCGAACCCAATCGTGCCCGTCGGCCTAATCGATCGGAGTTTTCGTGGTTTTCTTCGAGCCATGGATTTCCATGCGTAAATACGGGTTAGGTTCCCTTAGAAAGACCCCCCACGAAAGGCACTCCTCCCTGGGCCTATATCCCTCGAGCAGATAATTGGCCGTCGAAATTCAACCCAATCCATACTTTTTCTAGGGAAGAGATTTCTGCAGTTCAGGGGGGATAGTGTGGAATTGCACTGTTAGACCATTAGTAAGCATAAATTTTTTCCTCACTTCTTGCGAATAGGTGTGATCACAGATCCCACAGAAGGTTTTGCTTAATATGTATTTTAAAACACTTTATCCTTAAATTAATAAGTCAAAATTTTTAATTTCTAAACATCAAACACTTATATAAATGGCAACACCATTACATTTAATTTTAAAATAATTAAAAAAATATTTTTAAATGAAAGTAAAAATATTCAAGTAAAATTATTTAAATAAAATTAAAAAATCCGAATATTTTTAAATTCAGCAATTTTAAAAAATTAGCGGAGGTATAAATAGAATATAAAATTTTTAAAAGCAAAAAGTATTTGAAACGTATTTAAAATGCTCGAATAATTCTGAAAAAATCCATATTAATTCTTTTACTTTCCAAACACTCACTAGATAGCACCAAAAAGGATGTTAACACGTATTAAAATTCGAAAAAAAGAAAAAAAACCTTTCAATTCCTAATTTATGCTTATAATGAGAACTTGAAAAACATTATCTATAGAAGGCAATTATTTCAAAAAATTGGCAGCAGCAAACAAAAATATTTACTCCAGATGATTCCAATATTTATTCCTCTGTATCCAATTAATTATTAAAAATGGGGATTTTTTAAATATTAAATATGGATTTGATTATATCATCTGACATGTTACACATTAATTGTTACTAAATATGCATTAAAAATTTTTTTGAATAATTCTCCGGATTTTTTTTTAATTGAAATTGCAGATTTTCTGTGTCTGGAAAAGAAAAGAACAAAAGGAAAAAAAAAAAAAAAAAAAAAAAAAAAAAACATTTTTAAAATTACCACTGCGCAAAAAAATAAAATAAAATAAAATATACCTTTAAAATTGCCAAAAAAAAGTTTCTTTTAATTAAATCCATCTGAAAATGAAGTGTAACAATAAAAATCAAAATTTTACAGTTCCGCCTGACAGATTCGAACCCATAATCTAAAGTGTGGGAGACGCGCGCTTTACCGCAGCGCTATCGGTCCTCTGAGATATTTGCTGAACTTAAGATTATATTTTGAAATCGAAAAAAGACGAATTCGCTTAATTAAAATAGTATAAGAATTTTTCAAAATTTTATGATTTTGGGTATGACAGGGAGTATTCAGCTCTATGAAAAAAAAAAAAAATCAAGTCAGTAACTTAAATAGTTTCAGAGTATGAGCGCTGTGGCGGATAGACAGAGAAGCGAGACTGTAAGGGTTTCGTGAGATGTACGAACCCCTAAAAAGCTCCCAACTGCGAGTTCACGTCCGCCTTAAAGCTTTTTTGCCGATAAAGGGTCTTTCTTACTTAGGAAACCACTGCCAGAAATTTTCTTTCTCTTTCTTCGCAACGCTTCAGAGATAAAATGTGTGGCCTTACTTTCTTCAATAATTACATTAAAAAATTATTTCATATTTCTTAAAAATTGATTACCGAAAGTCTGCTCGATACAAGGGTATAAAATATAAGATTGGAAGGATAAGGTATCAAATAGAAATTGGTTGATAAAACAAACTTCTCATTTTCGGCAAAATGGAGATCGAACGGTTCTAAAAATGCCGTGCGAATTTCGAAATGAAGACAAAATTTGCTATCCTGCGTAAAAAGGTTGAATTTGGATTGCTTTTGTGAATGGCTCACGAATCTCACTCAATAAAATTTAACAAAAAAATGAACTGAAAAAATTCCAAAATTTGTGCTTAAGTTGCATTTGAATTTGTTCTCGTGTATCCCGAGCCAAATTTCTAGGCCTTTACTTGCGGTAGATTTCCATAGCCGACAGAGAGGCACACAGACAAACATCATCTTTCTTTTATTAATATAGAATAGATGTTTATTTTGATGCTTTGAATAAGCGTGAATGTAAGCTTAAGGTAACACAATTAATTCTTTCCTGAAAGATCTTAAAATTTAAGTTATTTATCTTAACGATTGAATATGTAAGTTTTTTTAATTTTTACTAACACGTGGTACTAATTATATAAATATTTGATTATTTTTCTTCTTTCAAAAGCTCATAGACTGAGCTTATCTTTGAAATACCGATATGACTACATATATATTATTTATTATGAAAGTGAGGCAAGTCCATTTTTTTCTTCTCTTGAAATAATTTCGTGCTCAGTAAGTTAATGTGCAACTTTTTAAAGGTACATTCTGAATTTTCGAAGCTAGTGTGTTGTCACAGACAGCATGTTTTCATAAATAAACGTATATGCAAATGGAAATTAGAAAAAAAGATCATTAAATGATTTTTATATGTAAAAGTCTATATAAAGTTTCACAGTTTTTATTTGTACAATTTTGTTCACAAGTGGATTTGCCTCGCAGTCATAATGGATTGTGCGCAATTAATTGCTGCTTTTTAAAAGTTTGTTAAAATGTATTTTAGCTTCTCTGGAGACTGTATTTCTGAAAAAGATGCCTCCGTTTGCGGTTCCAGTAGTTCACTGATTAAGTACGTATGTTTTAAATTGTTAAAATTCATCATTAATTATTCTAAAGCTTATAATTTTATTATTATTATTATTATTATTATTACAATAGACGGATGTCCTTTTTTTTTTTTAGTTCTTTGCTCAAGATTCATTCGGTCGCAGCCAACGGAAGAGACAGGTAGCGGCACTCCACTGATCTCGGCTGCTTTTTAGCTTAACTTGACCACCTGTCAATTAGACAATAGGCTGAAACTAGACTATTTTGATCAGGTGACGTTCAAGAAGGGTGGCGACCTGTCTCTTTCGTTGGCTGCCACTCAGCCTAGTGGTTAACGTTTCATATAAATGACCGATCCAGATAGTCCGGGTCCCCCTGCTCTTTACCTGTTGATAGAGTCAAGTTAACTGCTTTTTTTTTTTTTTTAACCATTTGGTAAAATGGTTATTGTCCTCTGTCAGGGAAGAAAATCAAAACATATCTGAAGCGTTTTATTGGCTGAATCTTCATTTTATTCGTTTTCTGATGGGTCTATACAGTAATCTGTATTTTCCCTTTACTTTCAACAGAGATGGATACTTCTGTTGCCACTATGATAAAAGAGTAATAAAAACTACAAAAAAAATTAATAACTCAGAAACAAATTGAGATACAGCTTTCAAACAAATTGCATTTAAAAGTACATTTTTTTCTCTATACGACGGTGTAAAAAGTAATAGTGTGGGATGTTTAGAAGTTTAAGAATTAAATTTAATTTAAAATGGGTCCAGGAATATTAATGTTTAATCCATGGCGTACGTAATGAATGACCAGCTCCGTAGAAGTTTAAAATTGACAGTACCGAAAAATGTAATCCATGGCGTACGTAATGTAGGATCAACTCCGTGCGATTTTTTATGTCTTAAATTTTAGTCTTTGAAAAAATCATTTTCCAAATGGTCGTTGTAATTTGTTAAATTGCATTGTTTTTTCTTGTAAACGGCCAACTTTATAAAGCGATATTAAAAGAAGCAGAAAAAGTATTTACCAGCTTTTAGATTCTATTAAAAATATGGATCTTGAAATACATAGTAGCTTTACAAAAAGTTGTTATACACTAAAAGATTTAAATAGCCATGAGACTTAATTAAAGTGCTTTTTTTTTTAATCCCTGAGCTATATTGAAATGGTTATATTATCTAAGTGTTGAATTAATTTGATTATACCATAAAATGGAATTTTTGCATTTTGCTTTCTCGCGGCCGGGTTTTTTCTTATTTATACAAATAACTTGTTGTTTGTTTGATCCCTTCTCCATCTGTCAGTTAAAATTAGAAAATTTAAAAATCCCCTTTCCCTCCCTCCCCCGCCATAAGCCCTGTTTACTCGAAACACCCAAATGAAAAAAAAATGAGAACTGTCTTGAAGATTTAATTTTTTTAGGAAATCTAAACTACATCTGCTATTCTCTGAGGTACGGATCTCGATAACTGAAATTTTTTCCACATATCAAATGACTAAAGTTATAACTTTATTACTAGGTTGAGCAAAAATTTCTGGGAAATTTGTAAAAGTTGCATTGTTATGCGCAAATTAACAACAAAAGCAACAAGAACTATTCTTCGATAAGTAGAGACCATCATAGTCCAGGACTTCCTGCCACCGTTCTGCCAAATTCCGGATCTGCTGGCAGTACGAAGTTTGTCGCCGTACCAGCACCTTGACCCTCATTAATCTCATCGACGGCTTTCAGAATCGTCAGACCTTTTCACTAACATAACTTTTCATACTGTTCAATAGGCATTTTGGAGCCGAAATTCCTGAACTCCTGATAGACATACAGTAAAACCTCCCTAAAGCGACCACGTTCCGTTCCAATAAAAATGGGTCGCTCCGAGAGGTGGTCTCTTAATGGAGGTCATGTTCAAATCTAGATTTTAATTGTGCAAAAATGGTAACAATTAATGTTACTAAAATTTACTTTTCACATTAGGCAAAAATAGGAAAAT
This sequence comes from Maratus speciosus, assembly GCA_963932465.1. Classification (NCBI taxonomy): domain Eukaryota; kingdom Metazoa; phylum Arthropoda; class Arachnida; order Araneae; family Salticidae; genus Maratus; species Maratus speciosus. The sequence goes on along the minus strand of OZ010787.1, from coordinate 658,481,207 downwards.
TTAAGTATCAAAATAAAAGTTAATTTGCAGAGTTTAAAAAATGAATGCATTCATGCTTGCTTTGATTTTACAGTTTCATCTTTTATAACTTTTATTTCCAAGTCCTTTCGAAGTTCAGTAAATAAATGCAATTTTTTTTTTTTTTTTTTGACAGGGATAAATAATGACGATTTCATTAATTTATCTATTCCTTTGAGAGTTTCCTGGCAGATTAGGGCGACCGTCATTCTTAATTTGGTTCAGAGTTAAATTCATTGCCTAAAAAGGCACAAAGTGGTTTAAACACTTAAAAGTTACCGGGATAAAACAAATTCCAAACTTAGTTTAGAAGTTTGATGAATAATGCGCTCTCCGGAATTATTTTTCTAATAAAACGTTCTTCCAGCGACCAGGAAAAAACGGAATTGGTTTCATTTTCTTCAAAGAAATGGGTCGCTCATGGAGGGAGTTCAACTGGGATGGTTACTGAATAGAGGTAAAATTAGTATTGAGCCTATGGGAATAAATTTCGTTCCATGAAAAAATAATGGTTGTTCAGGGAGGTGGTCGTACAGGGATGTTTCACTGTACCACTAGTACTCCTATATACGATACAAATTCTGGTAACTACTAGATTAAAAATTTCCCAGAACTTTTTGCTCAACGTAATAATTTCACGTTCCAAATGATTGGAAAAACGAATATTTCTATATGTTTTTGCAGTTAAATATATGAGTAGAAAATGAGATTAAGAGCATGAAATATTTTAAAAACACATTATTTATGTGTTTCTGTCTGCGCATTGAATATTCATTTAAAAAAAAAAAAGACTGGAGTGACTTTACTTTGCCATGCCACTGCTACTTTTGCTATGCCAAGAATATCGTCTGCTGATAAAAATGTATTTTAAAGTGTATATGTGTGACTTTTTTTCTCCGCATTTACTTAATTTTTATCAAAAAGCGGAAAGAATGCCATTTTATTAATCCATGTATAATAACATTTTCCGAATTTTGAAAAAAATATAAATGAATGATTTCTGATAAAACACGGAGCTATTTATTATAAACTATATTTAAATTTCAGTATCCATATTAATGTTACAAACAAATGAAGGCTTATGAATCATTAGATACCCGACTTTTTTGTCGAGTTTCTTGAAGGACGACATCGCTTTTTGCTGGGTTTTTGTATTATTCCGCGATAGTGACGTTTTATGCATACTTTTCTATAGAGGTTGTTTAAGACTGGATCGTCAATGTGGAATTCTTCAGCGGATGCAAATGACGTCATTTTATATAAAGTAAAAGTGTGTATTTTAAGTCTTAAAATTGAAATATGTTTTGTAATTTCTATATTTATATACATATTTTTTTCCTCGGGGGGCGGCACTAAATACTGAAAAAGTAGACTTTCTGTTTTCTAGGTTTTTTACATTCAGAAGAAATTTTTTATATTATTTCCAATCAATATATATATATATTTTTTTTTAATGTATAAACGTGAATTTATATGTTCAAATCTATAACATATAAAATATAAGCGAATATTCTGTATTTGGGAAATGCTCACGAAAAAGTACAAAGTAGCAAGAAAAAACTCAATTTTGTAAAGGTTTGTTAAAAATCTTAAAAATTGCATGGATGTTTTCGTTTATGCTTACTAAATAACCTTATATTCGTGGTCAAGTCTTCTATTTAATTTTAGATTGTTTAATATTTTGACATGGCCACAGAGGCCATGAGAAGATACATTTACATTTGAAATATTTAGATGAATACATAATTAATTATTGGACGTAGCTGTTACATAGTTATTTTCTATAATTAAACTGCTAGGGATCATTATACAGAAAAGGCAAAATTGACAAAAAAAAAATGTGTTTTAAACTTTTGAATTTAGATTACGTAATTTTCTGAAAAACAGTGCGCATCCGGATTTCATTACTTTTTACCCGACTGCCAAGAAGGGTTATGTGTTTCACGCGTATCTGGGTATGTGGATTTCTTTATACCCGTGAAACATCCCAACGGCTGGATGGATTTTAATGAATGAGGTCTCTATTGATTCGTCTTAAACGTCCGATGGTTATAGGTTAGGTTTTGTTTTTATAAATTCAAAATGGCGGCCGTAAAATACAAAATGGCGGTAGACACGAAAAAAAAATTTTACGCACCCTATTGAGTGACATATCATTGGATAGGTCTTTCCAAATGAAGACGATGTTTCATTGACTATTTTACATTCAGAAGATCCGTTTAAATATTACACAACCTGGAATTTGTGTAGGTAGGATCTGCTTTACTGCAACTCTGACCATCATAGGCATCTCAATAGCCTCACCAAAACAGTGTTTAGAGATAGGATCTAACAATCAAACACGTCTTAAAAGTCATCCATACAAGTAAATAAAAAAAATATGTAAGTAACATAAAAAATAGTTTAACATTGATGAGAAATAATTAATTAGTTCGCTTTTTACGCAGTCAGGTTTTTTGACTTTTTAAATTTAATTAGTTTTCTCTTTCTATTTGAGACCAGGGCTTAATTTGCGCCGGTGCAGAGATCCGGTACTTCTCTGTTTTTTGTAAATATTTAAATATTGGTCGGAATCCACCGGAGCTCATAAATATAGGGCTCCGGAACCCAGTGCAATAGCGATTCCGAAAAACCGAAGCCTAAATTATCTTTCCTTTCCCTCCCATTTCCAAGTTTCTGCATTTTTTCTGTCAAAACACTTCTATGTGACGTGGTATGCCGCACAAGTAGGAGATGAAGAAGAAACTAAGATTTTCTGAAAATTTTTCTTATAAACGTTTTTGCTAGTTGTTCCTTCATTATATGTATATATATATACATATCTGCGAAAATTTCCTTTTTTGTGTTAATACTATTTCCGAAACATAATCTTTACCTTATTTAATTGCTTAGTTCCGAGATTAATTGACATTAAAATTAGGCAAATATTTCTATTCGGAAGGAGTGTTAAACTAAAAAGTCGAATAGTTGACATTAAGTATATGCTTCAAAACTTTTAAATAAAAACCCTTTCGAACAAAACAAAATATTTCATACTAAATTCGAACGATAAATAAAATGGGAAAACTTTTAATCTGTGCAAATTGGCTTTCCATAATTTGAACAAATGTTCTCAGTTTCTAAAAATGAATGTATCGGAACGATACGATTTTGTGAAAAGAAATAAACTCTTTACCAACTCTTTGATTAAAAATCATTTTGCAAATTTTTGCATTTCAAAATATAACTGTAATGTTTGTGGATTGCGACACAGCTCATCACTTCATCGAGAAAAAGAAAACAAATCAAAAAGTGAATTGTCCCTAGACGCTTTTCCTCAAATTTCATCCCCCCTGTCGCCAACTGCAGTAAATAAAGAAAGAAACATTTCGGTAAATAATGATGAATCGTTGAAGGCCTTGAATAATGTAAGTAAAGAAAAAAAAAATCAATTTTATTGAGTACATGCGTCGTTTTTATGGAAGATGATTTTGGAAATAAACGAAGATTTAGAGTAATTTTGGATTGTGCTAGCAATATCAATATTTTAACTAAGGTTTGCTCTGATGCATTGAAATTAAGAAAAAGGTATTTAATTTTCCAGTACGCGGATTGAATGGTTCTTTACATAATATAAAATATTTAACATTTTTATTTTTCTAAAGAAAAAAAAAGATGCAATTTAAATTTTGCATTAGCAATTGCATTTTGCAATTTAGATTTAAATTTTGCAAATAATGTATGAAATATAAATATGTGGATTGGAGTGATGGCGGAGGGGGGAAGGGGACGCTACGGGTTTAGCAGAATATCAGGGCTCCGGTACTTTTTTGTTAGAAATTAAGCCCTGTTTGATACTGCACAGAATGTTTGATAAATGATCGATAAATTGGACAATATCAGTAAACATGGATATGCCAAGTCCACGGAGTAGACAAATATTAAGTTTTGAATGTTTAGCCACTTTCGCTTCCAGATTTCTAAAATTATGCATTTCTTTTTATTAAATGCAATGTTAAAGCAGTCTGAAATTTGTATTGTAAATTAGCTCTTTCTTACATTATTTATGGTGACTACAGAGTACAGACTCAGAATTTTGCCAAACTCCAAACGGGGCGAATAAGTTGGAATTGATTCGATAATTTCACAACAGAACAAAGAGTTATATCGAAAAAACAGACTTTCTTTCTTCCAAACTGTCTAATAATGATTTGGCATGTACTGTCATCTATGGCTTTTTTGTTTTTCTTTAGTGTCCATGGAGGGAGACTATTCTGGCGAGGGACAAAGTTTATAAATCTATTCCTTAGTAAAAATAAAATCATTTAAAAAACATATTAAGTTACAACATAACTAAAGACTTTTGATTAGTTGTTATTAAAAAAAAATTGTAAAAAATTCAAATTGTTTAAACGTCAGTGAAATGAAAGTTGTGCAGATGTAGAGACGTCCATAGAAGGGACTTTTAACTTATCTATATTATAAAGGACAAACATATCTGTGCGTAACTCATACGTCATTCTGCGAATGGCAACACTTTGAAATTTGAAGTAAAATTTTGGTTTTGCAATTTTCGCTACTGCAAATTTTTAAACTTCTAAACATACCACGTTTTAAATGTTTACACCGTCGTATGCAGAAAAAAATGCACTTTTAAATGCAATTTGTTTGAAAGCCGTACCTCAATTTATTTTTGAGATATTAATTTTTTTTATAGTTTTTAATACTAATTTTCTAATCGTGGCAACTGAAGTACTTCATTCCTATTAAAAGTGGTTTAGTTATGTTTATTGATTATATTCTTACTGATGCCATTTTCTCATTACAATTAAAAATATATTTTTTAAAAATTTGAACAGAAATTCACGTTATACTTTAAAAAAGACACAATTTTCCTGATGATGCTGTTATATTTCACTATTTTTTCATTTCGCTAACATTGAGTTTGAGGCAATAGGCAAAATATTTCAGCGACTGAAAATGACGTCATATTTAAAAGAAACCGATAATTTTATTTGATAAATCGAGATATTTCCCCATGAATACGTCTAAAAGTTATAAATTTCAGGAATTTTTACGCGCAGGTACAGAGATTATTCTAAGACCTCAAATCACGAGTGGGAATTTTAACATGAGAAGTTGTAATAGTTGATAAACGTGACTTAAAGCTTGAAAATATATTTATCAATAACTTATTGCGCGTTAAAATGTTTTTAAATGATTAATATTGATGTGAAACGTTGAAAATGACTTGATTTGTTTAGATTTAAAGGGGGAAAAATTCTATGATTATGTCGAGGTGAAATCATTTTTGCTGATTTTTTCATTCCGTAATACCAAGCATCAATTGATAACTTAATGAAAATTACTTATCTTGATTATATGTTACTGATTACGTATATGAATAAAGTTTAATTTTTCAATAATTTTAACAGTTGAAGTTTATGAAAAAAGTATTTTGTTAATCTTAGGTTAAAATATGTCTTTGGAGAGTTAAATTAACAAGTGTAAGATGGATTTTTTATTGTAATTATTGTTGTCGATGTATTATAAATTTGATGCAACAGTTCCTTTGTAAACATTTTCTTTCGTCGAAATTCGACGGGTTCCACCTCGTATTCATTAAAAGATTAATGATAAATATTAACCCCTTAACGTACAACTACGTGTGAGACACGTGCTCTTGTATTATGACGGGTCTGGCCCGTAGTACATCGGACGGGCCAAATGTAAATATTACGGGCGTGGCCCCTGGTACAATGATCGAGCCAAATGTAAATATCACGGACATGGCCCTCGGAATTGCAGATAAATTAATTTATGATATATTTTTAATTTATGATGTATTTTAGTGATTACTAATAAACCTTTTGTGGTATATCTACAACAATTATTACATCAGGTTGTAATTACTTATCAAATATTCCACAAAATTAAACCAGTTGTATCTTACACATTACGTAAGTCGTGCGCGTTTGGTACAACCGTGAAGGTTCATGTGTACAACTTAGGGCCGATTTGCCGAACCGTAGAATGGTTCGAAGGCTGCGCGATCTTGTTTACGTTTTGGACCTAGGCTGCTGAAACGTAAATCGTAGGTTAAATGGTTAAAATTATTTTGTCAGAAATGTATTTAATAAGTTACTTAAAGCTTAAATATACATATGGGGCATTCTCACAATCTTTTGACTTTCATGTCCCTGAATAATATTTTTAAAATTTAATACACTTTTTTATGTTTTTTTTTTTTAATTTCATATACTGGGGAACATCCCATTGCATGAGTGCATAACAATATTAACGAGATAAATAACTTTTGGACGATGTTGGGGGTCCAAATACCAGGAAAACTCATCTACCGTCCCGTGTCCCTGATGCTGATTTTTAAGTTTGGAGCTGTCTGGATAAAATTGTTTCAATTAAAATAATTCGATGTAATTTTTTTCTGAAACTGGAACTATTGTTTTATATAAATATGTAGCTAAAAATTAACCTGCACACATTTTTAGGGTTGTTATTATTTTTTAAACTCGGTCCCTGGGTTTTAGATTCCTTACCATCCCTCTTCTAAAATTATACATTGTAAATTATACATTAAAAGTACTACATTGTTGTTATTTCTCATTTGAATGTCCTGTGGGTACTATGCAGATTCATTATAAGTAAAAAAAAAAAAGTTATAGTGGTAAAATGGTAAGGAAAATTAAACTGGCAAATTTAACTTAAACTTCAGTTAAATAAAAAAAAATTTCGCTGCTGACCATTTTTTCTTTAATTTGAATCATTAAAGCATTCGTCTATCAGATTAAAATGTTATTTTAGCAAGTTTAATTTCACCAGATTTTTTCCCCCAAAAGTCAAAAGATTGTGAGAATGCCCCATATGAAGAACCCATTTGTAGTTAGATTGACCACATGTGGAATTTTATTTCGTTTTCAATATATTGAATTTCGTAAGAAATATATGTATATGATTTCAGATTTATTGCCGAGCGATCCTCTGGAGGCCAACTCAACTATGTTCAAAATATTGATGTGAAGTATAAACTTGATGATGTTGATGAATCAAAATACTGTCACTCTTTTCCTAGTCAGTCCACAGCAGATATGGAAGTGGATGTATCCAACAGACCTTCACCAGTGCCTTTAATTTATAGAACGTCAATGTAAGATATTTATTTTTGCACATAAATTTGAATGTTTATTTTTGCTGAATGTTTATTAAGGGCACGGTGGACGTTAAAAAAAATTTTTCTTTAATTTTCATCATAGAAATATAAAATTTTGTGCGTATATACATTTCATCATAAGTATATAAAACACCTTAAAAGGAATTTCCTATATTATTATAATTTTAAGATTTAAAAAGAAAAATTAAAATTTTAAAATGCTCCGGGTGTCATAATTTTTTAGATATGTCCTTCCTTTTGCATTTTAATCACTTGAGACTCTATCACAAATGAATGTAAGCATCGATTTTTTAATCTCTTGTATAGTTAATTTTTTAGAATTTTTTTCTGAATTTCATATCGATTTTCATCAAAATTTTGCCTTTACTTTAAAAATCAAATTTAATTTTCTTAATGAAGTCGAATTTCAAAATGCGTGCTTAGTTTCTTTGAAAGCAATGTCAGAATTCTTCCTTGCTCTCAATTCATGAAATGGATATTTCATGAATTTTCATAAAAAAATATGACGTCTGGAGCATTTCAAAAATCTGAAAACGTTGAAAAATCAGTTTTGAGGAAAACAGATTTAAAGTATATTAAAAGACCGAGAAATTGTTTGAATACAAAATTCAAATGCTTGTAACTTTGTGAAACTGCATGCGATTTTTCGCAAATGGCTCAGAACAAACTGGAAAATAATAATATGCACAAAAAATTTTTCGATTTTTGGGTCTTTTTCTGCTCAAATAAAGGTCTACGGTCCCCTTAACATCTGTCCTTCAAATAATAATATTATGTACATTTTTACACATTTCATAAATTCTTAATTTAAAATTTTATTTTAATTGTCACAGAGATCTCCCTGGCGGTTTCAGGGCGGTGCTGCAGCTGTACCCTTTCGGTTTAAGAAATAGCACCTTTCTTGCGCCTCAGTCAAAAAAAAAATGTGCCTTACTTTTGTACTAAAAAATTTGGTTGCATAAAAAAACCCATTCATTGTTGTGTCTGGAATAGAGTGTCATAACTTTAAAATTTTAAAAGTGCTTTTAAAAATCTAAAATGTGCCCACAAGGATCTATAAAGTGACCTTCAGAATCTAAAAATTGCCCGTTTACCATTAGAAGCACCCTGCCTCTTTTTGAACCTGAGGGAAACTCTGTCATGAATTATGTCATGTTCTTTATTTGCTTTGTTCTGCCTTTGCTATTATGCCACCCCAATACATCCGAATTTTAAAGAGTTAATCCAATCACATGGCTGAATTTATATCTGGCAAATTCTGACTTATCACTTCATCATTTCAATTAACACAATTCAAGCAGTACAATTTTTAGATTAACTGATGTTGATTTTTTTTTCCTTTTGAAGAAAAACTTACACAGCTTATCTATGACTTAGCTGCAGAATGGGTCTCGATTATTTGTACTGAATGTATAGAAAACTGAAGGAAATTCGATTGTCCATTGCTATTTAAACTAAACCTTAAGATTAATTTCCGTATCAAAGTAATTTTATAACAATTTTATATCCTGAATCATGATTGTTTAGAATTTGTTTTCCATTTTGTTTGCTATTTAGGTGGCGCACGCTCCGAATCTTTATATCCTCTACGTTCAAAGATATGATGTCCGAAAGAGATATCTTAATTCGATATGTGTTTCCAGAACTTAAAAGAAGAGCCGCATCCGTCTTTACAAAAATTGTAGAAGTGGACCTAAGATGGGGTATCACAGAAGCAGATTCAGCCTCAAAAAGGTATAGTTCAGTTGCACTTTGATTATTCAAAATTATGTCTTTTTTACTTTTACGAGGATGGATAAAAAAGGGGTTACAAAGTTAATAAAAGAATATTTATTGACAATAGTCCGAAAATGTAAAAGGGAATTAAAAGATATACCTGACGATTACTTTTCCACATAATTAGAAAATCTACTCATAATTTCGGAGAGCTGTCAGAGCGATTGAAATGCAAAGACGTTTAGAAAAGTGGTCTCGCTTGTGCCACTTTGACACGATTACACGAAGCCACCCAACGCAAAAGCCCTGGCATGTGAAGTGATGGTGTCATCCTCCTGCATGACATTACCAGTCTCATATGTGGAAAAGTTATCGACAAGTATGCATCTTAATTTCCTTTTGCATTTTTGGTCTATCTTTAATAAATAATTTTTTAGTACCTTTATAATTTTTTTTATCCATCCTCGTAGTATTGGTGTTGCTACATGACAGTTTTTTATTTAACTTATATTTTCTGAAAAGTTTTCGGTGTCTTTTACAGTGCGCTAAGTATTGGTATTATCAAATAAATAATTCACTCATTCAAATTAATTCATCAATTCATTGCCACTTTTCTGCTATTTTTGAAGAGCGCAGATGATAAAGGTGTATGTGACTTAATATAAAAAATTGACTTAATCCTATGATTGAAGATAATCAGTGGCCATCTGTTAAATTACTATTTGAAAAAAAAAAAAAAAAACCTTTCATGGATAAAGGAGGCATTTGACAATAAACGCAAATACAGATTTGGAACTTAACAGCTCATTTTCTCAAAATGATGATTGTGTCACTTATCACCTTTATCACCTGAACTCTTCATTTATTACTGTATAAAGTAAGATATACAAAGTAAGTCCGCGGTCCTAAACCTGAGTGATTTGAAATCTAACACATCAACCCATATTCACTTCGTGATTTTTGTTTAAGCATTCGTGTGTGTGGAAAGGTATAATATGATGTGATTTTTCAATGAAATCTGTTATGTTATGGATTTGCAGCAGAATTATCTCTAAATACAGTCGGAGTTTGTGAATTCCTCTATTTTCCGGACTTTTCCTTAGAACTGAGAATTTTTAGGTACTTAAAAAGTAAAAACGGAACCGTTATAAGATCTCGTGTATCTGTCCGTCTGTCACAGCTGTTTTTCTCGTAAACTATGGAACGTGGAAAGTTAAAATTTGGCATAAGTAATAAAGGCTATCGACCCACATATTTATAGATTATTAACCATTCACAAATATATATAGGGTCTTACCCTGATTATAAATATTTATTGTGCTCAAACTATTATAATTAGAGATACATTGTAAGTGCTGTTATAATTTTTTTTTTTTTTTTTTTTTTTTTTTTTTTTTTTTAATATAAAACCACGTACCTCTGTAAATTTCAACGTGTGCCCCCTTGGTAGCTCGGTGAATGTCTAAGCGGTATTCTAGTTCCAGCCAAGTGTTTTTAAATATGTGTCTTCTGTTACAGTACACACAGCAGCTTAGTCTTCAGTTTTTTGACGTCAGCAATTGGTGTGGCAAAAACGCTGTCCTTGATATAGCCCGCCCCCCCCCCCCCAAAAAAAAATCCAGAGGTAGATCTTTAGATCTGAAGAGCGCGGAGTCCAGGATGTTGGTCCATCCCTTGCAGTCCACCAATACGTAAGTGTTTCGTTTAAAAACTACTAAAAACTACTGAAACTGATCTATCCAATGATACAACAAGTTACATTATTATACAAACGGTTAATTTGTAATGAATTATTATAATCGGGGCAAACTTTTGGTTCACCCTGTATATAGGGAAAATATAGAGGGGAAGGGGCTAATTTAGTTACTTGAAAATATAATTTTCTTTATCATGTGAGGTATCGTGTGAAAGCTCTCGTAACGCCGAACTCAAAAATACATTTGTTTTGATTTTAGATATTGTATTTTCAGAGATGTCGTCGAAAATGTAATGTGAAAATATCCAGCTCTATTTCCGAATCTACCGAAACTAAAATGATGAAAAAATTTGGGGTAGAAGAAATGTATTTAAACCTTGCGGGAAAATATAACGATTAACCAAGGTGACATAGTTTTTGAGAAAATCGCATTTTCCCATCGCACACAAGTTTAACTTTGCGGACGTTCAGCAAGGGAGTTGAGGGCGCTCGAGGTACCTATTGTTGGGGAAGTATAAAAGGGTTATTGATAATGATTTTCGAACAAAAATTGTCAGTAACTAGCCGAGATATTAATTAACCTTTAAAGATACGAACAGTTTGCACATACATAAAGACACGGACGGCGTACTCTATGCGCTATAGGTTTTTGAAGCCTTGGGTGACAACTTTTAATGATTTATTCGTGTAATGCAATGCCCAATAGTAGTATAAAACTAAGTATGGAACCCTCGGGGCGCGAGTAATGCTGTCACCTGAATAATAATAATTATTATTATTTTTATTTATTTATTTATTTATTTATTTATTGTAAAATAACCTTCAAATAGTGAAGTGCATTCTCCGCTTAATGAGTTTTTTATTTCTCATAATATTTCTGGACATTTCAAAATTCTTCCTTTTTGGACATTTTCTGACGTTCATACAATGAACCTGATTTGTTTTTAGGAAACACCTATCACTTCGGGAAATGTAAAATCGCTGCGTCACTTTACATTTCATCTACGCTGCGTAATCTTCATCTACACCACTTTTACTAAAGTCAAAATTTTCAATAATTAAATTGAAGATGATGTGATGTGTGCTTAAAATATAAATAAATGTCCTAATATCATTAAAATAAATTCATATATTTTAACTAAAAATACAGTGTACTTTTAGACAGTAATGTTTATGTATTCTGCAATACTTACTGGTAATACCTCCCATACTTACTGCAATACTTACCTCCAAACCTCCAATACTCATTGCAATATTTACTTTTTCCTACTACAATTACTTACTGACCAATGCATCACTCTGATGCAGGTTTAACACCTTTATCTACTGCAATTTTTTTTCCCGTTACTACAATGAAAATTAAAGGATAAACATAAAAAAAACTCACCCGTGAGAAATTTAATTCCTCAGAAGTAATTAATTAAAGTGATATTTTAAAGTACCGTCAGTACACTATGACTAAAATATTGTAACAGAAAACTCACAGGGTATTTCAAATGGCACCAGAATTGTGGTAAAGTATTTTCGATTTAATAATACCAGGAAAAGTATTACTACACTACATTTTAGTAATTACATTTTAAAGCAGATGAAAACGATGAATAACTACACAGACGAAAAGTAAACAAGAAGTTTTTCTCCAACACCCAGTGTACTGGCGGTACTTATAAGTAGAGATGTAAATTTTCCGGAAAAGTTGAAGTGGCGGAAAAAAACTGTTTTTTTTTTCAGTTTTTTTCTGGAAAAATGGAAAAACTTGGAAAAATTGATTTCCTATAAATGTTTCTCAAAAATAGGTTATATTTTCTTAAAAAGTATACAATAATAAACTTTTTCAATATTTATGCACATTAAAAAAAAAAAATTCCCTTTACATGTGAATGTTATTAAAAAAAAGAGAGAGAGAGAGAGAAAGGCCAGCTTTTAGTTTATTCTTTCAGTCTCAGAATTCTGACAATAGTTTTTCTTGCTTAATTTAATACCAGTGTCTGTAATATATTATGTGTTTGTTAAAATGATTTTTCAGTAGCACTTTTTTTATTATATCAGTAGAGCTAACTTCAAAAAAACTTTAAACCAATATCACTGTAGTTTTAAAGCAGTTTTAAACTGTATTGTACATCTCATCTATACATAGTACTGGTTTTCAAATATATAAAGGATACCAGTGTAAAAGAAACAAATTATAGTAGTTCTGGTATTATTATAAATACTATTACCATTTTCAAATCTTCTGTTGTTTAACAATTGGTATTATTTTAAAATATTACCCCCCCCCCCCCCCCCGCCCCTTACAGTTATAATTTTCATTTCCTGTATATGTGGTTTTGGTACAGCTTTCCAGATTAAACCCAAACTATGTTTTAGTAAGATTTAGATCCTTAATATTGAAAGCGGCATTTTTTTTTTTTAATGAAACTTTTAAAACAGGTGGATTTTTCCATATGTTTAAAAATTGTTTTCAACTACATTTTTGACAGAGATTTGCTTACATTTTCTTTGCAAAGTTTGTATGGATTTATGTTTTTTGAAAATACATTTAGACAAATCTAAGAATCTATATTTCAAAAAAGAAAAAAAGATACATAATTTCAACTACATGTTATTATCAAAAAAAATTTTTTTTAACAATAGTGAAAAATTACAGCCATGCGAATAAAAATAAATGCATGTTTCAAATTTTACATTAAATTTTCCATCTTACCATTTTCATTTATGGGTATAATATTGAAATACTTTTGCACATGAATTTTCATTTTTAATGAGTGGAGTTGCATTTAAATTATCTTACCAGGGATTTGTTTGGATATTTTTTCACACGATCATGTTTTTGCGAAATCGTGAACTTTTATAAAAACTTGTGAACTTGTAAAAAATGTGAAGGAAATGTAAAAAATGTAATTGGAATTTTGTCATATTTAAGTTCTTATTTAGACATTATTGGGAAGGTTCTTAGTACATATAAACAGCTAGATAATAGATTCATTGGTTATTGCAGTTATTATACAACAAGGTTTTTTTTTTTATTCTAAAATCATTACGTTTGGGAAGAATTTAATTTGGAGATTGTAAAAAAATTCTGAAATGTCTATTTTTAAGAGAAAGAATTTCGTTAAAGGTCACATGTTTAAAGAAGAAAAAACTGAAGGATCCTTTAAGGCTGTTCTCAAATCCAAAAGGGCACCTTTGTGACATAAGTTTTAATTTATTTTTGTTCGGAAATGCATGAAACTAGCAGGTGTTGTTGTTCAAAAACTATATAAAGCTGTTTTTTCTATTTTTTTTTTTTTTTTTTTTTTGCAAACGCAATAGATCTTTCAGAAAATAGTGTCAAAGTGGTCGTTTTGAACTGAATTTCAACGCGAAAGAAGAATAGCCAGTCAAGAATGGGTGAAAAACGTGTTTATCACGTAATCAAAATCGCCTATAACTCAATAGGTAATTTTTTTGTTCAAAAAATGGAAAAGACAGGTCGATTCCAAATCGCTTCCATGGTCAAGTTTTCCAATTTTATATCTTTCCGTTAAAAAAATGAATTTGTAAATGTGTCAAAACATTTTGCGCTTGTTGAGCAGAGCACTTAAGAACACCCTTAAGAGACTCAAGTTCTTTCTAAAGAGATCCCTGCTTATAGATATGATTTTCCATGTTAAGGTTTTCATGGGGGACACTAAACATGTAAAAAAATAAATAAAAGTATCAGAAAGTAGCAATTATAAAATTTTGACTACATTATTTTGTAAATGAAATTTCAATTTTTCCAAATTGGAAATATTGAAAAATAGCCCTTCGGAAAAAAACTGAAAACCGGTTTTTGTCCCAACTTTTCCGGGTTTTTTCCGAGCATTCCCATCTCTACTTATAAGTACCACCGAGTCATTCAACTGTTAAATCAAATACATACACTGTTCACCTAAAATAGCTAGTCAGCTTATATTCTAAGATGATAATGAACACATAAAAAAATCCAACACTAATTTTATATCCTTTACTGCGTTTGCAGCAATAAAAAGACGAGCGTCACAATCTGTACAAAAGGTCGGCACAAAACACATCGACTGTTTCAAAGATAGCCTCTTTCCTCTCTAAAATAACAAACCTAGACCTACTGCTGACATGTATCCGGATAAAGTGGAATTAAAAGAGTGTTTTTGCAAAGTACCATTAGAATATTAGTAATATTCACTATGGGATGAAAGTTTAAAGTGAATGGTACTTATACCGTCAGTAGATAAAGGGTTAATGAATAAAATAATTAAAACAAAAGGGTGTAATTAATTACATTTTCATGATATTTAGTATTTATGAATTTGAAATTTTTCTTTGTGTAGTTTAAAGTATTTCAAAAGATGACATTTTCTTTAACAAATTTTCTATATAAGGAACTTTTTTGCTGGATTGTGGGAGTCCGAGTGTATGTAAGTTTTTGCTGTGCTGAGAAGTATGAAATTTAACATAATGTTAGTGTATTTTAAATATTGCACGCAATTAAGGGGAATTATTGTTATTATTTTAATATTTTATAATATCTTACTGAGGCGAAAATAGTTTAAGTAAGCAAAAATGCAATTTTTGTAGTAGAATTTAAAAATGTTATTTATTTTTAAACTCGCAATTTTGAATTTTTTCAAATATTTTTTAATGCATACTGTTCTTAGAAGTAGCTCTGACTTTAAGATGAGATTTTGAAAGAGTTAATTTGTTTATGAGAAGAGAAATAAAATTTTATGACCTATGTAAAAATAACTATTTACTTAACATTTTTATTTTATTTTTTAAATAAATTATTATTGCTGAAAATCCATTCCTTAGATTTATGAAATACACCTTAAAATCGCTCAAAACATAGCGAGTGAATTGAAAAATATATGTTGAATTTTTTTCATTCAGAACATACTGATATATTGAATAAACATAAACGTAGAAAAATGAATATAGAGATTGCAATTCTGGCCTTTTTCGCCTATTTTTAACCGCTTCCCTTACCAATTCTTTTGAAAAAAAAATTGCAAAATATCATCACATTTTTGCAATCACATTGTTGCATTTAATCATTTGCATTTCACATTACAAAAGTTAAAAAACTATCAATCAAATCAAATATTATATATAATGTATTATATTATATAAGCATATTTTCTTACTTTTTAAGCTTCAGGCGTCGTAAAAATGTGATAAAACAAATCGCAGTGACAAATTATGCCACACTTGAGTTTTCTCGAGATAATACATACGAACATATATACATTCTCAGGATAATATATACGAACCCGAGATAACTCGGGATAATCAGGGTTTTTGATCATATCTTAACGGCACTTCATCAGAATACACTACTCAAAAAGTTGGAAAAGTGATATTTTCGTCATTTTTCGTACATTGAAGGCTTCCGAATCTCTTTAGGGGGGGGGGGGGGGGGTTCTGCTCCTTTTGGTCAAAATTTTCGATTTTATTTATTTATTTGCATCCCTTAAATGTGTAGATTGTTGCCCTAAAGCAGTTTCGTGACATTTGAAATACTTAGAGTATTCTTTGTTGATCGAATGTAACGCCGCTCGTTAAACGTAATGCTAAGTTAAAATTTTAAACTTATTTTTCTCGCAACTCTGTTTTTCAAAACTGGGAGACCCTTTTCCTCGTGAACTATTGAACCGATCTTCTCAATTTTTTTTTATTATTATTATTTAAAAGAAAGCTAATCGTTTTTTGATGGAGCTTATACCACCGAAAAACATATTTTTCATTGATTAAATATATTTTAGACCTCCCAAAAGGGTAAAAAAAAAGGCTAAGAAAACTTTTTTGTTCTCAAATGACCGCTATTTTGTCAAAGTCAACTTTTAAAACTAAATGTTAGTTTAAGTTCCTCAGAATTGAATAGCCATTCATACTTAAGGGGTCTCAGGACTCTTAAAGCTTCAAAATTTTTGAAATTTTAATTTTTTTATATGTTAAACTTATATATTTTCCTAACATTTTGATATGCTTGTTTCCTTGAAATTCCCATAAAAATACAAGTTACGGCTATTAGAATTATACCCGCTCAATAGCTGAAGCGGCGTTTCCAAAACTTTGAAGTCATTTTTCTCCAAATGACGTTTTTGGGCATAATGCGCAGAATATCTGAAATTACTACTGAATATTTTTGCATGAAATTTTCAAAACATATGTTTCATGTTTGTCTGTATAAACTGAACGTAAAATTTCCATTTTATTGTTCAAAAAAATATTTTTTTAGGTGATTATACCGTTGAAATTTTCAAAATTTTGTATTAGCTAAAGACAAATTTGTATTAAAAATATAAAAATGCTTTCAATACAAATTTATTTAGGTTCAAAGTCATTATTACAATCTGAAGTATAACGAGGCACAAAAATTTTCATTCTAATTGCAAAATCTGCTTTGTAATCCTGCGCGTAAGCTCTTATACCAATTTTCTGCTCGACAAATGTCTAACACTTTGGCGCCTCCTATAAATACTAATTTTGCATCTTGCAATTTTTTTAAATATATGAAATGAAAAAACAGACTTATATCTTTTAATCGCAATAAAAACTGCGTCTTTAAATCATACACGTTATTAAGATATTAAATGTTGAAAATGGTCTTTTTTTTTCTTTTTTTTCCAATTTTAAGAGTCCTCAGACCCCTTAATATGGTAACGAAATTTGTTTGAGATGCTCCTGACCGGTGAAAGACGATCACTGCCGTCATTTTAGACGTTTTCATGTCGGACAACATTCTTAAAGCTTGAAACATTATAAAATAAAAATAATAAATATATTTCTTCGCCATTTCAAATCTTTCTGATCCCCTTAAAACACTGTTAACCTCTTCGGGACCGGCGTCTCTTACGCAAATTTTATTTGGTTGCCACCACAAAAAGTTACTTTTACTTTCAAAATCACGAAAATACTCCATTTCAACAAGACAAATTTTATTTTCCTTTATTATTAGTACCAAAAGAAAATTCTGTATGCATCGCGATGCATACAGAATTTAAAAACGACGCATCGTTTGAAGGTGCTTATATGCACACCGGGTCCCGAATGGGTTAAGGATGACGTATAGAAAGTACAAGTCGGAAATTGTACGTCAAACGTGGCCAATGAGGTACGGTCGTGGAAAAAAAAAAAAAAGTAAACATCCCCTGCTAACTCCTCAACAAATTATCGTAGAAGAAAGTTACTGGTACCGAACGATTGGAAATAAAGTCTACTTTGAAATGATATAGATAAAATCTGCTTAGGGGGCCATCTACATATTAAAACGAATCGTAACTTTCTTTTTTTCAATAGCAATACCCAATTCTGGCAGCATAAATGAACTCTACACCCTTCAATTAGCCTAAAAACATATTTGTATGCAATTCGTACCATAAGTTTCTGAGAAATTAATCATTTTAAAACGAGCGTATTTTAAGGGCTGCATCCAAATTGAAGTTCGGAACTCGATTGTTAACCGAGAGAGCCCTCATCTTGATCAAGGCACCTTAAGAAGTCAATGAAGCCTGCTAGATCACATGACAACAAAAGAAATTTCAAAATATCCAGTCATTCCAATTATAGACGGCCCCTTAAACCATCATTTTGCCGTTTTTTAAGCATAATTTGAAAACTACTCGGAAGAAAAATGTGAAATTTTGGATTCCATAAAGAAGGACTTAATAAATCTAATTCCATCAAAAAAATTGTAGGTTGCAATTCATAATTTTTTCGAGTATTAATTTCATAAATCATAATTCATACATAAAGGTATAAAAATTGCAATTTCAGCGTATTTATGTTTGGGTATATTAGTATTATTGCTACACAAAAAATTAGCACATTAGAAGCATAATTTCTGGAGATATAAATAAAAATTTGAAAATGTAATTTAACATTAGAAGCACTGAATTTTGAATGTTTATAATTCAAAAACTTATCATTCAAATGACTTGAAATTCGGTGTCTAGGCATAGTTTGTACTGAAGATTTGAAATATCTTGTTAAAATTGTGTACTGTCATTGAAAAAAATGAAGTTTGGATTCGTTTTAATATGTAGATGGACCCCTAAGAAAATTTTATCTACATCATTTAAAAGTAGACTTTATTTTCAATCGTGTGGTACCAGTAACTTTCTTCTACGATAATTTGTTGAGGAGTTAGTAGGAGGTATTTACTTTTTTTTTTTCCACGACTGTACATTCGTACTATAACTTAGTTTTATAAATATTGCGATCTTGGTGCCATAGCTGCTGCACTCTTATGCAAAAATGCATGAATACAAAATTTGTTACGATTGTATATATTAACTTCAGTAATACGGAAATGATAGGACTCCATCTTAAATAGGACGTAATCCCCCGTCCCTGGCAACCTAGAATCATTACTGTCATGAGATATCATTGAATTAATTAAAAATTAAAATGTAATTTAGATGTTTTGGGCAACCCTGTGTAGGATCTTTAGAATTTGTACACACTAAGTAATATCCAGGGCTGCGGAGTCGGTGGGAAAAATGGACGACTCCGACTCCGGGAATTTTAACAGATCCGACTCCAACTCCGACTCTTTCGCTCAAAAATGGGCCGACTCCGACAACGCAGACCTGCTTGTAAAATGGACGATTCCGACTCTTTCGCTCGAAAATGGGCCCGACTCTTGACTCCGCAGCCCTGGTAATATCCAAAGAAAAAGAAAAAGTTAAATAAACGCATAGCACAACCGAAAACGCACTTCCAGCAATGTTTGTTCATAGATAGTAATTGTAACCGAACTGCTTTGTGTGTCCCTGTATAGGAACGATCCATGCTATGCACACGGTATACTGTAGTAAGCATTTCAGAGATATATATCAATTTCAGCGTGTTTGAAACAATGTAACGGGAATAAAATACAAAGCAAACGATCCCCAGAGAATTCTTTTGTGATTGAATTCTTTTGAGTGTCCCTGTAAAAAAATGACGAATGATATGCATACCCTACTCTATACTAAGCATCTTGTTAGTGCACTTCAGAGATTTATATAAATTTCAATGTGTTTGAAAGGGTGAAACATCATTAGAATCCGCAAATGATTTTTCGCCATAGGCCGTCATATAACGAAAGTCTTTTGAATGTCCCTGTAAAAGAACTATTAGTTCGATTTTCGTAAAATTTACTATAACTCGACAAAATGCTGCAATGGTTGTGTGTATTAAATTTCAAACCATTCGGTTGGGTAGTTTATGCACTGTTAAATGCGGACAGGCGGGTGGACCAGACGACGACTGCAGGTGCTACACTGTAAAAAAAAAAAAAAAAAAAAAAAAAAAGACTAAAATACGGAAAATACTACTGGCAATCGAGACGCCAGTTCTATTTCCGTATTTTAACGGAACTTTTTCTCGGTAAATTACAGAAAGATTTCCGTTTTTTTTGTTTTTTTTGGCATTTACGGGGGAAAACTTCTGTTAAAATATGGAAACAGCACTAGCGTCTCGATTGCCAGTAGTATTTTCCGTATTTTAGTCCGTTTTATTACAGTGTACGTATTTATATAATTACGAACGCACGTAAAAAGTAAACAGATGAAGAGAATTATTTAAATAATAAATCTTAATTTTTTTTTTCGTCAATTGTTTTGGATTATACTATCAATACATGTCAGGCCGTTATAACGAGTAAAAGTAAACGGGAGTAGTTTCACGAGGGGGAAAAAAAAAAAAAAATCTTGATTTTTTAAAGCAATGTGACGCATGTATATAGTTTGCTAAAGAAAGCAAAAATCGTGGCAAACTAACAGGTGTGATGGAAAGTTGAACGATTTTCCTTTTCCATCACATTCCAGCGTCTTAGCGTTCTGCCGACTGTGAAGCCTTGGAAAAGTGACCTACATTCTTTTGAACCCGGCAGTACTCGCACCTCTTCCCGTCACGCGATCACTCGCACCTGATACACCTGTCTCGCATAGCTCTCATTAAGCTTTCAAGAATACTCGTACTCATTTATTTCGGTTCAAAATGAATTACTTTTACTTTTACGCATGTAGAACATTATGACTGTGTATATCATTAGAGAACAAAATTGAATCAAAATCAGATAGAAACATCTGTAGTATTGAATCAAAATCAGATAGAAACATCTGTAGTATTTGAAAATGGATATCAGCCAGGCACATGGGTGGAAGACCTTCAGTCTTGGAGAGATTTTTGACAGATAGTAAATTCTACTTTATATATTTTATTATAGCAATTTTACTATCAAGAACTTTAAATCACTTTCTTTTATTGTGAGAAATCAATTTTTAGCCATAATGCAAGGCATAGAATTTTTCTTGTCCATTTTCATTTGGTTATTCCTAATACTATGAAAAGTTTTCAGTCTTGGCTTCAGTGAACTTCTTGCCCCCATGGCCAGGCAGGACATGGTGACAGTAGGGTCACTTCCAAAATCTGTCCATGTCTTGGAATAACAAAATCAATTTTTTAGAAATAATCAGAAAGTTTTAATTTTTTGTAAATAATTACCTTACCTCATAAGCATTAATATACAAGCATCATCAGAGACCAAATTACTAATTTAGCATTTTAAAACTAATTTTTAAGTTTTAATGAACTTGGTAATGACATAAGTGAGCATGCGGTGATGACAAATTAAGCAAAATATTTTTATTTTTCCCCAGACATAAATGGCAGCCATTATATCTTCTGGCCCATACAATAATTTTCTTATATAATAAAAGCAGATTAAGAAATAAAAGTTCATTTAATTATCAATTAGAAGTGGGTACGGTAATGACATACAAAAAAATATTCACCAAAACATTCAAAGTCTTTGCTTGTTTTATTGAAACTATAAAACTATTTACTCTATTCACCTAAACCTGATAAGTTGACTTTTAAGGAGTATTTTTGCCTTGATAAAAAGGCATGTGCTGCCGCCCTCTAAAAAATTCCAGATGAACTTTTTGTCAGAAGCATGGCAGTGACACTCTTTCTTAGGACACGGTTTAAAATAATTATTAAAAAATATAGATAAGTTTAATTAATGAAAATAAATATGTTTTTAATTAGTAGCATCTTAATAAATAAAAATGTATTAAAAAATTATAACCATCTGTTTTAAATAGACCTTAGTGAAATCTATACCTAATAAATTGCTTGTTGGGACAACCTACGGTAATGACATTTTGACTACAAAAGAATATATTTCTTATTTTTAAATTTTTTATAAATAATAACATATCAGTAAATTATCATTAAAAAAACATTATAGTTTAAAATACAATAATTAAAATAATGATATTTAATTATTTTTCTGTGCAAATGTGAAAGGACAGTAAAACACGACACTTTTTGAAAATCACCCAGTACTTGTATGTTACTCTCCGATCAAATAAAATAAAAATAATTAAAAAGCAAAAATTTCGGTTACGCTTCCGCGATAATGTCATACCTTTGTAATACAGGTAATATCGGATATTTGAAGAGAAAATTTAAATTGATTAAATGTAATATCCATAATAAACCTTTTTTGTGTTTATCAGGTTCTGATGAACATATACTGTTTAGAACTATTGTTATATATTATTTTCTTGCTTATGTATTGTCTGTGTACTGGGAATTTTAAAGTAACATTTTTTTCTTATCTGGAATTTAATCCGAGCTAATGAGTTAGATAGTATTAGTTGAAGGAATGTAGTTTATGAATAGAGTGGGGCTTTTCCTGTCAGTCAAAGTGCATACCTGAAGATAAGTCAGACAAAAGGGTTGTCACTCATCTATCTAGCGAGGCAAAGGACATCGCAGGAAGATACGGTTGGAGGGGACAAGGCCCTGTGTACAGACTGACGATCCCCGTAGGCAGTGTTGCGAGAACAGCAGAGGTTTTCAGTTAATGCGTGGATCTGAAAGTGTGTGGACATTTTCTCGCAGAGTAGAGTGGAGCTCTTGGATAGAGCATGATTAGGCGGTGTGAAGCTCTTGGAGTATAGAGCTAATGTGTTGTGAGATTAATAGCGATCTCGTATAATTCTAATTTAACTAACGTAGGGTGAGAGGAATATAGAGTAGTTTAACAGTACACAGCAAGTATTTACTAAATTTAATTTAATGTTGGGCCGAATCACCTATATCCGAGTTCTTAGCTGCAAATATTGTCTTGTTATCTGTAAATAAAATGTAAATAAATTGTTAGTTAAGTTTAATTGAAAGAGCTGGTATTCTTTTCAAAAATCCTCTCATCGCGTGACCGATATCACGTAATCATATCAGTGGTGGCAGCATATAGAAAATAAAGGACTTCTTCAAAGTTGTGTGGACTTAGAGGGAAACCCAACAGTGTTCATCGTTCAAGTATATAAAACTGAATTATTTTGTAATATTTTCATTAAATGTACAGCCTGTCCACAACATACCCGAACGATGGCCATGTCTTCAGTTCTAATTAATGCTAGAATAAAAAAAAGTACCGTTTTCAATTGTATAAAGTTCTTCGTAATTGTATGCTGTTTATTTTGCCATAAGACGTCATCTACATATTGAAAATTGTACCAACTGTGACTTTTAAAGTGGTAACATTTTTTTTTTTTTTTTCACCACCTATTTGTGTTTTTTGCTGCAAAGCAAAACGGGAAAGGATATAGTTTATGCACGTAATATAAGATAATTAAATTGAAATGAAGCAGAAATAATTATGTATTTGACAAGTTATGAAAAATGATTTTATTTAAATGAAATGCTTCGCTGTGTAGAGCAGAAAGAAGTTCTTGGGTCAATTTTACCCAACCTATGGTACGGAAGATTAATTTAATTAAAGTTTCAATTGAAACTAATTGTTTAACGTACTTTAGTTCAGCGCCCATTAAAATGAATTGTGATGTTCTATTGCGTTCTGACCCTAGTGGCAAACCAATGTGGATTATATTGGAGGCTAACATCGCATTCGTCAGAAATACTCCTAATGAAATACCTATATTGGTTTAATATTGGCTTCTCATTGAAATATCATCTTGGGGGGAGCAGTTAGTTACCATTCAAGATGAACCCCATTTAAATGAAAAAAAAAATTGTTTGATTCCTTGGTGCTCAAACAATATTGTCTGCAATTTTCGTGCATTTTTGTATAGAAATAACTCCGTGAATGTATCAGAAAGATTAGCATTCTTAAGCGGGTAAAAAATGAAAAATTTTTAATGCCTATTTATCGTAAAAATTTTATTGTTCTATAGAAATATAGCTCTTGTTCTATAGCTCTTGTTTAGAGGAATGGTCATGACCCCCCCCCCCCCATGACTTCCCCCTTGACTCTGCTTTTGGCCTTCCATGCGAAACAAGGAACAAAGAGTAGTACGAAAACACTAGATTAGCTACACCACACCACATTCGCTACAGCCATCCCCCCCCCCCCCCCCTCACTTTCAAACATATTTTTCCGTGTTAATATAAATGACACACATTAAATATCGTAATTAACTATAAAGAAATATCTAAACTACAGCTTAAATACAATGAATGATTAATAAATAACAAATATTTTTTCGAAAAAGAAATTAATAAATAGCATTTTTTTATGACTTAATTTTCTGCTAAAAGTCGAAATACTGCTTTAAAACGTATTAGGTTGAGCAAAACGTTCTGAGAAATTTTTAGTTTAATAGTTACCAGAATTTGTATCCTATATAGGAGTACTAGTGGTATATCTATAAGAGTTCAGGAATTTCGGCTCCAGAACTGACATTATTGGAGAAAAGATCTAACGATTCTGAAAGCCGTCAAGGGCTATCGATTTGAATCCTTTAATGAAGTTGAAGAAGCATGTCAAGAGTTTTTCGATTCCAAGGAGCCACCATGGTATTTCCAGCAAACCGGAATCTGGCAGAACGATGGCAGTAAGTCGTGGACTATGATGGTCTCTACTTTGAAGAATAGTCCTTGTTGCTTTTGTTGTTAATTTGCGCATAACAACTCAACTTTCACAAATTTCTCAGAACTTTTTGCTCAACCTAGTAAAAACATTATCTGAAATGGGAGTAAACGTGAAAATGTTGCTCTTATTTTGGCTGTATTTTCATGATAATAAAATTTGTACCCTTTTACCGAATTTTAAAGGGACCAGAAAAGCTTAAAATGACGTAAAAAATGTTTTTTTTATTATAATTTTTATGATGTGTGAAGCTTTAAGAATGTCGTGCAGTGAGTCCCGGAAGGAAAATTCCTCAGAGGACGGTTGTAGAAACCGTAAACGTTAAGTCAAACCCCCGAAGGCAATTTTGAACTGAATTACATCGAAATACTGTTTTTGAACAGTTTTGCCACGATCGCTTTTGAACAAGCTGGTGGATTTACATGTTTCTTTCCTTTTCTTTTTCTTTTTAATAAAAGAAATTAAATTCCCTTCAGGATGATTCGGTACCATGTATACATACGTGTTGGGGAGTAGTACAGCTCACTAAAACAAATATATATATCTTTTTTTTTTTATATAGGAAAGCTGAGTCGCAATCTACTTATTCAGTCATAAATACAGTGTCCCACTGAAAGTCGAGCCCGGGTTCATAGCGTTAATAATATACTGAAAATGTTCTACGGATATTTTCGACAGACATAAAATTCTATTTCTATTGATTTTTTATTGAATGTGATAACATCCTACTACTTGCTGGAAATGGCTACGATCGGCGTCCAAACAACACTGGCCTAGGCACTTCGTCATTTGGAATGTAGCTCATGGTACCTATGCAAGGCTGCCACAAGCGACTATTTTTATATCCTAGTCGCATCGCTATTTTTAAAATACAAATATTGTAGAAGAAAGAGCACCGAAAACTGGCGATAACTCGCAGTTAAAATAACATTTTGTAAAAATCACCATAAAATCCAAACAATGCATAGGACGCGTTTCGAGCTTGAAAATGAACAATCCGTCATCGGCTACAGCAAACACGTGTCCGTAACAAGACAGTGAGATAGAATTAAAAAATAGTAGCCTGTGACAGCCCTGCTATGGATCTATGACCTAATGACACTAGACTTCCTATGTAATATCTACCATGTTTTACACAAGTTTGTTGATTATATCGGTAAAATATCTTCACGACAGTTAAAAGTGAGAACGAAAGCTCGGGTTTGACTTGCACTATTTATGACTCAATTACTGGATTGCGAACCAGCATTCCTATACAAAAAGTGTTTGTTATAGTGAGTTGTGCCACCCCTCAAAATTTGTACACGAGGTAGTGAATCACCTTGTATACCTGAAAAGCAAACAATTTTTTTTTCACCTTATAACAAAAAATAGGATATATTTTTATGGATTTTGAATTTTTCGTTATTGTTTTTATTTTATTTTTACAACTTTTTTTTTTTCTGTTTCATGTATAATCGAAAAACGTCATAAGCAGTTAAAAAAAGAAATGGCGACAGAAAATGAGAGAACTTCATAATCGTAGCAAAATCAGCTTTGCAAGATTCATTTTTTCGTGCACTATTAAAACTTTTGTTACCGTTTATTAGAAATGAACTAATATTTGTTGTTTCTTTTAAAACATAAATAAATAAATGCTGAAAGAAATTACACTCTAAATGAATGACAGACTTCTTCATTCACACTCAAACTTAAGTCCATTTTCATTATTTCAAACCTTTCTGGTCCTCAGTACTTAATTATTTTTGTCTGATGAGTCATAAATATAAATAAAGTAACACATTGAGAATGAATTTAACGCTTCTCTTTATACGTATGTATATTCTATATTTAATTATACAAGGTGTTCCAAAATTCGACCGACACATTAAGAGGGGTGATAGAGGATTAAAAATGACCATAGAACATGGGGTCGCAAACCACGTATTGAATCAAAAATACAGAATGTTCTACCCTAACTCTATTTGGGCAATAACTTTCAGACAACTGAAGTATATTATAATGAAACTTTTAATTGACATGCTCACTTTTGTTATAAATAAGACAACACCAAAGAAAAAGGGGTAGAAGTTTCCATTATACGCGCCAGCAGTAGACACTGGACGCTCCCCATTTTGGACTACGACTCTTAATTCTTACATTTTTCCCATTTAATTCATACAATATTTTGTATTAAATAATTTGCTTAGAAGAATCAATATATCAAAAATTCATTCAATGTTCTTCCCGATCCAATCTCAAGCAATGGCTTTCTGTTATATAGGATGTTCCAAAATTCGACCGACATATTCAGAGGGATGATAGTAGGCATCAAGAGAATGAAAAATGACCATAGAAACATGGAGTCGCAAACCACCCATTTTCAAAAAAAAATTATTTATTGAGTAAAAATTTTGAATTTTTTTGTGATGGTTAACCATATCATTTGTAAACAAAATCAAACGATAAAACTTCTCATAGCTTTTTTAGAAAAATTTAAAATTTATGAAAAAAAATGGTATAAATTAAAATCGTTATAACTCGAAATATTACTTGTAGAATTTAAATTGTTTTTCATTTAAATAAACAGAAATATATATTTTTTAATTTAGAGCCAGCATTTTGAAAAATATTAATTTAAAAAAAAAAATAAAAATATTTTACGAAGAAATCACAAAAAAGTGGTAACTTTAAAAAAAAAAAATCATATTTTCAAAAGTAAATATTTTTTTCAAATATGCTGGCTCAAAAGTAAAGTAAAATAATTGAAAAAGGTATGTTCCGAGTTTCAACCCTGTATCTTTAACGGTTCTCGAGTTATAAGAATTTAAATATGAGAAATGGTGAAAAAACCTATCATGAAGAAAAACGCAATTTCACAAAATTTGTTTCCTTGACAACCATAGCTTGAAAGGCAGATTTTGAAAACAAACCAAAACGAAAAAATTAATATTTCCTGTTCTAATTAAGATAGAAACATGATTTAAACATCATTTTAAGCAGAAAACGAAAAAGAAATTTTTAATCCAATATAAAAAAAAAATTGAAGATTTGAAGATTTTTGTGTCCCGGACCCCCTTAATCAAAAATACAGGGTGTTCTACCCTAACCCAACTTGAATTGAGGGTTATAATTTTCAGAAAACTGAAGTATATTATAATGAAATATAATAGACATGCTCATCTTTGTTGTAAATATGATAACAGCAAAATAAGTGGTAGAAGTTTCCATTATATGCGCCAGCAGTATGCAATTGATACTTCACATTTTGGACCGTAGTAATCAGTTCATACGGTATCATCGATTGCTTGAGCACCCTGTTTTCTAAAATTTTTTCGTAATGTTATAACATTTCACACAAAACAAGGTACCTATCGTTGCCTTTTCATGGCAATGTTTTTACTTTTCTCAAAATTACTGCCGTCAACGCAAGTTCTGTTAGGATGAAACACCCTGTATTTGTGGCTCAATGAGTGTTTTGCGACCCCATGTTTTATGGCAATTTTTCATCTTCTTGATGCCTTCCATCCCCTGTCTTAATTTATCGGTCGAATTTTGGAACATCTTGTATACGTAAAAATTATTTTTTTTATGGCAAATCATTCTTTTTGATTTTCTCTGTGTCTTTTTTTTTTTTTTTTTTTTTTTTAATTTATCCCTAACTATTATTTACTATATTTGTTTCTTTTTTTATTTAGAGCTGCAGAGATATGTTTGATAGAAGCTCAAAAAGCAGACGTTTTCGTTGGAATGATCGGAGAGAGATATGGCTCAATCTATGATTTCGAACCTCCCGATGCTGCAGAATTGAAATGGGTCAAAGATTGTCCGAAGGGGTTGTCTATAACGGAACTGGAAATCCAAGCAGCTGCTTTAAGAAAACCCCGAAAATCTCATAACACAGCATTTTTCTATTTCAGAGATAATTCCTTTACACAGTAATTATACGATTTTTTGAAATTTATTTCTCTATTCTTTCAGCAGCGTACCCTTCCATAGAGTTTCTATGGAACTTTCCGGGTTTCCACGGATAGGCGCAAAAACGAAAATCCCTCCGAAATGCCCTAAAGCAAAATTATTTTAAAACTGTAAACGATATCTTCAAAGGCACTCAAAGAAAAAAAAATATATCTGGCGAATCCGTGAAATGACTACAAGAAAAGAAAAAAAAATTTTTAATAGTTAATATTAATAATAAATATTATTAAAACAAAGATATCGTTATAAACCGGAAAACTACTGGAAATAAGTGAGTATTGTGTATTTTCGTCCTGGCAAAAGAGATTACATTTTAAAACTGGAGAAAAAACGCTAAAGATGAAAATGAACGCGAATCGACCGCCGAAAATATTTTTTTTAATAGTGAATATTAATATTTTTCGGATTCAAAGATATCACCACAGCCGGAAAAGCTCACTAGATAAGTGGGTATTTATTTACCTATTTTTAATATTTCTGCCCAGGGAGATGAAAACACGACAACCAACAGGGAATCGAACTTCGTAAAATATTTTTTTCGAAATTGTAAATGTTAATATTTCTTTAAAAGTATATATCGTTAGAAAGGTACCCCGGAAAAATGTGTATTTTTTTCTCTTTTTTTTTTTTTTCTTTTTTTTCGGTTTCTGCCCTGGAAGCGAATACGACAGTTTCAAAATGCTGAAAATTAAAAATATGAAAACTAATGCAAATCGAGCATCAGTACAAATGTTTTTTGAAATAGTAAATATTAATATTTTTTAACGAAAGATACTTTTGAAACCGAAAAGGTACGGCGAAAATAAATTTTAAATATATGTTAAAAAATTGAAACAATAATTTTGTTATAAATTACTAGAAAGAACATTAAAAAAAGAGAAAGAAATATGGGAACTTTCCAGCTTCACTTCTCTTTTATTATTGTAATTTAAAACTCTTTAAAAGAACTTTTTTTCGTATTTTGTTTTCTTGTTTCTTTGAACTATAAAAAATCGCAGAAACGCTTTATAATGTAGAAGAAATGTTTACAGAAATTACTGTAATGAGGCAGTTATTCCCGATTCCTGAAACATTTTCCTGATTTTCTGTAACCTTTACGAGAAGAACCAATAACAAACCAATTGGTTTCCAAAATTAACTGAAACATCTCTTTCAAAAATTTCGTGCAATAAAAAACCCCTTTTATTTCAAGACATCTCCGTCTAAAGTTTCTGATATTCTTCTGCAAATGATTTCTGAAAGGTGGAGGAAAGGTTTCTGGAATTGTGGGAAACTAAGAAATTTCATTGAAAATTTAACTTAAACGTTTCTGCTGTATCGAAAAATTTTCTGCAAATTTATTTAAAATGCAGTTTTTTTTTTTTTTTTCGAAAATCAGTTTCAAAATATGTAGTATATTTTCAAAATTAATTTACCAAAAAATATGAATCTTAACCTATGATTTTTTTAAAAACAGAAATCTATAAATATGCTATTCCAAAGTACAGCTCATTGCACCTATAGTTTTGAGTTCTGCTATCCACATCGCAATGATTAACATTAAGAGAGTTCTATACTTTAAACTAAAGATCGACCGAAACAGGTTATTAAGACCTAAACCGAAACATAATTTCGGTAATCTTCCTATTTTCGGCCGAAAACGAGAACAAAAATGTCCAAAAAATGTTTTTTTAAGTAATTAATACATACATAAATATATGTATAATTATTAATTAATTATACTTGTAATTATACGTGTGGTCCTAGTTCGCTCTATGTGCCTCTGACAAAAATTTTTATTTTCAAATAAAATGTAATGAATTCATCAACGACGCAAAATTATTTTCTAATTATACGAATTTCATGTAATTAAAAAATGTTATAGGTATACATATCGCGATTGATCTTTTCAAAATGATGACTCTCTATGAAAGTCAAAAGATTGTGAGAAAGCCCTATATCTCTAATTATTTGCATGTGAGGTAAAAGGATTATCCAAAACTCACTTTAACTTCTTAGTATTGCAACGTGCCGTACGTAATATGTATAGCTCACATTGCAGTAAACATTTATTAGAATTGGTTAGAACTCGCGCAATTACAGATTGAACATAAAAAAAATGGCAAAAATTAACATATCAAAAACATAAAATTTAAAAAAATCTATTTAAAATTTTCGAATATTTTGCCCCAATCGTTCATGGGCCCCCTACCAGGAACCTGTGTGCCAAATTTCGTAGCCCTATGCGCCCTGTGGTTTCTGAGTTTTTGAGGTTACATAGATACGCACACGGATTTTAATAGGGTAGTTTTCCAATTAACAACAGGGTTTTACTTTTTTTAAGGGGTCTCAGTACTCTTAAAGCTTTAAAATTTTCGAAATTTTAATTTTATTAGATGTTAAACTCCTATCTTTTCTGAACATTTTGATATAATTGTTTCCTTGAAATTACCATTAGAACAGAAGGTATAGCTTTTAGAATTATACCCGCTCAATAGCTGAAGCGGCGTTTTCGAAACTTTGAAGCCATTTTTCTCCAAATGACTTTTTTGGCCATAACGCGCACGATATCTCAAAAACTTCTGAATATTTTTTAATGAAATTTTCAAAACATATGATTCATGTTATTCTGTATAAACTGAACCTAAAATGTCCTTTTTATTGTTCAAAAAAATGTTTTTTTTTTAGGTGATTATACTGTTGAAATTTTCTAAATTTTGCATTAGTTCAATACAATTTTGTATTGAAAATATAAAAATGCTTTCAATACAAATTTATTTAGGTTCTGGGTTATTATTGCAGTCTGAAGTATAAGTAGGCACCAAAATTTTCATTCTAAGTTGCAAAATTTATTTTGTAATCCTTCGCGTAATCTGTTATGTCGATTTACTGCTCGCCAAACGTCTAACAGTTTGGAGCCCCCTGTAAATGCTGATTCTGCGTCTTGCCATTTGTTAAATACATGAAATGAAATTGTCTACTTATATCTTTCATCCCAATTTAAATTGTGTCTTAAAATCAAATACATTTTAAGATATTAAATGTTGGTCTTTTTTTTTTACGTTTTTTCCAGTTGTAAGAGTCCTGAGACCCCTTAAATAGCCTTGTAAAGTTGGGATATTCACTTATAAATCGCCCTGTGCATTAAAACTCTTTTTTTCTTCTTCTTAGTTTGAGAATTTGAATTTTCTTTTAACGCTTATTTTAAAGAGTTTCATAGCATTGCCGAAACTCTGTGTCATTGAAATGGGAGATTTGTGTTAGAATAAATCTTTAACAGATTTATTGATTGTAATAAATGTTACTTGACTTTCCTAAACTAAACGTAGCGGTATCTGTTTGTTTCCATTGGATGTAAAGAATGCACGATCGAAGCTCAACCGAACTGTGTCAGATCAGCAATCAAACTATTCGAACTTGGAATCCCATTACTCCTGAAATGGGGCATTTATGGCGGCTGATGCGTCAGCATGTATTTGTAGGGAATCTATTTATTTGTTTTCACAGAGGAAAAATAAAACTAAAAAATGTCCAGCAACTTCACTTTAAAAGACAAATACATGAATGTCACGTTACAAAGGACTTGGGTTTAAATATGTAATACAAAAACGAAAAAAACGTTTTTTTTAAGCGGACGTTTAAAGTTAGTTTTTTTTTATTTTCATCATAGAGATATAAAATTTTGTGTAAATATACATTTCACCATAAGTATATAATCTACCTTAAAAGAATATTCAATATTATTACAATTTTAGGATTTTTTTTTAAATTCAAATTTTAGAACTAAGTTTTAAAATGCTCCACACATCATAATTTCTGAGAGATTTCCTCGATTTGGTAGTTTAATCACTTAAAACTCTATTACAAACAAATCTGTGAATCAATTTTTTTAATCTCTTGAATACTTAATTTCTTTAGAGATTTTTTTCCTGAATTCGATATCGATTTTCATCAAAATGTAGCCTTTTAATAAGCTAAAAATTAAATTTTATCTTAATGAAGTTGAATTTTAAAATACATGCACAGTTTTTTTTTTTTGTAAGTAATATCAGGATTCGTCCTTAGTAATTTCATGAATTTTGATCAAATGTTATGACGCATGGAGCATTTTAAAAATCTAAAAACATTGAAAAATCAGTTTTGAGAAATATAGATTTAAAGTATATTAAAGGGCCAAAAAATGGTTTGTGTACAAAATGCAAACGCTTGTAACTTTGCAAAAAATAATCGCATCTGCATGCGGTTTTTCGCAAATGGCTCAGAACTAACTGGAGAATAATAATATGAAAAAAAAAAATCGATTTTTAGGTCGGTTTCCGCTCAGATAAAGGTCTACGTCCACGGTCCCCTTTATGCAGGGTTCTCGCTGCCGCTCGCCATTGCGACAAATCACGACAAAATGTTTCATTTGGCGAGCAAACGGATGATTAGACTCCCCAAATTGCCAGTGCTCAATTTTTGCTCATATATACATATATATATTCGTGTGTGTGTATGCGTTTGTATGTGTGTGTTTGTCGATAGAGGCGACACTCTTATTTACATTATTGAACGATTGATCCCACTTATCATGTTCAGTCGCATCGTACAATTTACATTATTTTTAGAGATACTAACCCAGTACCAATTCCATTTAGCATCAGCCAATTCCAGAAAAATAAAGTTCTGACACATTGTGTTGTTTATATTTTGAATTTTTCAGAATCCATTGAATGTAATATATTGAAATCGTGAGTTAACTCGGATTGGAAGTTCTATTTCACAATATTTTACTGAGTAAAATCAGATTTAAGTTTTTTTTCTTGATTGCGCAAGACATTTCAAATACAGTTATTTTTTTAGTTTCTGTAGCGAGTACTTAAATTTAGATGAATAACTGATCTATAAACAGTTTCAAAAACTTAGTATATTTTAGAACATATTGAAAAAAAGGGGGAATACATTAAGGGGTTAAAGATCAAATTTTCAATGTTTCGCAACGAATTTATTTTACGTTTTTTTTTTTTTCATTTGGCGAATCTTTTTTACTTCTGATTAGCCAAATTGCTAACGTTCGTAAAAAGTCAGCGAGAACCCTGCCTCAATGCCATAAAAGGCTAAAAATTCCGAAAATTCCAAGTATCGTAACGAAAGTTGCCAGGTCCAGTCTCTCAAAACAGCGAGGCAGGGACACTAAAAAAGAGAGTCAGCGGTTTGTGATTTGGGGCATAAAAATCTAGTAAGTCCTATGAAAACGGAACCTGTGTGTAACGGAATTCTGTTTAAAATGTAAAATTTTCATTGTCTCTACAGTAGGAATATCATACAATTATAGCTAGTAAAACGGAATCCTGTTTAAAGCGGAATGTTCTCCTGTCCATTACGATTCCGTCTTAGAAAGTTTTGTTATACTAAAAAGAAACAAGAAACTTATGCAGTGAGGCCTGCGTGAAAACGGAATCGCTTGAGACTGAAACAAAATTCCAATTTAGCGAGTGCAACCGTATAGTACAGTAGACTCCCTCAAATCCGCACAACTTGGGGCCAGAAGTTGTGCGGATTTTAGAATTTTGCGGCGTTCTGGTCATTGCTTTGTTTGCATTTTTAAACAGTAATTTGAATGTAATAATGCAATCAAAATTATAATGAATGCTTACAATATATAGTAAAATATTAAAATAATTAAGTATAGTAGTAAACTAAATAATAAAAAGTAAGATAATTTTAAAAATGATTAAATCATTAAAAATACAGGTCAAGTAAATAATTAATAATGTATAATTAAATATGCATAATAAAGATGAGATGCATTTACCTTGAATTATTCAATGAAACTTGTCTCATAAAAGTACCCTATTAATTCACATCAAAATCATAAAATAAAGAAGTTTTATTTCAGGTTTAGACAGATTTAGTAGCTAAAAAAGCTTGATTAATACATAAATATATTTGGTAAAAAGATTGCAATGACCAGTGATAACAGCAATATCTTGAAAAAAATAAATTTATACTTCCTTCGCGAAAAAGCACGAGTTCAGCCATATTAACAAGAATTACATATTAAAATACATGCGGAATGATATAAAAATAAAAATGTCTGTATTTTTGTCCGCGTACATCGAACAGAAAGTTTATATCTGGGATGATGTGCGGATTTTAGGCGTTTATAGATTTTAGTGCTGCGGATTTGAGAGAATCTACTGTATTCCTATCGTAGGGACAATGGAATTTTTACTTTTAAAATATAATTCTGTTACAAACACGTTATAGGCACGGTTTATGGAACAAAGTACAGTAAAACTTGCGAAAACAAAATAGCTAGGAAGCGGAAAAAATTCCGTTTAAGGCAGGTTTTCGTCTAAGGAGATATACATGTAAGGCATTGGTGTTCCTTTGGAAGGGACTCTAAAAATTTCCCGTTATAGGTAAGTTCTAATTTCACTAGTTTTATAGTTCCACTCGATTCAGATTAACAAAAAGCAAGGTATTAAGGGGTCTCAGGACTCTTAAAATTGGGAAAAAAAAAGAGACGATTTTCAACATTAATATCTTAAAATGTAGATAATTTTAAAACACAATTTTTCTTGGGATGAAAGATATGTATTCTTTCTTTTGATGTATTTAAAAACTGCAAGATACAGAATTAGCATTTATAAGGGGGTCCAAACTGTCAGACATTTGAAGGGCAGAAAATCGGTATAACTGCTTACGCGCAGGATTACAAAATAAATATTCCAGCTAGAATCAAAATTTTGTTGCCTACTTATACTTCAGATTGTATAATGACCCTGAACTTAAATAAATTTGTATTTAAAGCATTTTTATATTTTTAATACAAAGTTGTATTTAGCTAATACAAAATTTTGAAAATTTCAACAGTATAATCGCCTAAAAAAAATATTTTTTTGAACAATAAAAAGGAAATTTTAGGATCAGTGTATACAGACTAACATGAAACATATATTTTGAAAATTTCAAGAAAATATATTCAGAAATTTTTTATATATCCTGCGCGTTATACCCAAAAACGTCATTTGGAGAAAAATGACTTCAAAGTTTGGAAAATGCCGCTTCAGCTGTTGAGCGGATATGATTTTAAAATCCCTAATTTCTGTTCTAATGGGAATTTAAAGGAAACAATTGTATCAAAATGTTCAGAAAATATAGGGGTTTAACATCTAAAAAATTTAAACTTTCGAAAATTTTGAAGCTTTAAGAATCCTGAGACCTCTTAATAGATGTATCCATCCGGAAAAATCGGAACCTTTAGAGTACAGCGTAGTTGTTACATTCTTGGAGCCCTGAAAATCCGGACACCTGGCAACACTCATCGTAACTTGGTAGGTTTTGGTTGTACAAAAATGGATTTTTGTATTGCTTTACTTATCAGATATGTATTTACTTATCACAGCATGGAGAAAGTTTTTTCTAACTACAACTCCAGATGCCTTATAAAAAATTTCGTAATTTCTTCAAAAATAACTATTTTCACGCAAATGGGGGTTTCACAGAATGAAAAACAACATTGGAAAGACGTTAGGTAGATTTCGTAATAAACACTACCTATTACATTCTCCCCTATGTTGGAATTTCTGAAACATTTTTGCAGATCTACGCCGATCATGACATCTGGAACCCAAAACCACCCCCAGTTCAAAATTATATATATATATATATATATATGTGTGTGTGTGTGTGTGTGTGTGTATAACTTTTTTTTTTTTATGGACACGATAACTTCTATAATTCTGCACAAATCTCTTCCAAACGGATTTGTAAAATCAAAAGGCAGAAAATATCGGTCAACAGCAAAATCGGACCAAGGATTTGGAAATGGGGAGGGTTTCTGTGAAAAGTGAAAACTCCATAACATCTTAATTATGATACATATCCAATCAGTTTAAAGTTATTATTACTCCTAGGAAAAGGGAAAATAATTTATGTAAGGCAGATTTTTGATATCATTAAAAGTGGGCTGAAAGGACGAAAAAAATGGGGTTTTAAGAAGAAAAAAATTCATAACTTCGTCCATTCTCAACACATCAAATC
This sequence comes from Maratus speciosus, assembly GCA_963932465.1. Lineage (NCBI taxonomy): Eukaryota > Metazoa > Arthropoda > Arachnida > Araneae > Salticidae > Maratus > Maratus speciosus. The sequence continues at coordinate 658,444,757 of OZ010787.1, read as the reverse complement.
CACTTAAATTTATTACAAATCTCCTTAATATTGTCTACAACTTTTATATTGATACGTTTTTTATAGGACCAAGGTCTTACAGCCAAAAAAAAGGGGGGGGGAAGTGAAGAAAAAATTATCGTATTATAAAACCAGCTGTTATAGAAAAATGAAATTAAAAACTCCCCAAAACCTGCCAGATGAAATTGTTAAACCGAGTTTATCTCTAATCGATGTAGTTTTTGTTGGTGAAATTAATACTTCGACATCTACCTGGTGCCTGTAGGCCGAGTCGGCAGGGATATTTTGCAATTAGAACTATGCCTCTAAAATGAACGGGTTAGGAATTGTTATGGGTCAGTGATAAAGCAGGGACACCCTGTGTAATGATTAATTTAATTTAGTAATATAAATTATTTATCCGTTATGTTAAATTTGAAGGTTGAAACCGAAATTTGAACTCTTATTTTAGACATGTTCCTAAGAAGTGGGCTGGATATTATATAGATTTTAACTCGAGAGCAAAAGTCGAAGAGCTGAAGGAGAAGATTAGATCTAAAAATTTCAAGATATTCGAAGGGTAAGCACTTTTAGTTTATTCGATTTTCCCCATTACCATTATTGTTTCTGTTGTTATTCATTTATATCGGTTTAAAGTTTTCTATTTTCTGTCTAATATCTATTGTTTTGCAGGTGCCTTTTCATTTTCCATCTAATTGCCTAAACATCCATATAAAGTACGAGTAAATGTGCTAAATAAAAATTGCTTCAAATCATCCACGAACAATTTCCATGATAAATACGAGTTTATTCATAAACAAACCAAACAGGTCCTTAAGGTATCGGAATATTATGCCCACATTAAAATGGCCGTTTTGGTGAAAACTTTCAATTTTTAAACATTTGGAAAAATGGTTATTGTCCTCGTCAGGGTAGGAAATCAAAAGCATATCTGGTTGAATCTTTTATTGGTTGAATCCGCATTTTATTCGTTATCTGATGGGTCTATACAGTAATCTGTATTTTCCCTTTACTTTCAACAGAGATGGATACTTCTGTTGCCACTATGACAAAAAAGTAATAAAAACTACAAAAAAATTAATAACTCAGAAACAAATTGAGATACAGCTTTCAAACAAATTGCATTTAAAAGTACATTTTCTTCTCTATACGAGGTGTAAAAAGTAATATTGTGGGATGTTTAGAAGTTTAAGAATGAAATTTCATTTAAAATTGGTCGATGGAAAAGTCTTTTCCCGAACAGCCAATGAAATGCTTGGATAATACGTAAGTTTCAAGTGGATAATACGTAAGTTTCAGGAAATGTGACGAGTCGCAGGCGATTTTTTTCGCTTGCAATTTTTACGTGTAATAACACTATTAATGTTTAATTCATGGCGTAGGTAATGTATGATCAACTCCGTGCGATTTTTTATGTCTTAAATTTTAGTCTTTGAAAAAATCATTTTCCAAATGGTCGTTGTAATTTGTTAAATTGCTTTTTTATTATTATTATTGTTTTATTTGAAGGAGCAATGTTTTTCGATCCCAATTTTTTTTTTTTATTATTATTATTATTATTTCTGTGATTACTAGAAGAGAAGTTATGGCCCATTGAATAAACAGGAAGCAATGAGTCAAATACATGAAGTGAGTAGGAAGGCCAGAGGCAATGTAAACAATGTTTCTATGCATAATTTTCTTACGTTTTTTACATAAAAACACACATAAACCTTAACGGAAACTTCTAGATTCATTTTATAGATAAGAAGTCTTTAAATGCAATTTCTGGAAAATCAATTTTTCCATTATTTCCATGAACGATGAACTTCGTCACATAAAATTTTTAAACCTATTTCATTGAAAATGTGTCAGAATGCTTCCCATAGGACTCACTGTGTTCTGAAGTAGAATCTAAGCTGTATGTGACAATGTCATTATTTTATAGGTACTCGAACATAAAAAAAATGGTCATTTTTAATTTTAAAAAATACGTATTTTTTATATATTTTGAAATATTTCAGTTAATGTTGAAGATATCTTAAAACTCCTAGTTTAGTGCACAGGTAAGTGTCATAGTAGTATGTAGTACAAAGGAAATTGAAATACATTGAGTTGAATTGGGCGTATTCTGCAGTAGCGCCAACTTTGAACACCCAAATATTGGGTGGGCTCAATTTTTTTTGAATAAAATAACACAAACATTTTTTACACGACTGCCAAGAAAGATTATGTGTTTCACGCGTATCTGGGTATGTGGATTTTTTATACCCTCGAAACATCTCAACGGCTGCATGGATTTGAATGAATGAGATCTCTATCGATTCGTCTTAACCGTCCTATGGTTATAGGCTAGGTTTTGTTTTTATAAATTCTAAATGGCGGCCGTAAAATACAAAATGGCGAAAAAATTTTACGCACCCTATTGAGTGGCATATCATTGGATAGGTCTTTCAAAATAAAGACGATGTTTCATTGACTATTTTACAGTCAGATGCTCCGTTTAAATATGACACAATGTGGAAGTTGTGTAGGCTCTAGCTTTACTGCAACTCTAACTTTCATAGACATCTATAGGCCTCATCAAAACAGTGTTTATAGATAGGAACTAACAATTAAACACAACTTAAAAGTCATCCATACAAGTAAATATAAAAAAAAACAGGTAAGTAATATAAAAAATAGTTTCACATTGATGAGACGTAATTAATGAGTTCGCTTTTTACGCAGTCGGGTTTTTTGATTTTTTAAATTTAATTTCCCTTAGTGCATGTGTATGTAGGGACAGGCACGGGGGAGGAGCGAATGATTAAACATGATAATTCGAAGCTAAATTATGTTTTTTCTCTGTTTTTTCTAAAAATATTTAATCATTATAATTATAATTTAATAAATAATTTTATTAAGGGGGTCCAGGACACATTTTAAAATATTTTTTTATTTACTAAGTTAAAATTCTGAATTTTTTTGTGATGGTTAACCTTATCATTTGTAAACAAAATCACGTGATAAAACTTCTCATAATTAAAAAAAAAAATTTAATTTAAAATGTATTAAAAAAGTGGGGTAAATTAAAATCGTTATTACTCGGAATATTATTTACAGAATTTCAATTTTTTTTTCATTTAAAGAAACACAAATATATAAGTTTTAATTTTGATTCAGCATTTTTAAAAATATTAATTTATAAAAAAAAAATTAAAAATTTAACGAAAATTTTTTTTAAAAAAGTGGAGTAATTTCTTTTAAAAAAAATCACATTTTCAAAAGTAAATATTTTTTTCAAATATTCTGAATCAAAATTAAAGTAAAACAGTTGAAAAGATATGTTCCAGGTTTAAACCCATTATCGTTAACGGTTCTCGAGTTATAAGAATTTAAATACGAGAAATGGTGAAAAAACCCTTCATGAAGAAAAACGCATATTTACAAGAAGTCGTTTTCATGACAGCCATTGCTTGAAAGCTAAATTTTGAAAACAAACCAAAACGAAAAAATTAATATTTCTTGTTCTAATTCAGATAGAAACCTGATTTAAATGTCATTTTAAGCAGGAAAAAACAGAGAATTTTTTAACGAAATAAAATGTTTTTTGCAAAATTTGAAGATTTATGTGTCCCGGACCCCCTTAAATTATAAGTTCTTCCTTAGAAATACCATTAAAATCGCTAACTCTCGAAAGTGCAAAGAACTAAAAGTCAAGAAAAACATATAATTTAGTCACATAATTGCTTTATCAATTCAAGACACACATTGGCAAAATACGGAGGATATTTCTTTTTGAGAGAAATTTAATTATACATCAGCTGAAGCTCCTGAAAGTCAAATTGATGTTCTTAATGTTTTCCAAATAAAACGTTTTGCGAAAATCAATAAAACCAAATTTCATTTCCGCAATTATAAATAAATAAATAAATAACGAATTAAATCAATTGAAATTGGGTGGGCAGAGAGGTCAAATTATTGGGTGGGCCCATATAAGTTGGCGCCACTGGAGTAAGCATGAAATTTTGCTTAAAAAAAGGCAAAAAAAAAAAAACCCAATTTTTAAAAATGTTAAGAAGATATTGCTAGGATTTTACGTTTCTTTCACCCTTCTGTATTACAATTGAACTAAAAATATGTGTATTTATTCAATATTATACATCTTTACTTTCTTCTATCTTCAATAGAAGAATGTATTGTAATCGAAAATTTTTCTTACTTCCGGTTTTCGACTGGTTTTAGGGGTCAGAGGTTCCAAAAAACGTTTATAGAAAATGTCTGTCTGTCCGTGGGTCTGTCGCCATTGTACCATCAAAAAGTGTATGAAATTATGCATAGAATTGAACCAAATTTTTTGTGTATGTTTTTGGTCATGGCAAGAAGGTCCTCCATGAATTTGGAAAAAAACCGCAGAAATGGGGTGCTGTAATAGCGATTTTTGTACAATTTTCAATATCGTACCATTGAAAAGTGTATGAAGTTATGCATATAATTCAACCAAATTTTTACTTTCTTCTATCTTCAATAGAAGAAAGTACTGTAATCGAAATTTTTTTCGACTTCCGGTTTTCGACGGATTTACACGTTTTAGGGGTCCGAGATCCCCAAAAACATGTTTATAGAAAATGTCTGTCTGTCCGTGTGTCCGTCTGTCTGTCGCCATTGTACCATCCAAAAGTGTATGAAGTTATGCATACAATTAAACCAAATTTTTATTTTAAGTTTCTGGCTATGGCAAGAAGGTCCTCCCTGAATTTGGAAAAAATTCGCCGCTAGGAGGCGCTGTAATAGCGATTTTAGTGCGATTTTGAAAATTGTACCATCGAAAAGTGTATGAAGTTATGCATAGAATTGAACCAAATTTTTATTTTAAGTTCTTGGCTATGGCAAGCAGGTCCTTCCTTAATTTGGAAAAAATTCGCCGGTAGGGGGTGCTGTAATAGCGATTTTTGTGCCATTTTGAATATTGTACCATCGAAAATTGTATGAAGTTATGCATACAATTGAGTCATATTTTTTGAGTTTGTTTTTGGTCATGGCACGAAGGTCCTCCCTGAATTTGGAAAAATTCCGCCGGAAGGGGGCACTGTAATTGCGATGTCTGTACCATTTTCATTATTGTACCATCGAAAAGTGTATGAATTTCTGCATAGAATTGAACCAAAATTTTTGTGTATGTTTCTGTCTATGGCAAACAAGTCTTCCCTGAACTTGAAAAAATTCCGCCAGAAGGGGGCGCTATAATTGGATCTCTGTGCCATTTTCATTATTATACCATCGAAAAGTGTATGAAGTTATGCATATAATTGAACCAAATTTTTTGTGTATGTTTCTGGCTATGGCAAGCAAGTCTCCCTGAATTTGAAAAAAATCTGCCGGAATGGGGCGCTGTGATAGCGATGTCTGTGCCATTTTCTTTATTGTACCATCGAAAAGTGTATAAAATTATGCATACAATTGAACCAAATTTTTTGTGCATGTTTTTGGCTTTGGCCATCAGGTCCTCCTTGAATTTGGAAATATTGCGCGGTAAAGGGGCTCTGTGATAGCGATTTTTGTATACTTTTCTTGATTTTTCGTAGTTATGTTGTCCATCGACGGCTCGTGCAGCGACGGAAACTCCCTTCCTGCTAAGCCGGCTATTCGCAAATAACTGATAACAACAGAATAAGGAAAAACTATTAATTTTAACAAATATCATGATATAGATTAACTCGTTTTTAGTCCGTTTAATTGACTGAAACAGAAATTTAAGATAAAAATCAAAGTTGGTATAGTATTGAACTAATAATACTGAAGTATTAACATGTGTAACTAGTTTTTGAAATATTAAGATGTATAAGATAGAAGAAAGTTTTGGGATTGGCACATCCAACTAGTTTATGTATGTTTTTCTTCATGGCAAGAAGGACCTCCCTGAATTTGGAAAATATTCGCCGGAAGCGGGCGCTGTAATAGCGATTTTTGTGAAATTTTCAATATTGTACCATCGAAAAGTGTATGAAGTTATGCATAGAATTGAACCAAATTTTTGTGTAAGTTTTTGGTCATGGCAAGAAGGTCCTCCCTGATTTTGGAAAAATTCTGCCGAAGGGGCCGCTGTAATAGCGATTTCTGTGCAATTTTCAATATTGTACCATTGAAATGTGTATGAAGTTATGCATAGAATTCAACCAAATGTTTTATGTTTGTTTTTGGTCATGGCAAGAAGGTCCTCCCTGAATTTGGAAATATTCCGCTGGAAGGGGGTGCCGTAATAGCGATTTTTGCGCAATTTTCAATATTGTACCATCGAAAAGTGTATGAATTTCTGCATAGAATTGAACCAAATTTTTTGTGTATGTTTCTGTCTATGGCAAACAAGTCTTCCCTGAACTTGAAAAAATTCCGCTAGAAGGGGGCGCTATAATTGGATCTCTGTGCCATTTTCATTATTATACCATCGAAAAGTGTATGAAGTTATGCATATAATTGAACCAAATTTTTTGTGTATGTTTCTGGCTATGGCAAGCAAGTCTCCCTGAATTTGAAAAAAATCTGCCGGAAGGGGGCGCTGTGATAGCGATGTCTGTGCCATTTTCTTTATTGTACCATCGAAAAGTGTATAAAATTATGCATACAATTGAACCAAATTTTTTGTGCATGTTTTTGGCTTTGGCCATCAGGTCCTCCTTGAATTTGGAAATATTGCGCGGTAAAGGGGCTCTGTGATAGCGATTTTTGTATACTTTTCTTGATTTTTCGTAGTTATGTTGTCCATCGACGGCTCGTGCAGCGACGGAAACTCCCTTCCTGCTAAGCCGGCTATTCGCAAACAACTGATAACAACAGAATAAGGAAAAACTATTAATTTTAACAAATATCATGATATAGATTAACTCGTTTTTAGTCCGTTTAATTGACTGAAACAGAAATTTAAGATAAAAATCAAAGTTGGTATAGTATTGAACTAATAATACTGAAGTATTAACATGTGTAACTAGTTTTTGAAATATTAAGATGTATAAGATAGAAGAAAGTTTTGGGATTGGCACATCCAACTAGTTTATGTATGTTTTTCGTCATGGCAAGAAGGACCTCCCTGAATTTGGAAAATATTCGCCGGAAGCGGGCGCTGTAATAGCGATTTTTGTGAAATTTTCGATATTGTACCATCGAAAAGTGTATGAAGTTATGCATAGAATTGAACCAAATTTTTGTGTAAATTTTTGGTCATGGCAAGAAGGTCCTCCCTGATTTTGGAAAAATTCTGCCGGAAGGGGCCGCTGTAATAGCGATTTTTGTGCAATTTTCAATATTGTACCATTGAAAAGTGTATGAAGTTATGCATAGAATTCAACCAAATTTTTTATGTTTCTTTTTGGTCATGGCAAGAAGGTCCTCCCTGAATTTGGAAAAATTCCGCTGGAAGGGGGCGCCGTAATAGCGATCTTTGCGCAATTTTCAATATTGTACCATTGAAAAGTGTATGAAGTTATGCATAGAATTGAACCAAAATTTTTTGTGTATGTTTGTGGTCATGGCAAGAAAGTCTTTCATTAATTTGGAAAAAATCCGCCAGTAGGGGGCGCTGTAATAGCGATTTTTGTGAAATTTTCAATATTGTACCATCGAAAAGTGTAAAGTTATGCATAGAACTGAACCAAATTTTTTATATATGTTTTTGGCCATGGCAAGAAGGTCCTCCGTGAATTCGGAAATATTCCGCGAAAAGGTGCACTATAATAGCAATTTTTGTATAATTTTCTTGATTTTTCGTAGTTTTATTGTACACCGGCGGCTGATGAATGGACGGGAACTTCCCATCCTGATAAGCCGACTATTCGCGAACAACTGATATGCAACAGAATAACGGAAAACTATTGATTTTAATGATTATTTTGATCGAGATTAACTCGTTTTTACTCCGATGAATTGACTGAAGCAGAATTTTAAGATGAAAGTCAAAGTTGATATAGTATTGAACTAATAACTAGTTGGATGGGCCAATCCCAAAACTTTCTTCTATCTCATATATTTTAATATTTCAAAATGTTGTTACAAATATCAATATTTCATTTTTATTAGTTCAGTACTATATCAAATTTAACTTTCATCTTAAATTTCTGCTTCAGTCAATTAATTGTTGTAAAAACGAGTTAATCTTGATCATGATATTTATTAAAATCAATGGTTTTCCGTTATTCTGTTGTTGTACATCGGCTGTTCGCGAATAGTCGACATATCAGGATTGGAAGTTCCTGTCGCTTCATCAGCCCCCAGTGTACAATAGAACTACGAAAAATCAAGAAAATTACACAAAAATCGCTATTATAGTGCCCCCTTTCGGCGGAAAATTTCCAAATTCAGGGAGCTTCTTGCCATGACCAAAAACCTACACAAAAAAATTTATTCAATTCTATGCATAACTTCATACACTTTCCGATGGTATAATATTAAAAATGGAACAATAAACGTTATTACAGCGCCCCCTTTCGGCGGATTTTTTCCAAATTAATGAAGAACCTGCTCGCCATAGCCAAAAACTTAATAAAAAAAATGGTTCAATTCTATGCATAACTACATACACTTTCCGATGGTACAATATTGAAGATTGCACAAAAATCGCTATTACAGCGCTCTCTATCTGCGGAATTTTTCCAAATTCAGGGAGGACCTTTTTGCCATGACCAAAAACCTACACAAAAAAATTGATTCAATTCTATGCATAACTTCATACACTTTCCGAAGGTACAATATTCAAAATGGCACAAAAATCGCTATGACAACGCCCCCTTTCGGCGGATTTTTTCGAAATTAAAGGAGGACCAGCTTGCCACAGCCAAAAAAAAAGAAAAAAAAAAAGGTTCAATTCTATGCATAACTTCATTCACTTTTTGATGGTACAATGGCAACAGACAGATGGACACACGGACAGACATTTTCTATAAACATGTTTTTTGGAATCTCTGACCCCTGAAACGTGTAAATCCGTCGAAAACTGGAAGTAGAAAAAAAATTTCAACTACAATACTTTTTTCTATTGAAGATAGAAGAAAGTAAAAATGAAATACTGACATTTGTAACAACATTTTGAAATATTAAAATATATGAGATAGAAAAAAGTTTTGCGATTGGCACATCCGACTAGTTTTAAAGTTTAGAACGTTAAAAACCTTTAAAATTTTTCGAGTTTTATTCTATAGTTTAATTTTTCTATAAACATAATATCTAAACATGCTTTAAAAATATTTTGAATCCAACTATTTGTTTATGTTCAGCCGTTCCTTTATAATCTCTATAAATTGAAGAACAGTGCATAAACCTCACGTTTTGCACGAGATTTTATCAAAGCAACACATCCCGTGCAAAATCTCGGGAACAAGATTTTGTAGGAAAAGGTAGGCAATGGTGAAATTCGCTGTTAGGGTAGGAAATGGGATGCTTTACATAGAATGAATAAAAGAATATTTACTGAATTTGTGAGTAAATAGTTAGAGCACTATATCTATTTAACGTGAATTAATAGGTCTTTAACGCGTGACGTCAGTCACCGATGACTAACACTAAACTTTCCTTTTAGAACCCGTAATTCACCGATGACTGACGGTCTAAAATATGATAGAAAACTAAAAATGTATACAAGGTGTATCTAAACTCTTGGGCAAAACTTTAAGGGGTGATAGTACACATCAAGACAAACAATATTAAATAGGAAACTGAGGGTCCCAAACGTCTTCCGAAGGAGATAGGCGCTATTAAAGTTTAGGGTCCAAAATTTCAAATGATTATAAAAAAACAGGAAAAATGATCGATTCGTTTGCGGTTTTCGCTAAAACTATTCTTTCTGTCAGTATTTTCTTGAAAATAAATTTTAAAGATAAACTTTAAAAAATTCCGATAGAGGGCGCTTCAGACTTTGGAGTAACGAACAACCATTTTTTACCGTTATTTTTTGTATCTCATTAAATGCTTTCAAAAGCTTAGACTTACACTTAAATTTTGAGCTCAAAATCTGAATCGTTGGGGGGTGGTTAAGTAGCGGAAACTGAACTGTGTTCAGGAGGGGGGGGGGGTAAAATTTCTACTCCTGAACACATTTTAGTTTGCGCTACTTAACCACTCCCAACGATTCACATTTTGAGCTCAAAATTTAAATTTAAGTCTAAGCTTTTGAAAGCAATTAATGAGATACCAAAAATAACGGTAAAAAATAGTTGTTCGTTACTCCAAAGTCTAAAGCGCCCTCTATCGGCATTTTTTGGACTTAATCTTTAAAATTTCTTTTCAAGGGTATACTGACAGAAAGAATAGTTTTAGCGAAAACCGCAAACGAATAGATCATTTTTCCTGTTTTTTATAATCATTTGAAAATTTGGACCCTAAACTTTAATGGCCCCTATCTCCTTCTGAAGGCGTTTGAGACCCTTAGTTTTCTATTTAATATTGTTTGTCTTGATGTGTACTATCACCCCTTAAAGTTTTGCCCAAGAGTTTAGATACACCCTGTATATTGTTTTAAGTAATTACTTTAAATTTATTTAAAATTTACTTACCTTTTATTTATTATAGTATTATACTTTCTTAAAAATTACTTAAAACATTGCAAATTTTTCAGCTTCAGTGTCAGTCATCGTGTTAATTGTTATTCAGAGTTGAAATTTTAAGCCAACTGCTTTTTAAAATTTAGCCTTCTATTCTAAAAGCTCCAAGATTTTGTTTAAACTTTAGCATTAGGGGACAAAAGGGAAGGGACAATTATTTTTAGTAGTCGTTAAGGGGTCCACGAAAGAACGAACTGTCTTAATCAAGCACTGAGAACAAATTTAAATGAAAAGTGTACATCGAATGATTAGTTAAAATAATAAATAGAGAGCTTTAAAAAACTTATTGTCATCATTATTATTTTGGATTTAAATAATTACGAGCTGATGCGAAACCAGTATTTATAGCATATGCAAAAGATTTTTTGCAAATAGTCATATGTTAAAGCGTATTCTTCTTCTTTATGGCTTTGATATTTTTAGAAAGGAAGGGACTTATTCATCCGCACACGCAATGTAAACAGTGAAGTAGAAAATGACGTGGATTCGGTAAAATCTTTTTGCTTTAGCAGTCGAGCCTTATTACTTCATGAAAGATGAAATATATGTTAGCTTTAATCAAAGTTTGTTACAGCGGAATATTTAAATTTGAACTTTTATAAATTTTTGTTTTTTTTTTATGCGGGTTCCCAAGTGATCCGCCAACTGAATACCAATATTTTTTTAGAAAATTTTCTTTTTAGATTTTTCTTACAAACCGCCCCGAAACCACCTATGAAAGTTAATTCTAGCGCAAACCTACCATAAGATTTTCTGTTAAAATTTATTGGTATTCAGTTGGCGGACCATTTGGGAGCACTGTTTATGTGAATCTTCTAACAATAAAATGTACACTTTTCCTGTTTGGAGGCATCTGTTATTCAAACTAATGAACGGAAAGAGACCTCATTTTATATTTAGACTTCAAGACATAGCCTCTTCAGACTCCAGGATTTATTATTATATATTTTTTTACTTCAGTTATGAATTTATATTAACAAACCGATAGCTACGAAAGATTGAAAAGCGAAAAAAATTAAAATGTATTTTTTGTACATAAAATTCGATAATACATGGGGTATAAGTACATTTTTTGACAATTTGTTAGGATTTTTTATTTAACTTTTTTTTTTTTTTGCATTGCATTGAAAAAATAATGCAAAACGTGAAATAACTATACATTTAATAATTTTTTTATTTCTAATGGACTCTACAAATGGTATCTTAACGTACTGAAAAACTGTTTACATTTTCGTTTTTGTACATTTCGTGCATTTTTGCTGCAAGCCATTTTGATATAACACGTATCTCGCTAAAAAAGCACTATAAGAAACAAATTGATATTTTGTTTAGTTCTGCTATCTGTAAGGCTCCATACACACCAATTTCCCCCCTTTTTTTTTAACATTATTTATATACGTGAAAAAAAATTGTAAAGGTGTGTATCCTATAGGATCCATCGGGTCTGAGGAGGATAGGGAGCACCCACTCAGTCGGCCCAGTATTTAGTCTGCTAGTCAAAAAAATGAGAGACTTGGGCCGGTGTTCGCGTTTTCGAAACCATCGCTGTTTGGGTGGAAGTGATTATGTAATGTTTTCAGCGATTTCCTTGTACGAGAAACATAATTTGGTCTCTTTCCCTTCAAAAGTCCTCCCTGAAGACATCGCTCTTGTACCATTGCGGCCAAAGCTGGCCAAGATTCAAGGCATGGGGGAGATGAATTTTAAAAAGGACCAGAAATCATATACCAAATTTTTTCTGTACTTTGGGTACAGTAGCTAATTTTGGTAGGCTGGACACATACTCAGCAAAATTCTTCAGTCCTTTAAATGAGTTATTTGCCCGAACGTACCCAATACCTTTTCAAGGGAATTAGGGGAACTGCTGTCACGTGCGCACAAGCAGTTTGCATAAACCATTTTACTGGCAATTAATGTAAATATTTCACTCGATCAACTCTGGCAGTGCAAAAATTTTCGCTTTTGGCAACTTTTATATTAAATAGTACTTTTTAACCCCCCGAATTCGCCACTCCATGTCTTCTAAAGTCTAAATATAAAATTGGGTCTCCTTCCTCTCATTTTTATTTAGTTTTTTAAAATGAGTAATATATAAAGCAACCCAAAGTTACTTTTACCTCTCATTTCAGAAAATATTTTTTGTTTAACTAACCAAAATAAACTATCATAAGCAATAAAAACACTTAAAATTTATTTCCCCCACTTACACTTTCGCCGTTTTTTTCCTGATACTTATTTTTGCTTCTACAAAGTATTTGCTCTTTTTTAGATATCCTTGCCACTGGGCTGGAATATGTGACAATAAACCCGTACTGGCTGGTTTAGAGGTTTTAGGTAACAGAGTTTTAGACGATTTGTGGACAGCAGTTCAAGAAATACAGAAAACAGTAAGGATATATATTTTTTTTTTCTTTTTTCGCAAGTTTTAAAAATTGTTTATCATGCCTGCAGGTGAGCGTTATTTAATTAAAAGGGTATCGTGTTTTTTTAATAGCCTTTTAGTTTTCTTTCTTTGAAGTCAAATTTCTTTTCAATTTACATATTTTTAAGTAAGAATTTAGTATAGAGCGACGACACCTCGGCGAACGAAGATAGTTCGTTCCAGAACAACATTCATTAGCCGAAATCTTCGTTAACCGAAACGAGGTGTCCCATATGTTTCTACAGAACCTTTTATTCGTTCTAGATGCTATCCGAAATTTAAAGATAAGTTTTATATAAAAGGGTTAAAACGCTCCGAAGTAAAAGTTGAACAGCTTTTCATCGTTTGGGGAATAGGGAGTATAATGAAAAACTGATGAATTTTTGATTTGTGTTTACACAATATTTTTGCAATTTTTGCAAATTTGCAAAATTTATTCAGGATAAATGTCCTTTTCTTCAATAACTGCTCTGTGCCATGGAAACTACGGTACATAGTCTATATACTCAGCCGTGTCTGTGCCGCTTTGCTGGAATAGAACTAAATTGTTCTGTTCAGACTTGATTAAACTTTTCTTTCTTTCCTTTTCTGTTTTTAGAATATTTAAAAAGTGATTCAGATACTTTTCTTCATCTAAGGCTCCAGTTTTTTTTTCGTTGAGTTTTGCTTTGAAGCCACTTTGTAGGAAAGACAATCTCTTCTCAGTAATATAGCACTTTTTGAGCTCTCTTTTCTTTTTTCTGCTGTCTTTATGTGCAATTTAGGCTGTTTAATAAGCACTCTTTGTCGCCCTTGCTCCTTTCCTGATTCAGTTGCTTTTCAGGATTTTCTGTTATCAGATTTTAGTGTATTCTTTAACTGTTTCTTTCTATATCGTCTTCATTTACCTCCAAATATAACTCTTTGCCAAAAGACATTATCTTGTCTATTATGTGAGAATTTTCAACAGCAAGTTCTGTACCAGCATTTTTAGAATCTTGAGCACAATAAAACATTTTTATTTAAGCACTCCCCAACATAGTTGAAAAGCGTGTATGAATTCGGTTTGTCTGTCTACTGCCTGCCTGTCTGTGTTGTCTGATTGCCATGAAATGTGTATATATTATGGATGTTTACTATAGAATGTTCGATATTGAAAATGAAATGTTTTGCATTTATAGCTCGCTTACAGGGACACACAAAATAATTCCGTTGCAGTATGGTTTATGGGGGGAAATCATTTCCGATCCATTTTAATGATGTGACGAATCTGAAACATAAGGAAATGTAAAAGAATCTTTAATATGCACTACAAGATGTTTTCTATAGATTAGGGATCTTTATTTACAGATGTTCGGTTACAGGATGGACTATGATCGATTGCACTGTATGAAAAAATGAAATTTTTTGGTAATATTTATTGATATTTCTTTACTGTTTGTGTTGAAAAGCGTTTCATAACGCATAATTTTTCGTTCTTGTTTCTTATGTCACAGCCGTCAAATCATAACATTTACAAAGCAGAATTAAATGTTCTAACCTGCACGTTGCTCCATGCCGTGACAACGACTTGAACAGAATAAGTATACAGTAAAACCTCCCTAAAGCGACCACGTTCCGTTCCAATAAAAATGGGTCGCTCCGAGAGGTGGTCTCTTAATGGAGGTCATGTTTAAATCTAGATTTTAATTGCTGAAAAAGGCTAACAATTAATATTACTAAAGTTTATTTTTCGCATTAGGAAAAAATACAAAACATTAAGTATCAAAACAAAAGTTAATTACATAAGTTAATTACTGCAGAGTTTAAAAGAATACATTGACGTTTGCTTTGATTTTACGGTTTTATCTTTTATAACTTTTATTTCCAAGTCCTTTCGGAGTTCAGTCAATAAATGCAATTTTTTTTTTTTTTTAACGGGAACAAATAATGACGATTCCATTAATTTACCTATTTCTTTGAAAGTTTCCTGACAGAATAGGGCAGGGGAGTTTATTGACTGTCATTCTTAATTTGTCATCAGAGTTAAATTCATTGACTAAAAAGGCACAAAGGGGTTTAAACACTTAAAAGTTACCGGAATATTAAAAAAAAAAAAAAAAAAAAAAAAATCTGAACTTAGTTTAGAAGTTTGATGAATAATGTGCTCACCGGAATTATTTTTCTAATAAAACCTTCTTCAAGTGACCAGGAGAAAACGGAATTTGTTTCATTTTCTTCAAAGAAACGGGTCGCTCATGGAGGGAGTTCAACTGGGATGGTCTCTGAATGGAGGTAAAATTAGTATTGAGCCTTTGGGAATAAATTTCGTTCTATGAAAAAATGGTCGTTCGGGGAGGTGGTCACTTAATGGAGGTGATCGCACAGGGAGCTTTCTCTGTATTATAATGATTCTCCTGGAATTTCCTCAGAGTCTATGAGAGTTGCATGAAAACACCTTTGAAAATGTAGAAAAATGTTTAAAAAAATGCTTTGTAATCGCAACGTGGCTCCGTTATGTTCGCGTGTTCATCCAATAAAACATTCGTTAGCTGAATCCATATTCGTTAGTCAAGACACGAAAATAGATGATAAAATGTGTGCATCAGCTGAATAATTCGTTAACCGAAGTATTCGTTAGCCGAGGTGTCACAGTATGTCATTCATACATCTTATAAAGAAGCTCTTGTGTATCAAAACTATTTGTAACTTCAGTAATTTTATTAAAAATATTTAGAAGTTACTTTCGTAATCATTAAATTTCAATTAAAAATTAAGCTACTGAATTGCGAGAGAACAACTTACAAAAAATAATAGATTTTAAGAATTAGATGCCGGCTGTCATTCAGTTCGTCGCCATATTACATTAATTAACCCCATTTCTTGGTGATAAATTACTACAGTGTACGATGATAAGAACAAAAAATATTTATTTAATTTTCATAGTGATTTTTAGAATTTTAATTAGACTTCTTTCACTCTATTTTAAGTTTCATTATTTAATACTAATAATAGTAACCATCGTAACCATAAGATGTACGGCTAGTTCTTTTGTTCACTCAGAAGCATTGAAATACTTTACTCACTTATTGAAGTACTTTACTTCAAAGTTCGTAAGGGACTATTTAAATAACATTAAAAAATACATCGGTTTTTAATATTATTATTATTATTAACTATTCTATAAATGTTGAGTTGTTTTAAGGTAAGCATCTATTACTTTTTTTTTTTTCAAAAGATTTTTGAAACAAACACCCAGTTTGAAACAGAATATATGTAAAACCTCCTCTTTTCAGGCATTAGTTTTTAATATTTTCTCTTCCACGTGAAATATTTTTACGAAAAGTAAAAATAAAAAACAATATTATAATGCATATAAGGATTAAGCATGTAGCTATAGCATCATGCAGTTAGTTTTAGAATGAAAGAAAGCAACTGAAGACATAAAAGATATTTCTGTAATCAGCAAGCGTGTTTATTTGGCCGCGAGTACAAATCTTAATACAGTGCAACCTCTGAATAACGATTTCCCGTTGGACTGGTAAAAAGTGGCCGCTCTTCAGAGGTGGGTGTTATTCAGAGGTTTCATTTAAAAAAAAATCAAAATTACATGAATTTAAATAGAAATACACACAGTCATTTTAATTAATCCTCATTGTTTCAATATAATAAGAAAATCAGTGATTTGCAGTAGCTTTGTTTTTTTGCTTCAAATGTCTTTCTCCAAAGAAAAAAAAAATATGACTTGATTTGCTATACAACTCATCCTCATTATTATTTAATGAGAAATTTTGGATTTCACGAACTTCATCAAATCTTCGGTACATGTGTTAATACTGGAAATTTTGCGTGATTCTATTATCTATTTCCTCTACCTCTCTCCTATCTTCCATCATTTACTGTATGGAATCAAATATGGCAGTAACTACTAAAATATTAGACCAGAAATACAAACAAGCTGGCCTTTATGTTAGTTATGCCTGCCGTTCTAAGAATATTATATAAAATTTCCCCATTATTATTAATGTCTTCATTTTCTGTTTGTTCACATATCAAGTAAATTTTGTTTGATCTGCTTCACATTTCGGTTTGCAAATAAATATGAAATTGTACCAGGAGCTGTAAAAAAAATTTCTCGTGACTTTTGAGTGGCCGTTATTCAGAATTCCTTATTTAGAGGTTCGTACTAATGTTAATGCTGTGGAACGTGTTATGTTCCATCAACATGTGGCCGGTATTCGGAGGTTGTCGTTGTTTAGAGGTGACCGTTCAAGGAGATTTCACTGTATTTAATTTTAACTTTCTAAAATGCAGTTTAGTACCTAATTTTTACTCAAAATTCTACGGCTCACTTTGACCAGTTGCCATAGCATTGCTTGTGCTATTAGTTTTTTTCAATTAAAATTGGCGGTTTATATTTGAAAGATTCTTACTTACTTGATTCTTAGGTGATTTTTTTTAATGCTATAATGATTAATCATAATTGCAATGATTAAATACATTATTGGAAATAAAATTCACGACTAATTTTAAGCTAGTGTGACTATCCTTGTAATGTAAATATGAGGACGTGAGTTTCAAAACTCGCCTTATCCAGAAAATCAAATTATGCGAAATAGCAAAAAGCCTCTGACTGCGTCCATTGGTTTTCATTGTAAACCAAGATTTTACAATGCCAGAAATAGGGAAGACCGGGGGAATGGCGACACCTTAAGGGATTTTAAAATTTTTCACATCAGTTTTTTTTTTTTTTTTAATAGTAAAAATTCTAAAGCTGAATCATGATCTTTAGTATCTGTATAAATTTAACCGTAATCATAATTGTAAAGTAAGCACACATAAAAAAAAAAAAAAAAAATCTTTTAACCTCTGTACGTGGCGTGATTACCCAGGATACTGGAGTAATTCTGCCCCTGTATCAGGGTAATGACGCCACTCTTTAATGACCTGGTAAACACATAGAATGGATACTAGGAAACACATAACCTAATGAAAATATTTAAAACGCAATGTAATTTAGCAGAATTATGAATAATTACAATGTTCTTTAAGCTAGATTTATTAATGTGCTAAGCTTGCAATTTAACTCAAATTGCAAAAGTCACCCTTTGCCATGGTGGCGGCATTACTCCGAGAGGACACTATAGCGAAAATCCCCCATCAAAGCCGAAAAAAGTACCGAACTTGTTCAACACATTGCATCAAAATGTCGGCGAATGCATGTAGATTACGGGTAATATTATTCTAAGTACTTAATGTTTCAATAAAATGTGTTTACCTCTACTCATCTGAAGCTCCAAAATAAGAAGCAGCTAGATGAAAACTAAATTTTTCACTGAAGCAAACGAACGACGTACAACAAAATCACTCTCACTCTAGGCACTGTTTCTATTGTTAGCCGCTATAGTGCAGGCGCATTCACTATCTCAAAAGTTTTTAAACTAGGCGGGGTGGTGGCATAATACCGAGTGGCGCCATGATAAAACTAGTTTTTTTTCAGACTGTAGTGTTTTTTGTTGCAGGTTCACCAATAGAATAGATTGATAGAAAAAACTCGATTTTTTAAAATTTTAGATAAGGCGAGTTTTGAAACTCCCGTCCTCATATAGATATAACAATTAAACAATTATGTAACAATTTCTAGAGTAAATGCTCTGAAATTTTAGAACTTCTCGCTTTTATTTCTATCTTTTACCCTAGGAGCCACAGTGTGACACTATCTCCGATTCTGAGGTATGTGAACAAAGCCTTCTGAAGACAAAGGAGTCTTTTGTTGATCGGAAAGACTTTTCCAGCGAGAGTGTTGCGAAGAAGATTGTCTCCGCAGAAGGAATATTTATCATCCATGGAGTTCCCGGCTGTGGAAAAACTACTTTTTTGGTTTGTGTCTTTTTCCTATGTTTCTCTTTCTCTAAGTTTTCTTTGATATTAACTGTAAAAAAATCCAGTAAAAGAAAAAGGTGAAAAATACTTTTGATAAGGTCGGTCAATTTTGAGAAACCTTGTGAAAATTTTAATTGTTAAGTGGAAATTTTTGTTATCCAGGAAAACCTGGAAAAGTCAGGGAAATTCACATGGACTGGGAAAGTCAGAGAAATTTGCCATCCCTGAGGAAAAGTCAGGGAAATTTTAAATTTCTGAGAAAGAATTTTAAAAAAATTGAAACTTTCAAGAAAAAAATTAGGAAAATTGTTTTCTTATTATAAAACTAAGTAGTATTTGAAATTGCAGCACCAGGAAAATCAAATTTGCTCTTTATAAATACTTTAACCCTTTCGGGACGGGTGATGCACATATGCATCGTCAAAAGGTGCATGTGGAATTTGCTTTTGGCACCATAAATAAATAAATGTAATATTTGTCTTTTTTAACTAGGGTATTGCTTGGTATTTTACAAGTAATAGGAACTCTTTAAAAAAAGCGGTGCTTACCAAATAAAATTTATGTAAGAGATGCCTTCGCGAAAGGGTTAAAGAGTATTACAACTTGTCGTGTAAATAATTTTGTGTACCCCTTTTCAATCCTTTCTTGTAACTCAGAAATTTTCAACTCGAGCTTCACTGAAGCTTTGTACTGAATGT
Source organism: Maratus speciosus (assembly GCA_963932465.1). Taxonomy (NCBI): domain Eukaryota; kingdom Metazoa; phylum Arthropoda; class Arachnida; order Araneae; family Salticidae; genus Maratus; species Maratus speciosus. Next base: position 658,425,249 of record OZ010787.1, on the reverse strand, counting down.
TTGTCTATTGTCTTACCTTTGTTTTGGAACTGAACATTTGTTAGCTTAATTTATTGAATACTTATTATTTGTATTAAAATATATTGAAGCAACCTGTGTTTAACTGTGATCGATGTGATAAGAATTTCATCCCTGACGCACAAAAGGGATAGAACCTGATGCTAAAAGTATATAGCATATAAAATAGTCATAAATTTGTAAATTTTGTAAGAATTTGTTTAACTATTCAATAGTTCAAAATCAGTTGTGAAAGTTCCACTCTCAAATTCACAGCTTTTAAGAGATTTTACGTATAACATCACAAAATCTTGATATCTAGAAAACTCAGGGAAATTTATTGCTGATCTGAAATAGACACCCTGTTTGAGACTTTAAATTTAAATATAAAAAAGTAGTCGACTATTTTCTTAAGCGTTCAATATTCCAATGATTTGGTTTGTTTCATTAAATTAATAATAATTAGTTTAACGACTCATTTTCCTTCGAAATTAAATATATTTTTTACTTTCTTCTATCTTTACAAGAAGAAAGTATTGGATTCGCAAAAAATTCCGACTTCCGGTTTTCGATGAATTTATACGTTTTAGAAGATCCTGAACACGATTTGATGTTTTTTTAGAAAATGTCTGTTTGTATGTGACAAAAATTTTGTGGACGCTCTATCTCAAGAACTAATGCACAAAATTTCACAAAACTTTAGATTCAGTTAGACCTTGATATAAACTAGTGCTGATTAGTTTTAGGTGTATATTGCCCAACAGGTGGTGCTACTATGCTGCATTTTTTACGATTCCCGCAATAGCTCTATCTCAAGAACTAATGCACGATTTCATCAAACTTCAGATTCAGGTATACCTTGATTAATATTGGCGCTGATTATGTTTTGGTGTAAATCGCCCAACAGATGGCGCTGCTATGCGACATTTTTCAAGATTTCCGCAATAGCTCTATCTCAAGAACTAATGCACGAATTTTCATCAAACTTCAGATTCAGGTATACCTTGATTAATATTGGTGCTGATTATGTTTTGGTGTAAATCACCCAACAGATGGCGCTGCTATGCGACATTTTTCAAGATTTCCGCAATAGCTCTATCTCAAGAACTAATGCACGAATTTTCATCAAACTTCAGATTCAGGTATACCTTGATTAATATTGGTGCTGATTATGTTTTGGTGTAAATCGCCCAATAGATGGCGCTGCTATGCTACATTTTTCAACATTTCCGCAATAGCTCTCTCTCAAGAACTAATAGACGAATTTTCATCTAATCGCCCAATAGGTGGCGCTGCTATGCTGGATTTTTCACGACTTTTGCAGTAGTTCTATCTGGTGATGGATATAGATTACCAATTAATTTTGGAACTGTACTAGCGAATTTTGAAATATCAACATGTATGAGATAGAAGAAAGTTTTGGGATTGGCACATCCGATTAGTTTAGACTCTGTTATTGAAGAGTATTTTAAGTCCTATCCTGTGATGAGGCAAGTTTAGAAAGAAAGTAAATTTCAGTTGCCTGTTTTTTTCCTTCTCATTTATGTAAAGGAAAAGAAGAGTAAAACTATGCACATAATCCATTTTCTTTATAAATATAAGAGGTAAAATTGATAGAGCCATGAAAATAGGCTAAATCATAGTTTATTAACTTAGAAAGAATGTAAAAAGGATCGTGTTCTTATAATTAGCATTTTACTCATAAATGTAAATACAGGCTATTTTTAGCATGCAATGTTTTTAATAAATGAGTTGCATAAAAAAGATTCTATTACATATCGCTGAAAAACACGCAGCTAAGATATTTTATAACTTTTTTCAATAAAAATATGTGTTTGATTTCTATAAATAAAAATTTGTTTCAGATTAACCTGCTTCCCCATTTGAAGTCATTCACAGTACTGACATGTTTCATCGGTATTTCCCCACGTCCAAGAGATATGTCTTACATAATACAACATCTGTGCAAACGTGTCTGTCAGGAGCTTGGGTCTTCGGTACCTCTTCCATCTTTGCCTGCGTAAGTCAGCTTTCATTTCTAAGAAATGATTATTTATCAAGCATCCTTTTTAACACTTTCTAACGTTGTTGTAAAGTTTTTATGAATTCGGTTTGTCTGTCAGTCTGTCCACGCTCTGTCTCCCGTAAATAGACTCTAATTATGATGCAATTTAATGATGTTTACCATGGCATGTTCGGTATTCAATATGAAGCGTGTAGCATTAAGGTTGTTCTCAACTGCTTTCGTCAACTAGCGCAAAACGTATTTACACATTCACTCATTCATTTATAAATGTAAAGGTACAAAATTGGCAGAGCTGACTAAGGGAAGCGATTTGGAATCGAACTGTTTTTTCCATTTTTTGATCAATAGATTACCTATCGAGTTAGAAGCGAAATGGATCACGTGACCAAGGCGTTTTCCTTCTCTCGTCTAGAAATTCTGTTTAAAACGTCTAGTTTGACAGCATTTTCTAAAAGATGAATTGCTTTTATAATAAAACTGAAAGAACATTTCGATTCCACAGTTTCTGAATAACAACACCTGCTAGTTTTATGCGTTTCCGAGCAAAAATCAATTTAATCTTATGTCAGAAAGTTGTACCTTTGGATTTGAAAACAGCCTTAACCCCTTCAAGGGCGATGGCTCATTTTTGGACCACCTAATTTTAATTCATAAACGCCACATTGGCGCCAGAATAATGGAATGAAAATTTTCTTTTTATTAAATATGTGACTTAAAGCTTTTGCATATTCTTAAATAAATTTGTTTTTAAATTCCGGTGATTTTACGAATAGAAGTACCTTGCCCCTGAAAGGGTTAATAGTTCATTGCACTCAAAATAATTACGTTACATTAGGGTCAATGGGAAAAATCGTTTGCAGTGTATTTTAATGACATTACGCTATTTCATATGTATTGAAATGGATATAAATCACTGAATTTCACTACAAGATGATGACTATAGAATAAGGAGTTCATAGCATTTATCGTTCATTCACAGGGACACACAAAAGAAATCGGTTACAGTACTGTTTTAGAGAAATAACTGCTGAAAGTGCGTTTTCAAATTCGATATGTGCTTTTAAATTTAACTCACTTTTTGCATGTGACTCGTTGTGTATCAATTTTATACCTCGTCTACAGGGATGCACAAAAGAATTCAGCGGAAACTGTTGAAGGGGAATTTGTAACTTGGTATGAATTTCCTAACTGAACTCATTTTTTTACATGCATATAGATTATAGATACAAAGCTATATTTCCTATACAGGGCTGCTCAAAGAATGTGACTGTAGATAGGAATTGCTGAAATTGGGTTTTTGAAATGTGTTAATGCGTTTCCAAATGGTTCAAATTGACATCCTATTTCAACTTATTTTGTTACATTATTCTGAATGCGTTGGAAAGTGTTTCATAATCGATGCTTGATGCATGATTATTCCTGTTATTCTAAACATAAATTTATGTGTGTATTTTATTTTAGGGACATCATGAGTTACTTCCCGGACTTTCTTCTCGAGGCGTCTAAGTGTTGCGGCGGCCGAGAAATTATTTTTCTAATAGATGGATTAGATCGTTTAGATGAAAATGATCAGAGACTAGATTGGTTACCACTGCTACTGCCAAAGGTGAGTTCGGTGATAGCAATGCATTTTAAAGATATTTCTATATCGTTATAGCTTTTTACTTTCTTCTATTTTTACAAGAAGAAAGTATTGGATTCGTGAAAATTTTCGAATTCTGGTTTTCGATGATTTTATACGTTTTAGAAGGTCCTGAAAACGATTTCATGGTTTTTAGAAAATGTCTGTCTGTGAGTCTGTCTGTCACCCTGTACGTCAGTATCTGACAAAAATTTTGTGAATGCTCTATCTCAAGAACTAATCTACGGAATTTCACAAATTTTAGATTCAGTTAGTCCTGATATAAATGGATTGACACGTTTTAGGGGTCACAGATCCCGAGAAACATGTTTTTACAAAATATCTGATTCTGTATGTGACGCAAATTTTGTGGGCGCTCTATCTCAAGAATTAATGAACGGAATTTAATAAAAACCAGATTCAGTTAGTCCCTGATATAAATGGGTGCTGATTACTTTTTAGTGTAAATCGCCCAAAAGGAGGCGCTGCCATGCTGCATTATTCGTGATTATCGCAATAGCTCTATCTCAAGAACTAATGCACGGATTTTCATAAAACTTCAGATTCAGTTAGTCCTGGATATAATTTGGTGCCGTTTACTTTTTAGTGTAAATCGTCCAAACGGAGGCGCTGCCATGCTGCATTGTACATGATTATCGCAATAACTCTATCTCAAGAACTAATGCACGAATTTTCATTCAACTTCAGATTCAGTTAGTTCCTGATATAAATTAGTGCTGTTTTGTTTTTGGTGTAAATCGCCCAACAGGTGGCGCTGCTAGGCTGCATTTTTCACGATTTTCGCAATAGCTGTATCTCAAGAACTAATGCACAATTTCATCAAACTTCAGATTCAGGTATACCTTGATTAATATTGGCGCTGATTATGTTTTGGTGTAAATCACCCAACAGATGGCGCTGCTATGCGACATTTTTCAAGATTTCCGCAATAGCTCTCTCTCAAGAACTAATAGACGAATTTTCATCTAATCGCCCAATAGGTGGCGCTGCTATGCTGGATTTTTCACGACTTTTGCAGTAGTTCTATCTGGTGATGGATATAGATTACCATTTAATTTTGGAAATGTATGAATTTTCATCAAACTTCAGATTCAGTTAGAAGTTGACATTAAGTTGTTGCTGATTAGATTTTGGTGTAAATCATCCTAACCGGTGGCGCTGCTATTTTTCAGGAAGTATTAACATGTATGAGATCGAAGAAAGTTATGGGATTGCCACATCCGACTACTTTAAATTTGGCTATTTATCAGGGTTGCCAGATTTTTCGATTTTCAGGTTCAGGGTTTCCACAGAGTTGGGAAAATTTGTAATTGCAATTATCTGCAATGTAATTACAGTTTAATTGTATGTAATTAATTATAGTTAAAATTATATGCCTAAAAAAAGTCTTACAGCACTGTAGCTGGAACCGCCCCCCCTGCATCCCATTATTTGACGAAATTTCTGCGTTTGAATGTATGTAACTATAATCAATTACATGCAATTAACTTGTAATTAAATTGCGGATAATTAAGATTACAAATTTGCCCAACTCTGAGTTTCTAAGATACGTCCGGCGAAACCATTTGGCGAGACGCGAAAAGTTACGATTTTTCATGATACACAAATCTTTGCTCTTACCATACAATCCGTTAGTTTGCGTCAACTGGAAATTAATACAAAATAAACAGGGTGTTGCCAAATTCGACCGTCAAATTCAGAGGGGTGATAGTAGGCTTTAAGAGGATGAAAAACGACATAGAAACATGGGGTCGCAAACTACTTATTGAGTCACGAATACAGTGTTTTTCACCCTAACTGAACTCGGGTTGACGGTCATAATTTTAAGAAAAATAAAAATACTGCAATGAAAATCTAACAATATGTACCTGGTTTGGTATGAAATGTAATAATGTCACGAACAGTTCTGGAAAAACAGAGTGTGTTAACCCCTGGCTATGCTAGGCGGTAGCCCGAGCCCTAGGCCCGGGCTAGGGCTCGAAAAATCCACGAACCAGAACGCTATTTCAAAATTATTGTTGAGTAAAAACTTTTTTTCAAAGTATAGACAAATTTATATCTAACCATACAAAAACAATTTTAAAAATGCCGCAAGATTGAAAATAATTTTTTTTAAAGTTACAGAAATAAGCTCTATATATATATATATAAAACATTAATAATTGCACGTTGGTTTATTTTTAGGTTTATTTTTGACGGCCGATTATCTACTCTAGGGATATAGGCCCGAGGGTGGAGTGCCCTTCGTGGGGGTCTTTCTAAGGGAACCTAACCCGTATTTACGCATGGAAATCCACGGTTCGAAGAATACCACGAAAACTCCGAACGATTAGACCGACGGGCGCGATTGAGTTCGAACCCCGCGCCTTCCGTCGACCAGCTTCGAGAACAGAACCTCTCGGCCACTGATGGGGCCAATAATTGCACGAATAAATGATTTTAATATTGGTCGTAATTTCAGGAACCGGAACATCGTTCCGGTTTGCTCCGGTACATTTCGAGCCCTAGTGCACACGCAGTCGATGATACTGTATCAACTGGTAATATAATCACAGTCCAAAATGTGAAGCGTCAAGTGCATACTGCTGGCGCTTATAATGGAAACTTCTACCACTGTTCTTGATATTATCACATTTACAAAAAATTCATTATAATATAGTTCAGTTGTCTGAAAATGATGACCGGCAACCCAAGTTGAGTTAGGGTAGAACAGCTTGTATTTTTGATTCAATAAGTGGTTTGCGACACCCTGTTCCATTGCGATTTTTGTTCCTCTTGATGTCTATACTATCACCCCTCTGAATGTGTTGGACAAATTCGGCTACACCCGGTATGGATCTGTTTTAAGTATTTTGCGACGATTAAAAGATCTATTAAAATTTATAAATGTTAATAATTTCATTTTAGCTTATTACTTTTACATTTTAATTTAAAAACTGGTTTGGTAAGCACCCCCCCCCCCCCACACACACACACACACACAAAAAAAAAAAAAAAAAAAAAAAAAAAAAACGAGAACGATCTTTTAAAATACAAATGTGACAAAACGACTAAGCAGCTAGTTATTGTATAAAGGGTTCACCTAACGTAGCAAACATGTGTTTGCGGCCCGCGAAAAGAAGGAGATAGAGTATGGCTTCTCTAGAGAATAACTGAGGACATGAGTTTCCAAACTCGTCCTATCCAAAATAAAAAGAAAGTCGTGTTTTTGCTGTCAATCTATTCTATTAGCAATCCTGCGCCGAAAAAACACTGCAATCTTAAAAAAAAAAAACTAGTTTTATCCCGTATTTGTAACATTGTAAAACCTTGATTAACACGTTGAATGCCAAGTCTATTTTAACTGGCCACGAAGTAAGATTCCCGTTACACAATCTATAAGTGTCAGTCTGACGTAACACTCAACGTGTTAACAATGAAAGCCAATGGGCGCAGTGAGAGGTTTTTCACGATTTTCCAAATTTTCGTTTTCTGGATAAAGCGAGTTTTGAAACTCACGTCCTCGATTATATAGAGAGGGTTTTAATGTTATTTTAATGAGATTTCAATGTTAAGTAGTTTCATAAAATTGTCTAATTGTTAAAATTTTATTGAGAACGTTTTGAAGTAATTTCTTAAACGGAAGTATGCAAGAATATAAGAAATTTGTCAAAAATACGATCCCTAGATCAGCGATTCTCAAACTTTGGTACCCTTTAAAGAATTGCTCTTTTTTTAACTTGTAAGGGTCCAGAATATAACAATATTAAAAATTAAAAATATAATAACGTATATAATAACGTAAAACACATGGATACAGGAAACATTTCGTTAAACATTTTGTTCTGTTTTAAATGACTGGTTGGAAAAAACTGGAAAATTGGCAACTATTTAATACGAATTAAGATCTTTCGATAGTCATAGCATCAAAACTAGCTACTTTTACGGAGATTTGGACATTACTTTTCCGGAGACATTTTGAACTGCATCGCATCGCAAGACACGCCAAGCAAATCGACTCTACTTTCATATTCTAATTAATGTAAGCTTTATAAGTAACAAGTTTTTAGGGTTTCGTTCATCTCACAAAAACCTTATAGTCTCGCTTCTCTGTCTGTCCGTCCGTCGCAGGCTCGTACTCGGAAACTGTTTAAGTTACAAACTTTATTTTTTTACATAGACCAGAATCCCACCCACCCAAAATCATAAAAAGTGGGAAAAGTCTCATATTATTAGAGTTTTTATGAATTCGCCCATTTCTGCGACATTTCGTAGAGTTTATAATAGCCCAGTTGGAAAGGTCAATGGGTTCGTATGTAGAAAGTTGTGACGTGAGTTCAAATCCTGCCGATTTCAGTTAAAATTTTTGGATTTCAGTTAACATTTTTCAAACTTAAATTTGTAATTTTTTTGCGGAATTTCTTTTTAAAAGTAAATTTGCGAAGTATTATGTGTCCCCCCCCCCCCCCAAAAAAAAAAGAAAAAAAAGAAAAAGAAAAAACATTTTAAAAATGGAATTGCATTAAAATTTTTTTAACTTAAATTTGTAATTATTTTAGCGGAATTTCTTTTTACAAATATATTTGCGAAGTTTTGTGTGTCGCCCCCCCCCAAAAAAAATAATAAGGAAAACCCCCCAAAAAGAATTAATTTTTTAAAAGTTGAGAGAAATAAATACTAGATTCCCCTGATTTTTTTGTTTGGTGCTGCCATCTACTGGGAATTTTTTTGAAATAGATTTCTATGAACAATTTTTCTCAAGTTATCTACAAGATTTTGAGGAATTTTCCATCTACTGAGTTTTTGAAAAGGGAAAGAATTAATATAGATTTTTTCTGAATTACTTCAGCATTTTAAATATGTTTTAAACAATTTTTTGCTTTTAAAATATTATTTTTTTATATATATATTATAAAATATTATATTTTAAGCATTTACTTTGAAATTTGATTTTCATTTGAAATATATTATTTTTTATTTATACCTTCGTTATTTTAAAAGTGGTGAATTTAAAAATATTCGGATTTTTTAATTTTATTTAAATAATTTTACTTGAATGTTTTTAATTTGATTAAGATATATATTTTTAATTGTTTTAAAATTAAATGTAATGGTGCTGCCATTTATGTAAGAATTTAATAATTATGAATTAACAATTTTGTTTTATTAATTTAAGGATAAAGTGTTTTAAGGCTGTTCTCAAATCCAAAGGGTCAACTTTCTGACATATGTTTTAATAATTCATTTTTATTCGGAAACGCCTGAAACTAGAAGGTGTTGTTATTCAGAAACTAGGTCATCGAACTGTTTTTTTCCGTTTTCTTGTAAACGCAATAGATCTTTCAGAAAATACTGTCAAAGGTGGCATTTTGAACCAAACTTCCGAACGAAAGAAGAAAATCCAGTCAATAAGGGGAGAAAAATGCCGTGTCACGTGATCCAAATCGCTTCTAACTCAATAGCTAATTTATTGATTAAAAAATGGAAAAAACAGTTCGATTCCAAATCGCTTCCATGGTCAGGCTTTCCAATTTTATATCTTTCTGTTAAAAAATGAATTTGTAAATGTGTCGAAACGTTTTGCGCTTGTTGAGCAGAGTAGTTGAGAACAGCCTTAAAAGACACATTAAACGAAACCCTCTGTGCGATCACACTTACCCACTTGTTTTTAATGCGCTTTTGTACCTTGCACAAAGTATATAGAAAAGTGCGCTTGGTGGAATTGGTTGAAATTTCGATGTGTTGCGATGCGATGCGGTTCAAAATGTCTCCGGAAAAGTAATGTCCAAATCTCCGTAAAAGTAGCTAGTTTTGATGCTATGACTATCGAAAGATCTTAATTCGTATTAAATAGTTGCCAATTTTCCAGTTTTTTCCAACCAGTCATTTAAAACAGAACAAAATGTTTAACGAAATGTTTCCTCTATCCATGTGTTTTTCAATTACCTTTTATTAATTAGTAAAATTTCTGGTTTTATTGGATTAAAAAATACTTCCTCTTTGCATCATTAACGTAGCTGTCAATCTCGCGGGTTTTTTAAATCAATTAAAACTAGAAATTTTATTGAATAATAAAAGGTATTTAAACCTTAAGTGCTGTGGCAGAAATTTCCCCATAACTACTGTGAGCGAGCTGTCTTTGAGACCGCTTGATCGAAAAATGAATAAAAGGCTCAATTAACTCATAGGATATTGTTTCTGTACTAAACTTATGTACAGGACTATTCTATTTAAAAATCATCTATTCAAAAGACTCTAGCGGTTATACTAAGGCATCAAACGTAACAAAATTTCACCAGTATAGCTGAAAATTACAAGTAAAACTGTGAAAACCGAAAATAGCAGCGGTCTGTGAGACTGCTAACAGCAGTTAAGGGTGGAAGGGGGAAGTATTCCTCCAAATAATTTTTCTGGTTCGTATTATGTTTATTTGACTTGAAAAAATAAAACAAAAACAAAAACAGGAAAGTTAACGTCTAAGTCATATATGAATAACGATATTTCGACGGTTATAGCATCCAAACTGGCCATTTTTCAAGATTGTGCCCATTGGGACATTGAATCTTCGCACATTATTTTCCGTCTAATTTGTGTTTGGTCCTTTCCATTTCTTCAATAACTGGTGTTAATAGGCTGAAGTACAGTTGTTCGTCATCTTCAACTTTGAAGTTGACTTATGAAGAGGAAAAATCATTTTCACTGACTCATTTAACTGCTCCATGGTTTGTATACTATAGTTGTGGACACAGTGTCGTCACTTAATCCCTAATATAATTTCCAATATTATATAATTCTTTGGGATATTCTACATTACTTGATTATAAGCTAATCGATCTAATGACATAAAATGTTAATGCAAAAATAAATTGAGTGATCATTACATTTTTAAATTTAATATGTTTCACCATAATAAACTTTTTAATTGTCTGTAATAGGCCAAGTTTGGGATAAATAAACTCTGTGTTAAGATGCTCCAGTCGTTAAAATGCACGCTTAATAGAAAGACCTATCGCGATACCTTTTAGCCTACGCATCCCAATCCCACTATCTCATTTCAACGGTATTGAAACTATAAAAAATATGTGAATTCCGGCAAATAAACATATATTTATTAAAAGACATGTTTGGCTTCCTGTAAATAAAATAAATAATAAGAAATATTAATTATGACTACGATCAGTATTAAATTCAGAGGCCAATACCCCCATCCCAGAACATTTTGTATTTTATGCTCATTAATGGTCTAGAAATGCAATTCCCCTCCCCCCTCCCAGGAACTCCACAGTGCTCCCCCCTGGAGCAATAGAAATTCCTCACTTAGGAAAATGTCTGAATTCAACACAAATGACGATCGTTTCGGAAAGGAATATAAACCTGTCCCTTCGTCAGGTGAGAGCAGCCGCACCTTGCTTGAAGATAAAACGTGCATGGTTGAAGAAATAGCAAGATAAGGAAGAGTATTTTGTTATCCCTTCTTTTTGTCTACTTACTCGTTTTCTGTTTACTTCCGTTATTTGCATATTTGTCCTCAAACGGAGCGAAAGAACCTCGCCTGACAAAGGAACAGGCTGACGTACCGTCCCGAAACGATCGTCTTACTAATTTATCTGCTGTTTTATCACTAAGTTGATAGTTCCAGAGGTAGCAATAGCGCATCAATTAAAATTTAAAACAATGGCGACGCGTCAATTGTTTTTAGGAGATAGGATATACCATAGATCTTTTAACTTCAACATTACTTTTGTCTGTACGAACTACGAAGCTCACTGTTTTTTAGAATTTGCGTCATTTGGTGTGACAATGATCATAATTATAACAAATATATGTAATTTCTATTTCTCTTTCTTTTTATGTGATTTCTTTTTCTTTGTCTTTTTTTAGAAAATCCGGGTGATTTGTTCAGCCTCTCACAGTTCTCTGGCTTTTAATGTTTTGTGTGAAAGAGAAAAGCTCGGCAGTGTTGTTACCTTTCTCGAAATTCCCCCCTTGCTTCTGCCAGAACGAGAACTGATCGTGAGAAACTATTTGAGCTATTATCGGAAGGTTCTTGATGAAAAAGCCTTTTCTAACAAAATGCTGAAAATTGTTACAAAAAAGGATAGTTCCATTCCTTTCTATTTGCACATGGTCTGCGATTACTTGAGGATTTATGGTTCCTTTGAAAATGTAAGTAGGTGTTTAATGGGTCTTTAGAATATATTTTTGTCCATTCTTTTTAAGTAGTGTACACAATCTGTTTTTCTTTCTTCTCTAGCTGGAATCAATCCTGCAAAGTCTTCCATCCTCGACTGATATGTTTTTCCAAGAAATAATTCTTCAAATGGAAAACGAGTTTGGCAGTATACTGATTCAGACTGCTCTGGCACTATTGTGTATCACCAAAGAAGGTAAATTTTCACTGAAAGGAAATTTCTTTATGTTTAGGAGAAATAGATTTGCATTAATATGTTGATATACATACACTGAAGAGCAGTTGAATTAGAGATTTCTGTTTAGCATCGTGTAGAACCCTCTTTCGCTCTGATATCGATATCAGCGGCAGTTCATCGCAGCATGGACTCGACAATTCACTGGAAACGTTGGGATGGCATACGGATCCACGAACCCTGAACAACCCTCACACAGTTAATGGGGCTGGTCACTCAGCTTCCGATATCCCCCTCACTAATGTAAAGTCTATGGGCATTGGAGGCATTCGTCTATTTAAAATATCTCCTCGGGAAATTCATATTTTTAACTTCTATTTTTTGTGTACACTTCCTAAAAGAATTCTCTTTTCTTCTTAGTTCTCAAAATATTTCTAAAGCATAGACTTAATATTATAGGAAGTGTTAAAATCTGACTAACAGTTCGCCCACTTTTAAAACATAAAATATTCAATTCAGTATAGATTTTAGAAATAATTTGAAAACTAAGAAAAAAAGTGACATTCTTTAAGAAGAGTACACAGAAAAAAGATGTTAAAATATGAATTTTCCGAGAAGATATTTTAAATAGACGAATGCATCAAAAGTCCAAAGACTTAACATTACGGAGGAGAATTCCGAAGCTGGTTGACCCACCCCCCTTAACGGACATTTGATGGCGGGGAGGGGTGGCAGAGGCTCGAATATCCTTTTCGATTATATCCAGATGTGTTGTATGCGATTGGAGTCAGACCCCCGCGGTGATCACGCTGGCCAAGGAAGCATGTTGAAGTCTGTGGAGTATTCATCCAACCATTTGGATACAATTCGGAAGTGATGACACTGTGCATTGTCTTGTTCTCCCATGATATGTTGCAGACGAACAAACGGGAGCCAGTGATGGCCAAGCATATCCCAGTAACATTTACCTACGAAAGACGATGTCGCACGCGCTAGGGATCCCATTTCAGCAAATGTTAACTGTCCAGACGAGAATACGATCTCTACTATTTTGAAGTGTGCTTTGCAAGAACAATGGATCCGTCGCTTCGTGGACATCGCACGATACTCGTAACCTGCCATCGGCATGATTCAACCTGAATGGAACCGCTCATCCGCACGTTGTTGAGCCTGACAGGGATGGTTTTACCGGAATCGAGATATTCACGGTAGAGCTCTCGACTCATCAGTCCAGGCAAATATTTTTTTCGCATTTCTTGAGTCCAGTGACGATGTTCCACGCCCATGCCAAGCGTTGCCCTCTGTGATGTGCTGTCAGCAGAGGTATTATCCCTAGAAGTATATCCCCGTGAGACGATAGTTTTTGTACCACTGATTGAGGAGATAATTCTGGATGGCATGGTTGTTTACACGTTGTTGTGCAGCAATTTTAAATTGTCGAGTGATCAGTTGCACTGTGGCTTATATACCCCTGTTACAATGCTAACTTAGTTGTTAATGATACCGCTCATCCGCACATTTTTGACCCTGGCAGGGATGGTTTTACCGGAATTGAGATATTCACGCTACACCCTTGACACGGTGAAAGGTGAAAATAATAGTGTCTAGACAAATTTCGAGATGGAGTGACCCTTTTGTCGGGTCTGAACATTTTGCTCACGATCAAATGCACTTACGTCCTTTGTCTTTCCGTGCGTTCGACTGTGACTCATACCGTGAACAGCACTCGTTATACTGTCAGATCTTGGCTTATGCCATGTCCTTTCCGTTACACGGTCGCCTGTACGCCTGCATAACGCCACCTGTCTCTATTTCAACTGCTCCTCTGTGTATACTTTATTTACGTATTTTTTATTTATTTTTTTTATAAATAACTAAATATAAGTTAAAAAAGAAATCAGCAATAACTAATTTATGATATTTTATACTAATTAATAATATTGAAGAAAAAATTTTAGTACTATAGTTGAAAATTTATTGTTCGAAGTTTAAATTTGATTTTTCCCAAATACCATAGATTGTTGACCCTTCTGCGGCAATTTGTAGAAACCGTTGGGAAATGGTAGGTTAACGTACCAACAGTCAGTCTAACGAGTATCCTCTGCTTTGACGAATGAACCAACACAATAATTTAGTTGCATCTTTGTTGGCACTCTGTAAATATGAAGTTTGACCTTTGTTGATAAATGATCCGTTGGGTAACGGTTGGTAAAACGGACATTTCTAATTGGGACTATAGAATGAACCAACTAGATGCTGGTCAACTAGTTGACCCACAATGACGCGGTGTGTATTATTAAATTATTCCGAATAACGGAGAGTGTAGCTCTGTGTTGTTTGTACGCATAGGGTGGCCATTTCAGCGGTTTCTGTGATATCATCCCATATTAAGCAGTATAAGTATTGAACATTTCGTACAATATCTTTTTTATTTTTAAAGTTTTGAGCGAAAATCCGTGAAGAGAGTGTAATTTTGACTGAATAAGTTCCATGTCAAATATTGCTTGTCTCGCTGTGTATGACTTCCCCCACCTTTTTTTTGTTGTTGTTGCGAAGGGTTGCAGTCACCCCATACATTGTTAGTTATGATGACAATTAATATGACAGTTTTGTGACCTACGTACAAATGTAGAACGATATAAAAATGTTTAAGGAAGTGTCTTTGCATCATGCTTGTGCATTTTTGTGTACATTTTTGGACGCCTATTTTTTTAATGCGTAGGTTTAGAAGATGCTGATCTTCATCCCGTTCTAAGTTTTGCGACCTTCGTGAATGACCTGAGAGCAATTCCATCTTTTGAGGAATTAAAGAAAAAGATTGCATCCCTAGAACCGGAAAATTTACTCTCTCAAGTTCAATATTGTTCCTTGATGTCTACAATAAGCACTTTTGCACATGGAAATTTGAGGTGAGAAATATATATCTTTAATTTGTTACTTTATTATTTAAATAACAGCGAAGGGTACGTGTCTATTTTGTCGTCGACCACTTTCTATAAAAAATGACTGTCGCCATACAATGGGATAGAACGCCAAAAATACGTAATCATGACGTCGCTTTCATTAGACGTTCACGAATTCGGACAGTAATCTTGGCGAATGATTAGTTCGTGTATCCAGACTACGGAAGATTGTCGGTAAGGTACCCCGACGAACAATTAAAATAATTATAAACTTTTTAACCAAAAAAAAAAAATAGACTTCAATTACTTGACTTTATATTAAAGTCAAACAATTGCCAGGGACTTTTGGCCCAACCTATATGAGCGTGCAAATCCATTCACCGTAAAAATATACTTCTTCAAATGAAGCTAGAGTACCGCAGAAATCTTGGGTGAATTTAAACGCTTTAGAATTTTATAACAATTTTTAACGTTTAAAACATCGCTTTTTGGTTTTCTCAACAACAATCCTAGAAACAAAACCGTACAAAGAGGGAGAAAAATCGCCGGGTAGCATCTTTCACGCCAAACACATAGCGCTACGCCACTGTATGAAAATCGTTGAAAATTAAATATTTTATTTATTTATTTTTTTTGGGGGGGGGGGGGGCTATTAAATTTCTAAAAAAAGTACAGGACCAGTTTTAATTAAATTTAAATGGGACCCACTCAAGAGTATCCTCTTTTAATAAAAACAAGTAATATAAAAATTTTGTTTTTAAAGTCAATTCCTACTTAGGTCATCAAAGAAAAATTTAATATAATCCTTTAAGCTAATATTAGTTTTTGTTGCATTAAAATATCTCAATTTGTTGATTTTCTATAAGCAAGTAGGTTTACAATGGAAGTCTGTGGGAATTTGGCGAAATATTAGAGATATCGCCAAGTTGGCGTCACTTTTGGCGACTCATTTTGGTCGCCAAATTTGGCGATATATCGCCAAGTTGACGACAGAATAGGGTCCCCCTTATAGATATGAAGATGCATTAAATGCTGTTCAATAACCAATGGCCGCCATTTTGTCTCCCATATAAAACTAAAATTAATTAATTAAAATTTAATTAATGAATTAATATTTGAAAAATCTGTATTAACATCCAGTACAAGTTTTAAAAAATGTATTTCAACTTGATAGGATGAATAATAAGTATTTTATTAACGATTGAAAATTTGAACAAGATATATATAAATAAATATAGGGAGAGTGTGAACTAATAGTAGGAACTGCAAAAAAAAAACAACACATGAATTTGGTCGCGTAGTTTCGGAGAAAAAAGCCCAGTGACGTAGTAGTCAAAGCATCTGACTGCCGCGCCGCAGGTCGAGAGTTCGACTCCCGACTAGGCAAGGTTCACTCAGCCTTTTATCCCTTCGAGGTCGATAAAATGTGTACCGAGCTTGCTTGGGAACTAAACACCGAGAGTCTCGAGTTAGGCTGACCGCCTGGCCGGGACGCATGCTTCATTAGCACCTCGAGGCCCAGGCTCACGAAAACAGAGATGGGCATTGTCGGCCCAGATCTTTCATTGATTGTATAGCCACAGAGTTTAATTTTTAGTTTCGGAAAAATCGGTAAACATACATTAAAAAAAAAAAAAAACGCGTCGAATTGGGAACCTTCTTGTTTTAAGTCTGTTAAAAATACTGGGCATGACTCCAGTTCTGAAATTCGCAGGATAAAGCTGTACGCATCAAAATTCCTTGTCTGTAATTTTGTATACTACAGTTATTATAGTCAAGTTTTCTTCGGGGGGGGGGGGGGTGCAATGAACACAAATGATAACGAAAATTTGGAAAGAACAGATTGCTCTTTATTTAGTTAGAAAATCTAGGATATAACACTCCTTCAAAGCGTGGGCTTGTTGACATAAACTTAGACTTAACAAAGAAAAAAGTCCAACTGCGTTAAATTGCATGATCTGGGCGACCCATTCTGATCACCAAAACGGGAAATGACACGACCTGGAAATGACTCATGCAATAATTGAATTGTTTCTCGGGCTGTATGGTTTGTGGGTCTTGTTGAAACAACATGTCGTTCCCATCCATATCCTTACAATTTAGGCAAAAATGCCGCAAGATTCAAATATTGCGTGAATTTTGGGACACCCAGCAAAGCCGTGCAGGCCATTTATCCGATATCCCATTCCATACTTAACCCTTAAATGCCTGAGTTTTCAAAAATCATTTAAAAAACGTTTTTCGGCTTTCTTTTTTTAAATAAATCATGGGAAAAATACTTTAAAAAATCATATTTTGTTTTAAGTATGCTTTACGGCTAAAAAAAAAAAAAAAATTGTTACTAATCGGCAATACTGGTGTTTATTTGAAAAAATAATTTTCGTTGATAAAATTCTATAATATTAAACACACAAGAATTTTGAGAACTATGATAAGAAATAAATTTTACTTGCTCACTGCAGAACAAAATAGGGTATTTCGCAAGCTTCCAAACAAAACAAAAAGAACATGTATCAACAATTGAAAAAAGAAATCTATCTTTATTCTTAGACAGCACAAGTGTTGCCATCAAAATGTTGAAAATTGGTTTAATAATAGTTTCAGAATGTATTTTATTGGCAATATTAGGCATTATAGCTTCAGTATTAGTCTAATAGTATTTATAAGCCTAAATTGGGTATGTTGCCGAAAGGCAACACCCGGCATTTAAGAGTTAACCCTATACTGTATATTTTATGAATCAACAAAGAAAATTACAATTTTGAGTTATAAAACTGTGTTTTCTATCAAAATGCGTGAATTTTGGGACACCATGTCCCGATGGTACTTTAAAGTACCACAGTTTTCTATCCCAATTAAAACATACTCAATGAATGCATTCGCATTGGTACTTTTAAGGCTGTTCTTAAATCCAAAGGGTCAACTTTCTGACATAAGTTTTAATTCATTTTTGTTCGGAAACGCATGAAACTAGAAGGTGTTGTTGTTCAGAAACTATTCTCCCCCCGAGATTGCACTTATACTCTAAAGCGAAAGCTGGGTTCCCGGGGCGGTCATCCCTGTCATCCCCATCCCTGTTCAGAAACTGTCATGGAACTGTTTTTCCGTTTTCTTGTAAACGCAATAGATCTTTCCGAAAATATTGTCAAAGTGGGCATTTTGAACTGAACTTCCGAACGAAAGAAGAGAATTCAGTCAGTAAGGGGGGGGGGGGGGGGGATGCCGTGTCACGTGATCAAAATCGTTTTTAACTCAATAGGTAATGGATGGATCAAAAAATGGAAAAAACAGTTCAATACCCAATCGCTGCCATGGCCAGGACTTCCAATTTTATACCTTTCCGTTAAAAAATGAATTTGTAAATGTGTCAGAACGTTTTGCGCTTGTTGAACAGAGCAGTTAAGAACAGCCTTAAGAAACAATAGTAAATATTTCCATTCCCTTGACCATCACTAGATAGCAATAGCAGTTCCAGTAAGCTGAAAATTGTTTACGAAGCTATTTTGGCGAGTGTGAGTGTCCATTTTGTTTCCAATTTCTTGTCTGGCATGGTGTCCCTAACTTTTGCTTGGAATAATTTGGTTGGAAATACCTTAAATTTTAAAAGGTAAGGCTATCCTGTTTTTTTTTTTTTTTTTTTTTTCTTGTTTTAAATAGATCCCTTAACAATATGTTATGCTAAAAAAAAATAATTTTGAGTTTGTTTACTTTACGAAGCACTTTTCAAAGCGGTACTTTGAGTACCATCGGAATTACGTTGAACAGGATTTTTACTTAGATTTTTATCCTTTGAATACATAGGGTGCATAAAAGCGTATACATTTACTAGGGTTGCATGGGTGCTAGACAGGTGTATTTTAATACAATGTAGGGGAAGGTAGTGGATGATTTATGTATGGCATGGATGAATAATAAAGCAAAAAATATGTTATTTTTATCTTTAGAAAAAATATCATACATTTATAAACCAAAATGGAAAAAAATTACAAATTCGAAAAAAAAAATAAAAAAATATCTTTTAGCATTTTTATGGATCCTTTTGAGTTTTCTACAACTAAAAGTTTGGAAATTTCTTTCACGTATGCTTTCCATCAGAATCAGACGATAGTGTTACAACTGTAGAATATTCTTCTGATGGCGGAATGCTCACTGATGATGCACCAACAGCATCATCGTCTAGTCATATATTCATCATAGACTGTCTAGATATGGGACATTCTCACATCTATGTCCCTGAATAATAATTTTTATTTTAGTACATATTCTCGTGTTTTTTTAATTTCATATACTGGGGAACAACCCATTGCTTGATTGCATAACAATATTTACGAGATAAATAAGTTTTGTACGATGTTGGGGGTCCAAATACCAGGAAAACTCCTATACCGTCCCGTGTCCCTGATGCTGATTTTTAAGTTTAGAGCTGTCTGTATAAAATTGTTTCAATAAAAGTAATTTGATGTAATTTTTTTCCGAAACTGGGACAATTGTTTTATATAAATATGTAGCAAAAAAATGAACCTGAACACATTTTTACGGTTGATATTATTTTTTGAACTCTGTCCCTGGGTTTTAGATTCCTTACCATCCCCCTTGCTAAACATATACAGAAAATCACTTCAAATGCAGCCACAGAATTTTTTTGAAGTTTTTTTCTCATGCAGAAGAATGACAGAGAAAGAATGTCTAAAATTCTTTGACAGGAAATTGACTGCAGAATTTAAATCAGCATTTAAATATCAATTTCAAGCATCGTGGCTTTATGGGTAGTCTTACCGTCCCTAAGATTTATTCCTACACTTTTCGAGGTAAATGATTTTTTTTTAATTTAATCCAATGTAAATAACTGTTTCTGAAAATCAATGAGCATTGTGGCTATCACTTAGTCTTAACATGATTTGCCTAAAAATAGTGGTAATTTTTGCTTACAGTCTTATTCTTACCATCCGTTTTTTTTTCCATTACCGTCCCTTTTTTCCTATGCCATCCCCTTTTTTTCCCTTCCGTCCCTTCTTTAACACCCCTTTAAGACAATATTATGCAAAATTTTTGTACTAAAAATACTACATTGTTATTATTTCTCATTTGAATGTCCTATGGGTACTACGCAAATTCATTATAAATAAAAATTTAGAAGAAAATAGAGAGTTATAGTGGAAAAATGGTAAGGAAAATTAAACTCGCAAGTTTAACTTAAACCTCAGTTAAATAAAAAAAATTTCGCTGCTGACCATTTTTTCTTTATTTTGAATCTTAAGGCATTCGTCTATCAGGTTAAAATGTTATTGTAGCAAGTTTAATTTCACCAGATTTTTATTCCCGAAAGTCAAAAGATTGTGAGAATGCCCCATATATGCATGATAAGTCACATTAACGCTTTAAGCGCCACCGGTGGCTGACACTGATGTTTCCGCTTAGAACGCGTCATTCACCGATGCTTGACGGTCTAAAATATGATAGAAAACTAAAATTATATATATTGTTTTAAGTAATTACTGAAATTTATTTAAAATTTACTTACCTTTTATTTATTACAGGATTATACTTTCTAAAAAAATTACTGAAGGTTCTTAACTGCTCTGCTCAACAAGCGCAAAACGTTTTGACACATTTACAAATTCATTTTTGAACGGAAAGGTATAAAATTGGAAAGCCTGGCCATGGAAGCGATTTGGAATTGAATTGGTTTTTTTTTTTTTTTCAATTTTTTGATCAATCAGTTACCTATTGAGTTATAAGTCATTTTGATCACGTGACAAACCCGTTTTTCGCCCGCTCTTGAGTGCTGTTTCTTCCATCGCGCGGAAATTCGGTTCAAAACGCCCACTTTGACACTATTTTCTGAAAGATCTATTGCGTTTGCAAAAAAAACAGCTCAATGACATAGTTTCTGAACAACACCACCAGCTAGTTTCATGCATTTTCGAACAAAAATAAATTAAGACTTACGTCAGAAAGTTGCCCTTTTCGATTTGAGAACAGTCTTAAAACATTGCAAATTTTTCAGTGTCAGTCACCGTGGCATTCAACGTGTTAAAATAATAAGAAAAAATTGGATATAGTTTTTTTTTTTTCCAAGTCTCCATTTTTGTACAAGCGTTATGACCCAACGGTACTTTGAACCGGGCTTCGGGCCTATTTTCATCCATGGCACTCGGGCCGGAACCGGGCCATACTTTTTTCTGAAGGCTCCGGCCGGGCCGGGCTCGGGCCTTACTTTTTCCTGAAGGATCAGGCCGGTCTGGGCCTAACTTTTTTTTTCTGTAAAGAGCCGGGACTGGTTTTATTTCTAGTCTTCACGGCTCAAAATTTTCAGCCCTAGTTTTGACCCAGCCCGTATAAAAATCGTTGTCTCTGCGGGGCCTGATCCGTTCAAGAGGCAGTTAAATTAGACCTGACCCAAAAATGTTTACAAAAAATATATACATTTTTAAATTGCCATTATTCTACAATTAAATATTAAAATTTATTATTTTTAAGAATAGTAGATTTCTGCGCTTATTAAAATGTAGCTAAATTAAAATATAGTAAAACGTGTCAAAGAGAACCTGCCAATGACGGAATCCTGTTTTAAACTGAAAAACGTGTTGATCTATGGAAAATTAATATACTAATATGTAAGAAATGAATATATCATATAATACATTACATTTGCTAAGAAGGGAACTTGTCTATAACGCATTTTTTTTCTTTTCTATGCAATTCCGTCTTGGAAGATTTTCCTGTATAGTATTTTTCAGATTTTTAACACTTCAATACATGGAATATGGATTAACAATATTAATGATAACTGAAATATGACACTGAATTATTGACATATTAATGATAACTGAAACATACAATAGAGATTCATTAAAAAAATAAATATCGCAGCCTGCGGCACTTCTATAAAAATGAAGATTATAAACACGAAAAAAAAGTTAAGATAAATATTTTTGGTCAGAACTCCTCGTACGAGAAAATTTTTTAACCAAATCGACGTAAAAATCAATGTTTTGTAGAAATTTACTCGGGCCGAGATTTTAACTTTTTTTCCGGGCCGGGCCGGGCTCGTGCCGAACTTTTAATTTAATCAGCCGAATTTTTTTTTCTATGAGTCGGGCCGGGCCCGGGCCTGGAAATGTTGGCCCGTGCAGAGCTCTACTTTGAAGTACCAGATCAAGTAATTAGCCATAATTAACAAAAAAATTTAAACCTTTTAGTTTTAGTGCATATATTTTCTAATGTATCATAGTAATGCATGGAGAAAACTTGTCGAGGAGATAGTGTTTTAAATTCGTAATTTGGTATATAAAGGGTTAAAAAGTGGTTAACGGCAAAGTAGATAAGTCCCAATTAAGTATTGAATCTTACCATCACTTTCCACCAATAGACGATAAAGGGGGCACATGTGAACAACGCCTATTTCATCTAATTAACACAAGAGAAAAAAAATCTTTTGAAAAATATCAAATGCCCATTATTGACAATTTTGCAAAGATTTTTATCTGACGTTAAGTAGATAAATGAAATGGGTGTTGTTTACATGTACCTCCGTTTCGCTTATTTTTAATTAATTAATTGATTATTTTTTGTCTACATATTTATCGATGTGCATTTTTATGTTTTTCAGACAAGAATCCTTCAATTTGGTTGGTACGGAATTCGAAAAAGCAATCAAGAAATTTTATCGAAATAAAAACTTCACATCGCTTTCGAAAAGTCTGCATTGTATTTTAGCAGGTATGGGAAATATTCATTCTTTAATTAATGTGTTAATTTCGATTTTTCTATGAATGTGAAAAACAGCTAAAATTACTTAACATGTTTTAAAAGCTATTTTAAAGCTTATTTTCAGACTTTCAACAATTAAAATAGTTTGTTTCAATATTTCAAAGTGTTAAGGTAACTCGCTGTCCTTTTAACAATCTTTGTAATTTAAGTATTTTAAATAGCATTTTGGCACAATATTAAATGTTTTTTTTAATCAAATAAAATAATTTATCAACAAAATAGACAATTCTGTTAGTAAAATATAAAAACCAAATTCAAGAAAATTAAATAAAAATTAAAATCTTTCAATTAAGTTAGACTTAATAAATTTTTTTAAAAATGTGTACAATACTTTTATTCTTGGACTTCCTTTTTCTGTAATATAGTTTGCTAATGTAAGTATAGTACGTATAACATTTATAAAGTTTCGGCCTGTCGGAAAATATAAATAAAAGGTAAGAAAATATAAATAACAGTGTTTTTTTTTATATAAGCAATATTTTGTTTTTAAAGTATGGGGAGATAAGAAGTGAGTATTTATAGAACTTCGGCTTTTTTACCTGACTGCCAAAAAGGGTTACGTGTTTTACGCGTATCTGGGTATGTGAGTTTCTTTATACCCTCGAAACATCCCAACGGCTGGATAGATTTTAATGAATGAGGTCTCTATCGATTCGCCTTAACAGTCCGATGTTTATAAACTAGGTTTTGTTTTTATAAATTCAAAATGGCGGCCGTAAAATACAAAATAGCGGTAGAGACGAAAAAAAATTTTACGCACCCTATTGAGTGGCATAATCATTGGATAGGCCTTTGAAAATGAAGACGATGTTCCATTGACTATTTTACTGTCAGAAGCTCCGTTTAAATATAACTTAACCTGAAAGTTGTGTAGATAGGATCTCTAGCTTTACTTTAACTCTAACCTTCATAGACATCTATACGCCTCATCAAAACAGTGATTATAGATAGGAACTAACAACTAAACACAACTTAAAAGTCATCAATACAAGTAAATAAAAAAAATAGGTAAGTAATATAAAAAATAGTTTCACATTGATGAGAAATAATTAATTAGTTCGCGTTTTATGCAGTCGGGTTTTTTGATTTTTTAAATTTAATTAAATATTTTGTTATTCGGCCTGCCTTACCGCCACATAAAATTCAATTATTTCTCTCATTAAGTGCACGAAACTACTTTAATTTTCTACTGAGATTCGCACAATTTCACACGCATATACCTCGTGAGATCTCTGTTTCATAAATTATTTATCCGTAGCAATTTAGCGACACAACTCACCATCCTGATTATTTGCTTAAATTCAAGAAAGCAGAAAGCGGTTAGTTAAATGAAAAATAATGTCACGAGGAAAACCATATGCATCATCAAAGACGTTTTTTATAGTAACTATGGACTAAATTTCGAATTCAATTTTCCTTATTTATTAAAATTAGTTTCTGTAAACTAAAACTCTTTAAAACTTCGCAATAAAAGGGGAAAAAATAATTGAAAAAAATGGTACTTGTCTGCTGTTCTTTCGGCAATCACAAAATCGCTACCGTCAAGTCACATTCGTTATACGCTCAAGATTTCCGACCAATAAACGATGCCGAATGTCTCATACACTATTCCGACTTTAAAAGATTGTCGGAAGATATCCTGCCGAAAAATTTAAAAAATACTATTGCTTGCTCCCGTATTGCTTCCAGGGGTAGGGGAATACATCAGTTTACTCGCCATTGGCGAGTGAATTTTTAGGTAGTCTTAGAAAACTGCAAACTATATAGATATTCTAAAAACTTTTTTTTTTTTTTTACTAAGCTATATTTTGCAAATTTCCAAATTACTGTGATATAAACATGGTACTAAACTCTGTCCTATACTAAACTTTCCTCTCTTGTAATTTCTCAATTTCAAAGGGGAAAACACATGTAAATGCAAATATGAAAATGCATTATAGTAATAATAATTAAATTTTTTTGCAGTCGCGTAAATTTTGTCGTAACAATTTTCAACTGTACGTTGCATTTTGCTCGCTGGGCTGGTAGGTAAGATTTTCTGAAAATTCCCCACTCCTACCCCGGTCCTAAAAGTAACATACCGTGTTTACTCGCGTAATAGTCGCACCCCCATTTTGAAGGAGAAAGAAATCGCCAAAATTAATTTTAATAACAAGCGTTATAATTTCAAAATGTTTTAAGAAGACACGTATCTCCAACGTTTGGACAGAAGCGAAGATGACATTTTATGAAATGACGGAGCTTCTTCAGACACCGTTCACATTACAATAGTGATACTTATATCTTCAGTGAAAGGTATTGATTTGATGATAATTCTTTGTCAATTTTCACAAAGATTATTTGTAAATTTTATATATCTATAAAAATATTACCATAAAAAGATAGTATAGAATAGAAATAGTATATATACAGAAATAGTATTTAATAAATAGCACATAATCTGGAAACATTTGGTAAGTTACTAATTTTATTATAATGTGTTTCTTTTACACCGGTAATGTTTTAGCATTAGAGTGTACAATACTGTGCAGTAGATTTCTCCGCATAATAGTCGCACCTAGACTTTCACAATGAAAAAATGGCAAAAAAAGTGCGACTATTACGCGAGTAAACACGGTAGTAATGCTATTCGCATCAAAATTCCCTTTTCACATTTTTGTATTCTACTTTTATAATTACGTTTTCTTGAAGGATATAATAATGGTAATTTGGAAGGGAAATATTGATGTTTATTCAGTCAGAAAGTGTAAACAGATAGACCATATACGATAATCACAAATAAAGTATGTATGAAATGTATAAAAATGAGATAAAGCCTCGAAAATTATGAGCCAAAAAATGTCTAGGCGCCGAACCACATATCTTTTTTGATATATATTAGCTTATCACAGATTTTAACATTATATTGGCATTGTTTATCCACTTGCAAATAAAGTGTTATATCATGCTCATTAATCCACACTTTTATTTTTATGGCAAAATCCTATTAATCCACACTTTTAATTTTACGGCAGAAATCCTATAATCTTGAAAATAGTTCATCGCATCAAGTTCTGTAGATGACAGGTCCCAGATCTTTATCATTATTTTAATACGAGAGAAAACCGTAAAATAGGAGTTAACTTATGTGTCTCGTTAGAAAATTAAACCGGCTTATTCACAAAATAAATAAAAATAGAATACGTTTATCGCGTGCAAACGCCGCATTTGCTATCAAAAGGGACTTCACGCTTTTGTATTATTGGCGTTAAATCACATTGTTTGGTATGAGTTTTTATTTTATGAAGAACCAGATAGGATTTTATTAAGGTCGACAGGAAGGTAGGCAAGTACCAAATAAATAAATAAATAAATAAATAATTATGAGAGTCAGTCACATCAACTTGTTCAACATACGGACATATAATGGTGTAACAGAAGACATGTTATAATTATGGAATTTCAATGAGGAAACACAAGTATTACTGAATAAGGCATTTTATTTATTTGTAATAAACGATAATTATTCAAAATACCAAATATGTTATATAGAAACAATATTTTAATTTTGAAATATAAGTTTTTACCTTTTTGTAGGAACGGCCTTTAAAACTAGAAGTCGAGATCAATATTGCATTAGCTGCATTAATGCCCGTTAAATCATATTTAACCAAATCTAAAATTAGCAAAAAATGTTAACATGTAAAATTAACACACCTGTATCCATAGGAACATCATCATGCCATTTCCATTGTTTTTTGTAAACAACTGCGAGTGTGATAAGGTTCATTTTGAGTTTAAAAAAAAAAAAAAAAAAAATGTATCGCTAAAATTTTTATAATGAAGTGTTGCAACGGTTGGCATCGATAGTGATTTACTTTGACCATTAAGAAAAATGTTATCTAAGACTTACCTTTTGCATTGAATGAGCCAGGTCCACGCGTTTGACTAACACTCTTCAGCCCGCATGTATTAAGCCTTCCTTACTTTACTTTCGCGTTTCCACGAATTAAGAAGAAAAGGGGTGTCTGTAGATAATCTGTACTACTTACGTACAAAAATATCCTAAATAAATAAAGACATTATTTAATATCACACCATAGCATTAAAATATATAAAACTAAATCGATATCATGCATTTTATTTATTAGAACACGACCGAAGTTGCTGATATAAATTTATTAATTTACTAAAAAAAAAAAAAAAAAAAAAAAAAAAAAAAAAAAAAAAAGCATAATAAAGCAAACTTCTGCATCACAAAGCACTCAAACTAATTAAGTTTACCACACTTTTTAAATGAAATAAGTACGTAAAATAATTGAAAATCCTCCAACCTCCATTTAAAAAAATGGTAAATTCCTAATCCAGGTCCTTATATGCATAATTCCTTTCTTCCAGTAAAGGTAAAATGTTTGCCTATTTTATCTCTCCTGACATAAACGACTACTTACTTGAATTCTACATCTTATTATGATGCATGGTAGATAAGTTCACGAAAAGTGAATTTGTAAAAGCGAATTCTAATCGATCAACATTGCATACTTTTTTGAAGTTTTTTGTTAATTTTTACCGATCCGATCCCACAAAGGCTCGTCTTGAATGAATCTGGAAAGTGGGCCTTGATTGAATACTTAAAAGTGTTAAGAAGGAAGTAACCGTTTCAAAACTCGTTCAAGGTTCACTTTCAGGTAATCCTTATGCATAATTACGTAAAAATGTTAAGAAGCCTTTAGAATGTTGATTTAAATATTTGTTCTTAAAGAAGTCTCGCATATTTTGTAGATTGCGCTTAATAGTTCTTGCTATTTGCAAAAACGGTGGTTGTAGAAAAATGTTCCTAAACGCTGCTTCATTTATTCTTATAGTTTGTCTTGCTTTTTTCTATACTGTTGTTTTTAGTGGTTATAGGAGGGTTTCAGGTTCAAAAGATACATTTTTTGGCATTTTCTGAGTGTCTGACATTCCATACATGTTCTCTAAAGGCCGTTTAAAAAAAATTAAACGCATATTAACGTTATCGCGATTTTTGTCGCACAGCTTATGGGTGAGCGGTACTTGTTGAATAAGTAAAAATTTAATTTAAAAAATCAAGAAACCCGACTGCGTAAAAAGCGAACTAATTAATTATTTCTCATCAATGTGAAACTATTTTTTTATTTACTTGTATTGATGACTTTTAAGTTGTGTTTAATTGTTAGTTCCCATTTATAAACACTGTTTTGATGAGGAATATGAAGGTTATGTCTATGAAGGTTAGAGTTGCAGTCAAGCTAGAGATCCTACCTACACAACTTCGAAGTTGTGTAATATTTAAACGGTGCTTCTGACTGTAAAATAGTCAATGAAACATAGTCTTCATTTTGAAAG
Source organism: Maratus speciosus (assembly GCA_963932465.1). Classification (NCBI taxonomy): domain Eukaryota; kingdom Metazoa; phylum Arthropoda; class Arachnida; order Araneae; family Salticidae; genus Maratus; species Maratus speciosus. The sequence continues at coordinate 658,397,217 of OZ010787.1, read as the reverse complement.
ACCTATCCAATGGTAGGCCACTCAATAAGGTGCGTAAAAAAATTTTTTCGTCGCTACCGCCATTTTGAATTTATAAAAACAAAACCTAGCCTATAACCATCGGATGGTTAAGACGAATCGATGGAGACCTCATTCATTAAAATCCATCCAGCCGCTGGGTTGTTTCGAGGGTATAAAGAAATCCTATATTAATACATGGAAATTATTCCAGAGGAAAACATTCGCCTTGCATACAATATTTCAAATGAAAATCAAATTTCAAAGTACAAAGTAATTGCTTAAAAGGCGCAAAGGCCAACATAGTGAAAAAGATCCCGGCTTGGAATCTTTTTCACTGTGTTGGCCTTTGCGCCTTTTAAGCAATTACTTTGTACTTTGAAATTTGATTTTCATTTGAAATAAAGAAATCCGTATACCCAGATACGCGTGAAACACATAACCCTTCTTGGCAGTCGGGTAAAAACTTTAAACGCGATTTTTTTTTATACATACAATGCTCTTTAGCCCTTAAAGGGACGGTGGACGTTTTTTTTTTTTTGTTTGTTTGTTTGTTTGTTTTTTTGTTTTTTTAATTTTCCTCATAGAGATGTGAACTTTTGTGGAAATATACGTTTTACCATAAGTATATAGAACACCTTAAAAGAAGTTTTCAATTTAAAATTTTAATATATTTTTAAAAAAATTAAATTTTAAAGCAATTTTTAAAAATGTCCCCGTGCGTCTTAATTTTTCAGATATTTCGTCGATTTCGCATTTTAATCACTATTACAAAGAAATCTGTATCGATGTTTTAATCCCTTGAATAGCTAATTTTTTAGAGATTTTTTTCTGAATTTCATATCGATTTTCATCAAAATTTTTTGTCTTTTAATAAGTTAAAAATCAAATTTAATTATCTTAATGAAGTCGAATTTTAAAATACATACATAGTTCCATTGTAAGCGATATCAGGATTATTCCTTATCCATTTCATAAGTTTTGATTAAAAAATTAAGATGCATGGAGCATTTTAAAAATCTAAATACGTTGAATAATCAGTTTTGAGGAAAATAGATTTCAAAGTATATTAAAGGGCCGAAAATATGCTTGTATACATAATTCAAACGCTTGTAACTTTGCAAAAAAATATAATCGCATATGCATGTGGTTTTACGCAAATGGATCAGAACAAACCGGAGAATAATAATTCGCACAAAAATAATTTTCGATTTTTGCTCAAATAAAGATCCACGGTCCCCTTAACACGTTAAGCGCCACGCCTGAAATTTTCGTGTAGAACGCGTCATTCACCGATGACTAAAATATGATATAAAACTATATATATATATTGTTTGAAGTAATTACTGAAAATTTATTTAAAATTTACTTACCTTTTATTTATTACAGGATTATACTTTCTAAAAAATGACTTAAAACATTGTAAATTTTTCAGCTTCAGTGTCAGTCACCGCGTTAACTGGCATCGTGAAATTTATGTGCGCAACAGGAGTTAGGGTTCCATTTAGTCTGCAACTATTGTTATAAATTATTTCGAAAAATTATTTTTTATAAAAACGATGGTATTTTTACGTGACTGGATTTGCTAGTTGAATAAATTGGTAGTATGTCACTTATATACTTTATTTTTCTTATCTGAATCTTATTGATGGATAAAGCAATTACAGGAGTAGTGAGGATTAAATGACACCACGACACCAGTTAAGGGTTAAGTCTCTACCCAAAATATCTCAGTGGATGAATCGATTTCTTTGTTTTTTGGCTAATGAAATTTTATATATTTCCCTAGCCCTTGACCAACCAATGCTTTTTAACACTCTCCAACATAGTTGGCCCCACCAGTGCCCGAGAGGTTCTGCTGTCGAGGCTGGTACACTGTAAACTGAAATGTCTGAAATTCAGTCACTTAAGTGTCTGAAACGTAGTGTTCAATTTTCAGACGTTTTAAAATGTCTGAAAATTTTAAGACACTTCTTGCGTCTGAATTTCAGACACTTAAGTGTCTGAAACAGGAGTGTTCGATTTTCAGACGTTTTAAAACGTCTTAAAATTTTTAGACACTTCTTGTGTCTGAATTTCAGACATTTCAAATGTCTTAATTGCGGCCATCTTTGAGCCTTTTTTTTCAACAATGGGAAGCCATCTTTGACCACTTTTCATTCTAAGCCATATACGCAGCCATATTTGACCACATTGAATCAATTTTTATAAATGGGAATAATCTGTTACCATAAGGCTAATGTCAAACGGACGTCTTTTTGCACGCTTTTTTCCTTGCGTATTATCCCTACACAATCCCGCTAGCATTGTGTAGGGATAATACGTAAGGATAAAAGCGTGCAAAAAGACGTCCGTCTGACATTAGCCTAAAGCAGAGCTGATTGCAGCGTGGTAAAACTGGGATGCTTCGGTACGAAGTTTTCATAAAGCTGATATTTCAAATCATTTTTGACCTTATGATGATTGTAATCAGTATTTTGTAGTTTTAGAATAGACTAATATCTATATATTTTCACCTAAATATGTATCTATGTGATATCATATATGCCTTACGGCATCCAAAATGTTTATTACTTTTAGTGCGAACTTTCAAAGACCTAATATTCATTCGCGCCCGTCCCCACAGCTTTGATATACTGTTACAAAAAAAAAAGAAAAAAAAATTAAGCCTACTCGATGCTATCAATACATATTTGGATAAATATATCTTTTTCTTTAACCTAATCATGCTCTAAAAATACAAAATATTTATTAAAATAAGTATAAGATCAAAACAAATTTAAGATGTCAGATTTATGGATATTGCATACCAAATTTGGGGGCCCGTAAAGCTAAAGGCCCATAGAAACAGCCCAGTTTGCCCATGCTGCAATCAGCTCTGCTTTATGGTAACAAATTATTCCCATTTATAAAAAATGATTCATTTCTTCAGAAAGAATCCCATCCCTGCTTTGTTGTACAATTTTTTCCCATTGAAATTAGATATTCCCAGTGAATTTTTTTAAGCAGTTTTTGCATTTTTATTTCAAAATTGAGTATGAAACTCTTACTTTTTTTTTTCTTCCTTCATTTTTATTATTATACTATTTACAGGGCTCGCAGTGTTCCTAAAATTTTCATCCTTGCTACCACTATTTTAAAAAGATAATCTTTATCGTATATTTCTATTATAAATGTTAAAGGAATGTAACACGAAGAAGTTTTACTTTAAATACTGGTAGCAAAATGCGAAAATTTTAGGAACGCTGCGAGCCATGTATTTATCATTACCAAGAAATACTGAAAAATTTGACAATCGCACATCGGCGGCTGAGATGAACAGTAGTTATAGGATTCTGGATGGACAGCATGTCTATTTGACACTTTTTAAACGGTAAATAATATAGTAAATATAACTGGAAACAGAAATCCTTTATAATGAATATCTTTCATTTCTGCTCCCCACGAAGTTTGTAATCACACAAGCAATGGCAGTCACTAAAGCCATTTCTTATCCACATGATTGGTATATTGTTAACTACATTGAGAAAGAAACCAAATTAAAATTGATATAAAGTAAATATCATGTACTATTCTGTTCATTTCTTAGTAGAAAGTACAAGTTTCTTTCCTTGAAGTGTGCTTTGAAATATTTTAACGTTTAAATATAATAATTCAAAAATAATACTATTAATGATAAATTAAAGGTTTTTCTTTCTCTGAATATTTTAAATTTGTCATACAAATATTAATATCTCAAAAAAAAAAAAAAAAAAAAAAAAAAAAAAACAGGCTGGTGTTATGAACTCCCTTTTTTTAAGTGAGAAAAAGAAAAAAAAGAAAAAGAAAGAATTTTGGGAAAATGTCCAAATATATTAAAATTTGCTAAGCAGTCTATGTATATATTGTACAGCATTTTTAAGCAGTCTAGTGTAAAAAGAAAAACAATGAAGAAAAAAATCATAGAACCAGTTAATTCTACTCTATATATAGCGGATTAATTACGTGCTCCCGAAGCGTCCGCTATTCAGAGGTTTTGCTATTATATTCATTTATAGGCGCATTCTAATTAAATAAAAAGTTTTTTTGTTACAGCGTAGGAATAATGCTCTAAATAAATTCTAGGTCCAGCGGTTGACATTAATCAATAATATTCGCAAAGTTGCTTTAAAGTTTAAATCATATGAATCTAAATATCCATACATGCAAACCAACCAATTAATTACTTGATAAGTTACTCTATTTAATTTGTAGCATTACAATGTGCATTTATACATTTTTTTTTTTTTTTTTAATCATATAAAAACAAAATTGAAATGCAACAAAGATAACTTGCGTTGAGATGCTACATTATCAAACACAAACATAAAAAATAGACTTAAAATCCTATTTCATTTTTTTTTTTAAATTAGTTTCTTTTTATTATTAATTTTCATGATTTTTTTTTTTTTTTTTTTTTTTTTTTTACATTCAGATAAAAAAAAAAAAAATCTTTGAGGTGAAAAGAAACTTCTAAAAATATTTTCCCCTATAAACATCGTAATAAAAATACCGTATATACTCGCGTATAAGTCGACCCCCTAACTTTCGAATGCAAATTCTGTAAAAAATCAAAAACGCGCGTATAAGTCGACCCCCTAACTTTTTTCTTCAATTTTGCACAAAATCAAACCATAGATTTCACTTGCCAATGAGAAGGTAGTAAGTAAATAAAAACAAATCATTGAATTTATTTAAATGATAAATTATTATCATTTATATATTTTATATAGTACTTTTTTTTTATTCTTACACATAAAAAGAGCATAATTTTGCAGTATTCGATGTTTATGTTTTTGCTTTTTTAACTGACTCGCGTATAAGTCGACCCCCCAAATTTGCTTACCGAAAATTGTCAGAAATTTCTCGACTTATACGTGAGTATATACGGTAATTTATTTAGGCATAAATTAAAAAATTGAATAATATGAAAAAATATATACGTACACGGAGCAAACATAATCAAAAGAATAATCTTCAAAGCACATTCTTTCACAGAATCTTAAATATCAGCGAAGTTACATAACTCACCAATCAGATGGTAAACAATTAGAAAAGTATCTTCCCCTGTCATGGGCGAATGGGTCTTACTTATAACCATATAATTTTTTTTCTCATATTTTTTTTCATTTCTGTGTATGATACTCAACTTGATTTTTTAAATATTTTTTTAGCGCATATTGGATTAATTACACAGATTTTATTATTTGCTTAAAGCATCTTTTAAATATGGCTCCATTTTAAAATTTAACCCAGGAGGACGGGCGCATGCCCAGGGTGTGAATAGTTTTTGTCACCAATAAATACAAATAATAATCGTCACTTTATTTAGTCGCAGACAACTGTTACAAATTCTGCGATAAAATAATTAGAAGATAACAAAAAATAATGGTAACAATTGTAAAAACCATACGCACTCTGGGTCTGTCAGGCCTGGTGTTAATCTTTCCAGGTTAAATATGTTATGTAACACAGTAAATATACATAAATAATTTTCTATTTTTAAACAAGTTTTCATAAAGATAATTAAAAATAAATAAATAAAAATAGTCGTTCAGTTGAATACTATAGGAGAGATTTATTTCACATTGGAAAATTGAAACTTATAAACTATTCTGAAATTCATAAAAACTTTCATTCTTATGCTTTTGTGATTTCTTTTCATGCTCTTGTATCCACTGTATGAAGCGAAAAAAAAGATTGATAACATTTCTCAATATGAATTTCTAAATTTATCAATATGAAAAAAAAAAATATTTCAATGATAGGAGTACTGGTCCCAAGGGCCAGTAAGAATGAGAGTTCACTGGTCAACAGTCATCATCACTGGCCCGCTACATAAAATTCAACTAAGTACCTTTAACACTTTGAGTGACAACCACTCCCCCCCACCCCTCCTGTTAGACTATAAACAAACTTTCCTTTGCAGTTACCCAAAATTTGGCTTAGGGGGAGGGGGGATGAAAAAGGTCTTAAGGCTACAAAAACTTAGAGAAATGCTGTTTCGTAAAAGAAATTCTGTTCTTTACTATATAATAATAATAATAATAATAAAAGAAAATTAATTTTAACACATGACAACATATATCCTTCCTCCCCGCCCCCGGCCAATACTCACATTCTGCGAGATAACAAGGACCATTATCGCCATATAAAAAACATATATTAATCGATATAGGATTAAAATCTTATGGAAAAGTTGAAGGAGTACATGAACTTCAAACACAAAATTCACTTAAAATTTAACACACGAAGCATGGTTATAGAAAAAAGTTTAATTCTTATTAAACGCGTGACTGGACGGGAATAAACAAGTATAAAAATAATCATTTGTTAATACACATTATTTACACTTAATTACTAATGCGAAAATTCTCACTAATAATCAAGATATAGGTATATACTACTTATTTGCAATCATAAAAAAAAAATTATCATTTAAGCAACACATAGGTAATTATAAAAAAAGTAAAATTGACACACTAAACATACAATTGTAAAATTTTAAAAGATTTTATTAATTCTCAAGAGATTTTTTAAGAAGAGACAGCGTCAGCAATTTAAACAAATTAGCATGATAAACTTTAATATTAAGAGTGCAATATATTATTTTAATATACCTATTAAATAATTACGTTCATTCTAAAATAGAAAAATAAAAAACCAGTAAGGAGTTACCTGTAAATACAATAATCCAATAGAAGAATTTTTAACGCATATTTTTATGCATTATCATGTTTTATTTAAATTAAAACATTATTAATAAACACTGTGAATCTTTGATATTGATACCACAATATTAAATAATCAGGTAGAATAATGCCAAGCACAGTTAGTAAGATTGTGGCGGTAGGGATCTTTACTTTATTATTGTATAGGAAAATGCTTGTCTTCAAAAACATTTACGCCTCACTACAAGTTTTAAATGATGAATCCACCGTAATAAAGTTGCATGAGAGAATGATTAATATTACTGTTTCTGGAGATTGATATTTAATTAAGAAATCGTTGATTTAGGCTACTAGGTTCGATTTGAGAACTGATGATGGTTCCATTGAGGTTTTCGATAAAAATGTTATATCCTTAATACAGTAGGATTTTTCATGCTTAAGTATCTCGGAATTAATGCAGCCGGATGTGAACTTGATTCGACGGCCATGTTTGTAAAGCTGGGCACATGGTAGGCTTAGCGGTTTTAAAACGTTCGAAATTAGAAGAAATGAACAGTGCGAGACCACGCAACAACCACGAAAAACACTGACAGGATGCAGAAAGGGTACAACTCCACGATTAAAATGCGGGGAATAATTATTCGAACAGAAAAATGAATAAAAAACAAAGTGCTAAGACTTGTAAATACTCAAAGAATTCTCGCTTCAACACTCCGCTGTTACATTCGACACTGTCTCAGTTACGCATGCGCGGCTAATTCTACGCTTCTTCTTTTTTTTTTTTACCTATCTCTGTCTCTGCGATATGGAAAGATTTGCCATTTAGGAAAGTTGTCGAATGTTCCACAATAGAAATTAGTAATAATAAAATTTGGGGGTTTTTGTTTTTATGCGAAACACTTTTTTACGAACAATATTATTAATAAACCTTTTCATTTTTTTTCTATTTTACTATTTTAAGCAGGTACATCTGTATCAAAAACTTTATTTTTCTACAAGCTTTTGAGTAGTAATGTAGGTCCATGAGTGTGTGTGTGTGGGGGGGGGGGGGGGGGGGATTACGAAGGGAGATTTTGAAATTTAATGAAATTTTCTTTATATTTGATTATTAAGAAAATATTAAAATGCATTCGTCCCAGTGCCTTAGAGAATAATCAAACACCCCTAAAGCCCACATAGAAGAGAAAATTTAACTCTGCTCGCCTTTTAACGTTCACGTGTTTCTATTTAAAACAGAGGTTTTCTATTTGTGGTGCTATATTTCAAGGATCAGGAAGACAGAACCCCCACCTCCCTTCCCCTCCAAATAAAAACTGCTTCAGTTCTTGATTTTGAAAAATGTTGTTACAAATTTATTTCCGAATATCTAATATTTCTTAATTGTAAATTTGTTCTATTGCTTTTATGTTTAAAAATTGTCTTGCATGGGGAGTTGTGACAAAATATTCTTAGTTTAGCTTATTTTATATTTGTGTTCTGCATTTTAAAAAGCGAATTAGGTAGTAGACTACAGGCATATCTGTTCCTCAGTCTTGTTCCTCCCTACATTTCTTGCCCCACCAGTGGCCGAGATGTTCTGCTCTCGAAACTGGTAGACGGGAGGTGCTGGGTTCAAAACCCATCACTCCTGTCGACGTAATCGTTCGGAGTTTTCCGTGGTTTTCTTCGAACCTTGGATTTCCTTGTGTAAATACGTGTTAGGTTTCCTTAGAAAGACCCCCACGGGGCACTCCCACCCCCCCTCAGGGCCTATATCCCTCGTGTTGATATTTGGCCGTCATAAACGCAACCAACCAACCAACCCTATATTTTTTTTCTGCTCGCGTTCAAATCTTAGTATTTCAATTTTCAAGCTATATATATATTACTCTTTTAGTGGTAGTTTTCCGCATTCTCCGGCGTAGACCCATGAGTGTAAGTAATTTTTGAAAAACTTTATAATTTTGTGAAAAGTAATAATTTAATAACTTAATACATCATAAAATTAACTTAGTCCCAAAACTTGATAAATGGATTTGTACAATACTGACACACGTTCTATGTTCTAATCAAATTTTTTCTTTTATAAAGTAATACCAAATTTTGTGTGCAGAACTGTATTTTAAACATTTTTCATTTATCCAAAATATTCTCTGGTGGTGCTGAAAAATATAATGACACAATCGTCATAGTTATGATGCTATTATATCATATCCAGACACTTAAATGTCTGAATTTCTAAATGTCTTAATTTCAGACATATAATCACAATTAAGACATATTTTCCTGTTCATTTACATCATGATCATAGTAAGACACTTATGTGTCTTAAAGTAAGACATTTATTATGTCTGAATTTTCAGATTCAGACACTTAAGTGTCTGAAATTCTTTTTCAGTCACATATGTGTCTGAATTTAAGACGTCTCTATTTGCAGTGTAGGCGAGAGGTGCTGGGTTCGATCCCAATCGCGCCCGTCGGCCTAATCGTTCGGAGTTTTCGTGGTTTTCTTCGAACCTTGGTTTTCCAAGCGTAAATACGGGTTAGGTTCCCTTAGAAAAGACCCCCCACTGAGGGCACCCTCCCCCTTTGGGCCTATATTCCTCGTGCTGATAATTGGCCGCCATAAATACAACCAACCTCTAACATAGTTGAAAAGTGTTTATGAAATCGGTTTGTCTGCCCGTCCATAATCTAACTCCCCTAAATAGAGTCGGATTGACATGTAATTGATTAATGTTATTGAAGTTTACCAGGGAATGTTCCGTATTAAAAATGAAGTGTGCAGCATTTATAGTTTTTTACAGGGACGCTCAAAAAATGCTGTTACGCATGGGGAGGGGGGGGGGTCCAAACGATTACGCATCGTTTGCAGAGTATTTTAATGATGTTGCACTATTTCAATCAAATTGAAATTCATATACATCATTGAGGTGTATTACAAGATGCTTACTATACAATAGGTTGCACGTAGCATTTATCGTTTATTTTCAGTGATGCACAAAATAAAATGCGTAGCATTCATAGTTTTTTACCCCAACGCTCGAAAAACGCCATGGCCCATTTGGGGGGGGGGGGGGGGTCGTTTGCAGTGTATTTTAATGATGTCGCACTGTTTCAAACACATTGAAATTAATATACATCATTGAGGTGTATTACAAGATGTTTATTATACAATAGGTTGTACAGTCGTGGGAAAAAAAAAAAAAAAAAAGTAAACACCCCCTACTAACTCCTCAACAAGTTATCGTAGAAGAAAGTTACTGGTACCGAACGATTAGAAATTAAGTCTACTTTTAAATGATGCATATAAAATTTGCTTAGGGGTCCATCTACGTATTAAAACAAACCATAACTTTGTTTTTTTCAATAGCAGTACATAATTCTGACAGCATAAATGAACTCTACACCCTTCCATTAGTCTAAAAACAAATTTTTATGCAATTCGTACGATAAGTTTCCGAGAAATAGTTTTAAAACGAGCGTATTTTAAGGGCTGCATCCAAATTGAAGTTCGGTACTCTATTATTAACCGAGAGAGCTCCTTTCTTGATCAAGGCACCTTAAGGGTGTATTCGAAAAAATATTTTTTCACCCTCAACAGCTCGAAATTTTCTGATACATTTTCAGACTCATTTTTAAAAGTAAAAACATGAAACTTGCTGGGGTGATTTCTGAAGACATGTTCAACATGCCGTGTGATTTCATTTTCAGCTCAATTAATTAGAATTTGATTTTTAAACAATTATTTTCTCAGTATGACCATTTTTTTCATTCCCAGATCGCCCGCTTCGGAAAAATCGGTTCAAAACGCCAACTTTGACAGCGTTTTTTACAGTATTTTCTGCATTTATCAAAAAATTATTAAGCACGGCACATTATGTAGTTTCTAATTAAGAGAATTTCCCAGTTTGATGCGTTTGAGAGCAAAAATGAATTTTAAAATGAATCGGAAAATAAGCAGTTTAGATCGGAATACACCCTTAAGCAACACTCAAGCAGTCATTGAAGCTAGATTACAGGACAGCAGAAGAAATTTCAAAATATCTAGTCACTTCTATCATAGACACCTTAAATCATCATTTTGCCGTTTTTTAAGCATAATTTGAAAACTACTTGGAAGAAAAATGTGAAATTTTGGATTTTTATAAAGCAGGACTTAATAAATCTAAATCTATCAAAAGAATTGTAGGTTGAAATTCATATTTTTTTCGAATATTAATTTCATAATTCATATCATAAAATTATAAAAATTGCAAATTCAACGTATTTATGTTTCGGTATATTAGTATTATTGCTACACAAAAAATGAGCACATTAGGAGCATAATTTCAGGAGATATAAATAAAAATATGAAAATGTAATTTAACATTAGGAGCACTCAATTTTGAATGTCTATAATTCAGAAACTTATCGTTCAAATGACTTGAAATTTCGTTTCTAGGCATAGTTTGAACCGAAGATTTGAAATATCTCGTTAAATTTTGGTATTGCTATTGGAAAAAATGAAGTTATGGTTCGTTTTAATATGTAGACGCCCCCCTAAGCAAATTTTATAAACATCATTTAAAAGTAGACTTTATTTCCAATCGTCCGGTACCACTAACTTTCGTCTACGATAATTTGTTGAGGAGTTAGTAGGAGGTGTTTACTTTTTTTTTTCCACGACTGTACATGGCATTTATCATTTATTTTCAGGGATGCACAAAAGAATTCGGTTATAGTACTGTCTAAGATCAATAATTGCTGGAAGTGCGTTTTTAAATTAATTACTTTTTTGCATACTATTTGCTGTGTATAAATTCTGTAGATCCTATACAGGGCTGCACAAAAGAATTCGAGTACATTTCGGCTTATTGGCGGAAATTACTTAAGAGTAATTTCCTTCTCCGTTGTATGTTTCTTAACTGAACTAAATTTTTGCTTTCTATGCTGTATATATGCAAACGTATATACATGGCTGCACAAAAAAATTCGGATCTTCTTTCGACTCTAGAGGGTCATTGCTGAAATTAGTTTTTCAAATGTGTTATGCGTATTTAGACATCAGCTTTCACCTTAACAAACTTTGAAATCTGGTTACTATGTGTTGGAAAGTGTTTCATAATGTATGCTGGACGCATGATTTTTCGTTCTTGATTTAATTTTTGTGTTAGTTCGTTTTGTAATAAACCAACCACAATCACATTTTATGTTGAAATTGGATACATTAAGTTTGCTAGTCCGCCATTTTGTTAAAAATGCAAAATTTCAAAAAACTGTCTGTCAAGGATTAGACTAGACAAGTGTTGTGTATTTAACGTGCTTTTTGCTTCATTGGATTCAAATGAAACCATCCGGAGAAATCTCTGGTACCGCAGACTGCCACTAGAGTCCCGCGCACCCTAACTCGAAATGGAAGCAAATGAATCCATATTTTAATACATTTCTGGAAAAATAGTGTACATTACACTTCTATTATCAATTTTATGTTTTATGTTGTAAAATGAACATACGTATTCATTAAGGCTTAAATGTATAATGTTTTCATCTGAAAAAATATTCGACTTTTTTTTTTAAATGGATCAATCCAAACTCGACCTGCTACAGTCCAAAATCAATCAGTCAATGTACTGCGCATTTTATACATGTCTTACGTGATGCTACTGCCATCTGGATATTTGCATATTGCTATCCCATGAATTATGCACTTCAGTGTATGTTAATTCGTTTCTGTAATACTAAGTGCAAAACCAATTTAAAAAAAAATATTACCGCTGAATTTGATTCAAATTATGTTTTTTCGACGCATATTAAAATGATAGTAATCTGTTTGATATTCTTACACTGTTTCCATACGATTCGAATACGCGAAAACCTTTCATGATAGCCGTTTCATTCAAAACTCTCCTATGAAAGTGAAACCAATCATGAAATGTAAAATATTTCAAGTATGTAATTTCTTGTTTTAGAAATCACATATGTAAAAAACCTTTGCTTCAAATTTTTTTTTTCTTCTTAAACTTTTAATCTTTAACCAGGCATGGAAGAGTTCTTCTAAAAAGTGTAATTTTACCTTTTTACCCGACTGCCAAGGAGGGTTATGTGTTTCACGCGTATCTGGGTATGTGGATTTCTTTATACCCTCGAAACATCCCAACGGCTAGATGGATTTTAATGAATGAAGTCTCTATTGATTCGTCTTAACCGTCCGATGGTTATAGGCTAGATTTTGTTTTTATAAATTCAAAATGGCGGTAGAGACGAAAAAAATTTTTACGTACCCTATTGAATGGCCTATCATTGGATAGGTCTTTCAAAATGAAGACGATGTTTCATTGGTTATTTTACATTCAGAAGCTCCGTTTAAAAATTACACAACCTGGACGTTGTGTTGGTAGTATCTCTAGCTTTACCGCAACTCTAACCTTCATAGACATCTATAGACCTCATCAAAGCAGTGTTTATAGATAGGAACTAACAATTAAACACAACTCAAAAGTTATCAATACAAGTAAATAAAAAAAAAATAGGTAAGTAATATAAAAAATAGTTTCACATTGATGAGAAATAATTAATTAGTTCGCTCTTTACGCAGTCGGGTTATTTGATTTTTTTAATTTAATTTTTACTTGTTCGAAAGGTTTTGCATATTCTCTGTAATGGATGCAAAAATAGAAATAAATTATTGTAAGTGTAATAGGGGGTGGGAAATTTAAACCTCAGACGTATGGTCTGTTCAAAGTCTTGGAGTTTGTTTCTGAACTGCAGAAGAACTATCAAATCAAAGTTTAGGTTATGTTATGTGTTATGAGCATCTGAAAATCATGTAAATAAAGTTGGTTAAAGTGTCTTTGCAGACTGAATTTTTAGATTTGTAAAGGAAAGGAAATTTCCTTAAGGTTCTTTTTGAAATGAATTATTTTGTCCCATTTATACAACATTTTTGCTCATTTCAGTGGATATTGTGGAGTTGTATTTTTTAAGTATTGTTTAAAGTTGAATTTTTTTTTTCTTTGGAGCAAAGATCACTTTATATGCATGTATTTAGCATGGAGATAAATTTGTTTTCTTTAGAAAGGAGAGGAAGGGGAGAATTCTAAGCACATTTCTCGCTTTCCTGCTTATTTAAGGGGTTACAATGGTTTCGAAGGTTAAAATAAAAGCATACTTTCTCTACTTTTTTTTAGATTTAATAAATAAATCCTTTTTTTCAAAATTTTAAGTATATAAAAGATCAACATTTGAACTATATTTTATAAAATTTTCATTGAAAATTTTGGAAAATTCAGCCGGTGGGACCTGATTTCCGGAGACCCCTCAAAAAAAGTGTCCTCGTGGTGGTCAGGATAACTCAGGATAGCTTTATCTGAAATTAAAAAACCAATTTTTTTCGGTTAGTAGATAAGTATAGCTCGTGATTGCACGAAGGATTTATATAAAAATTGAAATATGAATTTGCGGGAAAATTGTATGCAAAACGGTACAATTTTTGGTACAATTTTCACTACATATAGCCTTGTAAAATGAGTTGTAATCGGTTTGAAAAAAAAAAACCTTCCTTCCATTACTAGTCAGTCCTATTTTGAAGAAGTGCGTAAAATTTCAATAAGATCGGTGCATTGGTGTTTGAGAAATCGTGATTACCGACTTCAAAAATAATGTTTTTAGAAAAAAGCGATATACCTGCATCGCTTCCGGCCGGTCTAGCCCAGTGGTGTAGTCGTAAAAAAAGCAGAGGGTATACGCTCAAGGCTGAGGGTATACCCCACAGTGTATATACTATAGCTGTTTTGAGAAACAGGGGGTATACGGTGTTCCTTAAAAAAATCCAGAAGGTATACGGCGTATCCCACAGTATACCCTCCACTACATCCCTGCTAGCCTAATGAGTGGTATTTCTAAAGGCTTAGACTCTTAGACTTTTACTCTGTTTGAATTGAAACTTTGGGAAAATATTCTAGACATATTCTACTGTTAGATAAACAATAAATGGATTTTTTAAAATTTTCAAACCCATGTAACTCCTTAAAACAGTTCATCTTATATTTAAGAAACTGCCCCTTTTATTCAAATGTACAATTCGGTGAAATGTTAACCATTTTGACATGTTACTTGCTTTAATTAAAGGAATAAGTAATTTTATTTTTGTTTATTTATATTTTCTTTTCTTTTTGTTTTGTTTTTAGCTTATTATAGCAACGTTTGTGATGTGACCGCTGATGGGACGTATAAAGCCCGGTCTGGATTTGATCTTCGTAGTTTGCTCTATCATATGCTTAATGGTGGTCTTTATAGAGAACTGGTTGAGTTGCTATGCAATGTAACATTCCTAAAGGCCGTGTTTCTTTCCAACGCTGATGGAGATCTCTTGGAGTATTATTCTTCGCTTTTATGCAATATTATTCCGTCCGACATAAAACTAAGCAGAGAAATTGATTCTTCCCTCTTGTCTTCATTTTATGGCTTTGTTTCTCGCAATTTTCATATATTTCATGAGTAAGTACTCTTTCAATAATATAGTTTTTGTGCTTGAATTTTTAGAAAGTTTAACGGGAACTTATTTTTTGTTTATCTTTTGGCTTTTATCAGAATTAAATGTTTTATTATAATAAGTGACGGCTTTCAAGTACTACACATGGCGGACTGCGGCTACCCGTATATTTATTCCATATTAACGATAAAATTTAATATGATGAGTCTTTTTATCTTCAATTCTTTTTTTATACTTGTACATTACTTTATATTTAAGCTTAGTGACAGTAGCTCTGTAACTCATAAAAATGACAAAAATCCTTGTCCAGCAATGCTACTTGTTATGTGTTGACTATAGTGCGCGTTCACACAAATCCGAGACGAAAAGCAGCTTATTAGGGTAGATAGACACTGTGGCTTTCACAGTTCCGATAGCTCTTTTTCCGCTAGAGGTATAGACAAATCTGGGAATTTCATTATTATGAGAATGTTCAATGTTTTGTATGTATGTATATATGTATTTATTTAGAGTAGATTGGTAAAATTGCATATTTCTTTATGAAAATATCGCTTAATCCACAAGGAAAGTGATGCAACTGTATTTCACAGAAGAGGCAAAAGAAGGTTTGTATTTTTTAATGTAGCATGAAATCATATGCAATTTGTTTGAAAACTATATCGCAATTTGTTTGAAAACTTATCACAATTTTCTCAATTTTTATTGTTTTAAAAATAATTTTCAAGCTAAGCGTGATTTTTAAAAACGTATTTCTGTCCAAGGTGGTAAGCGATAGATGGAGATGAAATGTTTTGATTTGGCGTGATGTTAAAAATACAACCCTGAAACCGGTTAAAACAGGTCAAAATTAAGTCCAAATACTTGCGGTTCCACAGAGTCTATGTGCGGCTGGGCCGAATGAGGTCATTTAAATTTGAGCGATAACCGCCTTCCTATTGCAAACCGTTTTTACTGCATCTCTATTATTACTTAGAACTCTGTGATTTCTGTTACTTGCAGACAGACGATTACAAAAGGTAAATATGTTTGCACTTAAATTAATATAAATAAAATAGTTCAGCATTTGTTTCCGGGTTATATTCCATAATGAAATTTAGACTTTATAAATCAATAATAATAATAAAAAAAACACAAATTTAAATTATGTAAACGAACCACGCTTATAACACGGAAATTATCAGAAGGAAAAATACTAGCAATCTTTGGAAATTTCTTCGAGCGTTCATTCCTGGCACGAGGCCAATACGAAAGTATCGCTTTTAATAAATTTCAAAATTCTATTTGAATACATAATTGATGTTTTATAAACATAATTGTTGGTATTGTTAGTGAAAAATCTAAAAAATATATATTAAATGTAAAAAATCTATTGGAGTTTTCAATTTAAAAAAAATATCTATGGTTTTCACCTGTATTCTGTAGCCCGAAGAAGGAATTCGGGAAGCCCGTGTTGGAACTTCTTGTTCAAATAATGGCTGAAAACATTTCTGAAGCAGCTCCCTTGCCCATTTTAGTTTCGAGCCGCCTTTGGTTATACAGTCCAGGGATGAAAGAGTTCCTCCTAAGGGAGGAATTCCGCCTTATTAAAAGCAAATTTGGATATTCTCTGGATGATGCAAAAATGCAAAGAAAATATTAGAAGCATATTGGGTGGGTGGGGGGGGGGGAGTGTCTAGAAAGCTTAATGATTAGACATTTTGTTTACTCAAATCCTTGGAGTTTGTTATAAGCATCTTTTATTATAAGCATCTGAAAGTCATGTAAATTAGGTTTTTAACTAGGGAAAAGAAGTTTCCATAAGGTTCTTTTGGAATAGAATATTTTATTCTATTTATAAAACACTTTTGGGTAATTTCAGTGATGCATTTTTGGAAATGTATTTCTGGAGTAAAGATCAATTTGGCGTGCATATATTTAGCATACAGTTTTGTTTCTTTTAAGTAAAGTCTTAAACATTCAAATCATTCAAAATAATACATTTATTTTGAAAAATTAATCTCTGTACTTTCAAATAAGTTCATCAGATACATTTGGATGGATTTATACTTTTAGCAAGCTGTTTCCAATTTTCTTTTTTGATTTAATGAATTTATACATTTATTGTTATTTTTTTTCTTTTAATACTTTCTAAGTTAAAAAAAAAAAAAAAAAAAAAAAAAAAAAAAAAAAAAACATATGTACAGCTATAATTTATTTTATTGTATGAATAACTGTTGAAATGCATCTAAATTATACGAGTTTGGCCTTATTCTATTGATGATAAAAAATGTCCACCTTTTTTCCCATTTCCCACTTTCATGCCTGACAGTTGGACCTCGTTATCCCGACACCCGGTTTTCACGTCACTCCGCTTATCACGTCAGTCTTTCGAAGTCCCGATTTTCTGTATATGATTGTAATGTAAATAAATTCCGGATTTTACGTCGTTGAATAATTTTCAACTCTGGATATCCCTACGGTTTAGGAAAATTGTCCATTTTCCCTGATCCTATCTTATAAGCATGGAAATTAAGCGTAAGAAATGTCTTAGCCAAACTTTTCACAAAAGTGTCTGAAATACCCATTAAGATAAATGAGAAATTTTACTTCAATCCTTTATCTGAATAAATAAGCCCACACATTATGAATGACCCACTTAAGCTCCCGATAGACGTTTCAGTCTACTCGCAGTTTTTTGTTCTGATCAGGCAGCGCTTTCTTGTGGTTACACGGAGTTTTTCATCCGACCAAAACGGAAGCATTGCATTGCATTGCATTGAAACGATCAGAAATTATCTAACATCCATTTCTGAAACAACGAATGTTGATTACAATTCATTGTATAATATTGAAAAAAGAATTGTAGGAAGCACATCTAGGGACAAGCAAATCGTAATTCATCAATATTTCAATTTCATGTAACAATAAAAAAATGTCATCATAAATCTGACTTTTATTATTTTCAATTTCGATTTTTTATTCATTTTGTTTAATAATAATGTTTTATTGATTAAAACTGCAAGAATAGTTATGAATTTAAAATTGTCATTAATTAATTAAAAATACAGCTCATTATAAACATATTTTTCTCCAGTTACCGCGACACTCCGCTTATGACGACACTTTTTCCTGGTCATTAGAGTGTCGGGATAACGAGGTTTTTACTGTATTGGAATCAACACAGTATCTATTTCTCTTTTCAGGTACCCTGATTTACTGATACAACAGGCTGTCAATGAACTCTCTTCTGAGGTTGATTTAAGGATAGGTCAAAATAAATGTTACCTGCTTGAAAACCTATCTCGAGCTAATTTAGTGGATTACAGACTGGCTACTCTCAGTGGATTTACAAAGGTATTTTTCATAATGTTTTCTCAAAATGCTTGATATGTAACGTAGAGTAAAAAAGTGTTTTATTCTTGTCAGGGATCAATTTTAGTGAAATTAGAATACTTAAGCAATCCTTAAATGCAGAATATAGAAGTATTTTTTTCTGATAGTAGAAGTGGAACTAAAAAATAAGATAATGGGTGACGGAAAACAGAAAAAAAAATTCTATTATTATTTTTATAAAATGTATTTAGATATATCTTAAGGGTTTTAGAAGTAACTCACTGAACACTGTGACGTTCTCTGGACATTCTTAAGAACATACACGAATTTGATTTTTCCGACTGAGCGAAAAAATCCCCAAGACGGGATTCGAACCAGTACCTTTGATTTAAATTGCCAGTGCTCTGCATTCTCAGAAATACTTTCTTCAATTCACAGAAATATTCCTGGCAGCATTGCTGCCGGTATATATCCGAGAATTGAAGAAATTTCCGTTCTAAGACAGAAAATTTCCGTAATCTGAAAAAAGGTTTTTTTTTTTTTTTTAATGCGTCTCTCCTTCTTCCATGGATCCGCTTGGACTTTGAACCCGGGTCAGTGCGTCTCTAATCCAGCATTTTAACCACTCGGTCAGCGAGCACTTGGCAGAAGGTGAGTTTAAAATGAAGATATGATTTTCTTCAAATGGGGTATTGATAAAGCTTGTTAAATTTCTTGTTCAGAAAGCTCGGTTGCGAATGTCATAGTACAGGCGGTATTGCCAACTTAGTTCCTTTTTTGTTTAAAAATACTACCAGCTTATCAAAATGTCTGCATGTAGTAATTTTTGTGTTATTTAATGACAAACATTTCACAATGAAATTATATAAAATTTATTATATTCTGGTATGGTACTTTTTCGTATAAAAAAGGGGGGGGGGGTGGCTAAGTTGGCTACACTCAGTGTATGTTCCGCAGATAACTAATAATGTTCATATACTAAGTAGGCAATATGATTATTTGTACTCATTTCATTTTTAACAAAAAATATTTTAACCAAAATCTGCATACTGATATCTAACAACACTGCAAACATTTGCTTCAATTTTCAAAAGAAAAAAAATCATTGGCAAATAAAGAAAACTTGATTTTGATGGTCCACTGTATCCTTAAGGGGGTCCGGGACACATTTTCAAATAATTTTTATTTATTGAATTAAAATTCTCAAATTTTTTGTGATGGTTAACCATGTTATTTGTAAACAAAATCACATGATAAAACTTCTCATATTTTTTTTTTATTTAAAATTTAAAGTTTATTAAAAAAGTGGGGTAATTGAAAATCGCTATAACTCGAAATATTATTAATAGAATTTTTTTTTCATTTAAATAAACAGAAATATATAAGTTTTAATTTGGATTCAGCCTTTAAAAAAATATTAATAAAAAAAATTAAAAACATTTAAAGAAAAAAAATATGGTGCAACTTAAAAAAAATCGTATATTCAAAAGTAAATATTTTTTTCAACTATGCTGAATCAGAATTAAAGTAAAACAATTGAAAAAGACATGTTCCAAGTTTGAAGCGTTTATCTTTAACGGTTCTTGAGTTATAACGATTTAAATACGAGAAATTGTGAAAAAACCCATTATGAAGAAAAACGCATTTTCACAAGAAGTTGTTTCTACGACAACCATTACTTGAAAGTTAGATTTTGAAAACAAACCAAAACGAAAAAATTAATATTTCTTATTTCAATTAAGATAGAAACATGATTTAAGCATCATTTTAAGCAGAAAAAAACTGAGAAAATTTTAATGTGACAAAAAGTGTTTTTTGAAAATTTGAAGATTTTTGTGTCCCGGACCCCCTTAATATGTAGATGACCTCTTATGAAAAAATTGCTTCTGTATTCGAGAAAAAAACATTATTATACCAACGAGTAAGTGCGACTAATGAACCTTCGTTTTGAAAAGTAAGACAGAAAAGAAAAAATGTGATCCCGTGACATGTGGTAATTCTGCTTTTTTCCCAAGTCATCAGTATCACGATTGAATACCGAAAATAGCATAACTACACGTAAGTGTTAGTAGCATTTCTATTTATAAGTTATTATTTTTTATTGTTATTGACCGTCAGTTTGAGGTCGAGCTTATGGTGAAGTTATATTTGCCAGCTATCTCAGCAAATTAAGGCTACTCCAGTAAAGTTTGCAGTAGTCCATTTGCATAAAGTTTTTTTCCATTAGTTGTTCCTATGCGGCATCTGTTGAAGTTTTCTCTTAAACCTTCTACCTTTGCGTCGTGTGAAATTTTACGTTAAAAGGATTTAAAATGTTCTCTAATTCTTAAAAATCTAGGAAGCAATAAAGGCATTTAATTACTTAGTCGAAATTAAAATTATACTGTTAAAAATATCCCTGTAAAATTACGGGCAGATGCCGACAGTAGAAATTCCAGTCATACACCGTAAAAAAAAAAAAAAAAATAATAATAATAAATAAATAAATAAATAAATAAATAAAATCCATGCCCATCATTTTGTGCAGCCCGTAATTTTACGGGGCAAAGATATAATGCACTTTAAAACACAATAACATTTTACTTACTGTTATGTAACACGTTAGATAATCATCACAAAATCGCTTTTTTGCAGGTTAAAAAATATGTTACGGTTAAGTGACATTATTTTTCGAAACACGACTAAAATGAATGGTTACACCCTAGCGAAGGAAAATGTATGCGGGGTCGTACCGTAATTTTGCTAACAGATGGGGTAGAACTGAAAGCAGGGATGAGAATTTTCCGTCTTTTGGCGGATTTCCGCTTTTTTGTTATTTCAAGGAATTTGCCTTTTTTTTTTCCTCGAAATTCCGCCTTTTTTCCCGAGGATTCCGTATTTTTTCTCTTGCAAAATTTTGTTATTTTCCGAAATTTTCACTTTCCTATCGATTCCGCTTTTCTTCCGATTTCGAAAGAACATTCAAAGGTGATGAAAAAACGGTAAATTTCGTCAAAAGAACTCGAAAAAGTGGCAAATTTTGTCAAAAGATCGCGAAAAAGCGACAAATTTTGTCAAAAGATCGCGAAAAAGCGGCAAATGTCACCAAAAGATCGCAAAAAACTACAAACATCGACAGAAGATTGCAAATAAACGGCAAATTTCGTCCAAAGATCGTGATAAAAATGGCAAATTTCGTCAAAAGATCGCGAAAAAGCAGAAAATTTCGTCAAAAGATCGCGAAAAAGCAGAAAGTTTTGTCAAAAGATCGCGAAAAAAGCAAAATTTTGTCAAAAGATCGCGAAAAAGCAGAAAATTTCGTCAAAAGATCGCGTAAAGAAGAAAATTTTGTCAAAAGATCGCGAAAAAAGCAAAATTTTGTCAAAAAATCGCGAGAAAGCAGCAAAATTTTTCAAAAGATAGCGAAAAAAACTACAAATATCATCAGAAGATCGCGAATTAACGGCAAAGTTCGCGAAAAAACGGTAAATTTTGTCAATAGATCGCGAAAAAGCGGCACATTTCGTCAAAATATCGCGAAAAAACTGCAAATTTCATCAAAAGATCGCGAAAAAGCTGCAAATTTTGTCAAAAGATCGCGAAAAAGCGGCAAATTTCGTCAAAATGGCGCGAAAAATACATGTATTTAGTGCTTTTAGTGTATCCTCCCCTTCCCCCCTCTTTTGTAACCTTTCAGAAAATTTGCTGTGAATTTCAATTTTTTTTTTTTACTCAGAATCGCTCCTGATTCAGAATTCACATTAAGCTGGCTGTATGTCCTGGTCCAATTAGCCCGTGTGACCAAAAATAACTAACAATTGTGATTTTCACTAAGTTTTTCATATTTTTTGCTAAAAAATTTATTCAAATTATGACACACAAAAACTCTATTCTTAATTAAATTATTTAATTTTCAGGAGCGGTCATGATTCTGATAAGTCGAGCATTTCATATGACCTACAGTCAATGTTTTAAGAGCTGTGTGTAATTTGGCTATTTTCACTCCTGTAATGTAGCATACAGATTTGTGCGCTTGTCTCCATTTGCCCGGAAATCAGAACCCTGGTTTTATTTCTTAAAGTATCTTTCACGAATAAAATGTGGTACAATTTTTTGTTTGCGCGTTTTTTCAGTCTTTTTGCTTTTTTGCAATTCTCATCCCTGTGTAAGAATATGAGGATTGCCCTTTATTTTCTAAGTATCTAAGGAATAAGACCTCTTATTTAATGGATTAGACCGTTTTTTATCAAATAAGGCTGTTGCCCGTGAAAATTGAAGGGCAAACGCTCATAAATTTACAGTTTTTTTTCTGAGAGTGTAGCTTCTCAAGATTTCTCTTAATTTTCTAATTAGGTACTCTACTTTGGTATTTTAACCCCTTAACTGCTACGGGCGTATACGGGGCATTCTCACAATCTTTTGACTTTTGGGGGAAAAAATCTGACAAAATTAAACTTGCTATAATAACATTTTAATCAGATAGACGAATGCCTTAATGATTCAAAATAAATAAAAAATGGTCAGCAGCGAAAATTTTTTTTATTTAACTGAGGTTTTAGTTAAACTTGCGAGTTTAATTTTCCTTACCATATTACCCCTATAACTTTTTATTTTCTTCTAAATTTTTACTTATAATGAATTTGCATAGTACCCACAGGACATTCAAATAAAAAATAATAACAATGTAGTACTTTTAATACAGAATTTTTGTATAACATTGTCTTAAAGGGGTGTTAAAGAAGGGACGGTAAGGTAAAAAAGGGGGACGGTATTGGAAAAAAGGGATGAAATGGTAAAAAAAGGGACGGTAAGGATGGAACGGTAAGGAAAATTACCACCTATTTTTAGGAAAATCATGTTAAGAATAAGTGATAGCCCAATGTTCATTGATTTTTAGAAACAGTTGTTAACATTGGATTAAATATATATATATTTTTTAAATTTACCTCGAAAAGTGCAGAAATAAACCTTGGGGACGATGAGGGTACCCATAAAGCCACGATGCTTGAAATTGATATTTAAATGCTGATTTAAATTCTACAGTAAATTTCCTGCCAAAGAATTTTAGACATTATTTCTCTAGCATACTTCTGCATGAGAAAAAACTTGAAAAAAATTCTGTGGCTGCATCTGAAGTGATTTTCTGTATAATCTTAGAAGAGGTAAGGAATCTAAAATCCAGGGACAGAGTTTACAAAATAATAACAACCCTAAAAATGTGTACAGGTTAATTTTTAGCTACATATTTATATAAAACAATAGTTTCAGTTTCAGAAAAAAATGACATCGAATTACTTTTATTGAAACACATTTATATAGACAGCTCCAAACTTAAAAATCAGCATCACGGACACGGGACAGTATAGGAGTTTTCCAGGTGTTTGGACCCCAACATCGTCCAAAACTTATTTATCTCGTTAATATTGTTGTGCAATCATGCAATGGGATGTTCCCCAGTATATGAAATTTTAAAAAAACACAAAAAAGTGTATTAAAATAAAAATTATTATTCAGGGACATGAAAGTGAAAAGATTGTGAGAAAGTCCCATACATACATTTTTGGAAAATACTGTGACTTTGTGCTTTCGAACACGACTGGGAGGCAATCGGTAAATATTTCCGGGCAGTACAATGGCCTTTTGTTGAAAGAATTGTATTCAGAGACTGAATTGAGAGACTTTGTAATCCAGGGGCGAATAACAAAGGTTATATCCACCGTGAGAAATGTCCAAGTGTGTGTGTAAGATTAAAATTCAACATCTTGGAGAAATAGACTCGAATGGGAGTTATGGGACATGGATGAAAACATCAATGATGTCATGTGTGACCAATAGGAAAGTAGTTCTTCAAGTCTCTGGCTGGGGGCGAGAGAGAAGAAAAAGGACAGAGTCAGTGAGCTTTAATGAGGAGAGCTGGACAGTTGAACTTGGATTTTGGTTGGTTGTTGGTTGGTTGTATTTATGACGGCCAATTATCTGCACGAGGGATATAGGCCCAGGTGGGGGGGGGGGGGGGGTGCCCTTCGTGGGGGGTCTTTCTAAGGGAACCTAACCCGTATTTACGCTTGGAAATCCAAGGTTCGAAGAAAACCACGAAAACTCCGAACGATTAGGCCGGCGGGCGCGATTGGGACTTGGATTTTGAGTAGAGATATGTGTAGAATCTTACTGGTGATCATTGAGTATGATCTGCTACACTCATGTAGAGTGTTTCTTTTTTTACATACGAATGTGTTGAGCAAGGTGAGAGCGTCTCACAAGTTAATGTAACTTTATTTTAGTTTTAATGTACTTTAATGTAACTGTTCTAATAAAGAACTCATGAAAGATGGTCATGCGTCATATTTGAACTTTTTTCTTATTTACGAGCCATTACGAAGGTGAATGCATCAGCCGCGTCCACCACAATACCTTTCTCTATTAGATTTTTCAGACATTGCTTTATTTTAATAGAATTAAGTATACCCGTGCAAAAAATAAAAATGGCACTGGGGAACGAATCGTGTCCGATTTCGTCGGCAGTTGAGTTAAGATAGTATTTAGTATATGTTCAGATTTTATGTTTTATTTCTTGACTTATGTGAGAGATTTTTTGTTTCTTTTTTTTCTTATTTTTAGAACATCACTGCTTCTGCTGGAGAAAATTTGGATGACGTTGTTGTCCTAGGCACTGAAGACGGCTACCTAAAAATTTTAGATTTAACAGCACGCAGGGTAATTTTTTTTATAGATCTCATATTTTATTGTGTCCAACTAAAAAATATTCCTTTTAAATTTAGACCACATATTTAAATGATAAAAGAGCAATTTTTTTCGTGACATATTTTGTTGTGATATTTTATTCTCTCAGCTCCCTATAAAATCGTTAAAATATAAAGTCACAATCAGAGCCAGACTAGCCCTACCTTGGGTTGTGGAATCAAAATTGCAATTGGGGCCCATAACATATTTTTTAGCACTAATTCTATCAATTTTGCAAAAAAATAGTTCTTTTTTGGCGTTATCCCTTACAATAGTCAGGCGCTGGTCACAACTTAGGCGCTTCTCGAAAAAAAAAAAAATCCCACGCACAACTTATTTTTAAACATGAAAGCATGATAGTTGCAGGCATGATTATTGAAGTGATTTTTAATCAAACAGTGTTTTTCATTTTCCGAAAAATTAATTACGTTTTGAGCTATAAGCGATTATTGCCTTAGGACGGCATTTTTTTTTTTTTTTTTTTTCATGCGTTGTCGCATCTGGAAATTCTGTTCAAAACGTCCACTTTGACAGCATTTTCGGTTCTCATTTTTATTGGGTGCATTTTTAGTATTAGGAAGTAAACATTACTTTTTCCCAGGTTTTTTTTTTTTTTTTTTTTTTTTTTTTTTTTTTTTTTTTTTTTTAACTGTAAAATTCCATTTATTTATAGAGAAACTAGTCGGATGTGGCAATCCCAAATCTTTCTTCTGTCTCATACATGTTAATACTTTCTGAAAAATGAGCATAGCAGCGCCACCGGTTACGTGATTTACACTAAAATCTACTCAGCAACAACTTATGTCAACTTCCACTGTGTGGAGCAGTTTATTCTTTGACCATAAAACTGCTACTAGTAATAGTAATGTTTAAATTAAGTTATGAATTATTTCAATTTTCTAACATAATTGACTGTAATTATTTGGTTTAAATTATTTTCAAATGAAGTTATATTACTTATATCCAACAATGTCTATTTTTATCAATAAATATGCATGTATATGTAATAGGAAAATATTTTTTTATAAACCCGGTTTAAACAAAAAAAAAAAAAAAAAAAAAAAAAAAAAACCTAGTTTAAACCAAATAAACTGGGTTTTTTTTTCGAAAAAAACTTGGTTTTTTGTCAACCCTGCCTAAAATTAAGGTTTAGGAATTAGCAATTGGACAACTACCGGGTGTCCCAGGAAGGACTGACTGATTTTAAAATTCAATAACTTGCAAACGGTGACAGATATTTAAAAAATTCTTGCAGGAGGGTTATGCATAAGGTCAGAAGTTTTTTTTTACAGTGATTTTCAATTTTAGTTCGAATTACAAACAATAGATGGCGCTACGATCAATAGACGCTGAATTCAGGCTCGATTTTTGGTACTTCGTGGCCCGGATAATACATTTCCATCTCCTTTTTCAGCATGGAACAAGAGAAAGGACCAGAAATCGAGTCTGTATTTAGCGACTATTGCTTACAGCGCCATCTATTGTTTGTAATTCGAACTAAAATCGAAAATCACTGTAATAAAACTTTTGACCTTATGCATAACCCTCCTGCAAGAATTTTTTAAATATCTGTCACCGTTTGCAAGTTATTGAATTTTAAAATCAGTCAGTCCTTTTTGGGACACCCGGTATAAGAGAGGACATCCTGTGTGTGTGTGTGTGCGTGTGTGTATTTGTGAAAAAAATATCAGAAATCAATGAGTCCTAAGTTAATGCCTGTATTAAATCATATTTTCATAGGTAATTTGCAAAAAACATTATTTAAACTAATTGTAAGGTGCCAATCTAACAAATTGGGAAATAAAATACGATGGATCATTCGCATAAATTTACAAAATGTAGATGTAAAAGAGTAGAACAAGACATATTAAATAAAATAATATAAAGTAAATTGAAATAATGCATAGCAAAAAAAAAAAAAAAAAAAAAAAAAAAAAAAAAAAAAAAAAAAAACGCATATTTTGCATCATTTAAGATGTTTGTTAAACAAAAAATAATTTAAACACAGTAATAATGGGCCCAATAATGATAGCAAACCTAAATTACATCAATAAGTAGGGTTAAAGTGCCCATATTTCGCCCCCTTTCCTAATTTCGTCCTCCTTAACTTCTCCGCTTCTGCGAAAGTGGCGTAACTTATCACGCAAGGCACATGGGACGGAAGGTAAAAGGGATCAATATTGAAAGTTTCGTTCGCCAAGACGCATACATAAATTAAAGACGTCGAATTTCCTATTTTTAGAAGACCTGAGATCTTATTACGTCGTTTGTAGAACGTTATTTACTGTACTGTAAGTATTTATTTATTAGGTAAGGTGCTGACAGTAGCATACAGTGAGTTTTAGGACGCTCAGTTCATCTTACGGGAACTGAAGCTCCGCCATATTGGGAAGTAGCGTGGTCCCAATTTCGTCTCCCTTGAAGTTCTTATTTGCGTCCCGGGGACGAAATTAGGAATGCTTTTTCATGACAATTTTTTCCTCATGTTTGGACGGCTAATGTTTCGTTATGTTACTCTACCGCTGATAATTAATACAGTAAAACCTCCCTAAGGCGACCACGTACCGTTCCAATAAAATTGGGTCGTTCCGAGAGGTAGTCTCTTAATGGAGGTGAGGTCATGTTTAAATCTAGATTTTAATTGTTTAAAAATGTTAGCAATGTTACTAAAATTTATTTTTCACATTTGGAAAAAATATAAAAATTTAAATATCAAAGTAAAAGTTAATTATATAAGTTAATTACTGCAGAGTTTTAAAAATGAATACATTGAGCTTTGCTTTAATTTTACAGTTTTATATTTTATAATTTTTATCTCCAAGTCCTTTCGAAGTTCAGTAAATAAATGCATTTTTTTGTGGACGGGAACAAATAATGACGATTTCATTACTTTATCTATTTTTTTGAGAGTTTTTCGACAGAATAGGGCAGAGGAATTTATTGACGTCATTCTTAATTTGTAATCAGAGTTAAATTCATTGCCTAAAAAGGCACAAAGGGTCTTAAAAACACTTAAAAGTTAGCAAGATAAAAAAAAAAATCTAAACTTAGTTTAGAAGTTTGATGAATAATGCTCTCTCCGGAATTATTTTTTTAATGAAACCTTCTTCAAGCGACCAGGAAAAAAAGGAATTTATTTCATTTTCTTCAAAGAAATCGGTCTCTCATGGAGGGAGTTCAACTGGGATGGTCTCTGAATAGAGGTAAAATTAGTATTGAGCCTATGGGAATAAATTTCGTTCCATGAAAAAATGGTCGTTCAGGGAGATGGTTGCCTAATGGAGGTGGTGGCACAGGGAGGTTTTACTGTACATTTCTTTGGGCCTTACTTTAATGTAAATTAAATTTCTTACTCATTTAGAAATAAATTTCGATTTAGTTATAAGTTAAGCCTCGGCATATTGAATTTTTTGGGGGGGACGAAATTGGGACCCTTTTTTTCTTTTGCATTTTTTAGATACTTTTGAAAAAACAATTTTTCGCATTGTTAAAAATTTTTTGTACGATATTTGCCTTTGTTTCTATGTGCGTGGGTGGTTAGTCTATGTAAAATCCAAATTTGATAGGTTTTCACTGAAAATTACAACATTTAAGGCCTAAAAGTGACGGGGGGGAGGGGACGAAATATGGGCACTTTACCCTATATTATGCCAAATTATACAATTATAAACATAGTTAGTGTTAGTTTTATTACTGTGTATTTTTTAATTATTATATATGTTATTATTTTATTTTGTCGTGGTTCTAATAGGTTATTCGGACCATTAAAGCTCATGCTTCCGAAATTACTTACATATGCTGCATTGGAAGGAATCAAATGTGTGTCTCTTCAAACGATGGCACCTTAAGTGTGTGGAATACGCAAGATTTCAGCAGGTTTGTAGAGAATTTCAAAAATTATTTCATGTTTTTGACAGGAGCCTAAGTGCTTGCCGTTATGACTGTCCTGTCCACATTTTGAGGTTTTCTCTTTGTTTATTTTTTGTGCAGAATATCTGTTCTTCGTGGCCACCGGCATAATGTCACTTGCTGCTGTTTCGATCCTGCTGGTTACCTATTGTACTCTTCTGGATGGGACAATTCCGTGCGTTTGTGGAGCGTTAAAGATGGAAGGTCTATAAGTACCATTGACGATTTTAGGTTTGGATTCCTTTTTTGTTTTATACTCTGTTATTGAACCCATATCCTGCCGCAATAGCTTTACTGAAATTATTGGTTCATAGTACAGTAGAACCTCTTTTATCCGAAACTCTTTTAACGGAAACTCTCTTGGTTAACCGAAATCCATTTTTAATGCTTTTTAGGGTTTCGTTCATCTGACGAAACCCTATTCGTCTCACTCCTCTGTCAGTCTGTCTGTCCGTCACAGAGCCCGTTCTCAGAAACTATATATGTTGGAGACTTGAAATTTTGGATTCTTATAGCTGAACACCTCGCATCAAACGACAAATCATAAAATTTTGAAAAAGTCTTCTATTTACCTCTCTGGGCTCTAACTTGTGTATTTTAAGCTTTTTTTTTTTAACTCAGCCCCTAATTAAGTTGGAGATATGAAATTTTGCATACTTATAGCAGAACACTTGCGACCACACGAAAAATCAAATTTTCAAAAGGTCTTATATTATTTATCCCTCCGGGCTTTAACTTCTGTATTTTAGCAGTTTTTCTAACCTCCACCCTTTTCACCCGGTGTGCACTTTTCTAACTTTTGTCGACACTCCTTTGACCCCTCTTACATATTATGCACCATAGCCGTAATATTTTAGTTCCAATTTTTACCGCTAGTGGTCGCCTACCTATCTCGGGTACTATCGGCTCGATTCCCTCGAATAATATATCTACGGATAGTTTGTACAGAATAGAGTGCGTCCCCTGGTTTCGAAATGTGGAACTAACAGATTTTGCTAAAGGTTAGTGTTTTGAAAGGAATATTAAACGAAACCCTCTATGCGATCTGAGATCACACTTACCCACTTGTTTTTCACTATTACATTCCTTGTACAAAATTCATTTTCAAAGCTTTTTTTAACTATCATATTCCATGTGTGCACGCGGTCCTTTCCGAACCATGAGTACATATATATATATATATATATATATATATTTGCGATCCCCTTTCTTAGAACTCTTTTGACTTTAACTTGAGCTCCCGTAAGCTGCGGAGTGGAACGAAGAAAACGAACAAATTAGCAATTCTGAAGCTTTTAAATGTTTTGCAAAGGGTTTGGCATGGCTGGAGCAGCAGAAAGACTGTGATACTGGTAAACTAATAATGTCTAAAAACTTCATGATAGAGCTTTAAAGCAAAGACAATCGAAACTGCGACCAACAAAACATTGTTTCAAACCCTTGTGAAATATATAAAAGGTACTTAATTTCAAAATAAAATTCTGGTAATTGATTCTTGTTTCTATTTTGCTATTGCTTTATTTTTATTAAGCCCTTGTTAATTCTCGAAAATTTCCGTTTTCCGAAAGATTGTTGGTCCCAAGTTTTTAAGCCAATCGAGGTTCTACTGTAATATGTTATAATAAATAGGTCGTATTACTGACAAAACTTTAAGGGGGGGCATAGCTTTATTAGAGTAAGAATTTTAAAATGGTTCAGAAAACACGTCATCGGCAAAAATTACATGGATAAAACAGGAAAACAAAAACATGACTTACAGTATTCTTTCTAAAATGAAATGAATCCATGGGATCTCAAATTTTAATTATTTATGAAATATTTCAAAACAGCTAATATTACAACCATGTTGCATTTTTTCCAAAGACTCAAATTCTATGTTAGATTAATTTTTAACACAATTAGTTAAAATTAATTAGTAAATTGGTAAATAAATCATATCGGGTGTAAATTTCCAAATGGGTGAAAAAAGTCCTGCCCAGGATTCGAACCAGGGATGTCTTGATTCAGATATCAGACCAGATGTTGTGATCGTTAAAGTTTATGCACTCTCAGAAATGAAATTCTCACTTTTGACGAATCACTAATCCTCGAGCTACATTTCGCTATTTTTGAGAATTATTTTGTCACTGAATCACGTGGCATTCAACGAAACTGAAACTCTCAAATAATCGATTAAGAAATGACGAAACGATTTCTTGATTTCCTGTCTCAGCGCGGTGCATTCTGGGATGGAACTGACAGTTGTTATTGTAAGTTCATCCATCGCTTCCGTGTGAAGAACTTACGTAATGTATACTTCTAAGCAAGAATCATAAAATAAAAGGTTAGTATTTATTATTTATATCTTTATTATTTACTTTTTATATTTATGTAACATTTTTTAAATAACTGTATGTTTATTTAAAATAACTGTATGTTTATTAATGGATGTGTTTATTAGGCCTAGTGCTAATATTTTTGTAGGATAGTCTAGATAATTTGACATTAGTAGGAGTAAAATTGTTATAATATAAAGCGTATTTTAATTCATATTTAGTTCGTTAAAAATATATTATTTTAATCTGCAAAAAAATACGTAGAACAATTATTTACGTTTCGCCAGCCCACATGGCATGCATAAACACATTGATAATTGACTGTTGTACTCCCATGAAATAAAATAAGTATATTAAATTTTAAAGCTTTCTATTTCTTTATCCTCTGCTATTGCTATTTAAATTAGATAAGTTTTCCTATTCTAAAGAAACAAAATTTCTTATAAATAATCAATAACTTTCTTGATATATTTTTTTTTAACCATGATTTAGTAATTATTTAGGGCTTCCATTTACTTTTTTTGTCATTTTTTAAAATTTCTTGTATAGCAATTGGTAGAGAGAGGCATAAAACTGGAAGTTGCATGTTTTGCTTTTACTATTTATTAATCTATTAAAGTTAATGGTTTTAGAGCACTATATATTTGTGTAATGTCAAATGTTAAACTAAAAAGTATAAAATTACATTTAAAAAAGTTGCTATTTGTTTGCTAGGTCTAACATAATAAGTTTATCCTGAACAAGTAGTTTTTTATACTATACAATAGATAAATAAAAGTAAATTATTTTGCCCGAAAATGTAGAATAGCTACCAAGTTATAATAATATATAGCAATAAATATTTTGTTATTCATTGAAAAATAACTGATACCTGTGAAACATAAATTTGGCAAAACGATTACAAGAAGTTAAAATATGTATTTTTCATAGCTTTTTTTTTTTTTTTTTTTTTTTAAACCTACCTACTTTATCCCACCTGTTCTTAGTTTAGCTTTTAGCACCCGG
Source organism: Maratus speciosus (assembly GCA_963932465.1). Classification (NCBI taxonomy): domain Eukaryota; kingdom Metazoa; phylum Arthropoda; class Arachnida; order Araneae; family Salticidae; genus Maratus; species Maratus speciosus. The sequence continues at coordinate 658,364,818 of OZ010787.1, read as the reverse complement.
AAGCCCTTCTTAAGTTGACAGCAGTTTTTTATTTTACGCACTTTGTGGCCCTTACTGGAATTTTTTACACTTTTTATAAGCTTATGAAATATTTCCATTGATTGTAGGAAATTTTAAATTTCATTTGGTTGAGAGCAGAGTTATCGCTGGCTTTTGATCAACATTAGCGATTTGGCGAATAAGAAATAAAAAACAGTAGCCAAATAAAAAGAAATGCTAGCAAAAGAGATTCGGCGTGAAACATTGAAAAAACTATTTTTAACGCCTTATTGTAACCCTTTTATTTGAATATATTCTAAAATAACCTAATTTTTTGTAATTGCTTATGAAATAGAAATTTGACTATCCGGTAAAGAAACTGTTAAAAACGAGTACATTATAAATGTCTTCTAAATGTGTAAATGTTTCAGATTATTTTTTTAGCAGTCTACCAAAAAAAAATCTATGATTTACCATTGTGAAAATATACACTAAAAATTGCTATGAGATTTTGTCTTGTTAACCGATAGAAAAAATTGACCGGCCAATGATACTTTGCATACAGCTAATAAATAGTATGTTAAATGGCTAATTTCAATACCGCATTCCAGCAAAACTTTTCACAAATTGGTGCTTAATGCAGGTTATTTTATTTGTTTTTGCCGGTACACAGATAATGATCAACTAACAATAGAGAAATACCTATCGCATAATCCTTTCTGTGCTGTTGATAAACTGAAATGGTGTTGAGTTAGTATCTCTATAAATTAGTGTTGACTCTAGAAAAAAAAGGGCCGCCGGGCGGGAATTTTTCGAAAAAGGGGGAAAAACTATTCTAAAAAAAAAAGGGAACAAACACTATTCTAAAAAAAAGGCACACTTGTATCTTGTTCAGAAAACATATTTTGAACTGGTTTGTTTAGAGCCCGTAGAATTTACGATATTTTCCTGGGATCAATTGGATTGCCACGGGGCGCATAGGAAGTGTTAAAAAGGGCAGCCGGGCGCATCGGAAAGGTTTAAAAGAGCCGCCGGGCACAAAAAAGAAATAAAAAGATCCGCCGGGTGCTGCATCCTGCTAAAGCGGCTTAGAGTTAACACTAATAAAATAGAGCAATGTAAATGGCACGGTGCGATTGAAAATATAAATCGACATGAAACGTTCAGTAACGCAGATAAGAATCTCGAATTTATTGGAATATCACACACATAAAAAGAGCAGAAATTGAGCGCTTGCAATTTGGCGAATTTGATTGTTCGTTTACTCGCCAAATGAAGCATTTGGCGCAATGGTGAATGGCAGCAAGAGTCGTCGTTGAGAAGAATCATCGCAATATTTGGCAATAAGTCCTTTAAAAAAAAAACAAGAAATTTGGCAGTCAGTTACGAAAACAAAAAATTGTGAAATTCTTCTATTGGTCGCAGGAATAAATCGGCAGATTCATCTATTGATCTTAACAAGGTGCCCTTTTTGAGAATAGCAAAAAAAAAAAAAAAAAAAAAACTCCCAATTTTTTTTTTAATTTTCTTTTTCCCTTAGAGTCAACACTACGTATAAAAATCAATCAATTTCAATGTTAAAGTCCTTTGTGTTTATTTTGTTTACACTCATGCTAATGTACATGGTAAAATGTTTTGACACTTATCAGAGATGACTCTTCAACCATTTTAAAATTGTTAAATAATTATGAATTATTTTTAATTAAAAAATAGTCAATGGATAGCAGAGTCAGATAATATAGACGAACGCCGTTCGCAGACAATTTTCAAAGTTTGCAGACAGTTCTGGTTCTGATGGTTTTTTTTTTTTTTTAAATTATTAAGACCCCAGGCGGAGAATCTGTGCGAGGCCCGTCGCAGACTTGTGAGAAGGTCTGCAGATTAAAAAAAAAAGCTATCTAGAAATTATTTGCCATGTACCATGGAAGAAGTGCCGTGGCATATTTCTTTTTAAAAGTTAATATTGGAAGTGCGAGACGGCAGGTACAATGCTTTTTTTTTTTTTTTTTTTTGCCAGGGCCGGTAGCAGAAACAGTGCAGCACCGAAGCAGGTGCTGCAGATTAATTTAACAGATTAAAAATAAATTTTGTGTTGAAAAGTAAATGTTAAATGTTGATCTCTTTTAAATAAAGTTTATTTGGTTGGAAATTTTAGTGAATGTTTATGCGCTTGTTTAGCATTTCTCTGCGATTTGCAGTGACTTTTTTACATTCGAAAGGGGAATTCGGTTTCAATATCTTAGTAAACATTATCCTCTTTTCAATAAAGTCTAATTCACAAAACTGGGGGGGGGGGGGGGGGGGGTTGAGAGCATGTAACGTAATGTGAGGGATTGGAAAGAGGACTTTTTCACTTTTGCTGTTAGCGGCAATATAGGACTTAAAAGGGACATGGCGTTTTTCTGCAGAAAATTTTTAAGAAATTATTTGAGTTTGCAGACAGTTTTACGTTTTATCTAAGTCTGATGGATAGTAATAATTAACATCTGTTGATTCGATGGGTGGAGTTGTTTTTTATGACTGACTACAACAACAGGGATACTTTTAAGCTGGATTCAGCTCCTGTGCTTTTCACAAAATAGCTGATTTTCAAACATGCTTTTCAAATTAACCCAATTTCATAATAACGGCTGTGATACACTTAATTTGGTTTTATCAACACTGCCAACTAGAAATGAATAGATTGTAGTATAACAGAGTACATATTTTCTTCCCTAATTCAAAATTTGAGCTGGTAAATACTTTAAAGTCATCATGCCAATTTGATGGCTCAGTTAGAATTTGAACAGCAAAATAATTAGAATTATTTTTAGAATTTAAAGATAAATAGTGATTGATTTATTTTATTTCAATAAATTGTGTGTATTTGGTAAATTATTTGTTGTTAAATTTGTTCTTTTAAAAAGATATGCTGGGAAGTTAAAATTGAGAAGTCAAGAGTGGATCCAGGCAAAATTTGGGGCCTATTTAGGGCCCTTTCTCAAAAATTTAATAAAGTGGGCTTCTGCACAAAAATCAAAACTAAATTTAATAAAATGGGCCTCTTCACAAAAATACATTTAATAAAATGGGCTTCTTCACAAAAATAAATTTAATAAAATGGGCCTCTTCACAAAAATGAACTTAATAAAATGGGCCTCATCACAAAAATGAACTTAATTAAACGGGCCCCTTCACAAAGTTCCTTTTAATAAAATAGGCCCCCTGGTAACATTCTTTTTCATAAAAACTTTTCAAATGTGTAATTTGTAAACAAAATCGGTCACAAAAATCAAAAACATTAGCAAGGGGATTTAAAGAAGTTTTTGTTAATAAATTCTTGGTTTGAATTTGAGTAACTGAATTTCAACTTTCGTTACAAAATGTTATTTTTCTCAAAAATATAATAACATTCACATAAGTAACTTTTACTTTTCACAAAATATGGCCTCAAGAATAAAAACCTGCATCGACCCCTTGAAGTATCGGTACAGACAGCATTTTAAAATTTAAAAGTAGTAGGTATTTACCCATATCAAGGTATCAATCAATCCTTTAAAAATTGTATCTGTTTTTTCAATTTTACATTTAATGCTTCTTTATACAGGTTGTTTTTGTTGCACCATGGATTTTGTTGCTTCAAGAATGGGAATTTCCGTTTCTAATTCAAAATTTTCAAGGTAAGTTTGATTATTTTTATAAAAATAATATTCACAATTCTACAGCTATCTTTGTTTCTTTACGTTTTTTCATATTTGGTTATTTGTGTAACAAATTATTTTCCAAAAATGCTTAAATTTGTTAGATTTCACTGCTATCATTTGATAAAATTAAATATACAGTCAGTGATTGGTTATCTGCAATTTTCTGTAATCCGCATTGCTTAGCAAAAGTAAACATCACAAATTTTGCCAATCTGCCGCTGAAAAATAATGCTAACTTCGTCAAATGGTCGTGGTAAAGAATCGTGAATTTCATCAGTCGATCGAGGGGCAAATTTTGAGAATCGTAGAAGGGGGGGGGAATCGCAAATGTCATCAAAAGGTCGCAGAAACACATTGTGATTTTTGTCGGAAAAATATCGTGAATTTTGCCAAGCAGTTGAAAAATATCACAAACGTCGAAAAATGATTGCGGAAAGAAATCGCAGATGTTGTCGAAAGGTCGCGGAAAAATATGAATTTTGCCAAGCAGTTGAAAAATATCGCGAATGTCAAAAATATTGCAAATTTTGTCTGAAGATTTCAGAAGCACATAGTGAGTTTTGCCCATCTGTCTCTTGAAAAATATCGTAAATTTCGACAAATGATCACGGAAAACAATCGCTAATTTCGTCAAATGGTCGTGGTAAAGAGTCGTGAATTTCGTCAGTCGATCGCGGGCCAAATTTTGAGAATCGTAGGAAAAAAAGACTTAATTTTGTGAAACGATTGGGGGGGGGGGGGGGGGATCGCAAATGTTGTCAAAAGGTCGCAGAAACACATCGTGATTTTTGTCGGAAAAATATCGTGATTTTTGCCAAGCAGTTGAAAAATATCACAAACGTCGAAAAATGATTGCGGAAAGAAATCGCAGATGTTGTCGAAAGGTCGCAGAAAAATATCATGAATTTTGCCAAGCAGTTGAAAAATATCGCGAATGTCAAAAATATTGCAAATTTTGTCTGAAGATTTCAGAAGCACATAGTGAGTTTTGCCCATCTGTCTCTTGAAAAATATCGTAAACTTCGACAAATGATCACGGAAAACAATCGCTAATTTTGTCAAATGGTTGTGGTAAAGAATTGTGAATTTCGTCAGTCGATCGCGGGGCAAATTTTGAGAATCGTAGGAAAAAAAGACTTAATTTTGTGAAACGATTGGGGGGGGGGGGGGGAATCGCAAATGTTGTCAAAAGGTCGCAGAAACACATCGTGATTTTTGTCGGAAAAATGTCGTGAATTATGCCAAGCAGTTGAAAAATATCACAAACGTCAAAAAATGATTGTGGAAAGAAATCGCAAATGTTGTGGAAGGGTCGCGGAAAAATATCATGAATTTTGCTAAGCAGTCGAAAAATGATTGCGGGAAAAAATGTGAATATCAGTAAACAGACGAGAAAAAATATTGCAAATTTTGTCTGAACTTTTGTCGGAAGATTTCAGAAGCACATAGTGAGTTTTGCCCATCTGTCTCTTGAAAAATATCGTAAACTTCAACAAATGATCACGGAAAACAATCTCAAATTTCGTCAATCGGTCGCGGGAAAAACACTAATTTTGTCAAGCATTCGTTGAAAAAGATCGTGAAGTGATTGTGGAAAAAACGTGAAATTTGTCAAGCGATCATTGCAAAAATGAAAGAATGAAGAAGAAGAATGCATTGAAAAGAATCGTGAATTTCGTCAGTCAATTGCAGGGCAAATTTTGAGAATTGCAGGGAAAAAAATTTAAATTTGTGAAGCGCTTGGGGGGGGGGGGGGAATCGCAAATGTCATCAAAAGGTCGCAGAAAGACATTGTGATTTTTGTCGGAAAAATATCGTGAATTTTGCCAAGCAGTTGAAAAATATCACAAACGTCGAAAAATGATTGCGGAAAGAAATCGCAAATGTTGTCGAAAGGTCGCGGAAAAATATCATGAATTTTGCCAAGCAGTTGAAAAATATCGCGAATGTCAAAAATATTGCAAATTTTGTCTGAAGATTTCAGAAGAACATAGTGAGTTTTGCCCATCTGTCTCTTGAAAAATATCGTAAACTTCGACAAATGATCACAGAAAACAATCGCTAATTTCGTCAAATGGTCGTGGTAAAGAATCGTGAATTTCGCCAGTCGATCGCGGGGCAAATTTTGAGAATTGTAGGAAAAAAAGACTTAATTTTGTGAAACGATTGGGGGGGGGGGGGGGGGATCGCAAATGTCGTGAATTATGCCAAGCAGTTGAAAAATATCACAAACGTCAAAAAATGATTGCGGAAAGAAATCGCAAATGTTGTCGAAGGGTCGCGGAAAAATATCATGAATTTTGCTAAGCAGTCGAAAAATGATTGCGGGAAAAAATGTGAATATCAGTAAACAGACGAGAAAAAATATTGCAAATTTTGTCTGAACTTTTGTCTGAAGATTTCAGAAGCACATAGTGAGTTTTGCCCATCTTTCTCTTGAAAAATATCGTAAACTTCAACAAATGATCACGGAAAACAATCGCAAATTTCGTCAATCGGTCGCGGGAAAAACACTAATTTTGTCAAGCATTCGTTGAAAAAGATCGTGAAGTGATTGTGGAAAAAACGTGAAATTTGTCAAGCGATCATTGCAAAAAATTGTGAAATGATCATGAACAAAAACACTAATTTCGGCAATTGATCGCAGGAAAGCAATGCGTCATGTGTCATGCATGTGTGAAATGCCAAATGTATTAGTGATGCAACGAATAATGGTTCGGCTGAATAGCCAATACCAATTATTTGGCCTAATATTCGGCTGCCAAATAATGAACTTATTTTTGTCTAAAAACAAAATATAGCATGCACCCCGGTAGCAGAAAGTTCGAGACGGGAGACGGGCGTCGCAGATTTTCTTTTCTCTTTTGCAGATTCTTTTTCGTCGAACCTTTATTTTGCTTCGTATTATGTTTAGCTCTTTATTACTTAATACAAAAAGTTAATATCATTATAAATAAAAATTTATAAAGTGTCTAAAAACGCTACAGATAAGTGATTGTTTGATTAATTAACGATTCAGTTATAAAAATATTCTATCTGCAGATTATTTTTTGCCCCTGAATTATCTGTCGCAGACACTTAGAGAAATTTCTGCCACTGGGGCATGCACTATATGTGCAACTCGTACATTTCACAATTAAAGTCTATTATTTTTTTTTTAAAGCATTGTTTTATTCAGAAAAAATATTTGGCTATGTTCGGCCTAAAATTGCATCAAAAATATTCCCCCCACCCCACCCCAAAGAAAAAAAATCTTTGTAAAATTTCCTCATCAGTTACTGTCTAGTTATATTTTAGTAGATATTAATGTATATTGCTATATTTTAGAATAATGACAAATTTTTAAAAATACTAGAAAACAAATTCCAACTTTCAGATGAAAAAAATAAGAAATCAGAATATCTTAAGAAAAATCACTGATAGAAAGAAGTATCCTTTAAAATGGTAAAAAGAAAGAAGTGTAGACTTTATAAAGCTCACAATTAACAAAAACTTCTTTTTTTTTTGGGGGGGGGGGGTATACCAGCTGACAGCAAGCACTGTTGTGAATGTTTTCAGGTTTAGAGGAAGGAAATATTTGTAAGGAAAATAAATTTAAAAAATGTTGACTATGTATTATCTTAGATACTGTATTGTTGCAATTTAATAGATATTATGTTGTTGCTGCTACATTTTAAAACAATCGCAAAATTTTAAAAGTACTAGACAGAATAAATTTCAAGTTTCAGATGAAAGAAAATCTAAATTAAATAGGGATGCAAAATGTACATACAAATTAAAAAAATTTAGTGTTTGCATTATTTTATTATTTAATAAGAATTAGTAGCACACTTAAAAAATTACTTAAATTACATTTAACTTTCAAGCGCAGTTTATTCAAAAAAGAAAATCTTAATTATTGCAGCATATAAGACTTAAATATTTATGTTCTTTATAGGTCTGATTAAAGATAATATTGAAAGATTTTTTTTTACATAACAAGCAATAAATATTAAATTTCCCATTAGGCTTTAAAAAATTAAAATTTGCTCTCTATTAGGAAAATTCAGAATAGATTATTAGCTTTAAATTTAATAGATTGTTAGCTTATTACAGATACTTTTTGTATTTATTGATACAGCATAAAAAATTTAACATGGTTGATAAATTACTGTCTTATATAAAATAAAGGAATAGACAAAACCCATTCAGGGTATGAAAGTTAAGACGGTGGAGGGTGTTAGTTAATTTCAAATAAAATTTTCATTATAAATGATGAAAATAAATTGTCAAATTAAAAAGTTTTACTGTGTACATATATAAACATTTCTCCCAGTATTATTAGTCTGTGGGGCAAACATTGATATCGTTCAAGTTCATTTGCCATGTTTTGGGACTATAAAATTATTTTATTAAATTATTCTGATTATTTAATTTCATCTGAAATCTCAATGTTCTCACACTTAAATGTGCACATTATTTATGTGCACAAAAACATTGAAATTTTGCAAGAAAATAAATAACGTATAAATTAAACAAAGCCAGTTTTTAGCCTCTTCATTAAGATTTTCAAAGAAAAACAGCGAAACTCTGAAACATTATTTTCTGCTTCCTGATTGGTTTGATTAAAAGTGTCAACAATAACCCAGTTTTATAAAACATGATAAGGGGAATTATAAAAAAAATAAGTAAAGCTAAATATTTATTAGTTATTTTTTTATGAACCAAAAACATCAAGGGGTGTCCATTACTGGAAGGATGTCCGTTACTGGCACATCTACCCTATAATTAATTTCAATAATTTTTACTTTCCTCTTTATTTTATGATGAGTTGATTCATATGTAAATTCCAAAATGGTTAACAATTTTTCAAGTGCAGTTAGTAATTGTTTAAAATAAAAATAATTGTTTTTCTACCTAGAGTGTAAAATTTAGTTTTAAATTATGAATATATATATGCAGATAGCAGAGTTTTCCCTAGACAGTTTCAGGAGGGTGCTGCACCCTGCCTGCCCTTATGTTTACAAAATAGCACCCCTCTTGCCCCTGTTGAAAAACATTAGCACCCTTGTTGCCCCCAGCTGGAAAAAGTGCCTTTACTCCTTTGTTTATTAAAAAATTTACTTGCACAGTAAAAATTGACTCATTGCTGTCTTTAAAATAGCGTCCTGTCAATTAAATATTAAAAATAGTTTTAAAAATCAAAAGAACGCCTTTAAAAATTAAAAAAAGTACCCTTAAGAATCCAAAACATGCCCTTCGGAATCCTAAAGTGCCCTTTTCCTACAAGAAGCACCCCGCCCTTTTTTAAACCTGGGGGAAACTCTGCAGATAGGTATGAAAAATTAAGTGCTTCTGCTAATAAAAAAAATTTTGTTGTTGAAACTTAAATATTCTGTGCTGCAATTCTAGTTTTTATTCAAATTTTTATCACATAGATACAGTTTGAATTTTTTAAAAATCTGTTTGTAAGCAATTGTATTATTTTAAATATTTTTTTAAAGCATTTTTATTTTAGTGAAGGCAATAAAATAAATCCCTATTTCCAGGAGCAAAATAATAAGAATAATAAAAGTTGAAATACTGTTTTCAAATGAACAAAATCTTCTAAGGATTTAAATCCATGTGTATGCTGAATGTAAATAAACAAATGGCGGATGGTTACAATATCATATTATATGTGACAACAATAAAACAAAATAGCAAACATTTACTTATTTAACACTGTATTAATACCTTTTTAGACGCAATATAAAATAAAAGGGAGCATATTGTGGTTAAAAAGATGTTTTGATGTTTGTTCTTTTATTTTTAAATGTATTTTGATTGCGCCATCTGGTGCCGATTCTGAGAATGGCTGCAAATTGGATAAAAGATATAGTTCCAAGTGTATTTGCTATATTTTAAGAAATGTTGGCTGCAAATTGGATAAAAGATATAGTTTCAAGTATATTTGCTATATTTTAAGAAATGTGCAAGTTTCAGTGTGGGAACATTGCGATTTTCGATAAAATATGATCATTAAAATATTTTAATAACAAATTTATGTAGTCCCAAGAGATGGCAAATGGAATCTCATTTCTAAGCATATTTTGAGACCTCGTCCTATCGTCTATATTCGGCCAAGTCCGAATAGTGGACTTTGTATTCGGCAGATGGGCCGAATAATCGTTGCATCTCTAAAATGTATGACAAGACTGTGCAGCAATTTCAAGATATTCTTATGTGAATGGTCCCCCAAGATCGTGCGATTTAACCCCAATGGATTATTTTCTTTGGGGGTTTCTGAAAAGTAAAGTGTATGCCAATGCCCCCTGCACAATTCAAGATCTCAAACATAATGTCCGGGTTGAGATTTTGGCCATAAATCTGCTCATTCTGGGAAAAGTCATTGAAAATTTTGATGTTCGTATGATGGCATGTAAGCAAAGCCGCGGTGGCCACATGTGCAGTATTGTATTCCATACAAAAATGGCACACACCCACCTTCCAAGTTCAATAAAGAATTTCAATTTTCGCTCATAAAAAATGCTTTTAAAAGCATAATAGCATTTTTAGGGGAGGGGGAAGTGGAACTATTTTTTCGTTTATTGCAGGATTCCAAAACAGGCTTTACTTTATTAGAAATTTGCTGGATGGTACTTTTTAAAAAAATCTATATAGTAATATTTCCTTACAATTTTATTATTTCTCATTCAGTATTAGTTTATATTGTATTTGTAATTGATTTTTCATCTAAAGATTTTAAATAAAAAATTAAATTATGGAAAATATAATTAAATTTTAATTGAATTCATCAATTAATTTGGAGTAAAAAAGTTTAAAGTATGAGACATATAAAAATTAAAAAACCTAACCTGTGACTTTACACAACTTTAGAACTAAACAAGAGTCGAGCCCTGGTAATTCGCACCGCCTCCCCCCCCCCGCCCCCTCCTCTGTACGGGCCTGCGATAAAAATATCATATTCATTTAAGAATATTACAGGCTGGGGCAATGCCGGGCATGTCAGCTAGTTAAATAATAATATTGCTTAATCGTAGTAAAAATTTAAATGTTTGATTGCCAAAGGATTGGCCATATGTTAATAATTGAATTACATAACAATAAAATTTTTTTTATAGGAACAATGGTTTTGCAAAAGCGTAAAGAACGAAGTCTGGAAAACTACACCAAATAAAGGGTACATAAAAGAGAATTTAAGAAATTGGAGAGAGAGACTGAGTAGTAAAGATATGGAGTGTGTGCTACTGCTGTTTAACAATATATGAGGGAAACATGCATGGAGAGGCATAGTCATATCATTTGTACATCTCGTCAATCAGCTGGATTTTGGAACTATGACCAAAACTCCTTAACATTAATATGGTAAAAATTAATATTAATTATTTAGGCGTGTTATTGTTAAAACATCTATTATCAGTCAGGGTAAGAGGAACACTGGTATAGATGTGATCTGTATATTGTAACATGTTTGTTTAGTATTGAGCATTTGTTAAGAATATTTCTCTATTTTAATATATTATTTTTTTTAATTCCTGCAATCGCTATTTAAAAAACTAAAAATCTTTTTGCGTACAAATACCCAATGGCGGCTTGTTACTGTCTTTTCTTTGGGCACTAAATGCTGTGCTGAAAGTTTTATACTTTTCTTTCCATTATTTTTTTAAAGGAAATATTTTTCTCATTTAATGGCCAATAAATAAGGCAATGATTTCTTTAAAAAAAATAGTGGTAAGAAAAGAATAAATTTAGCAGCCATGCCTTTAGTGCCCCAAATAAAGCCAGTCAGGAGCCGCCACTGCAAGTACCTCTTTGAACACTGTATATACATATATAAAAAAATCATTTCTCCTTGAGAACTTTAAATATGGTGAAAAAAGATATTAGTAGACGTAGACAAAGATAACTAGTAACAGCAGTTATAAATTTCCAAGTGGTTGAAAAATGTCCAAGCCAGGATTCGAACCAGGATCCACCACTTGCAAATTTTCAACTGTTATGACTTATTTACCAATTGCATAATTTTGTTATTAATCTAATAGTAACATTATAACCATGCAAAGTGCCTTAATTGTCAGATTTTTCATTCTAAAGTTACACTATGTAAAAATACGAGTAGAAACTGATCAAAAGTGTCCCCATTTGTCCTGATTGACACTAAAACTTATTTAATTTTGCTGATATTGTTAATAGTACAACAGAAGCCGGACACAACCTTTTATCATAATTACAGGCAATAAATTTTCACCTTCTGATACTTATAATTTTAGAGAGAACTGCTATTCAAACTGTTTCTTTGTTGAAGACAGTTGTTTGTTTTAAAATACATTTTCTGTTCAATGTTGAATATTCGACTGAATGTTCAAATGTTTATAATTTTTTAAATGCTTTATTTTATAAAATTGGATACTACAAAAATGGCACACACCCATTGCCATCTTGCATCAAAGAATTAAAATCAAGAATATTTGTATGATAATCTTTATAATTTGTAATCTTTTTTTAATATCTAATTTTTATAAAAATTGTGTGTATATAATTTTGTAATACTCATTTTTTTTTTTTTTTTTTTTTTTTTTTTTTTGTAATTTTGTATACAGTCAACTCTGTGAAACCCGCATACTTAGGGACAGAAGGTTTTGTGGATTATACATTTTTGCAGATTATAGATCATCCCCCATATTTTAAAATCTGACTATAACTTTAAAACTGCGCAAAAATTACAATGGAAAAGAAAAACAATGCAACATTGGTTTAATATATTTAATAACTAAGTTAATTTAAAGAAAAATTAAATTATATACATTACTTATTGTACTGATTATTCATTATTTTAAACATTGGCACAACAAAATGGAAGTTTCCATTTTGGTTTGTTGTCAATTTTTTTCTGTAGTCTATGAACACTCATTACTTCTTGCTCCAAGATAAAATTTTGTTACTCAAGTAAATTTAAATATTTATTCATTGGAAAATTGATTACTGAAAAAATATTTGTACCAAATTTAACTTTATAACTTCAACTGTTAATGACAATTTTCATTGTTTACATTCCAACGTTTAGTGCAGATAATAGAAGTTTGCAGATTATACATCAGCAGATTTCACAGAGTTGACTGTATATATATTTTTAAAATTTAAAATTAATTTGAGTGTGACAGTTCTTATCGTTATTCAAGTATCCATGATCTTACAAAGCATCTTAAATTAATTCATAATGTGCAGAATGGGGACAAAGTTGTGTGGGTGATATTTGAGTAGGCTGTATAACCTTGTTCGACATTATGAAAGATTTCATGATGATAATACAGTTACTACTTATAATTTTATTCCTCCGGATAATAATGTAGAAATTCATGATGGAATTATAAATTCTCCAATTGAAAATTCTAAAAATTTTGTTGATCTGTCAAATAACATCAATGTAAAGACCTTGCGTTTGATTTTTGCTCAGAAATTATGACAAAAAATAATCAACTCTTGATTTTGCGGAACTAACATCAAATTTGTTAAACAGAACAAATTTTCATGAACAGAGCCTTCAAATTTCAGAAATAAACATATCTCCTGCAAAAAGTGAAGTATTTGTTAACATATTATAATTCTGTGTACAAATTTAAACAACAATTTGAAAAGTCCGAATTTCTCATTAAGCCTGTAGAAATGGAACTTCATAATAGGTTTAAAGATTTGTAAACGGATCTGTAAACCAAGTCCAAGTTTAGGACACTTACCAATATATACCAATTGCGGTAGTTTTGGAAGCATTGTTCAACCGTTATGATATTGTAAATGAAATATTGACTTATAAGTATTGGTGCAGATTCCCATTCACCACGTGGCGACTGAATTTTTTGCTTTGGCCACTAAATTTCGATGTCCCAGTAGCCATGTGTTATACAGGTTCTGTGAACTGCAGATTTCTACTACGGAAAAAAAAAAAATCCTGCATATTCTCCTTCATAATTCCAACATTCCAGAATGATCTATTTAACGCAGCAAATTATTGCATAGCATAGAAAAACAAATGTCTGAAGTGATTCGATTTTTATATTGCAAATTAATTTCACACATTCACGATTTTTTCTATATGCAATTTTATATGATAAAATCAAACTAAGAAATTGTTTTTTTAATATTCCCACTCCCATAATTACTTAGACAATATACATAAAACAAATGTGTAAGCTAACTACTATATCTTCTGAATGTAAAAGTTTAAGATTTGTATTGCCCTTAATAATCAAATTTAAAGAATTTTAAAATTAAATTAAAACCTGTTTGATTTAATTAGTCTGTGTTTTCTTGTACATGTGTATATATTGAATTATTTTTTCACTTTTAATGTTTCCCCTTCCCTATACAAACACTAATTTTATGTGTTTATTTCACAATGTGGCCACTGGATTTTTTTGGTTTAGGAGCCACTGGCTCCTTCCAGATTTTGGGAAATCTGCACCTATACTTATATTGTAATTCTGTATGGATGATGTTGATTTTAATAATCCTTTATCACATGCTGGTGTTCACAAATTATTGTGTTTGTTTTGTTTACTTTACAATCAAAGGTTTCCTTCCCAAATTCAATTCTCAGATATCTAATATTTTTCTTTTTAATATTAACTATGCTATAGATGTAGATAAATATGGCTATGTAAAAATTCTGGATCGTCTAATTTCAGACTGCAGACAGTTAAGGCTCCTGTCCCTGCCTCCGAAGGCACTCACAAGCTAATGTTAATCCTATGGGGATGGATTTTTCTAATATCTCGTTTGCATTTTGACATTTTTAAATATTTTTTTTTTTTTTTTTTTTTCTTTTGCATTGGATAGCCGAGATCCGTCTCTACATCGCACCTTTTTTACTTTTTCGATTTTGGTTGCAGATATTTTTTATGAAGTTACTTTCAGTTTCAAAACCGGTTCTGAAAATGAAAGTGTCATTCTAACAAATATCTGCGACCAAAATTGAAAAGTAAAAAAGGTGCGATGTAGAGACGGATCTCGGCTATCCAGTGCAAAAAAAAATTATTTTAAAATGTCAATTCAAACGAGATGTTATTCGAGGGGATTCTTCACTCACTTGAAAACACATGATCCGTAATGTTAATCATATGGGCAGGTTATTTTCGAATTTCTCGTTTCTATTTTAATATTTTTAAACCATTTTTTTTTTTTTTGCATAGGATAGCTAAGCTCAATCTTTAATATGACACTTTTTTACTTTTTCGATTTTGGTTGTAGATTTTTTTTTTTAAGGTACTTTCAGTTTCGAAAACATCCTCCCCCCATTGGTTTAACATTACAAAGCGGGTGTTTTCAAGTGAGTGAAGAACCCCCTTAAGCTCTGAAGGCATAAGTGTTGTGATTGATGGTAAATACACAACTTCAAATTGGTAGTTTGGCAATTTGCTGGGGACAACCTGGCTTTACATAAATTATTTGGCTTGGCAGGTAACTTTTCAGCTAATTATTATTGTAGATTTGTGTCAAGTTGATTGAATTGAAAAGAGAGGTAATTTTAGGAATAAGAATTTATATAAGCAACATATTACAAATGACACCATGTCAATACGATAATTTTTTTTATAAAGTTACGGCAGGTTTTCTGAATAAAATGTCAAAAATTATACTTTGTGCAGATAAAATAGGTTTTTACAGTAACAACTGATGGCCACTCACAAAAATTTGTGAAGAACATCGTTTTGACACTAGAAATAAAGGTCCGATTGATATCCAAAAAATAAAGTTGTTTTACTGTGTTTTTTTTTGGGGGGGGGGGAGGCAAAAGGGGGCATTTTAACTCAGAAGGGGAAATTGAAAAATTTTTAATCATGTCAAGAGGGGTATTGCTTGTTATGTATTTTTTAAATTCTGAATTATGTGACACCATCCGAAAGTCTATACGATCATTCATTACAAAGTTATGGTAGGTTTAATGAATAAGAAGTCTAAAATTATATTTTATTATTGAACACAGCTTTTTCACGTTTATTTTACATTGATAGCATTTTCTTTATATCATATCAAATAATATTAAACTTATTAAATGTCTTCAAAATAACAATAAATAAAATCAGGATCATCTGAGTCTTCTTCAAGGTTATTAAAGTTGTCAAAATTTGTGTATTCATAAACCATTCATGACTTTGTATTCATAAAACCTGTCTAACTTTGTAATGAATGAGCGTATCGACTTTCAGTTGCTGTCATTTGATTCAGAATTAAAAATACACAACAAACGACATCCCTCTTAAATTAAAAAATTGAATTCTCTCCATGAGCTAAAATACCCCATTTTGCTCCCAAAACACATTAAAACAACTTTTTTGAGGGGGGGGGGGGGGCTCATTGGATCTTCATTTCTAGTACCAAAATGAAGTTTTTCCCCCTATTTTAACTGTACTAATATGCGAGGCAAATGCTGCCCTGAGGCGGCTGCCTAACTCCTGGCACTGGCGCTGTGTTGGTGTTAATGGCAGAATACGAAGTTTTAACTATGGTGTTTATCTAGTGTTGACTCTAGAAAAAAAGAGCCGCCGGGCGGGAATTTTTCAAAAAGGGAACACTATTCTAAAAAGGGGCATATTTTTTTTTTTCAAAAAGGGCACACTTGTACCTTGTTCACTAAAAATGTTTTGAACTGGTTTATTTAGAGTCCCTAGAAATTGCGATATTTTCTTAGGCATCAATGGAATTGCCACAGGGCGCATAGGAAGTGATAAAAAGGACAGCCGGGCACATCGGAAGGGTTTAAAAGAGCCGCTGGGTGCAAAAAAGTTATAAAGAGTCACCGGGCACTGCACCCTGGTAAAGCGGCTTAGAGTCAACATCTACAACCTGAGACCAACTGAATAATCTAAATGGGCCAACTGGGCAAAATGCTTCAGTAATGTGGTGCTTCATGAGATTTCTATCTTTATTAATTGCGAATAAAATTGATGATGATAGCATTTATTGGAAATTTTATTTACTTGGATATACTTGATTTTGTTCTTGCCCTTCAAATTGCCACATTAGAAACATTTATGTTGACAGAAAAAATAATGGATCATCATAAATTATTTATCCACCTTTTCCTAATTTCTATAGACCCATAATTCGACCAAAACTCACTCTGAAACAGCATCATATTGTGCATTATCCTAGAGTTCTTATCATCCTGTCATAGCTAGGCACTCTTATGTTTGTGGTGATAATAATTTGTATATAACTCTGAAATCACAAATATGAACTTCACAGAATTGTGTATGATACATAGGTATATAAAAACTTTTGGCACCACATCTCTATTCTTTTTTTTGTCTTAAAAATTTATTGTACAATTATAATGATCATGAGTTTTTTACTCTGTAGAGATAAAACAAATGTAATTAATAAAATCATAAGACGAAACAATTTTTCACCTTGATTCAAACATAAAATATATAATATGAACATTCAAAAGTTCACTGTCTTTACTTAAAAGGCGACTTGAACGAAAAGATGTTACAAGTTAAAAACATACATTTTATTTAAAATTTCTTTGTACTAAGAAGTTTTAGATAAAATGTGTGTTTTTCAGGGCTTCGGAGTCTGAGTCTAACCCATTTTGGGGCAAAATAGTTGTCGCAAGACAGGCTTGGTGAAGATTTCTTTTGTTAGACATAGTCACCTTTTAAGTAAGATAGTGAACTTTTTAAAATTCACATTATGTATTTTACAAATGTAATTACTTTTATATAAATTTATTACAAAAAAAACAAAAAAAAACATTCATACTTAAAAATTAAAAGTAAATTAAGTAACCTTTCTTTCAAATAAGTTTGTATTAATAAATGCAAATGCTATAAGGGATGATGATTCAGAAACTAACTGTAAAAAAAAAAAAAATATTTAAAAATATAGCTTTGAAAAAAAAAAAAAAAAAGATGTAACTCTTGAAATGAACATTTTACTCCTGAAGAGTGTTAAAAACTCCTGAAACAGTCAGGAGTGAACTTTAAATAGTTTACTCATGATATAGTCTTTACAGAGTTGAGGTTTTTGACATTACATATGTTAGTGTATTAAAACATGTAAATAAAAATTCCTATATTTTGTATAATATTTTTGAAGAAAGTCACTTTAAGGCCTGTATTTTTTTTTCTAGTATCCTATTATTGTTGAAATGAAATATGATGCATTTTTATATGTCATACCTTCACTGGTTTAACATTTATTTTTGATATATCCTTCAGAACTTTTTTTTAACGGCTAGATTCAAAAATCAAATACAGGGTCGCCAAGAATTTCCATCTTGCACTGTTATCAAAGCAATTTATCTTAAATGTTTAATTTAGATGAACAGACAATTAAATTCAAAAGAAATTGTATATCTAATAATTATTATATCAGTCTCTGCATTAATAAAAAAATTAAATGTAAAAGTTTGAAAGTACCTAAACAAAAATTATCATGCATTGAAATCACTGAAAAATTAATTTTTCAGACATTTCAAACATTTTTCTTTAAAGAAACATAGTATTCTATTTATTTTCTAGTGTTCTATTGTTGAAATTTAATGCATTTTATGTGTCACACTTTCACTGGTTTCGCATTTATTTTTGATACATGCTTCAGAAATTTTCGGTTTTAACAGCTACCCTCAAAAATCAAACGCAATGTCTCCATTTTGCACTGTCAATAAAAGCAATTTAGATGAACAGGCAATTAAATTCAAAAGAAATTGTATGTGTAATATTTATTGTATGCATTAATAAAAGATTTTTTGTATTTACTTTGTGTCAATGGTTTTGTCTTCTAATACTTGTCTTTTTAGGAAGAGGGGGGGATCCAAGAATGATTAATCTCACACACACATTTGGGTGTGTTACTGATAATGTCAATGAAATTACCTGGTTGTCTTTAGCAGAATTGTAGTCATTGATTAAAAAAATAAAGTGTTATTAAAAAAAGTCAATCATTTATGAGATTTTCCAAGGTAAAAAAATGGGATTGGTGGGTTTCATAAGTATATACAGTAATGTGTTCAGGACAAAGTGGGCATTGAATAAATTTATCTATAAATAAATTTTCCATACATGTAATGGGTTTGTTACAATGCACTTGTGCTCAGAATTAACACCATAAATCTTGTGCTCATGATATGTACGTACTGTGTAGGCTACCTTTTTTTTATTCACATTGTTTGATTCCCACCAGTTTTTTTTTTTTTTTTTTACACAGTACACTTGGCTTTATTCTCGTATCATTTTTATATGCCATTAAATAAAATGAATATCTGTATTTCAAAAGAGCTGTAGCAATCCATCTGAATTTTTAAGTATTTTACACTTACTGGGTGCAACCGTTAAAGGGTTAAAGTCACAATAATCCGAAACTGCTCAAAAAATTGATAGAATTCTTAATGTACAGTACAGAACCATTTATCCGGAATGGTTGGGGTCAGATGTATTCCAGATAACTGGTTGGGCATTAAAGCAGCATCCATTTGATAAGTTTTGTGGAGTATATGTGGTTGTGGCATTATTTCTGATTTTAAATTATTAGAGTATGTGGATTAAAAATCAGATGCAAGAAAGATCAAAAGTTAATCAGAGTTTCAAAGAAGGTAATTTATGATAATCCCTTGGGAACAAAAATTCTTCTGCATAAAAATTAAAACATCTAAAATACTACTAAATATGTTTCCATTTCAAATACTCGATGTTGTTATCAAATTATACAATTGTTTCAAGCAATGCATATGGCAAAATGGCAGTATATGACACTTTTTTCTGCGAAGATTCTGAAATCAGTCTATTAGAAATAGAATTCCGGATAAATGGTTCCATACTGTATATATTTTCAAGAACAGTAGCACAATGTTGGCATCCATTTTGGAATAAATGATGTTTAGTGGTAGTTTTATAGCACAACATGAAATTTGATTGTTTAAGCATCTGGGTTTTTCGCCTGCAGTATTGGGAATACTGTGTTAAAGCTGAAGTTTGAAAATGAGTTCTCATAATCACTTACACGATTAAAAAATATGGAGAGTCTCAAGCAGAGGTGGCTCGGTGGTTACAAGTGAAGGCGTCCAGTGGTGTATCTTTTGGTGTTGACAAATGAATAAAGAAAAAAACTTTCTTAAACACCATTTTACACTACAGACTAGATTAATATTTGCAAAGATCTTTATTGCGTAATTTTTAAACTGACCTTACTACTCATATTTCTACTTTCTCTTGGATTCTCTTGTATTTCTACTCTAGTTAATAAACCTAACAAAGAAAAAAAAAAATCCTTTTTCATTGATATTAAATGCAATAGAGGATATTTACATATTTGAAGACCAATAGTAGTATTCAGTCATCAACTAATAAGCTCACTTATGGCTTTAACATGTATAGAAAATTGCACACATTCTTGGCAATTTTCATAGGGAGCCATTGGCATTCTTTCAGAAATTAAGCATTTGGATAAATTAATGCCTTTAAAACATACCTATAAAAATAAAATTCAGTAAACTGTCTAAGGCGGAATCAATCGGGACCGAAAAATTTTTCCGTACTAGACATTCCACCTTAGACAAATTTTGCTGTCTATGGATTCGCAGGGACTTGAAGATCTTTACTGTAAAAAATTTCAGGTATAACAATCGTGTTGTCAACTTGAAACTTGTGAAAAGAAGAAAATCAATATGAACTAGTGTCCATTTTTTAATCTACAAATGCTTAACCCTTTGCAGGGCAAGTGATTGTGTTCCTGTAAAGTTGAATTCACATCGGAATATTTGAAAATTTTCATTTCAAAATAAGGAAAAGCAATTTCCCACCTAAGTTATAAAAATAAAATTTATTTAAGTTTCCTTTATGAATCTTGATTAAACTTAGTTGGGATAACATATATCCCACAGCCCCTCAAGGGGTTAAAGAAGTCAAATATGTGTGATTTTGAAAATCAATAACTAAAAGACAAGGCCAAAAAATCTGAAATTTTATGTTAACTTGGCACGTACTACAACTCTTACAAAAACTATCGATTTTTTAGATTTTAAAGTCCAAATATTTTTTTTATTGGTTGATTTGAAAAGGGATGACCCAAACGTAAGCAGAAAATTACGGCGAAAAATACCAACAAAACAATTTGCTGTAATTTCTGGCGCATAATCCGCGGATCGAACAATCATATTTGAGCCCATATTTTTTTCATTTTTTTTTTTTTTAAATAAAATTTAACTTATTAGATTGCAGTAAATATTTAACTAAAATTATTTAATATCTGGGTTCAAACATGATTGTTTGATCAGCGTTCTCAAAACTACGAAAATAATTGTTAATTTTGACGAAACTAAAATGAAGAAATATTTCTTTACTTATGATGAAATTTGTAACCTGAAATATAACAAAACTAGACTCTTTAAAACTACGAAAATAATGCTTAATTTTGACGAAACTAGACTCTTTAAAACTACGAAAATAATGCTTAATTTTGACGAAACTAGACTCTTTAAAACTACGAAAATAATTGTTAATTTTGACGAAACTAGTATGAAGAAATATTTCTTTACTTATGACGAAGTTCGTATCCTCAAATATGACGAAATTAATATGACGAAACTGGACTTTCAGAACTACGAAAAAAATTCTTAATTTGACGAAAGTAGGATGACGAAACATTTCTTTACTTTTGACGAAATTAATATCCTCAAATGAGTGAAGAAAGTAATTTCGTCAATTTGACGAAATGTTCGCTCGGAGCATTTCCCAGGAAACTGTTTCGTCAAAAATGAAGAAAATTTCGTGAAATTTGAGTATCCATTTCTAAGAGTGTGCTGTGGGAATTACTTCTCCAGATTCGTCCGGGATGGCTCAGTCGGTAGAGCATTGCCGGCTTCAGCCAAGACATTCCTGGTTCGAATCCTGGCCCGGACTTTATTCACCCATTTGGAAATTTACATCAGATATCAAATTCTACTACTTCAGTTTTTTAATATAAAAAATTGTGACTGGCAACCATTTAAAATAATAACAATTAGTTAAGTAGTTTTCAAGAACAATATTGTCGTTGATCTAAATATTTATTTTCTCAAGGCCAAAAAGAAAAGAAAAAAAAAACTTATGAAAACGGTGTGTTTCCGCCCTATTAGCAGGGTTATGATGTAGTTATGACATTTGATGCAAATACCTCAATATTTTTTCATCCAAAATAAGGGATATTTCTATTTTAAGATTTAAAAAATATATATCGCTCAACCGCAAAGAAAGTGGCACAGCTCCAAAAAATTCATTTTGCGTATTATTCCACTAAAACTCGCTACAGTAAAGGTATTATAAGCGTAGTTACCCGGAACATCACTAGATTACGCTATGTGTCATTTTGCCACCACAGAAGATGCAAATGGTATAGAGGGGATAAATTTACTCAATTTTATCTCTCCTACGGCTCGATTCTTATAGGTTTTATATTTTTACAGATGCATGCAGAGCTAAGTGCTATAGTTTTATGTTATCGTAAAACACAGGGCCATAATCAGGCGGAGTAAGCTTAAGCTGAACCCCCTCGCCCCCCCCCCCCCCCACCTTATCAACTGTTTGAACCCTCTCTAAACTTCTTCATCTATCACTACTAATATCGAATATATTATATATATTATATTTAAAATGTTTAAAACTTAAAATCTGTTTTTATCTGATGTCCCAATCATTTAAAACTCTGTGACATGCGTGCGATGTACTTTTGAAGGAAAATCTTTACAGATATTAAAATTTAAAAATATTTTAAGACTGTTCTTAACTGCTCTGCTCAACAATCGAAAAACGTTTTGACATATTTACAAATTCATTTTTTAACGGAAAGATACCCTGACCATGGAAGCGATTTGGAATGGAATTGTTTTTTCCATTTTTTGATCAATCAATTACCTATTGAGTTATAAGCGAATTCGACCACGTGACAAACCCGTTTTTCGCCCGTTCATGAGTGCTCTTTCTCCCTTCGCGCGGAAATTCGGTTCAAAACGCCTACTTTGACATTATTTTCTGAAAGATCTATTGCGTTTGCAAAAAAATGGAAAAAAACAGCTCAATGACATAATATCTGAAGAACAACAACACCAGCTAGTTTCATGCATTTTCGAACAAAAATAAATTAAAACTTATGTCAAAAAGTTGCCCTTTTCGATTTGAGAACAGCCCATAGGGGTGATTGTGTTCAGGTAATATACCTCAATTCAGGTATTTATTTCATTTTTCATACCGGAATTCTAGTTTTTCTGATAGTTAAATTAATAAAATAAGACTAAAATATCAATTTCATATGATTTTTAAACATAATTAAAGGTAATATTTTTCATAAGGAAATGATTTAGATCTCTCTGCAATAAATTGCATGTTCTCTCTCCATGCAAAATATTTTTCATGATAAAATTTCAGGTATTTTTTCATGAACTCGCAATCACCCCTGGAACAGCCTTAAAGGACACTGATAATTAGATTTTGACTATCGTCTCTTTAGATCAAAAATATAACGTATACCTTTCTATCATCATGAATACATGATAAATGATTACATGCATTAAAAAAAATTAAAGTACTATTAAAAGTACTATTTTTAGATATTTGCAGTTAAAGACATGTAAAAATTAAATCCTCTGTACTTTACGAAAAAATACCCTTTTTATACAGTGGTGGAATGACTCCAGTATCCTGGGTAATCCCGCCACTGTACTGAAGTTGAAAGATTTTTTTTTTTTCTATGTGTGCTTACTTTACAGTTATGATTACGGTTAAATTTATACAGTACTAAAGATCATGATTCAGCTTTAGAATTTTTACTATTAAAAAATAAACATTTTTTTTGAGGTGAAAAAATTTAAATTCCCTTAAGGTGACGCCATTCCCCCAGTCTCCCCTAAGTGATCAATATTGCGTTGTCATCAAGCAGTCTCCATTTTCAAACGGGAAGAACAGCGTTTAAATCCGGACGAGTGAATTGTGTCAGAAATTTATATATTGCTTACTTCCTGAATGCGAAAGTCTGAAGTAGAAAATCACTTTTTTTTGTGTGTGTGTGTGTACCGCGCTTGCCAAATCAGCTTCCATTTTTGAAATCACCGCAAATAAAAGAAAATACAGTTTTCTACTTTAACCCTTTCAGGGGCAGAGTACTTCTTTGCGCAAAATACTGAAATAAGCAAATGGCACCAGAATTTATAAACGAATTTATTTATAATTAACCCTAGAATACTAGACGCTCGTAATTATCACGTGTTTTAGTCTATGTCTAGTATTCTAGGGTTAAGTAAAAAAATTTCTTCGCATACTTAAAAAAAAAAGAAAAATTTCATTCCAAAATTCTGATGTCAGCGTACCATTTAAGCGTTAAAATTAAGTGGTGTATGAATGCATCACCGCCCTTCAAGGGGTTAATATATGTGTATTAATTTAGTATAAATATATTTTTATATATTCTTCTCATTTCTTTTTTAAAAAGGCGTCAATGTGGTATTACCTATCTTTTGAATTCTTCAGAAAGGAAATGATTGCTTTTCATTGTTTTAGATGCCCAGTCAACTGGATTGATCACCATCCTCAAAAACAACAAATTGCCTGTGGCTTGTGGAATGGAAATATTGAAATCTGGGATACAGTTTCGATTCAGAAAAAGAAAGTGAGTTCAGTTCAGTTATGATTGGAGGTTTGTTAATTTGTTTTCTTTACCCAGCGCCTATTGATATTAAGAAATGTGCATTTAAAATCTTTATTAGGTCATGACCAGTTTGAATGGATCAGTGCAGTCTCTCGCTTATACCCAGGACGGCATCCATATCGTTTCTTCATACATTAATTCTGACGTTTTCATTTGGTCATCTGAAGAAGGACTTAAGGTTAATACTATTTTAATACTTCTAATTAGTTCATTTTTTAAATCAGTTTTCTGAGATAAGGATTATTGCTCACCATTCTCGTTAAAATTACACAATTACAGTCGGACCTCTATTTAACGAAGTCGCAAAATCCCGAAAGAAAATTCGTTATGTGGAAAATTCGTTAAATAGAGATGAACCTTTTTAAATACTTTAAACTACACAAAACCGATTTTTAATTCATAAACACTAAACATTATTAAAAAAAACTTAACTAATCACACTTTTTTTTTTTGTAAATCATACTTATTTTTTTTATTATTATTCATTTTACCCATCAAAAAGAAATCTGTAAGGACAACAAGAATAAATGAAAATATTATCCGGAAATGCACTGTATTTTCAGTTTTTTAAGAAAATATTTACATTAAAATTAATGAATTTTAATGGCATTATCGTATTTTCTATAACAAGCAATTTTAAGCATCGTATTACTACATGCGTCCTTAAATTTAATTACTGAAACTTATTTACTACGGAACAGCCCTTTTGAGTGTGAAAAGGGGATATTGAAAGTTTGCATTTCCTAGATGAAATGCAAAGAATGACAGGGATTTTACTGCTCTCGTTGAGTTAGGCACCTGGTAAAACTAATTCAAGATTATTGAGCATTATAAAATGTATAAAAGAAAGAATAAGTTTGAAGTGTCCGGAAATATTTTGAGAAATAGGGAGAAAAATAATTATATCAGAAGAAAAAGTTCGTTAAATAGAGAATACACTTCGCTATTTGGAGGTTATTTTACGAAGAAATTCGCAAAATGTTGTTCGTTCCGAGGAAAAGTTAGCAAAATAGAGGTTCGTTTAATAGGGGTCCGACTGTATAGTCCGTCGTCATGACAAATTTCGTATCTCTGAACACGATGATTCGCAATCGATGTGGCTCGAAAAATTCACGAATTAATAGAAGTATGATTTTATAATTTACATTTCATGTTATAAGTTTTTTTTATGAGCCATAAAGTGTCCTAAAGTTGCTTTTCTTGAAATTTGTTTCTTTTTGTATAGTTTTTGTAGAATATGTAAAGAAATCCTTAAGGGGACCTGGTAAGCTCTATCTCTGCCATGTTAAAATACACCCACTTTATGTACCTTTTCTCAGAAATGGTGAAATATAGAGGTCTAGAATTTTTAGAGTAGTTTGAGTAACATGCTTTACGTATTTTAACAGTCCATTTTCTTTCTAAGTGAACCTGAAAATTAATTATTAATTATTTATTGAAAAGCATTTTTTAATTAGCATTTTTGGTAAGATTTCACTGCCTAAAATAAATAATTCTCAACAAATCATTAAATCCCTTTATTAAAGTATACAATGTAACATAATAAAAGTATTTAAAAAAAAACTGAGTTCTTAAGTTTAATTGATATTGGAAAAAAAGAACACAAACATGAAAAATCCAAGTTTTGAGAAAAAGTCAATTAGAGATTTAAATGGCCTTTAAGCTGTGAAGTACTCTTAGAAAGAATGAATAATGTCAACACTTCTTTTTTTAATATATAAACATGTGTGACACATCGTTGCAAAGACAAAAGTTTAAACTATTTAATGATATAAAAAAAGTAAAAAATCGATTTTTTCCGCAAATTTCGCTTACCTGGTTTTCGCGTGTTTAGATAAATTTGTAACTTCATAGAGATTCATCTTCTGTAAGGAAAAGTGTCGCATTATAAATGCAGTTAAGAGGTGTTTGAAGTAGTCATTTACACCAGCAGGCAGCTGCACAAACCATCACCTCATCGAGTGGACGGGTGAAATTCCAGGATTATGTAAAACCCGATCCGCATATTGAAATGCAACGGGTCTGTCAAATCCTATCTTGGTGGAAAACTCCTGCAAACCCGATTTTTAATGGCTCACTGGTAGGTTTAGGTACTGTGTTTTCTTGCTTGCAGTCTTCCCTGTTTTCATACCTTTAGGTGCAGGAAAACACAAAAATTAACCTACCTATCCACCACTAAAATCGTGTGTGCTGGTAGTTTCCAAAAAGATAGGACTTCGCAGGCCAGTTGCATTTTAATAGGCTAATCGCGTTTCGTCTGATCCTAGAATTTCAGCTGACAACTCGGTGAGATGATGGTCTGTGCTTCCGCCTCCCGGTCTAATAGGATGTGATCTAAATAAAAATCTGGCTGTACACATTTTGCAAAATTTAGTTTTATGTTACACATTTTTTGAAGAATACATTTTTCTACCTATGCTTGACACAACTTCTCTAGATTTGGATATAAATGCCATTGTTTTAACTAAGTCAGAAAATTTATATATTACAAAAGAGGAGTTAAAAGAAATAAAAAATATCAGACGGCGAAACCCCCAAGTAACTGACACCTTAAGGATTCCTTCTTGTTCAAATCACTATTACGAAGTTTTAAATCTATTTGATACTTATTTTTGTTTTTCAAAGAATAGTAGAGATACATTAAAAAAATACTGTTGACAAAATTTTGACAAACTACCTTTTATTTATAAAAATTAATTATTTTCATAAATGGAGTCAATAACTCCAGTAACTCACACCATCCTTATTTTGAAAAAATAATTACTGACACGTAAGTTATACAGGGATGAGATTCTTCCGACTTTTCGTAAATTTTTGAGAAAATTTTCGATTTTTATCCGTAAAGAAAAAAAAACGGACTTTTGCCATTTTTTGCTTTCTGGCAAAGAAAAAAAAAAAAAAATGCGCCAAACGAGACATTTCTCTCCAGCATTGCACTCTCTTAAATTTCGCCAAGCTGAGAAGTCCTGACAAATCTCTGCGATTCTTTGACGGAATACGTATTTCCTCCGCGAGCTTTTGACGATTCACATTTTCCCGCGATTCTTTCACGAAATTCGTGTATTTTCATTAACCCTTTCCCGAAATTCGCGATCTTTTGACGAAATTCCCTTTTTTTCCCCGATCTTTTGACGAAATTCACGTATTTCCCGCGATATTTTGACGAAATTCGCGATTTTTCCGCGGTCCTTTGACAAAATTTGCATTTTTTCCGCTGCTCTTTGACGAAATTTGCATTTTCCCCGTCATTCTTTGACGAAATTGTTTTCTTTTTCGGCGACCATTTATCAAAATTCGCGATTTTTTTTATGTCCAAATTTTCGGACTGATCGATTTTTAAAATTTTTCGAAAAATTCATAACAGAATCAACCCTGCGAGAAATGTAAAAAAATCGGAAAAAAGTGGAAAATGACAAAAAAAGCGAAAAATAGCCGATCCGCGGAAGTATTTCATTCCTGTTTTATGCAAAATATGGTTTCGCGCGTGGTTTTTTAGTTTTTTACAAAATTTGAGCTTGTGCGTATTTTCAGACTTTGTTGTCCTTTACCCACTCTCATACCTGGTTATAACATTTGAGACAAATAAGTTACACTTACGTGGCATTACTTTCTAAAAATTTTTCTAGAAAATGCTTTATTGAGGTAATTTTTTTATGGCGTGTCAGTTACTGATTAAATGTCAATAACTCGGGGCTTCACCCTATTTCTTCATTTTCTCTAAAATCTGAATTTTATAAATATTTAAAAAATCCCCCTCTGACTATTATATTTATGAGAAATAATATATTTGTTGTTGTTCTGGTGAAATCATTTTGTTTGCGTAAAATTAAAAATGACATATTCATTTCGCACCTTTTTTCATTATCGCAATTGTAGTGTTAAGGGGGCCGGGAAAGCAAAATTCAACTAAAAAATCGATTTTTACTTTTTTATATCATTCAATAGTTTAAACGTTTACCTTTCCAACGATGTGTCATACATGTTTATATATAAAAAAATAAGTGTTGAAATTAATCATTCTTTCCAAGAGTACTTCACAGATTAATGGCCATTTAAATCTTTAATGGACTTTTTCTCAAAACTTGGATTTTTCATGTTTATGTTCCTTTTTTTCAATATCTATTAACTTAAGAACTCAGATTTTTATTTAATACTTATATCATGATATATTATATACTTTAACACAGGGATTTAATGATTTGTTGAGAATTATTTATTTTAGGCAGTGAAATCTTACCAAAAATGGTAATTTAAAAATGACTTTCAATAAATAATTAATAATTAATTTTGAGTTTCACTTAGAAAGAAAATGGTCTGTTAAAATACATAAATCATGTTATTGTAACTACTCTAAAAAAAAACTAGGCCTCTATCTTTCACCATTTATGAAAAAAAGGTACATAAAGTTGGTGAATTTAACATGGCGGAGATAGGGCTTTCCCGGTCCCTTTAAACCATGGGTTTAACCAATGTCTGATTACTACACAGGCCTACTGCTGATAAGGGCCCCAAAATGAATAAAATGATTGTTTTGTGCAATTATTTGCCCAAAAAAGATTTTGATTAACTTGACAATCGTATTGTAATATCTAATGATAATCCCGATTATGACAAATAGTATCATATTTCAAATGCATATTTTTAATATCTGATTTGCATCCATTTGTTTTTTCCATTTTCTTCCCAGATGTCATGCTTAAAAGGACACGTTTTGCCTGTGAAGACTCTTACTTCTCTACTCAATGACAGCATGGTCGTCAGTGGAAGTGATGATTGTACGCTTAAAGTATGTATCTAAAATTTACAGAATTTTTTTACTTACGTCATCAAAAATTTGTTCTGAATAGTATTTTATATATATATATGTGCATAGTTTTTGGAAATAACATGTCTTAGGTTGCGAACACAAATTGTGCGATAAGTGACGAATAAATTGAACATATTGAGTAAATTATTTATGACATGAAAATCAGATTTTAAATAATTCAAATAAGATGTATCGAATTTCTTGATCCGTAAGTGGACTTAGACCTTTCGCACTATTTCATAAGTTGTACAATGAACTCGTCTGTTGTGATGAAGTTCTGGATAAAAAAACTTGTTACTGTAAACCCCATTCTTTAAAGGCAAAGATTTTATTTTCTGGCGGGTACTGTGAGACGGTTAACCCGTCTCAAGTCCCTCCCCCTTATACCAAAATATCATAACCGCGCGCTTTTCTCAAAAACCAAATTTTTTCAAAAAATCAATTTTTTTTTTTTTTTTTTTTTTTGGGGGGGGGGGGGTTGCCGGGTGATATTTTGGTGGGAAGTTACAAATTCGGATTTAGCGACCCAAAAAACATAAAGCGAGTCGAAATCCAGAACTAGTATTAATTTTTCCAGGTAAAATCACTTATTGCCTGGACTTCATAACTTAGTGCACGTAGTGCCGCAGTGCATGTTCAGAGGCAGCCCTCCCCCTCCCCGTTCATCCTACGTCATAATGTCATACATCCTATTTGTTGCAAATTTTGCCTAGTTTCTGAATTCCGTAATGCTTTTCCCCTAAAACAATAAGAAATTTAAGTTAAAAACAACTATTTCGGGTGTTTTTTTTTTTTTTTGGGGGGGGGGGGGATTTTGGGGGAAGTTAAAAATTCGGATTCAGCGACCCAAAAAACTTAAAGTAAAACTTATAAAGAAAGTTCGGAGGGGCGATGGGAGGGAGAATGTAAACGTGTGGTTGGTTAAGTGGAACTGCGCAACTTAGTTCACGCAGCACCGCGCGCATATTCCGAGGCAGATCCCCCCTTCCCCTTCATCCTAAGTCATAGTGTCATATATGTAATTTGTTGCAAATTTTGTCTACTTTCTGAATTTCTAGATACTTTTCCCCTAAAACAATAAAAAAAATTGATTTTTTAATAAAAACCTTTTTTGGGGGCTTTTTACCAAGATTTGGGGGGTTGCCGGGGGAAATTTTAGTGGGAAGTTACAAATTCGGATTCAGCGACCCAAAAAACATATAGTAAGCCTTTTTCCAGAACTACCATGAATTTTGCTAGGTAGAGCCCCTATACGGTCTCTATTGCCTGGACTATCTCCTATAGCATAAATTTCTCTTATGCTGTTCATTCATGCAGTCAGTTCCGAAACGATAATTGAGTGTTGTAGAACTTTGATTTTCTCCCGTAAGTGGAATAAATATTTTCAGATTATTCCACTTTTATTTCAAAATGTACAAGAAGTTCTATACAGGGATAACAAATAGATATTGGTTGATAAAGAATAAACTTCTCATTTTCAGCCAAATAGATACTCAAAAAGAAAAATTTCAAAATCGCTATAGGGGAAAGTAGGGGAATGGCCGCTCACTTAAGGAAAAACATGAATAAGCTAGTCAAATTTAGACAAAAAAATCAATATTTTATTAAAGAAGTATAATTCCAAAGCATAAGGAACGGTTTGCAATCAACTAATTTGCATAAAAGTTTAAGGCATTTTTTTTTTTATCGTTTTATTTAAATAACCATCGATTGAGCGCTAATGCCCGACATAGTAGGGTAATGGCGCTCAGAATTTGAATACAACATTTAAGTAAGACAAAAGTCACATATGTCGTTTTGTGGGCTGTTCACTCCACTGCAGACTTTTTGCGACCACTTTACACATATTGTGCACATATATTCTGTTACACTTATAGTGGGCTAATTTTTTTTTAATTTAGGTTTTTTGATTTTTACTACTTTTTTGAAATCGTAAAATTCTCCTTGTTTAATGACATATTAATTAAGGCGAAAACAGAGGAATTTTACCATTTCAAAAAAGTTATGTCAATCAACATATTTTATTTGAAAAAAAGTTGCCCACTGGCAATACTTCTTCAGGAATTCCACGCGAGCGCCATTACCCGTAATCGCTATGTTGGGTTTTAATGTATTATAATTGACGTAACAACGCACTACAAAAATAAATAAAAGCATGAAAGTACAGCTAAATGTATATTTTTTGTAGACATCATGATTGAAATAACATTTGAAAATAAGAATGTACACTTACTTTCAAGTTAGATGTTGTAGAATTTTATAATAAAACAACTGCAAACTAATAACGCGAGGACACAAAAATAATTTCCCGACGGTCACTATATCCTTACTGGGAACTTACGATGAAGTTCGCTAGGTGCCGGTACCGATCGCACGTTTTCAGTTCTATTCTGTTGGAGGGATACTGGGAGGCTGTCAAATTTTTACTTTATACTTTCTCAAAAACTAAAGAAAATAGAGATAGAATGCATTTCTTGGTAATTTTTTGTGTACTTAGAGCGATATTCTGCATAGTTTAAAATTTGTTTGACGGAAAAAAAATAATAATATCTTAATGAATCCAATATGTGACATCGTAACTCGTAATTAACTAAAGAGCCCCTTCTATTGATCAATTAGTAGATGTTATAAGAAATACTACCTATTGCAGTCGTACCCATGGTGCGATTTTTGAAAAATTCCTTCATAACTTTTCATTATATGATCCCAGGAACCCCAACCCCCCCCCCCCCCCCCCCCCTGTAAAAAAGCTTATTATGTGTGTGTATGTATGTATCTACTAAATTTTGTCCGCACGATAAAAGTCACAATTATGCACGGATCGTCTTCAAACTTGCCAAACACATTGAGATGGCTAATATCTCGGCGGGGATTGCAAATGGGCGAAATCGGCCCAAAGAGAATGGAAATGGCGAGGGTTAAAAATTTTAAACCGCAGGTCTTGCAGGAAAATTTAAATATTTTTCGTTATTTGCAACAATTAAAACCACAATAAAATTCTTACCACAACAATTACTTTTCTATTGCAAGCTTTCCACGTGAAAAATGAAAATGAAATAAATAGTTTGACGAAACGAATTAAAAAAAAGTGAATATTATGTCATAACTTTTCTATAGCAAGATTTATTCTTGAAAAATGAAAATGAAATAAATAAGAAAAACTTGGACTTACGCTGTCAAAATTTAATTATTATTAATTATGAAATAAATAGTTTGACGAATTAAAAAAAAGTGAATATTAGGTCATATTGGAAATATAATGGACGTCAGCAGGTGAATATGTAACGACATGTGAGTTTGAAAAAACGTATTGAAACAAGATAAAAACCGGACTATGGAAATATTGGCATATTTTAACATATCTCTAATCTTGTTTTTGTTGGTGTGAAATTAGTACTTAACTTCGAAATCTACCTCCGCCTGTAGTTCAAGCCGACAGGGTTTTTTTTTAAGTTTAAAAATCTCTTCTTTTTACACCAAGCATCTTCTTTCTTTTTTTAATTATCTATCAATTTTCATGCAATAAAAATAAATTATCGCAGTAAGCTGCTTTTCTTTTGCTCTCTTATTTTTCTCTTGAGACATTAAATTTTATACCCAACTTACAAATAAGTAAGCTATACTCTCTGTATATATATGTATATAATTGTATTGATTTTATATAAATTCACTTATTCCAAGAAATTTTTACGATTTTTGTGCACATATGTTTAGGTATTTAAAGCCTTATTATGTTAAAGTATTTTACATTTTATACATTTTTTTTATAGGTGTGGTCAACAACTCGTAGGTCTCATTCCACTTCTATTAACGATACAAAGTTTTGCCCTATCAATCTCATAGAGATGCTTTCAGAAAATCTTCTCGGTGTAGCTTTTCAAAATGGAGAGATTTGGGTGTTTGACATTAATAATGGCAAGTACATTTACTTTTCATTCATAATAATTGGCATTTATTATGCGATAAATTACCATCTACCAGATTTTCAAGTATTCAAAACTATATTGAGTACAGATATTTATTAATTCAGTCAGTAAAAGCAAAAATTAAAAAACTGCCGTATATACTCGTGTATAAAGTTGAAGAATTTTAGACAAAATTTGGGAGTTGAAAATTGGGGGTCGGACTTATACAAGAGTTAGTAAAAAAAAAAAAAAAAAAAAAAAAAAAAGGCAGATAATCGGTTATTTAGGTAATCACACATGGGTTTAGGTTGGAGAGAGAGATAAAAGTGGTCAATGGTCGTTTCCTTGTGATTGACAAAAAAAAAAAAAAAAAATCTCAACAATAATGTCCCTGAAATTGTTCTGCATTCATTTTCTTTTCGGATAGAATTCTCTTCAATGCAGGGGCATTCCTTCCGCTATTTTAATCCCCTTTTTAAAAAGAGTTCAACTTGAGAATGCTTCTAGATATCTCTCCTAAAAGTCCTACAATACAAAGAAGTACTCTATTTTAGCAGTCTAAGAAGTTGTTTACCCTTGTAAATTAGGCTTGAATAGATTTTTGAAAGATTTTTTTCTTTTTAAATCATTAAATTGATGTGAATAGGTTTCAAAATACTTTAAGCTTCTCCGGTTTTACACGGGGTTGCCCCCCCCCCCCCCCCGCTTAGCGAGGGCCCTGAATAAATATCACACCTCCCCAAATACTACAGATGTTATCAATCCTCCAAAAACTATGCTATTGCTCAATGAAATGCTGTTTCATCTCTAATTTCACAGGAAATTGCTCTATGTGAATCCTATGAATTCCCTCTGGAAAAAATAACCTGGAATAATGAATTCTGGAAGTTTTTTTTTACATTTTCCAGATAATCTTCTGATCCATGACATGCATTCACGTGGATGTTTAATACTATAGAGCTAATTTAACCCGTTACTGCTGTTAGCGGTCTCACAGACCGCTGCATTTTTCAATTTTCACAAATTTTCAGTTGAACTAGATACTGGTTAAATTTTGTTTTATTTGGAGTTCTTTTACTTCCACTAGAGACTTTTGAATAGCTGAATTTTAAATAGAATAGTCATGTACAAAAAAATAGTCATGTGGAAAAAAAAAAAGGTAAACACCCCCTGCTAACTCCCCAACAAATTATCGTAGACGAAAGTGACTGGTAGGGGAGACCGGGGGATTGGCGACACCTTAAGGAAATTAAAATTTTTTCACCTCAAAAAAATGTTTATTTTTTAATAGTAAAAATTATAAAGTTGAATCATTATCTTTAGTATCTGTATAAATTTAACCGTGATCATAACTGTAAAGTAAGCACGCATAAAAAAATTTATTTCAACCTCTGTACAGTGGCGGGATTACCCAGGATACTGGGGTCATTCCGTCACTGTATCGGGATAATGACGTCACTCTTTAATGACCTAGTAAATACATAAAATGGATAGTAGGAAGCACATAACATACTGAAAAAATTTAGAAAGTAATAATTTAGCAAAATAATGAATAATTACAATGTTCCTTAAGCTAGATTTATTAATGTGCTAAGCTTACAATTTTACTCAAATTGGAAAAGTCACCCTTTGCAACGGTGGCGGCATTACCCCGAGAGGGCACTATAGCGGAAATCCCCCAGTGAAACCGAAAGAAGAACCGAAATTGTTCAACTAATTGCATGAAGATGTCGGTGAATGCATGTAGATTACGGGTAATATTATCTTAAGTACCTAATGTTTCAATAAAAAGTGCTTACCTCTGTTCATTGGAAGCTCCAAAATATGAAGCAACGAGATGAAAACTAGATTTTTCACTAGAAAAAATGAACGACGTACAACAAAATCACTCTCATTCTAGGCACTGTTTCTATTGTTGGCCGCTATAGTGCAGGCGCATTCACTATCACAAACTACTGTTAGATTTTAAAATAGGCGGGGTGGCTGCATAACCCCGAGTGGCGCCATTCCCCCGGTCTCCCCTACCGAACGATTGGAAATAAAGTGTACTTTTAAATTATGTATATAAAATTTGCTTAGGGGGCCATCTACATATTAAAACGAATCCAAACTTCATTTTTTTCAATGGCAATACCCAATTTTAACGAGATATTTCAAAACTTCGGTACAAACTGTGCCTAGACACCAAATTTCAAGTCATTTGAATGATAAGTTTTTGAATTATAAACATTCAAAATTGAGTGCTTTTAATGTTAAATTACATTTTCATATATTTATTTATGTCTCCTGAAATTATGCTCCTAATGTGCTAATATTTTTTATTGTAGCAATAATACTGATATACCCAAACATAAATACGCTGAATTTGCAATTTTTATATTTTTATGATATGAATTATGAATTATTCGAAAAAATTATGAATTGCAATCTACAATTTTTTTGATGGAATTAGATTTATTAAGTCCTGCTTTATGGAAATCCAAAATTTCACATTTTTCTTCCAAGTAGTTTTCAAATTATGCTTAAAAAACGGCAAAATGATGGTTCAAGGGGCCGTCTATGATAGAAGTGACTAGATATTTTGAAATTTCTTCTACTCTTCTGTAATCTAGCAGACTTCATTGACTCCTTGAGTGGTGCTTAATGTGCCTTGATCAAGAAGGGGGCTCTCTCGGTTAACAATCGAGTACCGAATTTCAATTTGGATACAGCCCTTAAAATACGCTTATTTTAAAATAATTAATTTCTAGGAAACTTATTGTACGAATTGCATAAAAATTTGTTTTTGGGCTAATTGAAAGGTGTAGAGTTCAATTATGCTGTCAAAATTGGGTATTTCCATCGAAAAAAAATGAAGTTTGGGTTCATTTTAATATGTAGATGGCCCCCTAAGCAAATTTTATATATATCATTTAAAAGTAGGCTTTATTTCCAATAGTTCGGTATCAGTAACTTTCTTTTACGATAATTTGTTGAGGAGTTAGTAGGGGGTGTTTACTTTTTTTTCCCACGCCTGGTCATTACAGAAATAGTATTTTGAGAGTTAATGTAGCATTTTATTCATTTTTAGATTAAGCGGTATGACAGATCGCTCACGGTAATTATGCGACAGTATTTTCCACTCCGGTTACGGGTTAATAAGTAACAATAGAGATACATTAAAAGTCCATTTAAATTTTATTTCTGCATTATTGGAAGTCTTCGGGTTATTCATGTTAGCTTACTTACCATTACGTTAATTTTTTTTTAAATATGTAATCTGATCTAAAACTTATTGTAATAATATTAAGCAAATAAATAATTTCCAATTGCACA
Source organism: Maratus speciosus (assembly GCA_963932465.1). NCBI lineage: Eukaryota > Metazoa > Arthropoda > Arachnida > Araneae > Salticidae > Maratus > Maratus speciosus. The sequence goes on along the minus strand of OZ010787.1, from coordinate 658,328,474 downwards.
ATTCTTTTCTTCTTTTTGGAATACATCTTGCGGTAACACAAAATTTGATTTTCTTAACACTTGTATACCGCTACTGAGAGTCTGGGTCTATATCTATCAGATGCTGTTTGGGGAATTTTTGAAAGGCTTCTTTGAATTCTTTTAATGTATTTTTTTTCAGACTTTTTTTTTTTTTCAATTACATTTAAAATAAAACGACGCCATCATGCTGGGAAAAAATATGTATATTACCCATTAAATTACTAATGGAGAAAGCGTATAAAAAAGTTTACCGCGCTAATTGAAAATCAGAAAATCCTGTATTAGAATTGTAATAACTAAATTTTAAAGATCACGGTTGTTGCTATAAAGTAATAATAACTTATTAATTTTTAAATTAAAGAAAAAAATGTATAAAGTGAAATAAACAGATGCAAATAAATTGTCATTTACTTACAGGTAAAGCGGTTTCCAAAATTGCTCTGGGCTCGAACATTGTTACAGTTTTCTGCCGATGTTCATCCACTAACATCAACTTGAAAGGATTTGAAAGTTACTTTGCTGAAAGATTTTTAGCATTTGGAACTCAGTCTGGAAAACTTATGGTAATTTTTCTGTAATTTCTGTATATAGATTATGTGTACTTTGATAATATTTTGAAAAGATTGCATTTTAAATTGAATTCGATTTTTAGGAGCGTTCGTAATTATATAAATACAGTAAAACCTCCCTAAAGCGACCAGGTTCCGTTCCAATAAAAATGGGTCGTTCCGAGAGGTGTTCTCTTAAAGGAGGTCATGTTTAAATCTACATTTTAATTGTTGAAAAAAGGTAACAATTAATGTTACTAAAATTTATTTTTCCCATTAGGAAAAAAAATGAAAATTTAAATATCAAAACAAAAATTAATTACATAGGTTAATTACTGCAGAGTTTAAAAAATGAATACATTGACGTTTGCTTTGATTTTACAGTTTTATCTGTTATAACTTTTATTTCCAAGTACTTTAGAAATTCAGTAAATAAATGCATTTTTTTTTTTTTTTTTTTGACGGAACAGATAATGAAGATTTCATTAATTTATCTGTTTCTTTGAGAGTTTCCTGACAGAATAGGGCAGGGGAGTTTATGAACCGTCATTCTTAATTTGTCATCAGAGTTAAAATCATTGCCTAAAAAGGCACAAAGGGGTTTAAACACTTAAAAGTTACAGGAATTAAAAAAAAAAATAAAAATAAACTTAGTTTAGAAGTTCGATGAATAATGCGCTCTCCGGAATTATTTTTCTAATAAAACCTTCTTCAAGCGACCAGGAAAAAACGGAATTTGTTTCATTTTCTTCAAAAAAATGGGTCGTTCATGAAGGGAGCTCAACTGGGATGGTCTCTGAAGGGAGGTAAAATTAGTATTGAGCTTATGGGAATAAATTCCGCACCATGAAAAAAGGGTCGTTCAGGGAGGTGGTCGCTTAATGGAGGTGGTCTCACAGAGAGTTTTCACTGTACGTAGCACCTATAGCCGTTCGGTAAATCTGTCTGTCCGCCCGTCCGTTTGCATATAACAGCGCAAAATCTACCCAACCGAATCGCTTGAAATTAAAAATATATAATTGTTGCATAATTTGGTCGAGTCATTTCAAATTTTATGAAAATCGGATGTATAGATTAATGACAGGGGCAGTCAAAAGTTTTCCGTTACATGACGGCCAATGGGAAAAAATTATCTCAAGTGCATTTTAATAATGTTACAGCCTTTGGAACAGAATGAAATGTATATGAATTTATGAAGTGCACTAAAATATACATTCAGTACACTATGCGGTGCAAAAATGATTTATAAAACTAGTTATAGTACGAATGCACCTCATTTGCCACGTTTGACGTGCAATTTCCAACTTTTTTTTCCCATCAAAATCGCCTTCTCTGTGATCTCTAAAAATGTCTTACTTAGCGTTGTCAGCTTTCGAAACTTTGCTGAAAACTGTGTAGGTAACACGATGCAAAAAGGCGCAGTTTGAGCCGAAAAACCTCATCAATCTTAAAAAATTTGGCTTTTAGTTAGGTGCTGGTGATTAGTAGCAAAAGTATATGGAAGTGTTGGTTTATATACAGTCTTGTCATCTGGTCGGGTAGCCCGACTTAGAACCGGGCACTAGTTTTAATTTTCTTACTTTATAAGAATAAAGTATTGGATTCGCGAAAAAATTCGACTTCCGGTTTTCGGCGGATTTATACGTTTTAGATGGTCCTGAACTGAACACGATTGGAGTGTTTTTTAGAAAATATCTGTCTGTATGTATCAAAGTTTTGTGGGCACTCTATCTCAAGAACTAATGCACGGAATTTAATAAAACTTTAGATTCAAATAGACCTCGATATTAAATGGGTGCTCATTAGTTTTTGGTGTAAACCACCCAACAGGTGGCGCTGCTATTCTGTATTTTTCACGATTTCCGCAATAGCTCTATCTCAAGAAATAATGCACCGATTCCCATCAAACCTCACATTCAGTTAGACGTTGACATAAGTTGTTGCTTATTAGATTTTGGGGTAAATTGCCCAACAGGTGGTGCTTCTATGCTGCATTTTTAGGGTTCCGTATTTAAAAAGTAAAAACGGAACCATTATAAGATCACTCCTGTGTCTGTCTGTCTGTCACAGCCATTTTACTCGTAAACTATGGAACGTGGAAAGTTCAAATTCGGGGAAGTAATAAAGACCATTGACCCACGTATTTTCAGATTAATAAACATTCATAAATATATTTAGTAAAAAAGTAGAGGGGCTAATTATGCTATTTGAAAAAAAAAAAATCTTTGTATATCATGTGGGGTATCCTGTGAAAGCTTTTGTAACCCTGAACTCAAAAATACACTCCTTTAAATTTTAGGTATTATATTTTTAAAGATATTGTTGAAAATGTAGTGCAAAAATATGTCCCCCCCCCCCATCTAATTCCGAATCTACTGAAACTAAAATTATGAAAAAATTAGAGGTAGTAGACGTTAATATAAACCTTGCCGGAAAATTATAGCGATTACCCTAGGTCACATAGTTTTTCAGTAATTAGCATTTTTCTGTTATACACAAATTTCGATTTACGGGCATTCAGAAAAATTATTGAGCATCGCTGAATATACCTATCGTTGCAGAAAAATAAAAGCATTGTTGATAATGATTTTCGAAAAAAATCATTGGTAATTAGCCGAGATATTAACCCTTAAAGGTACGGTCAGTTTGGACATACACAAGGACAGGGGCGGCGTACTTTATGCCTAGTTAACAACTTTTAATGATATATATGTGTAATGTAATGTCCAGTAACAGTATAAAAACAATAAACGTCAAATTTTTAAAAACATACTAATTTAAGAGGTTTCGGGACTCTAAAAAGTGGAAAAAATGAAAAAAAGACCATTTTCAACATTTAGTGTCTTAAAATGTATATGATTTTAAAGCATAATTTTAATGGGGATGAAAGATATAAGTATGTTCATTCGTTTCATGTATTTAAAAAATTGCAAGATACAGAATTAGTATTTATAGGGGGCTCGAAACTGTTTGACATTTGTCGAACAAAAAATTGGCATAACAGTTTACGTGCAGGATTACAAAATAAATATTGCAACTAGAATGAAAATTTTGGTGCTTACTTATACTTCAGATTGTAATAATTTCCCTGAACTTAAATAAATTTGTATTTAAAGCATTTTTATATTTTTAATGCAATGTTGCATTTAGCTAATACAAAATTTTGAAAATTTCAACAGTAAAATCACGTAAAAAAATATTTTTCTGAACAATAAAAAGGAAATTTTAGGTTCAGTTTATCCAGACTAACATGAAATATATGTTTTGAAAATTTCATGAAAAAATATCCAGAAGTTTTTGAGGTATCCTGCGCGTTATGCCCAAAAAACGCCATTTGGAAAATAATGACTTTAAAGTATCGGAAACGCCGCTTGAGCTATAGAGGGGATATAATTCTAAAAGCCAAAACTTCTGTTCTAATGGGAATTTCAAGGAAACAATTATATCAAAGTATTCAGAAATGATAGGAGTTTAACATCTAAAAAAAATTAAAATTTCTTAAATTTTGAAGCTTTAAGAGTCCTGCGACCACTTAATCCTTTCCGGCACGGAGTAATTCTATTTATAAACTTATGAAATAATGAACTGACACCAGAATTTATAAACGAATTTATTAGAAAATGCGAACTTGCTTATTTTCACGTACATGATAAAAGGAAAATTTTAATTAAGTATTCTTGGTGCCGTTTGTCTGTTTTGGAATTAAAATTAGGTGTCCGTTTTTTAAGGGCATCGCCCCCGAAAGATTTAATTAGAATGAATCGCATAAATACTGTGGGATTCGCGATAGTTTGCATTGATTGTATCTCTCAATACGCCTCGAGTGACTTTAAAAGTTAATTAAACACCTATCTGGAAAAACGCGTCACTGACCAAGGCGGCGTTGCAACTTTGAGACCTCAATTGGAAGCGCTTAGCACAATGCCAAATTTAAACTTTGAACAAAGGTTTTGTTTCAGAATCACTGTAGAAATAAAGGTTATTACTACGCTGAATTTAGTTTCATGAAATGCCAAATAAAGTTTAACTATGCACTGCTTTTATTGTCAGTTCCGAATTAAGTTCATCATAAATAGATTAGGATAATATTAAAAAAACAGTTATACGAATAGCTATATTTGATATTATTTAGGTTCCATATCACTTTGAACTTTCATGATATATCCATTTACACTTTTCTAATATATACAGTTATGCCCAACCCTACGTTGTATAGTTTTTTACAAAGTCTTAGTATTCTTTTAGCAACTTTTTTTTTTTTTTTTTTTTAATAATACAATAACAAATTCATATATTTATTCTACGGAACCCTCTGTGCGCAAGTAAATCTCGCACTTGACCGTTTATTTCAGGATTTACACCGATTTTAATGATAGCCCTATCTCAAGAACTAATGCACCGAAATTTATCAAACTTCACATTCTGCTAGACCTTGACGTACTTGGTGCTAATTAGGTTTCCGCCTAAACATATAACAGGTGGCGGTGCTATGTTGCATCTTTCACGCTTTTCGCGATAGCAATATCTCAAAAACTAATGGACGCAATTTAATCAAACTTCATATTCTGTTACACTTTCACATAAATTTCATATTCAGTTAGACGTTGACATAAGCTGTTCCTGATTAAGTTTTAGTGTAAATCGTGCAACAGGTGGCGCTGCTGTGCTGCAGTTTTCACGATTTTCGTGATAGCTATTGTATATTTTCGTATATAAGCCGAGTATACCACTTTTCAGTGAAAAATCTTCCAAAATCGGAAACCCGTATATAAGCCGATGTTAAAAAAAGCTGATCAAAAATTCACCGAACAAAAACGTGGCACTTTTTTGTGCATAGCTGTTACGTTGTCTTACTTTTTCTTACTTTGTAGCTAACTGTTACTTTGTCTTAAGGGTGTTCTCAAGTGCTCTGTTCAACAAGCGTAAAACGTTTTGACACATTTACAAATTCATTTTTTAACGGAAAGATATAAAATTGGAAAGCCTGACCATGGAAGTGATTTGGAATCGAACCGTGTTTTCCATTTTTTGATCCATAAATTACCTATTGAGTTAGAAGCGATTTTGATCACGTGACACACACATTCTTTATCCTTTCTTGTGTGGGCTTTCTCCTTTCGCGCAGAAATTCAGTTCATAGCGCCCACTTTGACACTATTTTCTGAATGATCTATTGCGTCTGTAAAAAAAGGGAAAAACAGCTCGATTACATTATTACATAGTTTCCGAACAACAACAGCTGCTAGTTTCATGCATTTCCGAACAAAAATAAATTACAACTTATGTCATAAAATTGCCCTTTTGGATTTGAGAAAGCCTTAAGAAAAGATGGCTCGACAAAAGCGCACGGCCTATAATGCGGGTTTTAAATTAAAAGACATTAATTTTGCTCTAGCAGTTGAATAACTTAAAGGCTGCTCGTCATTTTACAGTCAATGAAAAACCAGTGCGAGAATGGAGAAAGAAAAAAGACGAAATTACAAATATTCCAAAATTAGTGAAAGATGTACGTGAGCGCAAAGATGTCTTCTTTTGAAGAAGATGGCGTCGATGATGATGATGATTAATAATTCACTGACAATATTCATCCTTATGTAACAATAGAAGAAAGTCATTTTTAAGGAGTTGCTTGGAAATTGTGATAATAACTTCGATAGTGAATGATGATTTGTGACTTTTATATTGTATTTCAGTATTTTATGTTTTATATACATATCCCATATCTTTTATTTTAGAATGTCACTTTTGGAAATTTTATTAGACTCTTGTATAAGCCGATCCTCCCACTTTGGAGCAACAAAAAAATGCCCCAAAGTTCTCAGCTTATACACGGAAGTATACGGTATATTTAAAAAACTAATTGCACGGAATTTAATCAAACTTCATATTCTGTTATACTTTCACATAATTAGATCCTCATTAGGCTTGGGTGTATAATGCCCAACAGATGTCGCTTTTCTGCTCTTTGGGTTGGGAATTTTGGTAAGAGGATGAGTGCCGAAATTAAATGATTTGTTTGAAAAATACGATGCTTCTATCTCCTTTTTAAATGCACAAAATTCAATGAACCTGTACCTTTAAAATCCTCGTGATGGGCATAGATTATCATTCCTTTTGGCGCTGTGATAGCGAATTTTGAAGTACAGGCATCCCCCGACTTACGTATTACGCGACTTATGTAAATTCGCAGTTATGTAATAAATCTCGAAAATTACTTTTTTGAACATACTAGCTCGTTTGACACGCAGTTGCATACTTTTGACATTTATTTTATAAATAAAATATATAGATATAAACCACAACAGTAATATAGTTTATATATTAGATAGAGTTATATTTTTATTGGTATATACAACCAAATCTATTACAAAACAACTTAATCTTTATTCTTAGTTATATTCATAGTAGTCATTATACAGTTTGTGCTCATCAAGGATTATTTTATTTTGTGAGTGCTGTTCATGTGTCTTGCCATCAGAATTTCACGGAAAATAGGTTAAATGAGTCTTTTTTAATTATTTCTTATTTTTATAATCGTTTGATGTAGATTCGTTATGTTCACCAATCAATGTTATCAATGTTAGATTTATGAATCTCGTATTCCACGAGCTATTTGAAAAGTGTTCTTTAAGTTTGTTTTTAATTTTTTCATACTTTTATGGTTTATATACCAGTCAATACTGGCGCATGATGCCTTATTTATAAAATAATACGGTGTAAATAAGCTTGTACATAAACATATATATATAATAAATATTGCAGTTTCTTACAAAATTTTACCTAAGCAACTTACAAATTCGACTTACGTAAAATTCAAGTTACGTAAAACTTTCCGAAACGCATCACTTACGTAAGTCGGGGGATGCCTGTATTAACATGTATAAGATAGAAAAAAGTTTTGGGATTGGCCACATCCGACTAGTTTTCGTTACAGATCAAATTGACAGTAGTTGATTCGGTTTCAGGTAGAATTTTTATTATTGCGGATCGGATCGTGTTCGGATCAACCCGATTTTTAAAGAAAGATACAGAATATTGTTTCAGATGAAAAACTATATACCGTGTATTCCAGCGTATAACGTGTACGTAAATTTTCAGGCCTCATTTTTCTATTGTTAGGTATATTCACCCTATAACGCGCAACTCGCTTCTTTGACAAAAAAAAGATGCGTAGCAAAAAAACAAATACAGATTATTGTAAAGAGTAATAACTATTATTTTTAATGTAATCTCTTAGCATAGATTATTTTCTGTAAGTAAATAGCACGTTCATTAAATTAGACATCTCAGTTCTTTTAAATGTTTTTGATTTAGATCTTTCATTGTATAGCGGCTCATTAAATTAGGCATCTCAGTTCTTTTAAGTCTTTTTGATTAAATCGTTCATTGTATAATGCGCATCTGTAAGTTTCAACCCATTTTGTTGTATAAAATCAAACAAAAAAGACGTTTTTCGCCAGAATATGCGGTATTTGAATATGAATCAGTTCACCTGTTTATTTTTGTACATCAAAGATGAAATTGGTATTAGAGGTGTAATCTCCGACTATTTTTAACAGACTTTTAAAAAAGGGGGTGGGGGAGGAGGAGGTTATCAATTCGACGCGTATGGTTTTTTTGCGTGTGTGTTTATGTTCGCCGATTGCTCAGTAGCTACGCGACCGATTCATAATTTTTATTTCAAAGAGGATAGATACTCTCGAATGGGTCCCATTTAAATTTCATCAAATTGGTTCAGTACTTTTTTATAAATTCAATAAAATCAATATTTTTCCTCATTCTGTTGTACGTTAGCTGGTTGCTAATCACTGAGTTCGCTGAATGCTAATTGCAGACGCACACGAGCAGCCTATATACAACAGAATTACGAAAACTCGTCTTTTATATATATATATGTTCATATATTACCCCGGAACTACGCGACCGGTTCATGTTTATTATTATTGAAAGAGGATACTCTCCAAAGGGTCCCATTTAAATTTCGTCAAAATTGGTTCAGCAGTTTTTTAGAAATTCAACAACAATTTTAAAAAATATTATCTTTAAAATACTTTATTTTCAGCGATTTTCATCAAGTGACTTACCGCTATTTGTTTGGCGAGGAAGTCACTACCCAGCGATTTTCTTCCTTTATGCGGTTTTGTTTCTAGGGAAACACCGACTTGAAGTCTTTTTTTTGTTAAAATAATTATAATTATTCTATAATTGCATTAAAATGTGAATCAATTTTATTTTATTTCATTTCGGCTTTCGGGTTGAAGTGTGTCAGGTTCCGGGTTGATGAATTATTTTTGCCTCGTTCTGATCGAACGTGTTGACTTGAATTAAAACTTTCGGGTTCGGATGTGCAGGACTCTTAATAGTGTTCATGGTACCCGAGATTTCTCCGAGTACTTTGGGTTTGGGTATCTACGAAAATAACTTTGTCGGGTGCGTATCGAATTTTTTTTTTCTTTTTCGGTTTGATTTTAAATAGGATTTTCGAGTTCGGATCAGGACTCAAGTTGAAATACCTGACAGAATTTTCTAAGAAGAAACAACTCAAAATTCACATTTTCCCGTATCTAAATTTCTGGAATTCTTCAAACGTACCCACACAGAGTCCTTGTACTTTCGAGCCGGCAAACGTTAACTTAAGCTTTTCACGTTCGTTGAAAGCGCACGCTTTAAGGCCCCTTATCACTCAGATTTAAGATTTCCCTCTCCAATGTTAAACGAATGGCCATTTAATGCCTCTTTATTTGTCTAATATCTCATCAGAAAATTAATATTTTTAACTCATTTTTTCTGTGTGCACTTCTTAAAAGATGTCGCTTTCTGTTTTAGTTGACAAAATAATTTTAAAATGTATACTTATTTTTTAATTTAATGCTAAAGTCTTAAGAAGTATGCGAAATGTAAATAACATTAAATAACTTCAATTCTATTTGGAGTTTTAAAATTTTGAAAACAACACAAGAAAGCTTGTATTTTCATCCATTCATACAAATTAAAATTTTTCGTTTAATTTTATTTAAACTTCAGATATTCGACAAATATTGTAAAATTTCCTCTCCCCCCTCAGAACATCCATCAAACGAGGAGAGAGGGTGGGAGTTGACCTTTGACATCAAAGAGGTCGAATGTCGCGGCGGGGTATTTTCTAGCTTTATCGTATAAGTGGAAAAAGTCCGAACTTGTATAGAGTTGTAAAATTTTTTGCTCTGCAAATTATTTTTAAGAGAATACTAGCATTTTGAAAACTGATAAAACGAAATATGTTGTAAAATAAATAAATAAAAAACATAAATATCACTTGCAAGGACAACTGCATATTTAAAAAAAGGGATGCCTGTGCTTTTGTCTTTTGGACACCAAAATGAAGGTTGAATAAATACTCGCTTTCCGTGAGACAGAAATAAAAAAGAAGTTAAAAGATTTTTATTTTGACTGTCTTCTACCAAAAATAATTGATCCATTCCGTACAATTTCCAAGCCCATAAGAGATAAACCCTATATCTTAAAAGCACCTGAAGTTCACAGTTAAAAAAAAAGGGGGGGGGGGTGTTGAACGGCAAAATGAATAAATTAAAAGAAGAAAGGCAATTAAAATATTTGTGATTAACTTTTATTTATTTAAAATAAATTTTATTCACCCCTCATTTGTAGCATAATGTAGAATTTAATTTCGCGTATTTTGTAATTTATAGTTTTCTTTTCTCATAAATGTAAATTTAAAATGTTCGTAAAAAATAATAGAACTAACTTAAATACTATAAATTGTGTTATTTATCCAACACATTCTCCAATCTCTTTCAAATTATAAGTGTAGAAGATAATAGCTGTTTCCTTATTATTGTTCTGTCAATCACAAATGCAGAATTTGTCCTTATTTTTTGCTATTTTTGTGTTTGATGTCAGAGAAAAAATTGAAAAGTTTGGAAAACTTCGACTAATATATTGTACAAAATTAAGTATACAGAGTGTCCCAATACAAAGATAGACATACACTTTAATCATTAACATGTTAGAGATACATATGTAAATTGCAACAGTGTTCAAAATAAGGTACAAATTAAAGTTATGTTGACGAAATAGTCCTGCCATTAATTTTCAAAATATTATTAAAATTTTTCAAATTCAAAGTCTCTTAATTCGGTACTGTTGTACTTGCTAGAGTTTGATTTTATATATATATATATATATAATTAATAGGATCTAGGTACCGTATAAAAGTTTAAAATATGTACCCTTTTGAAAATGAATGGCAGGCCTATTTCATCAATACAATCTTAATCCCTGCCTTATTTGGCACACTTTTGCTTTTTACATTGTTTATATATCTCCAACAGTTGAAAAATTAAAATGCGTTTCAATCATTTTGAGACACTATTTATTACTTAGGTTTTACTTCTTACATGTATATCGACTAGTACGTCAGCAAAATTTTATAAAAGTGCTAAAATAATAAAATTTAGCACATACGAAAAGTAAATATGTGAATATTTTTTATGATAAAAAATTCCTTATTGATGAAAATACTTAAAATTTAATCATATGTTTAACCTCTTCTTTATTTCTTTTATATAATTGTATGGTATTACATAGCTGCCAACTCTTCCAATTTTTTCAGAATTCTTCCGAAAAATCGGCATGTTTTCCGATTTTACGCGCGTAATGGGTTTTCTTCCGCTTTTCGTCATTTTCTTCCGATTGTCGGCCTTTTCTTGCGCATTTTACGCGAGTTTCGTCAAAGGATCGCGGGAAAACCCGAAATTTCTCCGAAGGTTCTCGGGAAAGACGCAAATTTTGTCGGAAGATCGCGTAAAAAACGAGAATCCTCCCAAAAGAGCGCTTAAAAACACGAATTCCGTGAAAAGATCGTGAAAAAACGCGAATTTTGTCAAAAGATCGTGTAAAAAAGCGCCGTCAAAAGATCGCGTAAAAACACTATTTCCGTAAAAAGATCACGTAAAAAACGCGAATTCCGTTAAAGGATCGCACACAAATTTCAAAAACACAAATTTCACCGATGGATCGCGGAAAAAGCCCAAATTTCGTCGAACGATCGCGGGAAAGACGCTGATTTCGTCAAAAGATTGTGTAAACAACGCGTAGGGGTGATTTTGGTCCGAATTTTCCGAAAATTTAAGGCATTCATTTCGAAAATTAAAAAAAATCAGCCACCAATTCGAAAATTCGGACATAAAAAATATCGCGAATTTCGACATCTTCGCCGAAAAAAATTAATTTTGTCAATTGTTTGCAGAAAAATTGCCAATTTCGTCAAAGGATCGCATGGAAAACGCTAATTTCGTCAAAAGATCGCAAAAAACGGCAAATTTCGTCAAAAGATCGCGAAAAAACGGCAAATTTCTTCAAAAGATCGCGAAAAAACGACAAATTTCGTCAAAAAATCGCGAAAAAAACAAATTCCGTCAAAAAATTGCGAAAAACCTCCACAAATTTCGTCAAAAGATCGCGAAAAAAATAAAAATTTCATCTAAAGATCGCGAATTTCGTCAAAGGGCCCCTGAAAAAAACGCATAGCTAGTGTCGGAAGTGGATCCCCCCCCCCCCCCTTCCTGCTGTAACTTTTCAGAAAATTTGCTGTGAATTTCAGAATTTTTTTTCTTTTTTTACTCAGAATCACCCTCAAAAAAAAAAAAAAAAAAAATTTAGAAATCAGAAGTTTTAAGTGTTTTTTAAAGTGAAAGGTGGGATATCTATGAATATTAAAAGAGAAAAAAAAATATATAGTAATTTTTAATATATTCAAGTTATTCTTTTTTGTCATAATATATATTATGTAATTGCAAATTAGTGAATATTTTATTCGAGTTTCTCTTTGAAATTTGTGTATTTATAAGGATTCAGCTGTTTTTAATCCTTACTGAAAGTGTTATAAAACTTAAAATATCTTCTGATTTCTTCTGATTTTTCGCCAAAATTTTCTGATTTCTTCTGATTTTTTGCCCAAAATCTTTTGAGTTTTACCAAAATTTAGTTGGCAAGTATGGTATTATTATTATTATTGTTATTGTTATTATTGAAAATACATATAAAGAGCTTTTAGATTTCAAATAATACATAGAAGTCTCTTACTGTGCATTAGATTATAATTGCCTTTTATATAAATGTTACATGATTAATTTATAATTCTCTGCTTTGTCGATGTGAAAGGCTAAATTATACTTCTATATTTCGTTTCAGTTGCTTCGTTTACTAAAACGTAGCAAAACATTTTTTCCCCTCTAAATACTGCTTTTTCCCCCGAACGTCTTTTCTCTGAATAACATATTATAATTTCTAGAAAATAAAACTACGTAAAACACTATACACATATATTTTTAAATATATACGCTTTTCTTCAATTTTCAACAAGTAGTTTTGATACACCTACGAAAACATTTCCATCCTTGCATGCATCGGAATTTCAGATCTTATTAGGTTTCAAGGAAATAAGTAGTTTTTACCCCCCCCCCCTTCCCCCCCGTCGACGCACACATACCCTTTAAATATGTGACACCCTTTTAAAATAAAAATTAATAACTATATCTATATATTTTTTTTTTGGTCCCCTAAAATAAATTTTAGATGGTTCTCAAATTTATGGTTCAACAAACACGAGATACTTTTTGATACATTTTCTGACTCATTTTTAAATGTAAAGACACAAAATTGGCAAGCCTGGCTGTTGATTGCTTATTAATACTAATCATTTTCAAAATACTATCCACGTATTTTAAGTTATTTAAGCTTACTTTTGGTGTAGGATCCATTTAAATATTTCAATTCAAAATTTGAAAGATTATAAACCTTCCTGAATAATAAAAGGAAAAATCATAATGAAACTGGTGTGAATGAGTATCAATTCAATATGCAATGTAATAGTATCTAGGATAATTTTTAGAGAGAAAGAGATAAATAAGAGATTAAAAATTTAAAAAGACCAATGTAGTCCAAACAATTATGAGCTATGAAGTAATAAAACCTTGTGTAAATCACCATAAAATTTAAAGGACGCGTTTCGATATCGAAATTATAACGTCAGCCAATATAAACACACGTCCGTAAGAGGACAAGGTCACTTTTTTTCTGTGTTTTCTTTCTCTAAAATAAATTTAAAATATCCGTTTTCAGAAAAATACATTATTTGCATTTGCAAGAAGAAAAAGAAAAGAAAACTGTTATGCTATTTATAACTTATTTAGAATGTCTGAAAAAAAAAAAAAAAAAAAAAAAAAAAACATTTAACAGCAAAAGAAATTAAAATATCGTCCATGTTAATTTGTAATTTAAGTGACGGTTTGATTGCTTATTTATAGTAATCATTTTCATTATTTCATTAATTCATCATGTTATTTAAAATTGTTATTAAATTATGTTATTATTAATTTATTATTAAATTATTAAAAATATTTAAAAACCTACTTTCGTTCTAGAATCCATTTAAATATTTCAATACCATACTTAGAAGATTATAAATCTTACTGAATAATAAAATAAGAAAATTCAAACTTGTTTGAATGAGTATCAATTCAATATGCTATTTAATTGTAACTAGGATAATTTTTTACCCTTTATGTACTGAATTATGAATATTTCATCTTCTAAAGCATTTTTCGTGAATTGTTTAAACTACATTAAAAGATTTAAATAATCATTTAATAAATTTTAGAAGGATTGAAAGATTTAGAATGATTAATTAAATTTGAATTTATAGGGATTTTGTGAAATATTTATAACACCACTCACACTTTTATTAGTATTTTGTAGAATTGGGAAATGTACAAACATAATATTCGTACAATAGAAATATAAAAAGTATTTCCGAATTAAAAAATTCCCCCTCTCGACCCCCTATGCCAAGAAAACTGAAAAGATGCAAAGGAAAAATAAATCATCCTTTTAAAAATATTTTTGTTTTGTGTCACCCATAATTAAGATAAAGTAATGTATCTATAACTCATTCTAAACTGTATCACAACTAATCGATGTATTAAATAAATTTTATAACAAGTTATTTTAATGGTACTTATAAGTACTGTCGGTAGACAAAGGGTTAACAAGAAAAGAAAAAAAAATACGTAAAAAATTTAAAATTTACAAGACCAGCGAAATTAGAACAAATATGGATCACAGTCTAGAATCTAACGCACGCCAGGTTATGCCCGACTCGAATCCAATAATTCTTTTTAAAATTAATCCGAACTCAACATTTATAGTTATGTGCAGTTTTCTTGTTCTTTATATTGCTTCAATTTTCTCATTTTATAGTCATAGTAAAAAAGTATTAATAAATAGAGAAATAAATAAAAGAGACCTTTCGAATGTACAAATCCAATGCTCCAACAAAATCTATCCAAAGTATTAGCAGTTAAATTAGTTTTCGGATAATCTTCCATGAGCAACTAACAACCAGCTGAGAAAAGAAAAAAAAAATACTGTAATTCAGGATATTTTCTAATATGAAACTAGTATGTTGTGGCCATCACAAAACTTTCTTCTATATAAATCACGTCAATTAAATCATTTAAATAGTACAAGAAATTACATCAATTAAGCACCAATTCATATCAAAGTAAATCTCAATTTGAAGTTTGATGAAAATTCGTGCATTAGTTATTGAGATAGAGCTATAGGGGAAATTTTGAAAAATGCAGCATAGCAGCGCCACCTGTTGAACGATTTGCACCAAAACATAAACACCACTAATTCATGTCCTGGTATACCTGCATCTAAAGTTTGTGGAAAATCCAAGCAATAGTTCTTGAGATAGAGCTATTGCGGAAAGCACACAAAATACAGCATAGCAGCGCCACCTGTGGAGCTATTTACACCAAACTGTATAAAATGTCAATTCATGTCAAGGACTAACTGATTCTAAAGTTTGATGAAAATTCGTGCATTAGTTCTTGAGATACACCTATAGTGGAAGTTCTGAAAAATACAGCATAGCGGCGCCACCTATTGAGCGATTTACACCAAAATGTACAAAATGTCAATTCCAGTCAAGAATTAACTGATTCTGAAATTTGGTGAAAATTATTGCATTAGTTCTTGAGATACAGCTATAATGGAAATTCTGAAAAGTGCAGCATAGCAGCGCTACCTGTTGAGCGATTTGCACCAAAACACAAACAGCACTAATTCATATCAAAGTATACTCGAATCTGAAGTTTGATGAAAATCCAAGCATTAGTTGTTGAGAGAGAACTATTGCGGAAATCGTAAAAAAATGCAGTATAGCAGCGCCACCTGTTGAGCGATTTACACCAAAATTTACAAAACTTCAATTCCTTTCAAGGACTAACTGAATCTGAAGTTTGATGAAAATCCGTGCATTAGTTCTGGAGATTGAGCCATTGCGGAAATTGTGAAAAAGGCTGCATAGCAGCGCCACCTGTTGAGCGATTCACACCAAAAACTAATCAGCAGCGAGTTATATCAGGGACTAACTGAATATAAATTTTTATTAAATTCCGTGCATTAGTTCTTGAGATAGAGCGCCCACAAAATTTTTGTCACATACAGACAGACAGACATTTTGTAAAAACATGTTTTTCGGAATATCTGACCCCTAAAACGTGTAAATCCGTCGAAAACCGAAAGTCGAAATTTTTCACGAATCCAGTACTTTCTTCTTGTAAAGATAGAAGAAAGTAGAAACAACAAAAACAAAGATCTAAATTACTTATACAGTGGCATTAATTTTGGGATAAAAATTCAGGCTCACCTATGGATTGATTAAACAATAGGCGAATTGGGTACTGACACTCCTGATTTTAGTGGCCGCTGAATTTTGGTTTAGGAAATTTTTATATAGCTGAAATTTCAAGATTAGAATTTCTAGATAGTGCCCGTCAGGATTTGACGGTAAATAACATGAATATTTCATCAGAATAATTCTTGAATTTTCAATTAGTTCCTTTTAAATTAATTATTGAATGACGAATTTCTATATTGCATAAGTGATTCCCATTTCTTTAAGGTGATAGAGGATGCTCTCAATCTAACCTATTCACTGAAGTGAAAGAATTTTAAGTTTATAATTTACAACCAATTATGCTTGCTTTTTATCAGAAATTTACCTAAAAATGCCGGGTAGAGAATTTATTTTTACTTACTACGGCTTTTTTTTTTTTTTAAATAACAATATTTATTTCCATTTATTTATTTATTTATTTAAACACGACGATTAAAAGCTGCCATGAATTTTATTTTTATCTGTCTCATTCTCTAAAACCCAAAATTTGAAACTTGATGCAGCTAACTATTTATAATATACATTTTTTATTATTTGAATTTTATTATACATTTTTTAAATATTAAACCTGGATATCAAGGTAATTTCTTTTATAGCTCTTATACAAATATTTTTCTTTCTTTCCATTTTAAAGAATGACAAACTTTTCTTTCTGATACACACACATATGTATTCTTGATAATGGTCAAAAAATATAACGAAAATTGTAGATCAGCTGAATTTATTTAATTGATAATTACATGCAAAATATCTTAGCTTATATATTTTAAATATAAAATCATTAATGTTTCAAAATGTTTTATAAGGCATCGAAAATGTTTAGTTTTTTTAAATAACGGTGCATGAAGAGGCGGGGAGAGTGGGGGACAATATCAAGCCCCTGGACGCTCTTTGTCCGATCTGTGGAATTATCTGAATATTGGAAAGCTCGCTCCTATTTTTTTTCCCGTAGAACTCTTGTCCATTTCTTTCTGTGTCCAAGACTGCCCTAAAAGGAGTTTTCTTCCCTTACTTGGCCCCTAACCACTTCCCCTCTGACCCCCTGCTTGACCCCAACTCGTTGACAGCTTCATAAAGGCAAGGCGTGTTTAGAAAGGGGGGGAAGAAAGGACACAAGCAGAACTCAGATCCGGAAAAAGAAATGAGTGATACAAAGCCATCGTACAGGATCATCGAAAACGATGGACGGGATTGCACATGTTATCTTCTGAAAATCTAAAACGTATCAAAATGATTCTTGTTTTGAAACTTAAAGGGGGTAAAAAGTACGATTTCTCTCTTTTCAGCATAGTTGCTGACTTTTTACACCTTTGTCTTGCCACTAAAATTTAAAAGAACATTTTTCCTTATTTAATCGACGAAATCTGCAGTTAAATAAGTAAAAATTTTCTTTTAAATTTTACACTGAAAAAAAAATGGGTACTCAAAATTAAGTAAAGTCAATTTTAAATACGTCACATACTCAAAATAGCTCTCATCCAAATCTCCTCAAATTGAGAAACACATGTGCTCATTTTTGATTCCATGGTAGTGTTCAGATATGGATAGTTATGTACTGCCCCAAGAACCTACAAATTAAAGTAAAAATGTACTGACATTTATTTCCCGTTCACAATTTTTAACAAGAAATGCTTATTATCAAGATACCCAAATCCAATATTTTTATGACAAGACCATTATTTGCAAGCACTTTTAAATTATTTTAAAATACTGTGCATAATTTAATATTTACATTAATAAACATCTTTTATGCCGCCATGAATGAAATAAACCATTACAGGGTACACAATGATCGTTTTGTTTGGCTTTGATAACATGCGATGGATCAAAATTGAGAAAGGATAGGTTCATTTTTGACCCAAACATACTCAATTCGATATGAGTACATAGATTGACTCATTTTTGAGTACTTCATTTTTTTTTTTCAGTATAGTAGTAAGAAAAAAGTGTAAACATTGGTAGTTATGCTTTTCTATAAATAGCTATAGTAAATTTGAGTAGGTTAAGTGAGAAGATCGCAAATAATGCAACTCCACCATTAAAAAGTCTACGTCTTTAGATGCTGGATTACTGATTATACTTCACTTCTTTTCTTATGACATACTTCTACGTTACTATACGTTCCGTTCTATACATTTTTCTGGTTGATCTGTTCAATTTTATATCTCGTTAGGAGGCATTTGTGCTAAACTAATTATAGAAGAATAGGGGAGACCGGGGGAATGACGACACCTTAAGGGAATTTAATTTTTTTCACCTAAAAAAAAATGTTTATTTTTTAATAGTATAAATTCTAAAGCTGAATCATTATCTTTAGTATCTGTATAAATTTAACCGTAATCATAACTGTAAAGTAAGCACACATAAAAAAAATTTCTTTCAACCTCTGTACAGTGGCGGGATTACCCAAGATACTGCGGTCATTCCGCCACTGTATCGGGGTCATGACGCCACTCTATAATGACCTAGTAAATACCTAAAATGGATACTAGGACACACATAACGTACTAAAATGTTTAGAATGCAATAATTTATCAAAATAATGAATAATTACAATGTTCCTTAAGCTAGATTTATTAATGTGCTAAGCTTACAACTTAACTCAAATTGGAAAAGTCATTCTTTGCCATGGTGGCGGCATGACCCCGAGAGGACACTATAGTGGAAAACCCCCAGCAAAGCCGAAAGAAGAACCGAACTTGTTCAACAAATTGCATCTAAATGTCGGCGAATGCATGTAGATTACGGGTAATATTATCTTAAGTGTCTAATGTTTCAATAAAAGGTGTTTGCCTCTACTCATTTGAAGGTCCAAAATAAGAAGCAACTAGATGAAAACTAAATTTTTCACTAGAACAAGCGAACGACGTACAACAAAACCATTCTCACTCTAGGCACTGTTTCTATTGTTGGCCGCTACAGTGCAGGCGCAATCACTATCTCAAACTGCCATTAGTTTTTAAACTAGACGGGGTGGCGGCATAATCCTGAGTGGCGCCATTCCCCCGGTCTCCCCTATAATAAAATTCCACTATTGTGAACAAATATTTAAGGTTCTGTGAAGTACTTCACAGAAGACTTATAAAATAAATATTAATTATTTAGTACTCTCAAGTATATGCATAAAGTTTCGACCGTACTTGCATAGTAGGAGTTTTCTCATACATGCACAGTTTTGTAGTCGTAAAAAAACAAACAGAGGATATACGCTAGAGGCAGAGGGTATACGCTAAAGTCATGAACGTCAAGCCTAGAGAACACGCTTATAGCTTTATTTGAGAAACCGAGGGTGTACCGAGCTTCTTAAAAAAAGCCATAGCCTCCACTACATCCCTGTACATGCACTAACCTCTACACGACATGGGCATAAAGTGACGCATGTAACGTGTTCAGAATCTTTGATTATTCTGACAAGTAATGTTTATATGAAAATCAATTTAATCAGGGCAAATTTTACATAGCATTACTGGGTATAAATAACTAAGCAATGCTGAGTCATTACAAAAGCAATTTTTTCTTTTAACCTTTAACTGATGTCACAGAAATTGTCACATAACTAGTGTGAAGTGGTCTGTGAGACCGCTCCATGGAAAGATGAATAAAAGGCACGATTAACTCATAGGATGGTGTTTTTGTACTAAACTTTTTGTACAGGACTGTTATAATTAAAATTCACCTATTCAAAAGTATCCGGTGATAGTACTAAAGTCCCAAACGGAACAAAATTTCGGTAGTGTTTGTAGTTAAACTGAAAATTGCAAGTTAAACTATAAAAATTGAAAAAAGCCGCGGTCTGAGAGACCGGTAACATCGGTTAAAGGTTAAATATTAATTAGGGTTAAGTGAAAAAATAAAGCGGGATTGAAACGTGTACTCCATCTGCAAACTGCCCCACATTCATGAAAAATCCTGAATTTCAATATAACTAAGATATAAAAAATATTACCTGGAGAAATAAAAAAAAATATATATTTTATTTATAACTTCTCAGTATAGAAAGAAATTCTATCAAAAATGTTTCTTTCGGTTTCTCAAATGTGTTTTTTGGCTAAATTTTACGTTTGTTTAGAAAGATTTTTACAGTAGTTAAGTCAACGGTTGATTTATTTCGAAAATGATTATACTTATAGAACTACATATTGCTGATAAAGAGGATGTTTTCTGTTTAGATTCTTGAAAATGTAAATGGGGAATTCTCACAATCTTTTGACTTTCGGGAATAAAAATCTGGTGAAATTAAACTTGCTAAAATAACATTTTAATCTGATAGACGAATGCCTTAATGATTCAAAATAAAGAAAAAAGGGTCAGCAGCGAAATTTTTTTTATTTAGCTGAGGTTTAAATTAAAAATGCGAGTTCAGTTTTCCTTACCATTTTACCACTATAACTTTCTATTTTATTCTAAATTTTTACTTATAACGAATTTGCATAGTACCCCACAGGACATTCAAATAAGAAATAATAACAATGTAGTATTTTTAGTACAAAATTTTGGTATAACATTGCCTTAAAGGGGTGTTAAAGAAGGGACGGAAGGGAAAAAAGGGGATGGCATAGTAAAAAAGGGACGGTAATGGAAAAAAAAGGGGATGGTAAGGATAAGACGGTAAGCAAAAATTACCACTATTTTTAGGCAAATCATGTTAAGACTAAGTGATAGCCACAATGCTCATTGATTTTTAGAAACAGTTATTTACATTGGATTAAATTAAAAAAAAAAATCATTTACCTCGAAAAGTGTAGGAATAAATCTTAGGGACGGTAAGACTACCCATGAAGCCACGATGCTTGAAATTGATATTTAAATGCTGATTTAAATTCTGCAGTCAATTTCCTGTCAAAGAATTTTAGCCATTCTTTTTCTAGCATACTTCTGCATGAGAAAAAACTTGAAAAAAAATTCTGTGGCTGCATCTGAAGTGATTTTCTGTATAAGTTTAGCAAGAGGGATGGTAAGGAATCTAAAACCCAGGTACAGAGTTCAAAAAATAATATCAACCGTAAAAATGTGAGCAGGTTAATTTTTTGCTACATATTTATATAAAACAATTGTCCCAGTTTCGAAAAAAAAAATTACATCGAATTACTTTTTTTGAAACAATCTTATACAGACAGCTCCAAACTTAAAAATAAGCATCAGGGACACGGGGCGGTATAGTTGTTTTCTTGGTATTTGGACCCCCAACATCGTCCAAAACGTATTTATCTCGTTAACCTTTAACTGATGTCACAGAAATTGTCACATAACTAGTGTGAAGCGGTCTGTGAGACCGCTCCATCGAGATATGAATAAAAGCCGCGATTAACTCATAGGATGTTGTTTTTGTACTAAACTTTTTGTACAGTAGTGTTATAATTAAAATTCATCTATTCAAAAGTCTCTGGTGTTAGTACTAATGTTTCAAACGAAACAAAATTTCAGTAGTGTTTGTAGATAAACTGAAATTTGCAAGTTAAAGTATGAAAATTGAAAAAAGCACCGGTCTGTGAGACCGGTAACATCAATTAAAGGTTAATATTGTTATGCAATCATGCAATGGGATGTTCCCCTGTATATATATATATATATATATATATATATATATATATATATATAAAAACAAGAATATGTACTAAAATAAAAATTATTATTCAGGGACTTAAAAGTCAAAAGATTGTGAGAATGCCCCAAACGCGTTTTCCGAAAGTAATCAATTCATCCCATTCCTTCTATTTATTTAGTCATTACACCTTATTGCAATAAAATTTCTAAGAAGTTTCATTATTTTTTGTAAGAATTTATTGCTAGTTTGTGATTTCTGCAATATTTAATTTGGCGTTGCTTTGATTCTTTCAGCTGGGAGACGTACTGACCTCTGAGGCCTCGACAGCGTTGGAATTACATTCCAAAATTACTGCTACTATTCATAATTGTAAAGTTGTCGTTTGTGGAACATCTGAAGGAGATATTGGATTGTATGATCCCGGTAAAAAGTAAGTTTTTTAAAACAGTGTGTCTTTTCTTATTGTGGATCAATAGCTAATTCTTAAACACTTATAGATGTATAATTTGAATTTCAAAAAAGTTCTAAATGCTGTTCTCATAAAAATCTACATACGTCAAAATAGCTATTATTAAAAAAGTTACGAAATTTGAAAATTTATAGTGTTATTGAATGCTGTAAGTTATACTGTTTAGAAATATCTTCTCCATGCTGTAACAGTAAAACAGTAAGAATTACATTCTTCTACGACTAAAACTTACCGAACTTTTAAACGTTGGTTTTCTGCTTTTTAATAAAACTTACCGAGTTATAATACTTTGAATTTTATGAATTATCAACGTTTTCTAGCATTAGGAACTTAAAATGCATTTTTAAAGCCAGAAAATTAATAGAATTATCATAACTCTGTAATTTTTGATCGTACAAAAAATTAATTTTTTACTGTTTTACTCATTAGAGCATGCGAAAAGTTTTTCTAAGTATAACTTGTATCGGCATATCTTGTATCGCAACATACAAATTTTAATTCCGCAGCTTAAATAATAACTATTTTGACGTAAATGGATTTTCATAGGACGAAGAACAACATTTAAAAATTGTTATAAAAACCTTTTAAAATGGCGGTTTAAGAATCAGTTATTGGTCAAAGTTAAGACGGGACGCCCTGCATTAGAGGTAGGTCTGCACGGATCGAAATTATTTGTCCCCTGGCCCGGCTCATTATAAAAGCCCTGGCTCATTATAAAAGATAACGATTCGGACTTTATTTCTACAAAACATGCCTATATTTCTGATCAGCATTATCCTATATTTAAATTTATTCAAAAACACACTTACTTGTGCATAGATTGTATTTTCAGATTCTATGTCCTCAATTCATGGAAATACGGAATAATAATAATATTATTAATGACCACAGACAATTAATTATAAGTACGTAATTTCTCATTAAAAAAAATAGACTTGGACAATTGCACTCAAATGATGATTTATTAAGAAAATCAATATAGTTTAAAATAAAACAAAATTATGATTTACAAGCAGGGCTGCGGAGTCGGTTGGAAAAATGGACGACTCCGACTCTTTTGCTCAAAAATGGGCCTGACTCCGACTCCGCAGCTCTGCTTGTAAAATGAACGATTCTGACTCCGGGAATTTTAACAGATCCGACTCCGACTCTTTCGCTCAAAAATAGGTCTAACTCCGACTCCACAGCCCTGTTTACAAGCTCTACATAGAAAAAAATAATCGATTTTTAAAAATCTATTTCTCTCTAATTTATTATACCAAAATAAATTTTTATAAACTTCGTTAAACAAATGTACAACATCACTTTGTTTTTACAAATATAAATAAATTAAATGCCAGCTCAACAATTGTTCGAGGGAAAGTAAGAAGTCCAGACCCGACTCGAGGCGGAATAAAAAGAAGTGTGGCCCGTCTAGAGTCTGCAGAAAAAAGTAAAGCCCGGGCCGGAAAGTATGAAGACTAGACCTCGGCTCGGCCCCAGTCTCGTGAAAGAAAATTGGCCGGAGCTCGTGCAGACCTCTACCCTGCGTAATGTATATATATATATATATATATATATATATATATATAATTTTCATTTGTCTTTCTGATTGAATTTTCTTTCATTTTTCAGTTTGTTAAAAATTGTCCATTCTGCTCACAAAGGTTTTATTGGAACATTTTGTTTTTTCGAGGAGAATAAAACGCTGTATCTACTTTCCTCAGGAAGTGACAATGTAAGTACATAAATTTAAGACTTCGCAATTTTTCAAAACATATTCCACTTGTTTATCTTCTTTTTTTTTTTTTTTCCTTTTTAGGCTTTAAAACTGTGGAGAGTAGGACGGTATGATTTGGAATTAACTCTCCAAAAGGAATTCTTAAACAAGCACAGAGATGCCATTACTTGCGCTATGTTTCATACAGTACGTATTATTTCACATTTTGATTTAATATTTTCAATACATGAAAGTTTAGTATCTATCTATATTATAAACAAAAGTATATCCGTGAGTAACATTGACATCAAATCAACGGTCGGTAACAACGACCAGGAAAATCAATTTCGCTTTTATCGCAAAATCTTTCACTTCTAAACATCGTTCAATTTCGATTTTTACGCCACCGAATAGAAAAAAATGCACTTTCAGATGCAATTTGTTTGAAATTTGTATCCTAATGGACTTGTTTCATTTGATTTTTATACTTTTCAAGCATGATTTTTTAAAATCCTGCCCCGAATAAATGAACCCGATGGCAAAAGACAAACCTGTTTCAAACAGCGTAAATAGTTTGGCATTTGTTTCAGGATCATATTCAGTAACAAAATTAAAACTTCACTGAAAAACAAATAAATAAGTAAATTACAAGTTTAACAATTGTGAAATCGAACCATGCGCTTAAGCAGTGAAATAATCCGAGGTTTAAAAAGTTGCTATGGATAGTGAAATCTCCGGCGATCTTTTTGTCTATTACTCGCAGGCATGCAGCAAATACGAAAGTAATGCCTTTTTAATTAATTTAAAAACTTTATTATTTGAATGCATATTGCATGTTTTATATAAAATTTCTTTCTCATCTTGGGTTTGCAATTTAAACTAGTTGGATGTGCCAATCTCAAAATTTTCTTACGTCTTAATATTTCAAAAGTAGTTACGAATGTCAATACTTCAATATTATTAGTTCAGTACTATACCAACTTTGATTTTCATTTTTAATTTTTGTTTTAGTCAATTAATAGGAGTAAACACGAGTTAAACTCAATCGTGATATTTATTAAAATCAGTAGTTTTTCGTTATTCTGTTGTACAGTCGTGGAAAAAAAAAGTAAACACCCCCTACTAACTCCTCAACAAATTATCGTAGACGAAAGTGATTGGTGCCGAACGATTGGAAATAAAGTCTACTTTTAAATGATGTATATAAAATTTGCTTAGGGAGCCATCTATATATCGAAATGAATCCAAACTTCATTTTTTTCAATGCCAATACCCTATTTTAACGAGATATTTCAAATCTTCCGCTCAAACTATGCCTAGACACCAAATTTCAAGTTGTTTGAATAATAAATTTTTGAATTATAAACATTCACAATTGAGTGCTTCTAATGTTAAATTACATTTCCATATTTTTATTTATATCTCCTGAAATTATGCTCCTAATGTGCTCATTTTTTGTGTAGCAATAATACTAATATGCCCAAACATAAATACGTTGAATTTGTAATTTTTGTAATTTTATATGAATTATGAAATTAATATTCGAGAAAAATATGAATTGCAACCTACAATTTTTTTGATGGATTTAGATTTATTAAGCCCTACTTTATGGAAATCCAAAATTTCACATTTTTCTTCCTTAGTAGTTTTCAAATGATGCTTTAAAAACGGCAAAATGATGGTTTAAGGGGCCGTCTATGATAGAACTGACTAGATATTTTGAAATTTCTAATGCTGTCCTGTAATCTAGCAGATTTCATTGACTGCTTGAGTGACGCTGAAGTTGCCTTCATCAAGAAGGGGGGCTCTCTCGGTTAACAATCGAGTACCGAACTTCAGTTTGGATACAGCCCTTAAAATACGCTCGTTTTAAAATAATTAATTTCTCGGAAACTTATGGTACGAATTGCATAAAAATTTGTTTTTAGGCTAATTAAAGGGTGTAGAATTCATTTATGCTCTCAGAATTGTGTACTGCTATTGAAAAAAACAAAGTTATGGTTCGTTTTAATAAGTAGATGGCCCCCTAAGCAAATTTTATATACATCATTTAAAAGTAGACTTTATTTCCAATCGTTCGGTACCAGTAACTTTCTTCTACGGTAATTTGTTGAGGAGTTAGTAGGGGTGTTTACTTTTTTTTTTTTTTCCACGACTGTACATCAGTTGTTACCGAATAGCCGGCTTAGCAGGATGCAGAGTTCCAGTCGCTTTACGAGCCGCCGATTTGCAATAGAATTACGAAAAATCGAGAAAATTATGCAAAAATCGTATTACAGTACGGCGGAATATTTAAAAAAATAGGACTTGCCATAGCCAAAGACATACACAAAAAAATTGGTTCAACTCTGTGTATAATTCCATACACTTTTCGATGGTAAAATAACGAAAATGACACAAAAATCGCTATTACAAAAAATAACCCCTTCTGGCGGAATTTTTCCAAATTCAGGGAGGACCTGCTTTGCCGTAAGCCAAAAATATGCACAAAAAATTTGGTTCAATTCTATGCATAACTCCATACACGTTTCGATGTTACAATGGCGACACACGGACATACAGACATTTTCTCTAAACATGTTTTGGGGGATCTCTGACCCCTAAAACGTGTAAATCCGTTGAAAACCGGAAGTCGAAAAATTTTCGATTACAATACTTTCTTCTATTGAAGATAGAAGAAAGTAAAATATACTATATTAAATATAAAAAGTCTGTTTGAGTTTTCCATTAAAAATTATATCCAGCTATAGTTTGTACACCAGGTAGTATATTCTGTAACGTTGTTTCTAAATCATTGTTGATATTTATTTTGTTGAATAAATAGCAGTTACTCTTCATTTCGTACTTACCAGTGTCATTCAGTTCCTGTAGGTGTCCATTTAATACACATTTTCTAGACTTAATATGATAAAGAGAGAACTCTTGACTGATTCATCAACACCCAGTCGAACTGACTAAAGAAAGGTCACGAAATTTGGACAGTAAATTGATGTTATGACCTAGGCAAGCAATAAGAAAGGATTTTTGAAAATTCATTTTTAATTCAAAGTTAAATGGGGAGTCGAAAGATTTAGGTCATTTCGCCCTATCTCAGCTGCAGTTTTAGGTAGGAGCGTAAAATTCAGCATAACAAATCTACTAAAAAAAATAGTTAAATTCGTATTTCAACGATTTTAGAAATTCAACCACCCTGGGGGTTGAAAGATGTAAGTCTTTTCGTCCTATCTCAGCTGCAGTTTTAGGCAGGAATCTTTAAATACATCTAAAACACTCTGCTAAAAATTTCAGTGATTTTAGACCTATTTTAGTGATTTCGTCGCCAACATCGACTGTGGATCCGATTATGGAAAATTAGACGATTTGGAAGATTTTTGAATACATATTTTGCATAAGACATTTTCTAAAGATTTTTTTTTCATAATATATATATAATGTCGTATGAAGAGTTATATAAGAGCAGGGGCGGGCTGGCATAGTTTGGCCCACCCCGCTAGACTTATGCGTTGGCCCACCAATCGACAACCCCATTGTTAAAATGTTTGAATACTGACTACCCTTTGTACATTGATTAATGTTTGTTTATAATACCAGTATAGTACCTGAAAATTGAATAGTATGTTTTATACTCTCACTACTAACTAATTAGAATGTCTGATATATAAACAATTCTTTTGAACTTGAGGCAACTCCGTCTATTATCTTATCATAACCGTAATTTGGTTGATTATCTCCAGAACTACTGGGTAGATTTTAATGAAATTAGGGATGTACCAGTGTTGCCAGATTGGAGACTTTTTTAATTCAGATTATTTAACTGTCACCACTTTTTTTTAAAATAGTGTAATTCGCCTTATTTTTCAGAATTTTTAATCTATTTTTAAATAGCCGAATATTTCTATTTTAAAAAAGCGGTGACAAACAACAATCTGGGGGCGAAAAAGTCCCCAATCTGGCAACACTGGTATGTACGTAGGTTGATAAAATGCAAAAAAATAACCATTCAACAGTTCTCGCGTAAGACTCATCAGCGTCAGAAGGTATAAAGCATAGCTTACAACATTGAACCAAAAAATGGGTTGCTAGGGGTATGCTCCCCTCTTACAGTTATACAACTCCCACAACGTGAATTCATACTGGAAATCAGGCAGTTTATGAGTCTCTGTGGCAGTTAGTCTCACTCCTCCAGCAACGCTGTTTCCATTCACTTTGTGGTTCTGGAAGACGGAAAGCGAGTTCCAATTTCCCTACCCAGAGCGTCCTAGACATGCCCTATAGGGTTTAAGTCTGGAGATCTGGCGGACCAATCCTTCAGGTGAATATCCTCACTTTCCAGAAATTCTTCGACCAGATGAGCTCTATATGTGCATGTTGTAGTCCATTAAAAGGAAATCAGGGCCAATTGCATCCCTGAAAAGGCGAACACAGTGTACAAAGATATCATCATTATACCTCAGACCAGTCACAGAGCCTTTGCCAAACACAGTAAGGGGTGTGCGCTCATCCAACATGATGCTTGCCCTGACCATCAAACCTGCGCTGTCATAGAGGTCTCTTTCTCGGACTTTGGGGTTTCTTTCTTGGACGTTGGGAGGCAGATGTTGGATCCCTGGTTTTCTCCAGATGAAAGTACGTCGAGAATTAGTGTTTACGCTGAACCGAGATTCATCAGTGAATAAAATAGTCCCCTAATAATCCCTGGTCCAAAGTCGATTATTTCTGGTTCATGATAAACAGGTTTTCCCGTGCGCAGAAGTGAGCTTACGCAAGCAGTGGGTCTTATTGCAAACAGCCCTCTGTCATGTAGTCTTCTGCAAACAGTAACCCTTGAAACTCGGCTTCCTGTAGCCGCATAAAGGTCACGAGAGACCTAGAAAGATGCTGCACTCCTGTTACCCTCGCTGTAATAGATAAATAGCAATCTTTATTGGCCGTCGTGGCTCTTGGACGACCTTGTCTAGGCTTTCTCTCTATGGATCTAGTATCCGTAAACTGTTTCCATGATTTCGATATGACGTTGGGCATTACATTGAAGTCTCCAGGAATCTGCACTTGAGACTGCCTTGTCTCCCCGCTGTTTGCGACGTCTTTCCAGCATTCAAACGTTGGTGGTTACTCATTTTTACTGTCTCCTTTTGAATTTCACCGTATGTAGCAAAAAAAACATTAAGCTATTCGGCGAGGTCTGCGAGCGAACAAAACGTGAAAATTACCGCGCTCACTTATAAAGCATGTTCTTCTACTCGCCCCGCCCATACACACATGTAACACTAAATAGTCGCATCTTTGTTTTGGATAGATACGACCATAAGCATTCAACTCGCACGATAATTCTAATGCACAAGATAGGCATTTTTTACATTTCTTATTAACTTTACAGCAATCCTCATCATCTTTAATGTGTTCTTCTAAATCTCTCGGTTTTTTTTGTTTTTTTTTTTTTTTTGCTGTAAGCAGCGTAGAGCTCGCTACGTCGAGATTTTTGCTGCAATAGCGACGGATTACAATGAGTATAGTGCCGGGAAAATTGCGGCAACTCTTTTCTGGCATAGTCTTTCATGACTTTCGCCAAGTCAGAGAGAGTACTATGAGCTTCTTCAGCATGTTCATTTAAAAATTTAACCTCACTGAAGCGGCGAGGATCGAACCACGCAATGTCTTTCATGGGCAAGTCATTTCCAGTAAATCGTGTATTCAACTGCTGAATAGCTGTGTATAAAATGACATTATAAACGTTTACCTTAAATATGTCAGATGGTGATCCGATAATACTTCTTGTCTCATCGTGAGAATATTCACCACATCGACGTTTCGCTATATATTCTCTTTTCCGGTAGGAAACTCTCAATTTCAAGGCTGAAACTTGCACCAACTATCAATCGGTGATCTTGCCGAAAAAGATACATGTGGCGGGAAATCGTTCATTTCGGCGATATCTTGTAGGCACTTAAGCAATGTTAAAAACTTTTATTGATCTGTAAAAGATTTGGAAGACTCGCCAAACTTGCTATTAAGTGCTGCATCCTTAATCCACCACTTAGTAGAGCTTACTTTTTGTAATCGGCGAAGAAGTTTATTTCCACCTACAGACTCTTTATTCACTTAAGTCCATGCTTTCATTAGCTCATATCACTATGAGCTAAACACGGTTGTAGCTTTCATTAAGACTAAGAAGTCCGTTGTCAATTTACAACATTCTGTTGCATCTGCCAGGAACAAATTAAGCACATGTGCATATCAATGAACATGTAGTATTTGGATTGCCCTTTTCAGTTGTGCCTGCAGACCTTTATATTTCCAAATCATATTTGCTGAACCATCAAAAGAAGTGCCAACTATTTGTGAAGAAGGGAGTTTAAACTTTAAGTTTTTCTTTTACTTGGAGATAGAAGGCTTTCCCTGTTCTTTTGGGGGCATCAACCAATTTTAAAAACTAACCTTCACTTTACCACGCTGCACATAACGAACACAAAGTGCCAACTGCTCCATTACCTATATATCTTTTGTGAAATTTACTTCAATACTGAATGGACCTGACTGTTTTGCATCATCGGCAATGTTTATTTGGATCTGAATGGAGAGATGAGTAATTAACTGGTTTATAAATTACTTTGACAGGAATGTAATTAACGGACCTCTTCCATGCCGTTTAGGATTTTCCTTTTGTTCTTCTTTCTGCTCTATTCTAGCCTTCATCATACTTTCTGAAGATCCTTTTTCTTGACTTTTCACCATAGTATGTGCTACGTAACCGTGCAAACTTTTATTATATTTACGTAACAGCATTACCAATTCTAAAAAATTGCCGTGTTTATTGTTTAACGTCTCTATTTATTCAAGTCTGCCGCTGCCTCCTCCCGTTTTTCTCTATAAGCTAATCCATGCCTCCCGAGATCCTTGATCTGCAAATTATTCCTAGATATGTAAGCTAATCCTTGGCTATCTTTTGTTACTACGCAAGTGTCCGTAGGTATACCCATCCCACCGAACAACTTCCCACCCTTCACTGACCATATGTGCTTTTTACTTTATCCGCTATCTCTCGGCTTCTATACAAAATAAGTAATTTGCATAGATCTGACAACAACTGCTGATGGGAGAGGGAAGGTAGAAATTAAGACTTACCCGATCAAAAAAAGGGGAAAAAAATGCTTCACGGAAAAAAAAGGAAAAGAAAAATCGAGTTTCAAAATTTTTTTGTTTTGTTTTATTAAAAAGAAAAAAACTACAAAAATGTATTTTTTTTTTTGGCCCACTATACCCGTTTGGACCACCCTGCTACCAAGAAAAATTGAGTTTCATAATTTATTTATTTATTTATTTTTTAGTTTTATTAAAAAGAAAAAACTAAAAAAAATGTATTTTTTTGGCCTACTGCACCCATTTGGCCCACCCCGCTACCAAGAAAAATTGAGATTCAAAATTATTTTTTTTTTTTAGTTTCATTGAAAAGAAAGAAAAAAAATGTTTTTTTTTTTTGGCCCACTACACCCGTTTGGCCCACCCCGCGATCGCGGGGTAGCGGGGTGGGCCAGTCCGCCCCTGTATAAGAGCACATATGGAGTTTCGCTAAATAGTACGCCATTTGATTGATTTTTTCTTTTTCTTATTGTCGGGTAAATCGTATTTTTCTGTTACATGCACCAAAGAAAATGTGCATTCTCATTTACAAAGCCGAGGTATTTTTTCTGTGATTGTGTCAAAGTAACTTTATTTTTTCTTGGTTGTCTTTTATCGATCTGCGAGCGGGAATGTGCAGACCACCATTATTGTGTGATCGCCCTATTATTGTATTTTTATCTGTTTTACCTACAAGGTCCTCATAGTTAATATGGGCACAGAAATGCTGGTATTTCTTAAAGAGAGAAAATTTCTATGTTGATCCGAATTGACACATTTTTAAATTGTTACTCTTCCTTTTCTCTCTCTTCTTTTAAATCGTACTTCAAATGTATGTTGTTTTATGAACTGGTTTTTTTTTTTTCTTTTTCTAAAGTAAAGAAATTGGCTCTAAAAGGAATAATAAAATGGATTTTCTTTTCATTTAGCAGCAAAGTGCTGCTGCTTTTACGCACGCACTGCCTCGTTATCAGATATGTGTAGACCGCTTAATACGGAAAATGTATCCTAAAAAATAGTAGAATACGCTGATCTCATAACGATGGTCGCAACGCCTTCGCTTTTACCGCTTATACATTCACTTCTAGCTATCGCATAATTTCAATTTTTAATATCATCGGGTAGGGGGGAAATTTACTATTAAGGGGTACTCAAATCCAAACTGCTTATTTTCTGACTCATTTTTAAATTAATTTTTGCTCTCAAACGCATCCAATTGGCAGGTTCTCTTATTCAGAAACTCTATAATGGGCTGTATGGGTCGATTTTTTGATAAAGGCAAAAAAAAAAAAGGTCGTACTGAGAAAATAGTTGTTTATAAATCAAGTTCTAATTAATTGAACGAAAAATAAAAACACAGGTCGCTTTATAAATCTTTTCAAAAATCACGTCAGCAAATTTCATGTTTTTTCTTTTAAAAATGAGTCTGAAAATGTGTCAGAAAATTTCGGGTTGTTGAGCGTAGAAAAATATCTTTTTTTTTAATACCGCCTTAAGTGAAATTTGTTTGAAAACTGCAACTCAATTTACTGATTTTTTTTCAAGCATGATTTTCTTTAAAAATCTAATGTCAACAATTAACATTTATTTGCTGCAATAATGTTTAGTTGAAAATGGCAGAGTT
The DNA here is from genome assembly GCA_963932465.1 of Maratus speciosus. Lineage (NCBI taxonomy): Eukaryota > Metazoa > Arthropoda > Arachnida > Araneae > Salticidae > Maratus > Maratus speciosus. The sequence goes on along the minus strand of OZ010787.1, from coordinate 658,295,704 downwards.
ACTACAATTGGCGATGGATTCCAATTGTGGATGGGCCAGAATTGGATGCCCCAACTTGGTGATAGCAAGTTAAAAAAATATGTAATATGATGTATACTTTTATTTTACAGATTTTAAATAGGATGAATTAATCTTCCATAATTGGGTCCACTTCTAATTGCTGTCATCGTGAATACAATGTGCTTTAAAGGGAATGTGAATACCGTTAAAGGTTTTAATAAGCACTATTATGCGAAATCACGTTTGCAGAAACACACAATTTGACTATCTTCCTGATTATAGAAGATTAAATACAAGATCCCGTCTTAATTAATTTTTTTTAATGCATTAGAACCGCACTTTGGTGCAAAATTTAAAACTGTAGCGAAAATGCAGATTTTCATTTTGCGTTGAACATGAAATTAAGTTGAATTAGTTAAAAGATTTTTTTTTACTTATTTATTTAACTTATTTTTAATTATCTTTTTTTATTCATCTAATTATATATATATATATATATATATATATATATGTATAAAATAAAGATGAAATCACAAATATATGAGCAAATGGTAAAATTCTAAAGATGAACAAGATATGAACATAGGAAACCAGTATGTAAAATAAGAAATTATGAATAACCCACAGAATCATCAGAGGAGCTTGTAGGTTAATTCATAGATGCGTTATTGCATCCAATTTTGTCGGCATTAAGCCTAAAATGACAAAATTTAGCTCCTAATAGCGCATTATAAAAGAAAATAAATGATAAATCAAGAGATCTAAAGAAATATACACATATATTCCTTTTCTTTCGTTATTTGAAGCTAAAACAAAAAAACAACAACAACAAAAAAACCTAAAGAGAAAAACCCTAAACAGCTAAACTTTTATTTTACATTTCTTGTTATAATTAAAACGTCTTAATCTGAAAATTAAACAGCTTTCCTTCTATCGATAGTTCCAGTATTGATAATAATATTTAAATTGTCGATATCTATGCGACGAAAAAAATCGAAAATTTCATTGAATAACGCGATACTATCAAGTGTCCATTTTTTTCTGGAACAATCCTATCGATACTATCAATGTAAGAGGGGGGGGGGGGGTCCTCTTGAGTAATACTATCGATGATATCAGCTGTATTGATACCTGCAAAACTCACTCATACAAGTGTTCTTCGATAGACAATAAATAAAATGAAAATAAAATAATCCGCCGTACTTTTGTAGGGGAAAAAAATCAAACTAAACTAACTTGAAAAATTTATAAATTAAATTTTATTTGTTTAATCTTAGCTTGATATATCTTTTAAACTCTTACTGCAACTAAAAGTTGTTTTCAAATATTTATCACCCCCCCCCCCCCCCCCCATCTCCCAACCTCAACAATGCGAATATTTTTGACACATTTTCATTGACATTCCTTTTCTTTCTTGTTTGCTTGAAAATTTCAGGTATTCACATTCGGATGCCTAGGAATCGAATAGCGTTTTATATTTTTCTAAAAGTGCGGTGTATCGTAAGTTATAAGACATTCCTACCCGGTGACCTCCACATTCCGCCATTGTGATATATCTTTAAAATCGGTTCAAAACGCAAACCTTGGTGGTTTCTGGTGACATTCTGTTGAACGATGTGTAGAAGAAAATTTTACTCCGCCTCATTTACCGATAAAAACATAACTTGTATATATATATATATATATATTATTGCCCCTCTCGTTATTTGGCTTATTCAGATGTTTATCTATTTTTCTGTATCTCCCGTTTAGAAGAAAAGCATTAAAAAGCTTCACATTAACAGCACTTTTTAAGTAACTATATATGTGAATAATATGTAAATTTAATTCTATAATTTTAATTTGTTAAGAAATCTGTAATATGCGCATCAATAAAGTTTTGGAGATAACCCCTACATTTTTAACACTGGAAGATATCATTTCGCACTTTAAAAGATTGAAAGTTGGGTGCGCGTTTTACATTATTTTGATTTTCTCAGAATTTTTCATCAGAATTGAAAATTTAATATATGAATGTGAAATGTCAGAAATGAAATTGGCAATCACTATAGCGGGGACCGCTTAGTTCCTTTTGAAAGATTTTCATTTAATTGATATAAAATCATAGAAATGCGATGTTCTTTGAAAAAACAGACCGGAGCGTGCGTAGCACGCCATGTTTTAACAGCCGGAAGGCAGTGGAGCTCCTCGGATTTAGGTTCGTTTGGATAAATTTTTGTTTAAATAATCGCACAAATTCGCGGGTGTACGATGCCGTAAGCAGTGAGTCTTCCGACATTAGGTTTGTTTTGAAAGATTTTTGTCTGAAAATATAAAATCTGATTTTAAAACGCTCATTTTAGGTATATTTTAGGTTATTATCACCGTTCCAGGTAACGCTGGGCTGGTCAGCTAGTTATTATATAAATATTAATCTGTATTCTGATATTAAAGGAAAAATATTCAGGTTGTGTTTTCCTTAATTCATAATTTGCGACATAATAGTCCGGGAGCTTGTAAAGTCAAAGGTCCCGTCATCGCGGAAGTTAATTTTTTTTATGTAAATCGATAGTAAAAAGCCATACGAACAAAATGAGCTAGGTATGACTAGATTTGGGTTGAGGGTTAATTTTTGACGGCCGATTATCAACACGAGGGATATAGGCCCAAGGGGGAATGCCCTTCGTGGGGGTCTTTCTAAGGGAACCTAACCCGTATTTACGCATGGAAATCCAAGGCTTCGGAGAAAACCACGAAAACTCCGAAACGGTTAGGCCGGCGGGCGCGATTGGCTTCGAACCCAGCACCTCCCGTCTACCAGCTTCGAGAGCAGAACCTCTCAGCCACTGGTGGAGCTGACTAAATTTGACATGCCAAAAATAATCTTTTCCCGTCATTGCAGATTTTGATCACTCTTAGAGCATTTTATAGAAAATTTTGTGCTCTTTCAGAAAAAATTGGTATGACAAACTTTATTCTGCGCGAACAGACTGTCATACCTATTTTAAGGTGGCGAACAGTGATGATAAAATTACACATTTATTTTGCTTTGAATTTTTATCGGTGTTTACTTTATTTCGCGTCTGGACGCTGGCCGATTTTCTGCGAAAACGGTAATTCATTACATGTTTTGAATAATAATTATTTTAATTAAACTTATTTTCGGTATGTCAAACCTAGTCTTACCTAGCTCATTTTGTTCATAGGACTTTTTACTGTCGATTTACATAATTTTTCAATTCCGCGATGACTGGACTTTTGATGTCATCGGCTCCCGGACTAAGTTACTAAGGTTGGTTGGTTGGTTGATTTTGTGACGGCCGATTATCTACACTAGGGATATAGGCCCGAGGGGGAGTGCCCTTCGTGGGGGTCTTTCTAAGGGAACCTAACCCGTATTAACGCATGGAAATCCATGGTTCGAAGAAAATCACGAAAACTCCGAACGATTAGGCCGACGGGCGCGATTGGGATCGAACCCAGCACTTCCCGTCTACCAGTTTCGAGAGCAGAACCTCTCAGCCACTGGTGGGGCCTAAGTTACTAAGGAGTTAAGGAGTTACCCGGACTAAAAGTTAAATGTTGACGCTGCTTGATTTAACAGCTTCACTTATCCAGAGGCCTGGAATAGTGTCTCAATACATCCTCTAACGATTCCTGCACAGCAAAGTAGCTGAATGCCCTGTTTTTTTCCCCTCAGCTTAACAGTGGCTTAACAGTGTTTGCACTTTGAGGGGCTTCCGAGTTGTCAGCAACTTTACGCACAGTCTATTAATGATTGTCTTATAATGAATGAGCCATTGGGATAAAAAGTCTAAGTGTAGTATAATACTGTACTATAAAAATTTTAATAAAATAAAGATTATAAAAAATGGAAAAATACTTTTAAAGAAAAGTGGTAATTAAATATAAGTAAAAAAGATAAGTTTCAAAAAATTATTATAAGCCCAGTTAAGAAAGCTATGCTAACAAGCTGTCGGACAAAGCTGGCAATGGGTGTGACAGATGTTAATGTCACAGGAAAACAAAAAAGGCACTTTTCAGAGCCCATACATTTTCTTTTTGTTACTAAGTAACGGTAAAGTGATCAAAAGATTGTAATTGTTATAAAAAAGCAGTATTTTTTTTTTTTTTTCAAAAAGTTAAGATAATGAAAAAACAGATTAAGAAAATGAAATATAGACAGATGAATATAACAGATGAATAATAATGAAATATAACAGATGAAATGAAGACATAATGAAATATAGACAGTAGTGGAGAACTCAAGGTCCTTCAACATCCATAATAATGGAAAATTCGAGTCTTTTTCTGTGTTCAGGCTCGCAAGCGTCGTAATCAAGTAGCTCAGCAAGTATTTCATTTGGGAGGTTGTAGAGGTGTTTATAAAATTTTTTAGACTACTCTTTTTCTAAAGGTAGGGGCATTAAGGTCTCTACAGATAGTGGAATTACGGAGATAGCGTGAGGCATTACGGACAATGCGTAGGTGTTTATTGTAAAGTTTACTGAGGTTGTCCATAGAAGAATTACAAGTTAACCCTCAAATGGGGCAGGCGTATGTCATAATAGGGAGAATGCAAGAGTTATAAAGTATATACAGTAGAACCTCGATTATCCGAAGTAATTGGGGCCCCACCAGTGGCTGAGAGGTTCTGCTCTCGAAGCTGGTAGACGGGAGGTGCTGGGTTCGAACCCAATCGCGCCCGTCGGCCTAATCGTTCGGAGTTTTCGTGGTTTTCTTCGAACTGTGGATTTCCATGCGTTAATACGGATTAGGTTCCCTTAGAAAGACCTCCACGGAAGGCACTCCCCCAGGGCCCATATCCCTCGTGTAGATAATTGGCCGTCAACAATCAACCCAACCCAACCCGAAGTAATTGGAACAGACTCTCTTTCGGAAAATCGAAAATTTCGGATAATTGAGAATGCTTCAATTTTAAGATTAAGGAGAAATATATGCAATATTTCTTATTATGGTAACGAGTGCTTAATAAAAATAAAGCAATAGCAAAATAGAAACAAGAATAAATTACCTGAATTTTAATTTTGAAATCAAGTACCTTTTACATACATAACAAGGGTTTGAAAAAATGTTTCGTTGGTCGCAGTTTCGATTGCCTTTCCTTTGAAGCTCTATCACAAATTTTTTTAAATATTATTAGTTCACCAATATCACAGTCTTTCTGCTTCTCCAGCCATGCCAAACCTTTTGCAAAACATTCAAAAGCTTCAGAATTGCTAATTTTTTTCATTTTCTTCGTTCCTCTTCGCAGTTTACGGGAGCTCAAGTTAAATTCAAAGGAACCCTGAGAAAGAGGATCAAAAATATTTATATGTACTCGTAGTTCGGAAAGGACCGCTTGCACACAAGGAATAGTAAAAAAATAAGACTTTCAAAATGGATTTTGGATTTTGCACACAAGGAATGTATATGATAGTAAAAAAAAAAAAAAAAAGCTTTAAAAATGGATTTCGGTTAAAAGAGTTTCGGATAAAAGAGGTTATACTGTACTTGTTATAAATAGCTAGTGTTGAGTTGTTTAAGAGAGGTTTAAGTGCCTGAGAAGCCCCAGTGACTTTCCCCCTGATGATAAGAAAGTGGTGTCTCCAAGTAAGTCTTTGGTCAAGGGTGACCCACACGTACTTAGCAGTATTAGTCCAATTGATGGTGGTGTTACTGATAGTGAGTCTGTTAGGATAGTTAAGCCTTCTAGAAAAGTAAACAGCGGATGTTTTGCTTTCGTTGATGCGAACACGCCATAAGTTGTGGCACAAAGCGCACTTATATACGGTATGATAATCACAGCATCACATGCATCACAGAATTGTATGACTTTGATATTCTTTCAAAGCAAGATGGCTGAATGCCCTGATGCTTTATTTTATTTTTATGGTTGCGAAACGTATATACGATAAGTGATAGCCTTCATCACCGAATTTCATGTTTTTTGTGATTCCTGCACAGCTTTGTAGGATTTTTTTTTTTTTTTTTCTTTTTACATGGGCGCGAAGTGAACGTACGTACAGTTTAGTGATCGTTGCCATTGCCGATTTCGTTTTCTTTCATATTCTTGCACTTCGAGGTAGCTGAATGATCTGATTTTTCTTTTCTTTGTGAACGCAAACAGCACAAAAGTATAGCGATCGCTGCATTATCGAATGTTTTGTTTTATGAGATTCTTGCACCGTAAAGTAGTAATTTTGGTAAGATTTAAAAATGTTCAAAAGAAAGTGGGAGATTGTTAATGGATGAGTTGTTCCATACTTGCGGATGAGTGGTGAGAGGATGAATCGTTACCTAGTCTACAATCCAGTTATACCTCAAGCAATCAGAGTACATTATTGTTTTGGCGTGTTAAGATTTTTAACTGTACTTTTGTTATGAGTGATTCTCACATAATTTTGACTTTTAAGTCCCTTAATAATAGTTTTTATTTTAGCATATATTCTTGGTTTTCTTTTATTTCTTATTTTATAAAACATGCCTTGATGTGTATAATAACATTAACGAGATAAATAAGTGTTGAACGATTTTAGGATTCAAAATGTAACCTTAAATTACTTACTGTCCCTTGTCCCTGATGCTGATTTTGAAGTTTGGAGTTGACCGGATGATAATTGTTTCAAGAAGAGTAGTTCAATTTAATTTCTTAACGAAACTTAGAACTATTGTTAACTTATAAATATGTAGCAAAAATTAGGCGGTACACAAATTTATACGGTTATTATTAATTTTTGGATTTTAGATTCCTTGCCGTTCCTCTTAAAATTATGAAAAAAAAAAATTCACTCCACATGCAGTCACAGTCATTTTCAACTTATTTCTCATAATGAACTATACGCTAGAGGAAAAAAATGGCTGTGTTCTTTGACAAGAAATTTGCCGCAGATTTAAATCAGCATTTAAATATCAATTTCAATCATTGTATGGCTATTGGTTTAGCCTTACCGTCCCCAAGATTTATTCTTGAATTCCTCGAGGTAAATTAAAAAAATTTTGTTAGTTCAATGCAAATAACTGTTGCTAAAATTCAATGATCATTGTGACTACTACTTAGGCCTAACTTGCCTAAAAATAGGTGGTCATTTTTCTTATCGTTCCTGTACTATTTTACTATTCAATGAGTGATGAGGGTCACACAGGGATAGAGTATTAAACATTAATCCAGAACAAGAACATGTTTAATTATAGCCACAAGAACAAGATGTTTAAAACTGGAACTTTAAAAAGGTTATTTTATACAAATTTCTTATCCTTGAAAGTTAAAATTATGTGAGAATGGCTCTTATGTGGATGTATTTTTAGTGGAATGTCGACTTGATGTTCTAAATATTTCCCTGAGAAATATTTTTCTTATTTTACATTTTAGACTCCATCGAGCAAGTTGCTAACTGGATCCTATGATAATAATGTCATTGTATGGGAGGATGGTTCCATCAAAGTTTTTGAAGGACTTCAATCTAGTGTTCAGAAAATAGCTTATTCTGTAAGTATGCAATAAATATTAAAGTTGGACGTGTTTTGCTTTATGCTTATTATATTAGAAATTTCTCTGTTTCACTGTTCTTTTTCTTTTGTTTGTCTTAGGGTGATTATATTCTCGGATGTGGTAATGATGGTGCGCTTGTCATGTGGCATAAGAATGGAGCGGTTTTAACGACCATCCCTGGAATAGATCGATCTTCTGCAGTTTTGACATTCCATGTAGCAGAAAGTAAGAACATGTTTTATATTTTTTTAACTGTAAAGTCAGATTCGTTGCATTTTATGAATTTATTTACTTAGGAAAATATTTGTTTTTAGGGACGGAAACTGAATTTAAACAAGAAATAAAACAAGTAACATTCTTTCAATCCGAAATTTGTTTTCAGTATGCATTGCCATCGACGATGGACTTGTATGCAATAGTCAACACAGGGAAGCTATTTTAGTAGTGCACAGTGAACACTTTTCTTCTTCCAGAAATCTTAGTCAAAACTCGAATCTCTTGGATAGGGAGGTGGGAGCACATACAATCATCTCATCAAGTTCATGACTGAAATTCCACAATGAGTTAAAACTCGATTCGCCTATTAAAACGCAATCGGTCTGCCAAGCCCTATCTGGGTGGAAAACACCTGAAATCCCGATTTTAGCGGTTGACTCGCTGGTTTACCATTGTGTTTTCCTGCACCCAAAAGTGTGAAAACAGGGAGGACTGGGAGCAGATAAACACAATGGTAAACCTACGAGTCAACCGCTAAAATCGGGTTTTCAAGTGTTTTCCACCAAGACAGGACTTGGCAGACCGATTGCGTTTTAATATGTGAATCGAGTTTTAATTTATTCTGGAATTTCAGCCGTGAACTCGATGAGGTGATTGTCTGTGCCGCCGCCTCCCGTTCTTCGAAGTGCCTGAACTTTCGATCAAGCTGTTATTAGAATGGAAAATAACTGTATAGAGCAGGGCTGTCCAACCTTTCAATAAGCGCGGGCGCACCTTATCTTGTGGCAAATATTGACGGGCGTCATTATTCATATGTCTAGAAACATAGAATAATGTTACCTCATTACAGTAGGGTTGCCAATTTAGCCTTCTTTGTTATTTAGAAAATCCGAATTCATACCGATGATTCCTAAAGAAGTTTACTTTAAGTAATTCTAAAATGTCTGTCGTAAAATAAAATAAAAATTTCTATTCGGAATTTCTGGTATGAATTCGGACGTTCTGAATAAAAAAAGGAGACCATACTAGAGGTCTGCACGGGCTTAAATTTCCTGGCCCGGGCCCGGCCCGATTCATAGAAAAAAATTCGGCCCGGCCCGGTACAAAAATTAAAAGTTCGACCCCGACCCGGTCCGGTAATAAATTAAAAGTTCGGCCCGAGCCCGGCGCGACCCGGAGAACAGTTAAAATCTCGGCCCGGCCCGAGTGAATTTCTACAAAAAATTGATTTTTACATCGATTTGGTTAAAAAATTGGTATCGTACGAGGAGTTCTGATCAAAAACGTTCATCTTAACTTTTTTTCATATTTATAATCTTCACTTTTATAGGACGGTTGCGATATTTATTTTTTTAATGAATCTCCATTTCTTGTCTGTAAATGTTTCATTTATCATTAATATTGTTAATCCATATTCCATGCATTGAAGTGTTAAAAATCTGAAAAATGCTGTACAGTAAAATCTTCTAAGACGAAATTGCATAGAAAAGAATAGAAAAAAAAATGCGTTCTAGACAAGTTCCCTTCTTAGAAAGTGTAAATGTATTATATATTCTTTTCTTACGTATTGGTATATTAATTTTTCCATGGATCAACACATTTTTTAGTTTAAAACTGGGTTCCGTCATAGGTAGGTTCCTTTTCACACGTTTTACTATATTTTAATTTAGCTATATTTTAATAAGCGTTGAAACCTACAACTCTTTAAAAAGAATAAATTTTAATGTTTAAGTGTAGAATAATGGCGATTTAAAAATGTATGCATTTTTTGCAAAAATTTTTGGGCCAAGCCTAATTTAACTGACTTTTGAATGAACCAGCCCACTCTGAGACAATGATTTTCATACGGGTTGGGTCAAAACTAGGACTGAAAATTTTGGGCCGTGAAGGCTTGGCATGAAACTGGGTTCTGTTCAGAAAAAATAAGTTAGGCCTGGCCCGGCCCGAGCCTTCAAAAAAAAACCGGGGGCCGGGCTCGGGCTTCGGGTCACGGGCCGGCCCGTGCAGATCTCTAGCCCACACTGACAACCATGATAAGGAGTAACCATATGTCAGACGTCTTATAAGTTGCACAGACATCTCATAGTGTGAACCATAAAACTCCTAACTATGCAGAGCTCAATGCGAAAAACTATTGCAATAAAAAGCAGAAATTCTAGTCATTTCCCATTCTGATCCATTACTAATAGTATAATATTCTGTGTTGTTTTAAAGCACACGTGATTATATTTGTGACTTGTAAAAGAAATGTAGATTGAACTTTTAAAGAAAGAAACAGAATTTTTTAATTAGTTACAATAGCAGCATAAAAATCGCCGCATCTCTCTCTTTGAGAGTCTGGAATACAAGTAAATGTAAAAAAAAAAACATATATTATACCTTATTGAAGATAAAGAACAGGAAATTAGTATCATTAATCGTAATATTACATTATTTATATTTATAGTTACTTAACCAGTTTAGATTATTGATTGTTCAAATGCCTTAATTTCTTGGATATGCGATGAAATGCTTATACAAAGTATTTGTTTAGAATCGTAAACTTCCTTGTTTTGAGTAACAAGTTCTTTTCATAATTGCATTTATGAATCATGTTGATAGATGAAAAGCAATTTACTGAGTTGGATTTATTTTTTAGCCTTCATTTGGAGATTACATTTCGTAATGTCTGTCAATAGAATTATCTTTGATTTTCTATGAGTATCTATGATTTTAAAATATAAAATGCATATCTCATCATGTAAATTAATTTACTGTGTAGGATACCTGCACTAGAGTCATAGATATTTACTATCTACCCATTTCATTTCATTTTCTAAAGCTAATTTAGGATTTATGAATTTTATAAAGTTGGTAGTACCTCGTTTGGCTATTTCATATATTGTTAGGTGCATATGTTCAAGACTGTCAGTTTTTAATTTTAGTAGTCTAACTTGGAAAAATATTCTTTGGGTGACATATAGCAGAACGAATAAAAGGAAAAAGCTCATTCAATAAACAATTGAAAATGTTACAAAGAATTATAGAATATAATAACAACCAGAATATTTATAGATAATGTAGTAGATAAAGATGTAAAAACTAGATAAAGATGATAATAACTAGATAAACTAGATAAAGATGTAAAAATATCTTAAAAAATTACTCATACAATTATTCCGGTGTTGACTCTTTTTTATTTTATTTTATTTTTTTAAACATTTGATTTAAAACATTTTTCAAATTCAGTAAATAAGTGATTTTTTTAAATTTTGCTTGTATTTCATTTATTTTTAGTTTGCAACTTTATTTTTTTTTTATAAAGAAGAAAGCGGTAGTGAATGACTGAGTAATAAATTTGGGATTGCCCACCAAAAAGTCAAATTGCCCCCCTAAAAGATCAAATCCCCCTGTGTGTGTTTTTGCGACAGAGAACTGCAGTTTTCAAGAATGACGCTCAACTGTATCGGTATCCATGTGAAAGACGTCCCTAGCAAATTGCACTTTCTGCACTGTTCCACGATGTAACCAATGAAAGCACATGGAGTCCACTGATAAAACAATTTTCAAGATCTATATACTTTTTTTTTCAAAAAAATCTATTTACTTTTTATCAAAAAATATCTATTTACTTGAAGCGATATAGGGTGGGCTTATTACTATGTTTTCTCCAGTTAAGGCTGTTCTCAAATCCAAAGGGTCAACTTTCTGGCATAAGTTTTAATTCATTTTTATTCGGAAACGCCTGAAACTAGAAGGTGTTGTTATTCAGAAACTATGTCTTCGAACTGTTTTTTCCGTTTTCTTGTAAACGCAATAGATCTTTCAGAAGATACTGTCAAAGTTGGCATTTTGAACCGAACTTCAGAACGAAAAAGAAAATACCGTCAATAAGGGGAGAAAAATGCCGTGCACGTGATCAAAATCGCTTATAACTCAATAGCTAATTGATTGATTAAAAAATGGAAAAAACAGTTCGATTCCAAATCGCTTCCATGGTCAGGCTTTCCATTTTTATATCTTTCCGTTAAAAAATGAATTTGTAAATGTGTCAAAACGTTTTGCGCTTGTTGAGCAGAGCAGTTGACAACAGCCTTCAGCCATCTACTGTAAATATAAAAAGTTCCGTGAATTTGTTATTTTTTTTAAACACGACCTATGTAAACAAATCAGTTCCAATGTATCACTGGATTTCTCATATCACTTATAATATCACCTGTACATAGTTGTGCACCAGTCGAAAAGAAAAAAAAAATCGCCGGATAAAAACAAAGAATTTATCACTGAGGGGGTATAAAATGGTATTTTTCAGATTCATCTGAAATCTCATTTATAGTTTCGGGCTTTCTGATTTCTCCATTCGAAAATTACGCAAATCTTTGTTTATCTTACCTAAATTTTCTTTCAAAAATAGGGAATGTGAAAACTAAAAGGCGGCGTAAATTACGTGAGTTAATATAGTATTATTTGCCCCCTCCTTCATTTGCTATGTATGTATACTCCCACTCGGTCTGTTTTTACAATACTACGTTTTGCAAAGAATAAA